>OY821793.1:5000-613174 GCA_963682175.1 Triglochin maritima | reverse complement strand
ACAAAGCCCAGCAAGTGAACTAAGATTCGGAGATCTCGTCTCTCCTACTAACGACAGAGTGGGCGACGTCGATCAGGCCATGACGGTCGAGACCGGATCACTCTCCTAATGCGCCCGAGATCCTTAGGGCCAATGTCTACTTGATTTTAAAATTAGGATTTTGATTAGTGTGGTTTTTGGGACCAAGAAAAAGTGTGTTGAAATCCCCCACCTTATCTTATATGGGGCAGCCCTCCTTAGTAGTGTTTTGGTGTCTTAATCTAGAAAGCAACTCTTCAAACAAAATGCTCAACTCACACTTGTTGTAATGCAATTCCTATTAACTAATGCATGTTCATACAAAATGCATGAATGAGTGTAGGAGATGTGTACCTCACGCCAGTGCTTAGCAACTGAAAGAAAACCTAAAACAAAAGACAAACTACGTGTCTAAGTCAAGTATATGATGCATGACCTAAACAATAAAGAATGTCTAATCTTTTGCTTTGGGTTTTATGGTCCTAGTTGCTTAAAGGGAGATTGATTATTGATCTGGGGGCAAACTAAAAGTCTGAACATGCCAAATTGAGCCCCAAACTTCTATTTCATATACATAAACAAAGCGAAAGAAAGTAGAAGGGAAACATAGCTTACCAAACCACCAGTTGGCGGTCCAAAGATCTTTGTTCGTCTTCCAACTTCTCTAGCTGTCATCCCATGAGCGTCAGAGTCTCTTGAAACAAAGCAAACTACAAACAAAAATTAAAACCACCCAAATCGTCCAAACCAGAGTCTGGATTGACACCTCTTCGGCAACGATGCTAAAAACTTGTTTAATCGTTTTAAATTTAAACTACAAGTGCACATCCGTCGGTGAAGACGGGGCAAGTACGGGTCGATCCGCAGGGACGTGAACAATCTCTGGTTTGACCGAAATCAAGTGGCGAAAAAGGGGAGAAGAGTTGTAGATATGCTAATCTAAGTTACACTAAAATAGTAAGAATAACTGTGAAGGAAAACAACAACTAACGATGCAGACTAAATCAAAAGAACCTAAAGTAAAACTGCAAATCAGGAAGAGGGACCCCTAAGGGATGGAGTGAGTGTACACATGCAAGAAGATGGTGAAGAATGCAAGCATTAAGCATAAATGTAGGTAGTGTTTTATTGTATAGGAAGCATCTAAAGGTTATGGAAAAACTTATCAATCCAATCATTAACCTAGATGATTAACAATCACATACACAGGTTGGTTATTTAAGAACCTAAACAAGCATGGAAGGTGTCTAAGAGTTATGGAAAAAACCCATTAACTTACAAGTTCTATCCTAAACAAGCAAGCAAACATTCATGTTTATGAACACATTTCATAACAAAACCACCCGCGTAATAAGCTTTTAATTATATATATAACAGGGCTCATTGGATGCTTGTCGTTGTATGCCCCATGACTAATTCGGCATATTGGTTTGATCCGTTGGGGTCGAATAAACCAAGGTACTCAATAAAGAAACTTCTAAATTTGTAAGTTCGTTTTAGTTATCGTATTTGTAATTCGTGGATTTTTATTAGTATTATTAAATGAAGATTTAACTTCTGCTACTTAGGGCACTTAAGGTTTACAGAGCTTTAGGTGGCAGGAGAACAACCACAAAAGCAGGAATAACATAACATAGAATGAGAGTACGTACATTCTCTCCCATTTTTGTTAATTAAGTTAGGAACATATATTTAGCGAATTTTATGTTTGTAGTACCTTAAGCAGGTTGGAAATACAGAATGTGGCTACTACGTGATGAGATATGATTGACATCATTTCATGCTTATATTTGTATCTTATATCCATTATCTTACACCTAAGCAATGCTACGTGGAGAAATATGTGAGTTTAAATATGTGTAAGTAGTTCCATCCCCATTTGGGGGTGGAGAAATATGTGATATAATCATGTAGTGTATTAAGTGTGTGTTATCTTTATCCCTTGAGCTTTATATGATTTCCATAACCATCTAATGGGTTTTCACTCTTATCTTTGATATACTAATGCTCTTGAATGAAGCTTAGCTTATGCTTTGATTAGTAGACCTATTTTATGGGGAATGATAAGGTTAGGATATGGATGGAATTAATATTGGAAACACAATTTGTAGTGTATGTACTCTTGTTGCCTTTACCTTAGTTAATGTCTTGTATGTTTTAATGATATTGGGTTATCTTAATTTATGTGGAGGCATAGTAGGGTCTAGTCTTTATACATGAGTTCATTTAGCTTCATTCCAATTATTGTCTTGTATGTTTTAATGATGCAGTCTTATCTTAATTCATGTGGAGGCAAAATTGGATGTAGTTTTATGATTTCATGCACTACATGTTGTGAGGAACTTAATTGAACACACACACACACACATCTTTATATTCACATTATTTCTCTACCCTCTATGGGTTTAGTTTTATTGCTTATCTTCATTTCCTTTTGCATTCTAGTATAGTTTAGTGTAATCAATCTTTCTCTCCTTTCTTTACCACTCGCCTTCGCACAAACCAAACGTCGACACACCTCCCAGTGGACGACCCGTATTTGCCACCGCTTCAACGCGGTCGTACACTTGCGGTTTAAATAAAACGATCAATCAAGATACACGAAGGAAATCCTCGAATTGGCAACTCAAGATGTATGCCTATCTGAGGTAATGTAGATTGTTATTCACTTGTATAGTTGTAGTTTCAATATTTAGTTATTAAAAATTTTACTTGTATTTTTTTGATAGGTCTTCCCAAAAAGTAGTGATCTCTTCTCGCAACAGGAGCTCGATGAAACTCACGACCGATGGGCTCATTATTTTATCTGAAACATGTTGATGAACTAAGAGGTTCTCTTATCACTAGTATTTTTTTGTAATTTAGTTAACAAGTTCACTTGTATTACAAACCTACAATTTATGCCTTAATATAATCGCCTCAAATTTAGAATGAATGTCAATTGCTTATATATGAATTAATTGCAACTGTGTTGAATGATTGTGTATGGTTGTATGTTTGTGTTTGTGCATGTATGTTTGTGTGTTTGCGCTAGTATGTACATGTGGATGAAAGTGTGAGTATTTGTGAACGAATTTGGTGCAGATTGTATGTACACGAATACGATGACTAAATACAAGTTTGCAGGATGCTATTTATTTTTTTTGGTTCAGGTTTAAGAATAGACGTCGGATGTTTGTATTAGCCAACGTGTATTCCTCTGAAGTAAGGAATAGACGTCGGCTTTATGTATCATCTAACGTCTATTCTTTAGTAATAGATGTCGTCTGTTATTTCACCGACGTCTATACCTAAAGAATAGACGTCGGTCCTATATAATGGTCGACGTCTATTCTTTAAGTATAGACATCGGCTGTATGTATCAACTGACGTCTATACCTAAAGAATAGACGTCAAATCCGGGAGTGCTTATATCTGACGTATATACCCCCGTACATCCGACGTATATTCAATTTTCTGTAGTAGTGAACATTCATTTTCATTCTCTATTGCATGTATAAAACATCAACTCCACCCCCCCAAAGGGGGTGGAACTCACTACTCATTAAACTAATTATAATCTTAAGAAAGGAAACCATGTTAACTAAGTCTACTAAGATTATTGAAATGAAATTAAACTATGCATGCAAGCAACATAAAAAAAGCAACATAACAAAGAACTTTTATTAATTTCAGACTCACAATACAACTAGCATCTCCCTACTTGAGTATTTGCTCCAAGGTTCCACTTCAAGTAGAGAGAATAAACACCAAATATGTAGTAGATTACAAGGGAAGATAAGGAGTTCTATTTATAGTCATTGAAAAGGGTAATCAAGGACAATCCCCCGATGTAGGACTAACACAACACCAGAAATAGACATAAACCACCCTAATAAATGATCTGCCTGAAGCTTGTCGGATCCGGAGCCAACCTGACCGCAATTGGCGGTCTATAGAGTCTGGATCCGGTCTGGATTTTGAGTGTGCTTTTCTGGAGTGATTTTTTCATGTGTGATGCACCTAAGTCGGTTGTTGGAGTTTAGGCCCGAATCGAATTGCCAAAATACTCCTCATTATGGTTTGTAGTTTCTTCATTTGCTCATTGGTCATTTGGGCTTACATTCGGGTCCTTCTCCCTTGCATCTCAGTCCCCAAGTCTTACAACTCAGTCATTTTTCTTGCTTTTAGGTCCTTTTATGCATCTTCTCCTCAAACATGTGTATTCTTGAAACTCAAACATAAAACTCGTTACGTAGTATTGTTTAGGTTCAAGATAATGGATATAAAACACAAATGAATGCATGAAATGATGTCAATCATACACGTCCTCCTCCAAGTTCCCATTAAGGAATGTCGTTTTCATATCCATTTGTCATATTTCATAATCATGAAATGCGAAAATAACGAGCATAATCCGAATAGATTTGAACATGGCAACCAGTGAAAACGTTTCATCATTGTCAATTCCTTGAATTTGAGGGAAACCCTTCGCTACAAGCCTTGCTTTGTAGGTTGACAAGTTCTCATCCATGTCCATCTTTCTCTTAAGAACTCATTTGCTTTGAACGACTCTCTTTCCTTGAGGAATGTCAACCAAGTCTCATACTTGATTATCATACATGGATTGTATTTCGGATTCCAATGCCTTAAACCATAGTTTGGAGTTTTTCCTTTCCATTGCTTCTTGAAAGGTCGAGAGATCATCAGTATCGAGTACCATGATCTCGTGAAGTCCCAAATACATATTGGGTTTCTTTCTCTCCATTGTTGACCGTCTAAGTTATTTTTGTTTCACATGTACTTCTTGAAGTTCTTCGACAATTTCTTGTGGAATTTGTTCATGTTCAATTCTTGAATGAACACTAGGTGTGGATGATTGAGTTTCACTTACAATTGTTTGCGAGGGTTGTTCTCTCATACTCCCATTAACCAAAGGAACCTCGGTTGGGCCTTCATGATCTTGAATGTTATCATTCACATCTTGATCTTGTAGAGTATCTTGAGTTTCCTCAAGCATAACTCTACTCCCACTACTTCTTATTCTTTTCAGAAATTCTTTCTCTAAAAGCATTGTATCCCTCTCGACAATCACTCGATTGGAGATTTTATATCAAAAGTAGTATCCTCTTGTCTCACGAGAATAACCTATAAAGAAGTATTTATCTGCTTTTTTTAAAGTTTGGTCGACATCAAACTTTTGACGTAGGCCTCACAACCCCAAATCTGGAGAAACTTGAGCTTGGGTATTTTACCATTCCACAGTTCATTTGGATGGAATATTATTCAGTGTGTAAGCCGCAACTTGTAGTGCATAACTCCAAAAGTAAAACGGCAATTCAGCTTATCTCATCATTGATCGAACTATGTCGAGCAATGTCATATTTTTCCATTTCGGACACACCATTTCCATTGATGTGTACCGGGAGGAGTGAGTTGTGGTACAATACCATACTCCTTTAGGAATGACTCGAATTTGACACTTAAGTACTCAACTCCACGATCCGTTCGTAGAGACTTGATCTTCTTATTGAGTTGGTTCTCTACTTCATTCTTGAATTCTTTGAACTTGTCAAAGGATTCACTTTTGTTTCTCATTAGATAAATATAACCATAATGGCTATAATCATCAGTGAACTTTATGAAGTACCTATAACCATCTCTTGCACTTGTACTCATTGTACCACATACATTGGAATGTATCAAATCCATCAAGTTCTTCGCTTGGTCATTTTGCACATAATGCAAGGTTCACATGTCTCCAATGATTTAAAATCAATTTGACCAAAAAGGTTAGCTTCCTACAATTTCTTGATGCATTTTTCATTGATGTGGCCAAGGCGATGCCATAAGATTGTATCATTCACGTAAGTTGTCTTAGGTCTTTTGTTATTGATATTTAAGATTTGTTCATTATTCAATTCAAGCAAATAGAGTCAATTTCTTATGAAAACATTTGCATATAAAATTTCATTCTTCGATAAAGACATGCAAGCATTTGAAATATTTATTATAAAGTCATCCATATCTAAACTTGATACGGATATAATATTCTTGCTAACCAAAAGTGCATAATAGACATTCTTTAAACTTAAAATAAACCACTAGATAACTGAAGATTCACAGAGCCTTGTGCAATTGTAGTGATGTTTGCACCATTTCCGACAATCAGAATCATCTCTCCTCTTGCGAGGTCCTTCCTATCATTTAGTAGTTGCACATTGGAAACTATGTGAGCACAAAATCCGGTATCTCATACTCAATCATGGATAAAGGTGGTTACATTTATTTCAATAACAAATATACATTTGCCCTTTTTGGGGACGTTTACGCTCAATCATTCTATTATCAAAACCCTCCTTGTACTTGGGGCAATTCGGACGGATGTGTCCATTTTCACGCAGTGAAAGCACTCCGTGTTGGGAGTCGGAGATTCTGAAAATTTCCCACTTGAGGTGCTCGAATGAGCCCCTCCTACTCAACTTCACTTTAGTGCCTTTTTTGCTAATTTGATCTTGCCTTTACTTTAACCTTTGGCAATCATTTTGCTTCCACTATGGACGGCTAAGACATTCTTGTCCAAAACCTTGCCCATATCAACTTTAGCCTTTTTGAGAGCGTTATAAAGCTCTTCAAGACACCCCTTTCTCACGCACATGGTAATGCACGATGAAGGCCTTGTAGGATGGGGCTAAGAATCAAGAATCAAATCTTCCGTAATGTTACTTGGTATCAGGAAGAGAGTTTTTCTAACTTCTCAATATATCCTTGCATTGTGAGAAAATGCATGGACACAGATGTTCCCTCCACCATGTGGCACATGGTGAGTGTTATGGTGGTCTTATAGCGCTCTTTCCGAGCACTATCCATAAACATCTTTGTTAGAGCTTCCATGATCTTCTTGGGTTTTGAATCCAAGTATTTCGCTTGAACGAGTCTCCCATGGGGCAAGCATTAGACCGTGAACTTTGTTCTTTTGGTCTTCCCACTTTATTGCAGTCTTACGCTCAACATCGGTTGTCTTCTCTTAATTTTGGGATTTCATCATCCAAAATGTGAGATAGTTTCTCAAACTTCAACACAATGTTGAGTTTGAGCTGCCAGGTATTGAAGTTGGAGCTATCATTTGCCAATAGATTTTTTCAATCATAGATCGCACAATAGGTTGAATATTCGATATTTCAACACAATGTTTTAAAATATGTACTGCAAATAAATAAATATGTTCATATTTGTAGGCATACGAGATCCTATCATTCATAACATAGACTAGCTAAGGGCCATCAAATATGTGATAAACTCAAGGTAAGAAACATTTCCTAATCATAACCATTTCAAAATTTGCAAACTTTTGTGTTTTTCAAACTCTTATGATTCTCGTCGTTTTAATTAAGAGGAAATTTGTCCAATCCTCCTAAGAAAAACTTTATTTCTCAAAACCGAGCGAGTGCTCCTAGTTTTGTTAAGAAAACTTATTTCATTTGATACGAGATACGATTGTCCATTATATTCATGAACAAATACACTTGGTATCCACTGAGGATGAATCTCACCATATGTATTTATTGATGGCACAACAATGGATATCCTAATGGGGGTTTTTTGCTCCCGTACCGATCAAAACATTACTAATTGGTGACGTACCCAAGGTTCGGAGAAAATTGACCATATACGTATCCAAAACAATGTAATTGACGTCGTACCCATCCATTATGGTGGGGCCCACATTCGTCTGACACCGTTTACGTTTTCCGTGATGTCCCGTGATTTATCAACGGGTGTTTTGCTTCCGTACCGATTAAAACGTTGTTAATTGGCGATGTACTCATGGTTCGGAGAAAATTGGCCATGTACATATCAAAAACAATGTAATTGGTCTTATACTCATCCATTACGGTGGACCCACATTCGTCTGGCACCGTTTACATTTTTCGTGTCATCTCATGATTTATCAACGAGATTTTTGCTTCCTTGTCTGGCACTGTTTTTTGTTTCGACACCCATGGTGGGGGCGTATGGCTAAGACGCCTCCCCCATGGGGGGGCGTCCAAGCCCGATGTCTCCCCCATCGATTTTTTTATAAAAACTACACCTGATTTAGATGGTTCGCTAGATATTTTCTTGGTGTTGGTACTGGATTTGAGAGTAATTGAGGGTAATTGAGAGAATGGGGGTAATTAAGAGACAAGACATAATGAGTATTAAATAGAATGTGAATGGAAAAATGGTAATTAACGTGGACAATTTAAGTAATTTACGCGACGAAGTACAGTACCCTAAAAAAATTAGACATGACATGACCTATTTATTTACATATGGGCGTACAAGATATGATCATAACTAATCAAACGAGGACACAACACAAATCTTATAGTTGTGAAAACTACAAGATATGATCATAACTAAGTCTGGGTTGAAACTAACTAACTTAATTAACATCCATACATCATTTGCAATCACCTATACACCATGTGCTACTAAACTACAGTTCATACAAAAGGCACACCGGACCCAAAAAATAAAAATTAAAATAAAAATAAAAAACAACAAAATCTGGTTGGAAGTCTTTCCGAGTACTGAAACATAAAAATAATTCATAAATGAGCTACAACATATACCGAATTTAGAATAATCAACATAATTCAATAATCATAAAACATTGTTGGAAGACAACTTAAAAATAAAAATCAAACATTAATTTATTTTTAACATATAACCATATGTTATCACTTCGACGAAAAATTACCATACCAAATTAATTTTTACAACACAAAGACATCATATATATGATATCACTTCCACGAAATTGCAGGCAATTCAACACTACTTGTGGTTGAATCCGAGGAGCGAAAGTAGTACTAGAACGAAATAATCAAAAGCTCCGAACATCGACATCACAATCGCTCCGGTAACTTGGCTGCAATACTTGCTGGAAGAGTCACACTGGCCACCCTCGGTAATAATCGTCAGGATGGCTATGGGCGCTCCATTGGACGAGAAAAGAAAAACCACAATCACCAAGTCCACAATGGCAACGATCAAAGCTATCGTCTTCTTCGACGGGGATCGCATCGTTGGGATCAATATCCCAAGAGAAGCTAAAGAGTAAATGGCAGAGATCGTGTTCGCAGCAACAAAGTATCTGTACATACATACATATATATAATCGTATGAATGTAAGTAAGAGAAAGTGTAAATTAAACTTATGGATTGTGAAAATTAAACTTACTTTATGTATTGAAAATCCATAGCTTTGATCTTGGTTTCGTAGTCGTAATAATCGCCACGGTAAGTTGAGCGATGAACGGCAGTCCCCATGACCACAGTGGCAATGAAGGTGGTGACAAATCCGACGAATCGAAGGCCCAAAAACAGCAATTGTGACATATTTATGGTGGCCATCTCGGCCGCCATCACCTCCGGTGGTGGTGGTGGTGGTGGTGGAGGGGCTTCAGAACCATTACCTTTGGCCATTAATGGTGGACTCGTATTTCTCCTTCTTAATTTCCTTACAAACAAAATGTTATAGTACTAGAGTTGAAACATGCACATACAATCATCGATCCATTACGAATTTATAATCTCTAAATATGAATATATTGCCAGGCAAATTGGGAAGGGCAATATGCATGTAGTCATGGTTGCACATCATGGAAGGTCGTTGGAAATTCAATCATACATAATCTATATTGTAGTTATATTAATGCATTGTTTAATTTGGAAGGGATTCAGAAACGTGCATGGGTGTCCACTATATATCTAGGTGTAACAAGTATGTATATTAATTCTTCTTTACTTTTTGATACTACCATTTTATAAATCTTTAGGTAAATAATAATATTTACGACATATTTTTGGATTTTTTCTTATGTTCGATGAAATTGCATGTCTCCTTTTTTTGTTCAAATTGCAAATAATCATTTCTAGAAAACAAATCTAGTAAGTTAAGGGAATTTTTATAATTTTAGTGTGGGCGATAACCCCACTCACCAATACTTGTATTAGCCCCACTACTACAGAAAAGGGAATATACGTCGGATGTACGGGGCTATACACGTCGGATATAAGCACACCCTATCCGACGTCTAGGTGTGCGTCGTCTATACATAGACGTCGGCCATAGTATAGCCGACGTCTATACCTAACGTATATATGTCGGCTATAATTAGACGCCGACGTGTATTCTTTAATGTATAGACGTCGGTTAACTAGCATACGACGCCTATACTTTAGGGATAGACGTCGGTTAGATAACATACGACGCCTATACGTTAGGGATAGACGTCGGTTAGATAACATACGACGCCTATACGTTAGGGATAGACGTCGGATTAAATAGAAAGCCGACGTCTATTCCTTTCTTCAGAGGAATAGACGTCGGCTTATAGAAACAGCCGACGTCTATTCCCAAACATGGAACAAAAAAATTAATAGCATCCGACGAAATTGTTTTTAGTCATCGTCGTCGTGTACATACAACTGAACCAAATTCGTTCACCTATAAATTTGTTCACAAATACTCACAATTTCATCCACATACATCCATATATATCCACAAGCATACATGCACAAACACAAACATACAACCATACATGCACAAACATACAAAGCATACACAATTGACATTCAACACACTTACAATTAATTCATTCTAAAATTAAGGCGATTATATTAAGGCATAAAGTGTGGGCATAAAGTTTCAAATCCTTCATAACAACAAGATTACTGATATTTGAAGAATAACCTTGTGGAACCCTTACATCGTGCAAACACTGACAGAGAATTCTTTTATCCTTTCTAGACAATGTATAACTAGGTGGAGGCAAGTAATGCCGATCTCCTTTCTTCTCTGGTGGCAACATTGCTCGTATACCAATATCAACAAGATCAAGTCTTGCATTATATCCATCTTTGGTTTTACCAGGTATGTTCAACAGAGTGCCAACAAGACCTATATACGTCAGATGTTCCATAACGCCGACGTTTATACCTCGACATCTATATGGTTGGAGTATAGACGTCGGTCTTACATTACGTCCGACGTCTATAGGCCGACGTCTATACCATATAGACGTCGGATTCACAAGGTACTAAAACACCGACGTCTAAAGGTCGACGTTTATACACTATAGACGTCGGTTAAATGTGTTATTCTCACACCCGACGTCTATAGTGTCGCATAGACGTCGTCTTCCATTCCAACCGACGTCTATTCTGTCCTCTCCATACTAGACGTCGGTGGTTGTAACGGCCGACGTCTATTGGGCGACGAGTAAAGCCAATTCTGCACTAGTACCCCCAGATCGTCTCCATTTACTTGAGAGTCAAGTTCGATGAAGTATTTTTCAATATATATTAAATCGTCAATGTAATGAAAAATCAAACCACATCTTAATTAGTTTATCCCATCCCACATCAAAGATCAAAAGGTTTGTGATATGTTTTAAAAGGCTTATTGAGACGATAGACCATATATAATTTCGTCCAGAGGAAATTTTCCCACAAGTAACTCTAGCTAGCCCTTCTTCCACGAAAAAAGAAATGTTTCTTTTAATTTGGGGGTTTAATTGCTTGTGCGCACTTCTAAAATATCAAAAATATTGGATCTTTCCCCTAGCCCTAGTCATTCAAAATTGCTTGTATATATGCAGTCATCATAAGTATGAGAATCTTACTCCGTCCAACTCCATTAACAATTTGTAAATTAAACCTTCTTTAATAATTTTTCAAATATTCCGGCCTGCATCAAGAATCTTTGCCACCATTTACGATATGTTGGAGGCAATTTAGGAATGACAAACGTAGTCATGGTATGCACATCTCGTTGGAAAATACTTGCAAATTTAATCATAAATTAAGTATTTATGATGAGTTTGTGTTGAAAGGGTTTTAGAGACTGGGTGATAGGTAATATATGTATTAATTTATGGATTTTTTTATAATAAAGTACATATTATAAGGATCAAGTTGGCTTGGATATTAAATATAAAGCAAGCATATGACAAACAGATGACTGAAAGTATAACCAAATTACGGGAAAAAATCTTAGGATATGTATTTATTTGTAATTGCTGATCGGTGAAATTAACCAAATTACTAGGGTTGTCAATGGGTAGAAATTTACCCGCAACCTGCCCCGCCCCGCCCCGCCTAACGCGGGTTGCGGACAAAAAATTGTTACCCGCCAACCCGCCAACCCGCCACCCGCACAACCCGCATAATAAGCGGGGCGGGTTGCGGTTTTCTCCCAACCCGCCCCGCATAACCCGCAACCCACATAAGCCATATATATTTTTGATTTTTTTGTATTTAGTTTTGATTTTGTTTGTATTTAGCTTTAATTTTTTTGTATATAGCTTTAAAAACATACATTGATTGATTTTTTCCTTGATTTTTGTACTTAGTTTTGATTAAAATAGATAATGTTAAAGAAAATAAATTTATTTTTGTATTTAACTTTAATAAAAAATTAAACCCGCCAAACCCGCCAACCCGCCCCGCATAGCCTAGTCCATCCTTACGCGGGGCGGGTAGCGGTTTTTTTTTTTTGACCCCGCCCCGCCCCGCCGACCCGCTTAACTTTGGCGGGGCGGGTAGCGGTTGGGTGAAAACCCGCCCCGCCCCGCCCCGCTGACAGCCCTACAAATTACGGATACTAATTTTGTTGAAAATCACTCGGATTGAAAATGGAAGGTCTAACTAATTATAAAATGGTGACTTTTGCGTGTAAAGGCATTTGAGGTTTTTATTTACATGAAGTTTGTAGACTTATAATGCAAATAAATTGTGCGTTTTATTCACAAATAAGTGGGATTTTTCATTTAGCAGTGGTTTATATATAGCTGGATATATATTGAGAATGATTTCAATCAATGGTGTTTTCTTCTCTTGACAAAAGAATTAGTGGTTTCGTTGAAACTGTCGTTTGCATTATCTTACTCACTTATGTTCAATAATTGCACAAAAGAATAGTTAATATATAACTTCGGCTCATTAATTACAATCATGACGTTAGGATGTAACACCGACCGATATGATTAATCATTGAATTAGATATGTATCCCTGAGGAGGTTGAGGACATGCATAAACTCCTATTGACATGCATGGTCAACATTTTTCTTGGTTTATTTATTTTGGACCAAAAATTCCAGGAATAAAAGTTTCATTAGAGGATTGTTCCATTCACAGTTCTCTCACGTCAGATTATTTTAGAGGGACTCATTCAGTATTCATATAATAAAATTGTAGATATTTGACATAAAGGATTGGTAAAATTAGTTGCATTTTGGAATTTTAGTATAATTCAATTTGAACAGGAATAGCCCTTAGATCAATATCTACTATATTACATATATCGTTACGTCCTCAAATCTTTTTTTGACTGTGTCAAAAAACATTCTTCTTGATTGCACATTATTTTTATTTTGTTTATAATTTTTAACATTAGAAAAGTCACAAATGCAACTTAATCGTCCTTTGCATAATCGCATAAGTTTATTATAAAAATTCATTATTTTGATATTTTTAATTAAAAAATATATCATTCGTAGTTATTAGTTTCTTAATCCATCTAAATTATCCATTGTTTGGTCATCAAATCCATTTTCACCTCTGATTAACTTTTTTATGTTAAACTAAAAAATAATGGTTCCCCTGACGTCAAATTATTATTATTATTTAACAGGAATTCTCAAGTGAGCCCAGAGCTTAATCAAACTAAATTAAGCCCCCACAATATCCACCACTCATTTAAAAATGTAAGGTAGATTAAGAAAAAAACGGTTATGCTAATGAATGGTGAGATTAACTGTAAATAAGATCTAATGGTGAGATTGTAGGGGGCTTAAACTAAATTTGATGAGCCCTGGGCTCACTAGAGCTTGACCCTATTATTTAAAATAAAAAACAATATGGTGTTGACTATTTTCAGTCTTTTGGTTCGTCTACTAAAACAATTTATTTTCATCAAAAAAGTCAAAAATATTGACGGAAAAACTAACCAAATTTTAATCAATTATTAAAATCCAATTTAATATAAATTGGTAATGTTTTCGAAACATTTTAATAATATAACAAAATATCATTTTTAAACATTAGGATATTTACTGAACTACACCGTATTCTTGTAAGTTGTAACTCTTTTTTTCCGATACTCTATTATATTGCCAAAAACAATACTATTCTCCTTTTCCCAACCTTAATACAACCTTTATCTATCAAGTATATGTTCGTTAAAATCTTTGAATATCCATCCTGAGTGGCAGAATGATATTTCACCCAATCATTGTTCCACTTAATTTAATAGATTACGAAAGATAGTATATCATGATAAATTATTGTTAATTATTACTCTTGCAAATGTCCACAATAGCTCCTTGTGTCTCTCAGGATGGACATTGAAGATGATTTGAGCAAGAGAAGGCAATATCATAGCGAGTTTTAAACTTAGCCAACAAGTTTAAGCCAAGTGTAGTCACAGATCCACTGATGTGTTTTCTGTTCAATAGAAGTGATTAGTTGAAAGGGAAGAAAGTTAAAATTTGTATTGCTTAAAATCTTATACAATACAGTTCAACATATATAATCATATATACAATACAGTTCCCTCTTATTTTGTATTGCTAAAATTTGTATTTCACCCAATAGTCCAACATATACAATACAGTTCCCACTTATTTTGTTGTGGAAGACTAACTTTTGCTTTGGATGATGCAGAAGGTAATATAGAAGATTGAAGTCTCTAAAATCCTTCCCAGTAACAGTGAATGTACGTAGAAATATGTAGAGTGTGAACTCTCTATAAATTAGGCTTATTAAGTTAGGATAATAATTACCTTAAGTAATATAACATTTTGAGGTTGGGTTGGTGTTGAATTTTGTAATATTGTACTTTGATAGGTTTATCTCAAGTGTATTTAATGTGGAATCATTCTAAAGTCTGATATTAAATTATTTTTTTAATGGACATCGACGGTCCTCCACTAGGGGTGAAACTTTGTGTCCAAAATCCGTCAATCCGACCGACTCCGTATTTGAAATCAAAAGATTTATCCGAGAGAAAAAAATTCGCAACTAAATTTTTATACGGATATAAACATCCGCAAAAAAACAAAACGAATATGTATATTAGTACATCTGATTCGAATAATATTCGCTTCGTATTTATATGCACATATAAATACAAAATAAAAATATATACAATATATATGAATTAAATTATCTTATTTATATTATGTTTAATATGTTGTCATGTAGGCAAAAAATAAAGGGCTGAAATTTATTCTTGTTTAGATCAATCAAAAAATGTTTTTAAGTCTATTCGGATTTTTTAACGACTTCGGATATCCTAATTTGGAATGAATTTTAAACTTCATTCGGATGCGAATTTATTCGAATTCGGATCTGAATTCGACGGATACGAATTCGGATTTCTTTCTCATAAATTCGATCGGATTCGAATTCGGATTCGAGAGAAAAAAACAGATTTGAATTCGGATACTGACACATCCGCTTCGTATCTACTCCGTTTTCACCCCTATCCTCCACTACCCAACGAGCGTGTCAACAAATCGAGTTTCGTAACCATGGAGTGGAGCTGGATGCATGACGGTCACTAATTGGATATTTCAAGTACAAACTTGATGATCGCTTCCTATATATACAAACTGGGGCTATAGATCTGTTGGGATATAATTCATTGTCTTGAGATAGTCAAAACCGTAAATCAAATCCTGATAATCTAGCTCATTCACATTTGTTTGAGATGTTCGGGATTTAAAATGGGACACGTAGTATAATGGATTAGAAAAACGAGTTTTGTTAGATATGCCTGAAAAAACATTAAAATTCATGCCCGAAAGGTATCATTACTGAAGGCATCATGCTGCAATGTTTGGTCATTCGATCAAAAATGGATTTGCGGGAAGATGTTGGACTATTAAACTTGGGTTTAGGCTCGTGAACAATTTAATTAAAAAATCCAATGTTGAGATGTGAGTTATTGAGACATGTAAGATTCTCACTTCCTTTAGTCTCACGTTAGGAAACATGGGAAGTTGGAAAATGTTCTTAAACATTTACTTCTCATGACCCTTTGATGGTAGAGAGAGAGGATGAGAGAATGTTCCACCCGCACACGAGCACGCACCCGGACGGGCACGACGCTAGGGATTTAGGGGGGACTAGAGGCTCAAGGTGGTAGAAATATCTTTTTGGTCCTCGATTTAAATGCATATTGTGTTGGCTTTTTGGCCTTAATCCTTGTTTTGATGATTTAATCAACCTAATCTTAATCATAAGTAATGTAGAGTAGTACACATATTGCATTGCATATATATTGCATGTGCTAACCTCTACAGGTGATCAAGACTCATGGAAGGAAGGAAATCAAGTCAAGATTTGTAATAAAGCTAAATGAAGACTTGTAATCTTGATTTTATTTTGAGTCTTAGGAACATGTGTAAATTGAGCATACAAGAGTTAAAAACTTATCACATACACACTAGGTTTCTTAGAGAAGTCACACACAAAATTTCACCTTATTTGGACTTCATTAGATCACCCAAACCTTAGTCGGAAATCACTTAAAACCTAAACCCAGAATTCCTGTGTGAAACCGGTCGACCGAACCAGTTCTCAGTTCGACCGGTTTATAACAGACTCTCCACAGTGATTTTACCGAACTCTACCGGTCGACCGGTTCTACCTTTTCGGTCGACCGATCCCAGATTTTAATATGGCCGTTTTTCTTGTCGTATTCCTATAACGGTCGTATTCGTATAAAACAAACTTAACCCCAAAATACATTCGGTAACCGGTCGAACGACGACTTTGTTTCGGTCGACCGGTTGAACAGAAACCAAATTCCCTGCTATCGGTGGACACATCTTCGTTCGACCGTTGCATCTTTGTCTCAACTGAATCCCCTGAACAGTCGACCGCCCCATACTTTGGTTCGACCGATTCACTTAAGTAGAGTTAAGTTCTAGCTCGTTTGTCCGACCGACTATTCTTTTGTTCGACCGTTCTCATTGAAATCGAGTTAACGGTCGACCGGTTTACTAGTTTCGGTCGATCGGTTCTGGACAGATTTGCAGCCCGATTTTCTGCTTTGTGTATCTTACACAAAACCCAACCAAATCTATCCCCAACGGCTAGAACACCTTAGGAGCTTATAAATAGATGATCAAGACCTGTTGTTAACACAACTCTCCAACTTCCAATTATCCAATTCATTAGAGAGAAACTCTCAATCCTCGAAGCTCCCAATTTCACTCCACAAGCCTAAATCCACACTTAGTGGTCATATACTCATCCTACTCAAAGTGTGCTCAATTAGAGAGTGAATCCCACTCAGTTACAATTGTTGTCAAAGGAAGCAAGGACTTCGGTGAAAGCCCGAAATGTCCCTCTCGGATTGTGAGAGGAAGAAAGTCAAGGTCGCGAGGTTGTTCGCGGAGTATGTTTTGTACAAGGCATTCTCTCCCGGCCCGGAACGGGGAGTGGTTAGTGAAGACGTAGGAGGAGCTCGCGGAGTCGAGCGGAGCTTGCAAGAGAGGACTAGGACCCGGGTGGGGTGCCGAACCTCTATAAAACCCCCGAGTCGATTTGTGGTTTGCATTTCTCTTTCTCTACTTGTGTATTTGTTTATTCCGCTGCGCATTTGATTGCTTAATCGAGTAGAGAATTAGGATTAGCCATTAATTGTGGACTCATAACCCACACGATCCTACATATTGCATTTAAGTCAGATCCCTGACGGTTACAAATGTGGATAAAAATCAAGTTATGCATGTTCTTTTAACTCTCTCTCAAAACGAAAATCGCTCCATCTCTGGCGATCTCCAGCGTTCTCCGAGTGTGCTTGCCCGACGATGAGATTGTTCTATCATGGGGGAAAGCATCAGACTCATCGTACTAGTACGTGAGGGCGATATTTTCTCTAAGGCAAGTCGCAAATGGACAGCTCGGTTGAAAGGTCTTTCTGATCTTTGTTTATTTGTTGTTTGTTTCCTAAACATGATATTGTTTGTTGGCTTCGTATGGATCATGTTGTGTATTTTATTCGACATGTGTTATCGTATATTTAACATGAAAATTTTTGTTAATATTACAGCAAAATTCACCAACTAAGTTAATTTGGTTGGATACAGTTGGGTACTACTACGTTAAGAGAGTCATCCAACTCAATGTTTGATTGGGTGAGGCTTGAGACTCATACTCCAAAATCTCTCATTTCAACAAAAACTATCTACCTCAAGCATTTCTTTTAAGAATCTCATTTTCAAGAGATGAGTATCCCAAACAGTCCGCCATTTGGCCCACATAAAGCCATTTCATATGAGTTGCATGCTTTGGTGATCGAGTCGGTATTATCGTTTAGACTAGGAAGGATATAGACGAGATAATTAGGGTTTGATTAGAGTGTATATATAAAAGTGTTAAAAGAATAACAAAACGGTATTTGAGCTAGGGTCATTTGCTTGGGTAGACCTCAAAAGGTGCACAATTGGCGAAATACACTTGGATTTTTACTATTCACTTGGGTACACCTCGTTGCACTGCATATTGCTTGCATGCCCTCAGACAGTTTATGGGTCCCACTCCGTTAAATTTTCTGTTGGTTTATTTACAAAACACACCCTCTAAAATTCAAATATCCTTAATATTAAATATAAAAACACAAAACAAATATTTTCTTTACAAACACACCCTTATTCTCATTCTCTCTCTTTTCTTCTCTCTCTACTCTCTCTCTCTCCACCCTCTCTCTTGTTTTCTCTCTCCTCTCTCTCGCTACTCTCTCTCTTGTTCTCTCTCTACTCTCTCTCCTCTCTCTCTACTCTCTCTCCCCTCTCTTTCTCTCTTTTGTTCTCTCTCTACTCTCCACTCTCTCTCTTATTTTCTCTCTTCTCTCTCTCGCTACTCTCTCTCTCTCTTGTTCTCTCTCTTCCCTCTCTCTCTTGTTCTCTCTCTCGCTACTCTCTCTTATTCTCTCTCTACTCTCTCTCTCTTTCTTCGGTTCTCTCTCTCCTATTCTCTCTCCTCTCTCTCTCTCCCATGTTCTCTCTTCTCCCTCTTTCTCTCTCGAATTCTCTCTCTTCTCTCTCGAATTCTCTGTCCTCTCTCTCTCATCTCCCTCTCGAATTCTCTCTCCTCTCTCTCTCATCTCCCTCTCTGCGGTTCTCTCTTCTCCTTCTCTCTCTACTCTCTCTCCTCTCTTTCTCTCTTTTGTTCTCTCTCTACTCTCCACTCTCTCTCTTGTTTTCTCTCTCCTCTCTCTCTCTCATGTTCTCTCTTCTCCCTCTTTCTCTCTCTCTTGAATTCTCTCTCTCCTCTCTCACTCTTCTCTCTCGAATTCTCTCTCCTCTCTCATCTCCCTCTCTTCGGTTCTCTCTTCTCCTTCTCTCTTTCTCTCTCTCCTCTTCTCTCTCGAATTCTTGAGGGACCTATATATTTAGATTACTGATTACAACAATATTCACTACGTACGTCTCATTCTCTTGAGATTGGACTTGGTCCATCTTAGATTCTTTTGAGAGGGAGAATTCGAGAGGGAGAAAAGAGAGAGAGGAGAGAGAATTTGAGAGGGAGAAAAGAGAGAGGATAGAGAATTCGAGAGGGAGATGAGAGAGAGAGGACAGAGAATTCGAGAGAGAAGAGAGAGAATTCGAGAGAGAGAGAGAGAGAGAGAGAGAGAGAGAGAGAGAGAGAGAGAGAGAAAGAAAGAGGGAGAAGAGAGAACATGAGAGAGAGAGGAGAGAGAATAGGAGAGAGAGAAAGAGAGAATGAGAAGAGAGAACCGAAGAGAGAGAGAGAGAGAGAGTAGAGAGAGAACAAGAGAGAGAGTAGCGAGAGAGAGGAGAGAGAGAGTAGAAAGAGAGAGAATAAGAGGGAGAGAGAAGAGAGAGAAGAGAGAAAACAAGAGAGAGAGTGAAGAGTAGAGAGAGAACAAAAGAGAGAAAGAGAGGGGAGAGAGAGTAGAGAGAGAGAACAAGAGAGAGAGTAGTGAGAGAGTAGAGAGAGAGAGAGAGAACAAGAGAGAGAGAGAAGAGAGAGAGAACAAGAGAGAGAGAGAGTAGCGAGAGAGAGAAGAGAGAAAACAAGAGAGAGAGTGGAGAGTAGAGAGAGAACAAAAGAGAGAAAGAGAGGGGAGAGAGAGTAGAGAGAGAGAACAAGAGAGAGAGTAGCGAGAGAGAGGAGAGAGAAAACAAGAGAGAGGGTGGAGAGAGAGAGAGTAGAGAGAGAAGAAAAGAGAGAGAATGAGAATAATGGTGTGTTTGTAAAGAAAATATTTGTTTTGTGTTTTTATATTTAATATTAAGGATATTTGAATTTTAGAGGGTGTGTTTTGTAAATAAACCACAGAAAATTTAACGGAGTGGGACCCATAAACGGTCCGAGGGCATGCAAGCAATATGCAATGCAACGAGGTGTACCCAAGTGAATAGTAAAAATCCAAGTGTATTTCGCCAATTGTGCACCTTTTAAGGTCTACCCAAGCAAATGACCCTTTGAGCTATGATATCACCCATCACAAAAGAAAATGCCTCTTGGGGTTACAATAGTTTTTTTAAAGTAATTAATGTCAAATAGAATCTTACGTATGGACCGTATCTTCAACATACAAAAACTTACCCTCTTACATGCAAAACAAAGAATATATGAAACCAAACATGATAGTTAGTAGCTATACTATGTCACATATGGATTTGAAATTATTACTTGCAATAAAATCTTCAACGTACCCATCCAACTCCAAGCAACATGCACATATACAAACTTATTTGTGACGTCTAAATGCAAACAACCACAACTACTCCTTTGACTTGTCTTACTTAAATAGCACGCACTAATTAAATTAATAAAGAGGAAAGTAACAAAGTCCACCTTTGATCGATACATCAAATTATCAACATATATCTGAATGCCTATATATATGTGTGTTAAGATGTTAATCTTTCTTCACGTACTGTCATCGTCTAACTATAGTTCTTCCCACTATTAATCAATGGCTTCTGTAGCTAATGAGAAGACTCCCGTCACGACTCCTTCTCGCTCCCGGACCGCCAATCCGTTCTTCCCTGTTGGTCTCTTTTTGAGAGTTTTTGTCTTTGTGACGACGTTGACTGCCTTGGCAGTTGAGATTGCGAGCAAGGATTCCGAAATCGGGTCACTAGACGTTTTTAGTGGTATGCCGATCTACCGTTCCACCGAGTACAAGCACTCCCCAGCTTTACTGTGCGTGTCCTATGCTAATTAACTTTATTAATCTCTAAACAAAAATACTTACATGGAATTGGAATTTATACTTTGATAGGTACATGTTGGTGGCTCTTGTGGTGACATGTTTTTACAGCATCCTGTCTGGTATTTTGTCAGTTCTTTCAAACATCAAAAAGTCAACGGCCTCCAACAAGATCTTGTTTTACTTTGTTATGCTCGATGTGGTACTATAGACTATAGACTAGTAATTATCTTTGTCTTTTGAATAACTCAACATATATATATATATATATATATATATCATCAATAGACTCCAATATATATAGTGAATATATAACTCCAATGTAAGGTTCAAGATGATGTGAGTACTAGAGTGGAAATATTAAACATACGTGTGTGTACGTATAGGTGATGGTCGGATTGATGGCGTCGGCCACCGGAGCTGGCGGAGCAGTGGCATATATGGCGCTGAAAGGCGACGATAATGTGGATTGGAGGAATGTGTGTGACCTCTATGGCAAATTTTGTCTTCGAATCGGCACCTCAGTGGGTCTATCACTCGTCGCCTCCATCACTCTTGTGCTTCTCGTTATGTTGTCTTTCTTTTCTCTTCATCGTCATTCTCAAGTTCAATTAGTACATTGACATACATACCTACATATATATATTATATGTGTTGGTGTGTTTGGATTTTTAGTTTGAAAGTATGATGTTCATAATAAATTGAATCAACATGTTGTGCGTAAAAAAATGTTTTAGCGACTGAGAATTTCCTTATGTACGTCGGTACTTAGACGTGAATAATTAGTAATAAAATGTACATCTTTTTCAATATAATATCGTCTTACGAAATGAATTTGAATTTAATCCGGCATGTATGTCATAATGTATCAAAAACATGAGCAGTGTTACGCCAATCATCAAAATATTTTGTATTTTTGAGTTTGGACTCTAAAATGTATGGAACAATTTCCTAAATACCCTTCAAACACCCTTAATATTTCATAACATCTCAAACACCTTAAATTTGACATAAGTATTTCATTATTTTGTTAAATACCCTATGCTGACAAATGGATCATAAATTACGATGAATATAATATGAGCCCGGCTCATATAAACTCGTAACTTTTTTTCTCTGTATGGCGGGACTGCTTTATTTTATTTTCTTACAGATGCATATTCTTTCAATGCCAATAACAAAATAGAAATCAAAATTATTAAAAAAACACAATTGGTCAGATCAAAATTCGTGTATCATGTTGCAACATCATATGGAAAAGAATAGATCAAGGGAAAAAAACATAAATTTGTCGATATATTAGGGGACAATTAAAGAAAACAAAAATTAGCATTGTAAAATGAAGTTTCAAGTTTGGAAAAAAAACAAACGCCAAACACTAAACCCTAAATCCTAAACATCATTTAAGTGCATATATTTTGGAAATAAATAATAAATTTACACTCGACTTACATCATGGATGACTTGGTTCACCAGATTTTGACGTCATGGACTCATGGTAACTAATTAATGTTGGATATATTAGATTTTCAAAGCTCATGTTTGTGAACACAACACATCTTGCTTGGCATCTTGCTTGGAGGATTTGCAATACAACATGCTATGTTTAAAACAGTAAAGAGAATTATTTCCGCATTAAGACTATGACTTTTTTTTATAAGCGGTGATTTCATTAGATTAAAAGGTCTTAAGAGTGTTATAACCACAACACTCCAGACAAAATACAAAAAAACTCCACAAACTGTGAAAAAACCTAGAGTTTGATCACTAATAGTCTAGCCAACAAAACAACAACAACCACATCACCAATTCTAAAGCATCAAACACCTTCCTGAAGCTCCTTTGGTAGATGCCTAGGACTCATTGGTTTTCGTTGCCTCAGAATCCAATGGTACCAAGCCAAGCCGCTCTTGGGCTTCCTCCTCCAAAATAGATGCCCGTCGTATCTCCTCCATGACTTTGATTAGAGGGAAGTGACACTCGACCAACCCACATCTAAATGTGTTTGGTGTGGTCACCATTCTTGAATAACATCTGCAACTCAGCACGCAAACTAGTCCAAGCACAATGGGAGTTTGTTAGTCTATTTCGGTAGGGTTTGCGGGTCTTATTTTTTGTACCAGAGATATTATGATAAAAATAACTTACGAAGATTAAATTAAAAAATATTATCAAATTATGATTTCAATAAAATAATTAATTCATTAAAGTCATTGCTTCACCGACTACCTCGTCTATCCATCAAAACCGATAGTGAAATTTTATTAACTACAATAAATTTACAAATTACATATAAATTCTAATGTATTAAGGATTACAATTCCAAATTACATAAAATCATAAATAGTTATTCATCTTCGTTCGTACTCGTTGATTTTCATATTCTGCATTATGTCTCTCGCGTCCAACCGGTCCTTCAAGCAACCGCTTGTCTCGAGAGATCTATCAGACGTGTTATGCCTCTTGTCTGTCAAGACTCTTTGACCTGCACTAAAAGCAAACATAGACGCCAAAGTTGACGTCGGAGGAGTCACTAAATCACGTGCTAATAAAGAAACACTACTACAGAAAAAGGGAATATACGTCGGATGTACGGGGGTATATACGTCGGATATAAGCACTCCCCGATCCGACGTCTATGCGAGCGTCGTCTATACATAGACGTCAGACGTCCAATATCCGACGTCTATTCTTTAAGGATAGACGTCGACTTCTACATACGGCTGACGTTTATTCTTTAAGGATAGACGTCAGCTTTTATATCTAACCGGCGTCTATTATTTAGGTATAGACGTCGGTGAACTAACAGACGACCTCTATTCATAAAGAATAGACATCGGATTATAAATAAAGCCGACGTTTATTCTTTTCTTCATAGGAATATACGTCGGCTAGTATAAATATTCGACGTCTATTCCTAAACCTGGACAAAAATAAATAAATAAATAGCATCCTGCAAACTTATTTTTAGTCATCGTATTCGTGTACATACAACCTGCACCAAATTCGTTCACAGATGCTCACACTTTCATCCACATGTACATACAAGCACAAACACACATTTGCCAACTTGCACAACACAAACATACAAGCATATACATTTGACATTCAACACACTTGCAATTAATTCATTCTAAAATTAAGGTGATTCTATTAAGACATAAATTGTAGGTTTTTAATACAAGTGCATTTGTTAACTAAATTACAAAAAAATGCTAGTGACAGGAGAACCTCTTAGTTTGTCAACATGTTTCTAATAAAATAGCGAGCCCATCGGTCGCAAGTTTCATCGAGCTCCTGTTGCGAGAATGGATCACTAATTTTTGGTAAGACCTATCAAAAAAATACAAGTGTGAATGTTAAAAACTAAATATTGAAACTACAACTATACAATTGAATAACGATCTACATTACCTCGGATAGGCATACATCTTGAATTGTCAATTCGAGGATTTCCTCCATGTATCTCATCACGTAGTAACCACATTCCGTATTTCCAACCTGCTTCTGGTACTACAAACATAGAAATTCGCTAAATATATGTTACTAACTTAATTAACAAAAATGGGATAGAACGTATTCTCATTCCATGTCATGTTATTCCTGCTTTTGTGGTTGTTCTCCTACCACCTAAAGCTCTGTAAACCTTAATTGCCCTGACTAGCACAAGTTAAAATTTCATTCAATAATACTAATAAAAATCCATGAATTACTTTTACCATGACTAAAACGAACTTACAAATTTAGAAGTTTCTTTATCGAGTCCCTTGGTTTATTCGACCCCAATGGATCAAACCAATATGCCGAATTAGTCGTGGTCATACAACGACAAGCATCCAATGAGCCCTATTATATATATAATTAGAAGATTATTACAAAATAAAATTCACTTTGAATTACAAAGTTTATCTCTCATGATAAGGGAGCGGATAATATTTTTTGTCTTCTTCTTTAAAGAATATCCCAAGCTGACCCGATTTATCGTCATTCCCGTATATATATGTAGATGGACTGAAAAATTCAAATACTTGATCGTTGGGAAAGACTGACTTTCTGGCGTCATAAAGATGTCTACAAGTATAAAAATTATACTTTATTATAGTTTTGATAATCATGATACACAACGAATCCATCGCCAAGAACTGCATGATATCCTCTATGGCGACGTACAAAGCGGGAGGCAACCCTTTATCCCCCTCCAACTCGCAGGTACTTAAGGATTGTGCTTCCCTACCTATCATACATTGATACAACATTTTGTACCTACTTGGAAGCGAATTAATGTTGATCGGAGATTGGTTGTTTGACCCTTTGCTCTGGGGGCTTGACACCTTACAAATATATATACAACCGTTAAAATACAATTGTTAACCAATTTGATCATTTAGCTCTACTAAATAACTAGGCCACCGCACGAACCCACCGAGAGTAACAATCTCTTCTTCCGGAAATGGCACAAAAGCACCAGTATCTAAGCAACTCTCAACTGCAACCTTCACTTCTCCCTCTCCTACCTCTGTGAAGTGGTGTCTGGAGATGTTATAAACTTTCTCGTGTCCCACCAATCTTCGATCAGGGTCTTCGACACATAAAGTACATCTAGATCCATCCGCGAACTTTCCAAACGAGGGACCTCCGATGAGGGTCAATTCTCGAGAATGAGACACGAAATCATATTGTCGATCGGGGTGGAACACTGGCAGCACTGGAGGAGTAGTCTCCGAGGAAGAACCGGTCTTACGACGGGTAGGAGAAGTAGGCAAATCATGATCCAATCTCTCCAAAACAAGTTGCAACGTATTCTTCAAATCTGTGATCTCTTGCTGGCATTTGGTATGACCAGTCGACGAAGTAGACCGTTGAGTATTTCCATAATATTGTTGAAGTCCAACTCTACTCCCTACCCCCGCACACGACCAGGGTGTCCGTCGTTTCCCAAGGCCTCGCGTAGAATATCATTCCGACCATCGGAAGCAAATTCTCCTTGAGATTCTCTCAACTTCAGAGAGTCCTAAGTTTAAAACAATATTTACTAACAATTGAAAAATATAAAATTAATGATTCTGAATGAATAACATATATATAAGTGATGCAACTTACTATCTTCGAGCCAATCGCTTGTAACACGTCTGGGAAGTACTCCCCTCTGGAATTTACTCTCGCTCTCTTCCAAGAATCACAACGAGCTACGGGAGAAGGAGGAGATAGGTTATTTGCTTGCTCCTCACTCATACCGGAGTCAATTGCCTCTTGTTTCTTATGAGTAATTTTTTCAGCCATCATTTGTGCTTCTAACTTTTGGTACCCCGCTCGAAACATACGATGTGTATACTTGTTAGAAGATCTAATCTTTTGGTTTTTGGCTCGGATGACCTAAAATCAAGTTTATTAGATTGTCACTTAAAACAATAACTAAAAAGTTTGTTTTGAAACTCAGTTACTATATTCTAAATTAAACTCAATTACCTCGAACTCCGGGCTATCTCTGGATTTTCTGAATAGCTCCCATTGATTCGGAGTGATAAAGTTATAGACATCGCATGGATTTCTATCCTGGTAGTCTCTGAATATGTACTTGTTCGTTAAATTTGTTTTGAAATTCCTCCAATGAATTGACATGTATGTCATCCACTTTTTCTTCAACTTGTCAGTGGATTGGAACTCAAAAGATTTCTACAACACGTTAACTTTATATATATCAAAATTTCGACTAAAACTATAGAAATATATAATGGAATCATTACCTACACGTTATCCCATATTGTGTCCTTCAACTTCTCATCTACATCGGCCCAACTCGATAAACAAATGCCAACTTTGGCCCTCGCTAAACTACTCAGAAAAACTTTTCCAATTATCATACAGCATGCCTAACGGCTCAAGACAGTCATGAAACTGGATTGGAACTCTACCGTCTTTATTTCTTCTCCCCGCGAATTCTTTCATGAGACAAGGACCTCGTGTACTGTATGTCTTCGAGCCTTCAGACTCTGAGGAAGTGGGTTTCTTTTTCGGAGTCAAGATACTATAAAAGATAAATTCAAGTCATTAAATAAGGTCAAGACATTAAATGTCTATTACTTTTGTCATTTGCTCGTTTGTACGGTTTTCCAAATTCACATTCAATGTTCATTACACGTTCGTACACCTTTTCGACGCTGATTTCAACTGGTGGATTCTGAAAGTCTTGTTTTCCGTTAAATTCTTTCTTCAACCTACGATAAGGATGAGAGTTCGGCAAAAATCTCCGATGACCAAGATAGACAGTCTTAGAATCATTAACTAGTTGCAAAGAGCATGTATTTTCTTCGCAAATTGGACAAGCTTTATGACCTTTGACTGAATATCCAGACAGATTACCATAAGTTGGAAAGTCATTAATCATGCAAAATATCATTGCCCGCACTCTCCGTCATCCCACAATCTCTTTAGGTCATCAATTAAAGGTATTAAATACACATCGATGTCGTTTCCAGGTTGTTTCGGACCAGAAATCATTAAGGACAACATGATATATTTGTGTTTCATGCATAACCACGGGGGCAGATTGTATATTACAAGCAGAACAGGCCAAGAACTGTGAATGCTACTCAAACTACCGAACGGATTCATTCCGTCAGTACAGAGTCCAAGTCGTACATTCCTGGATTCTTCACCAAATACAGGAAAGTAAAAATCTATTCTTTTCCACAGAGGTGAATCTGCAGGGTGACGTAGCAACTGATCATTTGGTTTCTCACGATCAGCATGCCATGTCATGTTCTTGGAATCCTCCTTACCCGTAAACAAACGTTTAAGCTTTGGTATTATCGGAAGATACCACAAAATCTTAGCAGGAGATCCTTTGATTTTCATCTCATCAGCCTCTTCATTGTGGTTTGGTCCACTACGTTTCATTTTGTATCTTGAAACATTACACCTAGGACAGGAATGTAAGTTTTCAAACTCACCCCTATACAATATACAATCGTGCGGGCATGCGTGTATCTTCCTATATTCCATTCCCATAGGACACAACACTTTCTTAGCATCATAAGTTCTATCTGGCAACTCATTATCATCTGGAAGCATCTCTTTCAATAACTTCAACATTGATGTGAAACTAACATCGGACCAGCCATTTCTAGCTTTTAAATTGTACAACTTCAACACCGCTGACAATCTAGTGAATTTGGTACAATTTTTATACAACGGCTTCTCATTGTCACTCAACAAATTACCAAGTAAATTGGGGTTGGACGAAAACTTTTGAGTCATATCCTGAACCATTTCCTCTAAGTGATCTTCCACACTAACGTCTTCCCCGTCAGTCTTGGAACGACTAAATGATTCATTTTCATCGTTTTATATCCACCGTCTGTAATTTGGGTCGAAACCTTTCTCAAACAAATGATCTTTCATTTTCTGAAAAGTAAGCTATTGAACGTTTTATATTAAACCGCAAGTGCACGGCCACGTTGAAGCGGTGGCAAATACGGGTCGTCCTCAGGGAGGTGAGCAGTCTCTCGTTTGCACGAAATCAAGTGGCAAAAAATGGAGAAGAGAGTTGATTATGCTACGCTACACTACACTACGAAGTATGAAATGCGAAAGAAAGCAACAAACGATTAACTAAAACTTAACTAAGAACGAAAGAAGAGTGCTGGAATTCAGAAATGGAAAATCCCTAAGGGGTGGAGTGAGTGCACATATGCAAAGAGGTGGGTGTTGAACACATTCTTTATGCACAAATGAAGGTGGTGTTATCATGCATAGGAAGTGTCTAAATGTTATGGGAAAACCTATCAATCTATTCACCAACCTATTTGATTAACATTTACATATACAAGTTGTTTATTTCAGAACCTAAACAAGCATGAGAGGTGTCTAATCATTTTGGCAAAACTCATCAAGTTATAAATTCTATCCTAAACAAGCAAGCATACATTCATGTTTTATCAACACATTGGAAATAAAGCATTCATCCCATTCTCATTTGCATGTATGTACATCTACTCCACCCCCCAAAGGGGATGGAACTACTCACTACACATTAGACTAATTATTAAACTAAGCAAGGAAAGCATATTAACTAAGCTACTAAAACTAATGAAATGAAATTAAACAAAGTAAAGCAAGAAATATGAAACAAACAACATAATAAAGAAACTTTAATTAAAAATGACTCACATTTCAAGTAGCATCCTTCTACTTTAGTGTGTGCTTCAAGGCCTCACTTCTAATAGGAAGAATAGTCACTCAAAATATGGAGTGATTACATTAGAAGGTGAAGAGTTCTATTTATAGCCATAGAAAAAGGCACTCTGGGACAATCCCCCGATGTGGGACTAAACAAATACCAAAAATAACCTAAACATCCTCTAATACATGTGCTAGAGAAAGTTGAGCGGATCCAGAGTGATCTGGACCGCCAATTAGCGGTCCATAAAGTTTGGATCGGGTTGGAATTTGTTGTGGGCTTTTCTTGCTGGTAATGTTTGTCTTTGATGCGGTTATTTGACTTGTTGGAGCTCCGACCCGAATAGAATTGTCAAAATACTCCCCACGATGGTGTGGAGTTTTCTGTTTTGCTCTTTGGTCCTTTAGTCTTACGTTCAGGTCCTTCTCCCTTGCATCTTAGTCCCCAGATCTCACAATTCAGTCCTTTTTCCCAGCTTTTGGGTCCTTTTATGCTTCATCTCTTCAAACCTATTTATTTCTGAAATTCAAACATAAAAGTTGTAACATAGCATTGTTTAGGCGAAAGATAATGGATATAAGATGCAAATATAAGCATGAAATGATGTCAATCATCAGCACTGACATATTATGACACTTATTGCACGGACAATACGCCATGTCGTTGTCTTTCATTTTCTTGGAATGTTTTTTGGCAACATCTAAGAACATATTCACTCCATTCTCATACTCATTACTCAATCTGTTTGAAACAATCCACTCTTGATTCATTTCAATCTAAACATTAACAAAAATGATAGTTATTATTGGAGAAAATAATTAAATTTCAATTTAAAAGAATGTGTTCATAGAATAGAAGATTCAGAGACATTAAGATGAAAAAATAATGACTCAGAGGAGAGGAGATGAAGTCCATAATCTAGCGTGGGAATAAGGAAGGTTAGAAACCTAACTAAGCAATCAAGACCAAAATAAGCCTAAAGTCCATTATAGGTTCTTAGTAATAGACGACGCCTAACTTCGAGGTCCCACCGAGGACCACTAGTCTTTAGGAAATCAAGAACGACGTTCAGGCCGAAACGGTCTTAAACATTGAGGATCACTAATCTGTAGGAAATCAAGAACCCGGAGGTTCCTAAAATCTCAGGGAGACTATATGGGCAACGACATTCAGGCCATAACGGTCTTAAACGGTTTCCTCTCCTTAATGCGTCCGAAAATCCTAGGGGCCAACGTCTAATTGATTTTATTAAGTCTCTTTTATTAAGTGGTTTTTGGGCAAAGGAAAGGGTGATGAAATCCCTCACCTCATCTCCTATAGGTGATTGCCCCCTAAGTGTTTTTCATACCTTAATCTAACAAACAACACACCAAACAAACACTCACCTCACTCTTGTTCCAATGCAAATCCTACTAACTAATGTGTGTTTTCTAATGAATGATGAGTGAAAGATATTACGTACCTTACGCCAGCAATCTACGACAGAAATCGTAAAATGTATAATAAATACGATGAATGCAAATCCTATATGATGATTGACTTAGCAAATATTGTCTAATCTTTTGCTTTAGATTATGAAAGGTCAAGTTACTTAAGGGGGTCAATGAGTTATTATCATAATATTGGAAATTCAAAAAAGCAAGGCAATAAACATTTTAAATATTAAAAACAAGTATTAAAAATAATTACTTGGATTGACAGAAAAATATTTTAAACACAAAATATCATGTTATTAATAACACTTGAAAATAAAATTTTATTAAAATTTTGGCAGAACCTCCCCTTAAATTTTATATGTAAAATTCTTCAAATCTTGGAATTAGCAAGAAAAATGTATATCTACTCACATTCACATCATGTATTTCTCCACTACATGACATTCACATTACAAATCTACTCATGTTGAAATACACATGAATGAGATCCATGAGGAACGTTAGTTTATTTACATTCAAATTTACTTAATAATGCATCCCAACAACCTCTCCATTGTTACTTAAATCATCCAACCAACCCAACTCAAGACCTAAGATAGCAAACCAAACCAATACAATTCATATATACTCATTTAAATCATCCAACCAACCCAACTCAACTCAATCCAAAACAAACCAATCCAATGAATGAGTGAAATCAAATGATATCTCATTAATAAAGGTTGCATCCATCATCATAACATATAAAAAATGAATTAAACATTCACACAATCACACTCAATTCTCGTCAACCAAACAAATCCAAAATTCACAATCTCCACAACCAACTAAACAATCCAAATCCAAACACCACAATCTAAACATATCAAATATGAGAACCTAATCAAACAATCTAGTATATTTCCTTTTGTCTTCACTTGAAGTTAATTTTTCTACAGGTGGTGAAACACGAACCAGAGGAGGAGGGGAAAGCTGCCGCCGACGTCGAAGAGGAGGTGCGGTGACGGTGGTTGCGCCAACAACTACACCAAATCAAAAAAACTAAATAAAAAAAACTCAATCCACAACTACACAAACAGTATGAGCACGAACCAGAGGAGGAGGAGGTCGTGGCTGCTGTGACAGCGGTGGCGGAGGAGGGTGCGGTGACGGTGGTCGCGGAGGCTACGGAGACGGTGCAGAGGGACGGAGAAGAGGAGGAGAGCACAAGGGATGTCGCTGCGGTGCCGGAGATAGTGCAGATCGGTCGGAGAGTTCGGTCGCGGGACGGCTAGGGTTTGAGTGGGTTTTCGTTTGAGATGAATGGTAGAAACGCGTCTGTTCGATTTCTTTAAGACATATGTGATGCATTGCATACATTGCATCATATGTCTTTCATTTAGATTACTTTTACATCAATAAATGCTACTAAGGTATGTGTTTAGTCTTATTTACAGAATACAGGGACCTGAATGCAATTTACCCACATCCCGAGCATAAACGCATGCAAAAGACTCATTTCTATCATAAAGACCAAGTTCAAGATTATCGGGTTACGAATGGAAATGTATCCAAGCATAAAAGCATTCAAGTCCTAATTGCAAAAAGAACAAGGACTTAAGCACAAAAGTAGCCGGGGACTTAACTGCAAAAAGTCAAGGACCTAATTGCAAATCACGAGTAGATTTTATTCTCTTGGAGAAAATATATAGAAAAATCAATGTATATCTCCAAATATGTGAAGGAATTAATCCGGAGCTCAAAAGAATGGAAAGAATCAATCCAGACGCGTAAAGGAGGATCAAATCATACCATAAACATTCAACCAAAATCTGGACCAAATCAGAGCATGATGTGCGGCGATTCCGCCGCAGATCACACACACCATGCGGCGATTCCGCCGCCCCCTAGTCGATCCGTGTGCTCCAATTTCGTCCAGTCGTGTCTGGACACGTGTACTTTCCAATATTATACCTAGATCCCTTGTAGCAACTATAAATAGACCCGAGAACGATGTTAGAAGGGTCCTTAGTCTTTGGTGTTAGTTTTATTCTTAATCTTAGTTTTTGTAATCTTCTTTTCATTAATAAAATTCTGTCTTTTATTTCTTACTTTTAGTTTTCTTTTGTAATGTCTCAAGGACCCCTTCTTCCTCCCTCTATGAGTTTCTAACTCCTTCCAAAGGGTGGAGGTGACGGATTAGGGTGAAGAGAAGATGAATGAATGTTATTATTTTAATTTCGTGTTAGTATATTTTGATTACTTGAGTTTATGTTAAATCATTTATCATGTAATGCTTTATAACTAATATGATTTATTATAAGTTTCTAAATTCTCTAATCTAAACCTTAAATCTAAACCTCCACCCGACGGAATTCACCTCTTTGTTCTTGTTTTAGTTTTAATCGTTCATGTTCTTGCTTTAGTTAATTAAAACCCAAAAATCTCAAAACCAAATTTATTTCTTCTCTCCTTCTTTCCCCCAATCGAAATCACATTAATAACAAATCTCTCCCTCCTTGTGTTCGACCCGTATTTGCCACGTCTTCATTGACGCCGTGCACTTGCGGTATAAATTTAATTCACATCAAGTTTTTGGCGCCGTTGCCGGGGAGGCGACGCAGATTTTGTTTTTTGTTGATTTCGATTCTATTCTGTTTATCTGTGCGCGATCTAACTATTTGGATTTGTGTTTCAGGAGACAACAGAGCGCGCGGCGAAATCTGAGCGCAGTCTGAGCAAAAAGGGCGGCGGAATCGCCGCACATTAAGAGGAACCTGCGGCGGAATCGCCGCACAATTGAAGCATTTGGGCTTCAAATTTTTCTGGGGTTAGCACCATCTCTAGGTGGACGCGTGGAGCTACTGAAATTTCGAGAGCGGGCGGCGAACCCGACTGAGCATTGCGTAGGTAACCTTTGTTGCCTTTTTCCTCGTAATTTCTAGTTTCAGAAAACTTCCTTTTATTAGAATTGCACGTGTTAAGCTTAAATTCCATAATTGGCAATAATTCAACTCTGACCTAAAAATTGGCAAAACTAGAAGAACTTAGTGCATGCATCATATAATGTTTTGTTTGCATTATTATTGCTAAATTCTTGCAAATTATTTTTATTGTTGAAGAGTGCTGGAGGCAAGGTACGTATCGCGTTTTAACGATTGCATTTAAGCATATAATGTAGTTTGCATACAATCTTGCAATTGCCCACCACTAAAGACCATTGTTTGACTATCTTTGTTAGATCTAAGTTAAACTATCTTAAGGGCAACTCCATAGGCAAAGATACGGTGGGGATTTCATCACCCCTCCGTGGCCCACAAATCACAATCCTAAAGTGTCACCTAAGCCTTAAATTTAAAATCCATTAGACATTGGCCCCTAAGGACTCGGACTCATTTAAGGAGAAGAATTGGTTTGACTTGCTATGACCTGAAGCCGATTGAATTTAATTTGGTGTCTAGAAAGTGTTTTTGTGTTGACGTAAGTCTTCCAAGCGAAGTGGTTGTCTAATTGGCACCGACCCTGTCGGAAGCGCCCCCACTAGCTATACACGGCCTGGCCAAGTTGGTTTGATTAGTGAGGGAGGTGAATCAAGCGAATCAATTCGACTCAACCAGTTAGGAGTCGTCTAGATCTAAGCGACACTAGGTCTAGGATTGTTTGAACCGTGCTTTCTTAGGAATTTTCTGACCAACCCTCTTTCTATCTTTAGAGTTAGGTTTCCCTTCTCATCTGAGTCTTCTTTCTCTTCTCACCTAAATTCTCTAGATTAGGATTCATTTCTCATCTTTCCCCATTCTATTGTTTGTTTCCCTTTTGAAAAAAAAAACATAAAAAAATATATATTAAAAAAACGAAAATATTAAAAAAAATTAATTAATTCTTGAAATTAAATTTGGAATTTAAATTCCGAATTTGAATTCAAAAATTGATTCAACCCGGTGCACTCAGATTTGGATTCGGGACTTGAGTAATCGACTCTCACGAGTTCATCTAGATTCCAGTCTGGAACTTAGCCCCAATCCACCTATGGCACCACCTCACCCGGATCCAATGGGTGAGAACGTAGTGGACCCGCCTGTTGCACAACCTATAACTCTGAGGGATCGATGCTATCCAACGATGGCTGCTCAGCCATCGTGCATCGTTATGCCCACCATCCCGGGTCGCGACTTCGAACTTAAGGCACAATACATGAGTATGTTGCCTAAGTTCACCTCTAGGGAAGACCCATATCTCTTCCTTAGAGAATTTGAGGAAATCTGCTCTCTTATGCAATACCAGCATATCCCTGAAGAGGCAGTGCGTCTGAAATTTGTGCCTCTTGCACTAAAGGACGACGCTAAGAAATGGCTATATAGTCTAGCCGAAAGATCTATTAGGAGTTGGGCTGAGTTTGTTCAAGTATTCCTGAAAAAATATTTTCCCAACCATAAGACTATGAGGATTAGGAATGAAATTGTTGCATTCGTTCAGTCTGAGAGCGAGTCGTTCTATTCCTATCTAGAAAGATTCAAAAGTGTTTTGACCCAATGCCCTCATCATGGAATTCCGAGATGGCAATTATGTCAAATTATTTATGAGGGATTGACACCCACATCTAGGGTTATGGTAGAATCCGTAAGCCAAGGGAACTTTATGTCGAAAAATGAAAATGATGCCTGGACTTTCCTTAAGGATTTAGCTGAAAACAGTATGTAATGGGACAATGCTAGAACACCGCTTAACCCGAGTATTGGATCTAGAATAGCAAGTCAACTCAAACCAGGTGTCTTAGCTGTAGATGCCAACATAGCGGCTGAAGCAAAACTAGCTACCCTTATGCGCAGAATGGAAAGTTTAGAGCTACAGACCCAAAACCGAGTGAATCAAGCCTCGACTATCCCGTGCTCTAGATGTGGTCAGACTGGTCATGTAAAGGAGGATTGTGCGGAATGGGACCAAGTTAATGCCATGTATAACCATGCTAGAAATGACCCATACGCATCAACCTATAACTCGGGTTGGCGTAATAATTCCAATTTCTCATCAAACCAACATGGTCAACCTCCTAGACAACAACCAAACCCGTATAACCAAAATAATACATCATCTGGGTTTACTAACAATAACGATCATGAGGTTAGGTTGACAAGCTTGGAAAATTTGATGAAAACCTTTATACAAACAACCAACCAGACCTTCCAAAGGCTAGAGACACAAGTCAGCCAACTAGCACAAATAGTAGGTGAAAGAGAAAAGGGTCGGTTTCCAAGTCAACCTGAAGTGAACCCTAGATCTAATAATAATTCATATCAATCCTATCAAGCACCTTCAGGAAATAACAACCCTAGACCGGTTCAAATGGTTAATGAGGAAGGACCGTTCCAACAAATAAATGCAGTGGTATCATTACGGTCCGGAAGACAAGTTGATAACAATGTGGTAAATCCTAGAGTGTCCAATCAATCTAGCCATCAAGCACCCACATATGACCTGACCATTGAACCTGACGTCCAATCTGAAACGCCCAACCCACCTACTCAACCTGAACCCATAGCTCAACCTGAACCTGAGCGAGTCTATGTTCCTAAAGCTCCATTCCCTAATAGACTCAAAAAGAACTCAAGTGCACAAATAGAGAAAATCTTGGAAGTATTTAAGCAAGCTAAGGTGAACATTCCACTCTTAGATATGATTCAACAAATACCTGCTTATGCTAAATTCTTAAAAGATCTGTGCACTAAAAAGCGAAAAACGAACGTACCAAAGAAGGCATTCTTAACTGCAAACATAAGCTCTATCCTGTCAAACTCGTCTCCTATAAAATATAAGGATCCTGGATGTCCCACAATTTCATGTGTAATAGGAGATATTTTTATCAACAAAGCCCTTCTAGACCTTGGTGCTAGTGTTAACCTACTCCCGTACTCTGTCTATGAGCAAATGAACCTTGGTCCACTAAAACCCTCTAAGACAACCCTTCAATTTGCTGATTGTTCTATTAAGAAACCAAGAGGTATAGTCGAGGATGTTTTGATCAAGGTTGGTGACTTCATTTACCCAGTGGATTTTGTCGTACTAGATACCGCACCTGTTGTAAATCCTAATCGACAAATCCCTGTAATTCTAGGCAGACCCTTTTTAGCCACTCCGGAAGCATTGATAAACTGTCGAAATGGGCTCATGCAATTATCTTTTGGGAACTTAAAAGCTGAATTTAATATCTTTCATATTGATAGTGAGCCAGAAATAACATGCAATCAAAGTGATGTTGTGATGAAATCGCGTATCTATAATATTTCTGAATCATCACAAAATCAAAAAGGAAGTAAGAAAAAGGGGAGGAATTCATCTACACACCCACCGTCACTCGAGCAAATAAGAGAACCAATTTATGTGAGGGGTGTGGAACGTGTAACTCAGGAATCTCATTGCAATATGGGGAACAATTCAACTGGATACATGCACCAATATGGTGTCATTCAATCCAGTTCTGACTATGGTTGACTTTGAGCAAATTCCATCCTTCCACCGCAATTCACCAAGGTAATAAGTGTATTTGCTTTATATTTGCATACATTGAGGACAATGCATGATTTAGGTGTGGGGGGTGTTTATGTATATATTTATCTATAGATCTGTCTTTTATTTCTTAAAAAAAATCAATGTTTCATGACAAAGCTTAAGATTGAACTGTCAAAACCCGTGTACAAATTGCATTGAGTTTTTGTTCCTTATTATATAGTTCTGCTTGTAGAAATTATGACATAAATCTAAGTTCCAAAGAAATAACTCATTGCCCTTTAAGACATGTATGCACTTAAATTGGATGAATCAAATCTTTGAAGTGGTTGATAAAAAGCAGAGGTTGAGGAAAATATACCGGGAAGTGTGGAGTTCTAATAGCAATTAAGCCTTGAGGAAAATAAAAATAAAAGAATAAAGTGAAGAAAACACATTTTGCAAAATGATTACAAAAGCCCAAGCCTTTGAGTCACTGGTCCGTAGGGGTATCTTGAAACCCGGTAACTTGAGTCTACCAGCTCGCGATTATCGACCAAACTCGCTACACGAATGCAAAAAAGGTAAAAGTGTCAAAAAGCAAATGTGTTGAATCACGGAAGAAAAGAAAAAAAAATACTCAAGGCCCAAAGCTAAAAGAATGATACATGCCATGGTTGATCCGAATGATACTTCACCACCAGAGGAGGCGTGCAAAATAATTCAAGTGATAAACATGTGTAGAAGGGTTAGTGGTGTGAATGTTGGAGGAATAAAGACCAAGTCATATTTTTAATGAGTTAGATTCATATAATGAGCATACAAGAATTCTAAGTGAGATGTATAAGGTTAAGGTGGAGATATTAAGAGCTATTAATGGAATGTTGATTTAAGACTTTGTGGGTGTGTCAACTGAAAACCCTCACGAGACAAAACTCGTCCTCTAAGGAAACTTGGAGGTTTAAAGGCTTGTTGCACATGCTAAGTGCAACCGTGATTCCTACGAAAGTGAGTGAGGATTTCCCTGTTTTTATTTTTCGTATCTTCTGTTTTGCTAGGGACTAGCAAAATCTAGGTGTGGGGGTATTTGATGCATTGCATACATTGCATCATATGTCTTTCATTTAGATTACTTTGACATCAATAAATGCTACTAAGGTATGTGTTTAGTCTTATTTACAGAATACAGGGACCTGAATGCAATTTACCCACATCCCGAGCATAAACGCATGCAAAAGACTCATTTCTATCATAAAGACCAAGTTCAAGATTATCGGGTTACGAATGGAAATGTATCCAAGCATAAAAGCATTCAAGTCCTAATTGCAAAAAGAACAAGGACTTAAGCACAAAAGTAGCCGGGGACTTAACTGCAAAAAGTCAAGGACCTAATTGCAAATCACGAGTAGCTTTTATTCTCTTGGAAAAAATATATAGAAAAATCAATGTATATCTCCAAATATGTGAAGGAATTAATCCGGACCTCAAAAGAATGGAAAGAATCAATCCAGACGCGTAAAGGAGGATCAAAATAACATGAACTTTTTCAGTTGCGAAACGGCTGCCCGGTGTGGGTCGTGGTTCGACCAAAATTATTGTGAACATTCTTGGTAGGAGATCGGTCAACTGGTGTGGGTTGTGGTTTGACCAAAATTATCAATAGCATTCTTGGTAGGGGATCGGTCGACCAACTTGGAACACAGTCTGACTGTAAATAAGATGAACTTTTCCTGTAGCTAAACAGTCAACCATCTAGGCTTATAGTCCTACCGAAATAGTCAATTTGTAACCTTCGGTCGAACGATTGGTTATTTCGGTCGACTGTTTGCCTACGATTTTGTCTGCATTAATAAGAGAACTTTTTTGATAATGTGTCAAAGGATGTTATGGGATGATAATGTGTCAAAATATAATTGGTTTAGAGGAGAGATTAACTAGGGATCATGAGTAACTGACTTACACATGATGTGGGTTCGAGGATACCATATAGATAGGTTCCTCCTCCATTCCCTTTGTTAATTGAATGCAAAATTCTTTTCTCTTCATATTTTCCTATCATTCCATCCGAAATTCTCTTAATTTTAATTGTGTGCTGGTTATTAATTTCTTTGGAGCATAAAGAGGTTATTAACTTGATTCTAACCTAGCATTAGAGATCGATTAGGTAACTTGAATCTCTCTAATCTTGTTTAGAGTTTTGTAAACACTTTGAAGAAATTCCGAGGCAATTCGAGGCGCAACCTGACTTTTGATTGGTTAAATTCTATAGGTATGATCCTATATATATATATATAATACAATACATATTGAAATACGATTAGGAAGTCTTGTACAAAAAATTATTGAAAAATTATGAAAAACCGATCATGCTTGCTTATAAAAAAATTAAAAATATATACAAGACTGTTTTAAAATAGACTATATATATAATACAACATATATTGAAATACGATTAGGCAAGAAATCCAACAAAGGTATCAGAGTTTTTTGTTTATATTTTCAATAATTAGACTATTTTAATAATGTTTAGTTTGTCAACTCTAATTAAGTAATTCAGGAATTCTGCCTTTTTAAGTCCCTATTGATTTTTGATGGATGCATCGAATTGTAATCATGGATTTTTATGTTTCTTATTTTCCTACATTTGTTTGTAAAGTTAGAAAATTGAGAAAGTATGATTATTTTTCTGACTTGTTATTCATCGCCGGAAAACTACTTAAATCGCCCCAACCAATTGCTATTTTGCCTTTCTATCCTTTCTACTTATATAACTATTCATTTCACTCTCCTAACACCACTCTCTCTTCATATTACACTCATATTCACCCAAAAGCATGTCTCGGCGGCCCGAAAAAGAGCCAGCGGACACCCCGATCTTCTCGAATCTGGTAAAATATCTTGTTTAGTTTTTGTATATTTTAATATATAACAAATTGGGTCAGGCGTTCGCGGGAGACGCCCGACCCAACTGGGGGCACCCGCCAGAGCTACCCCCTTGGGGGAGGCGGCTCCGTCAGACCCCCCTCCCTTTTTTCAGATTTTTTTTTAAAATTTAAATTGATTATAATTTGTGATAATTGCTAAATAGTTAAATTGGTTTAGTAATTAGTTAAAATAGTTTAGAAATTAGTTAAATTGATTAATTATTATAATCAGTTTGATGATCAATTTATAAATACATTATCAAAATTTTATTTCTAAAATTGAATTAATAGTCATCGGGTTACCGTGGAGAAAAAGGAAAATCAATTCCCTTACGCGTTGTACATAGTTTAGCAGATGAGTCAGGTCCCCGTCATCCACGTAAATGGAATATTTCTGCTTCAATTTGGAGAGAGAGAGATATATTTTACGTCATCGTCAGACACCTGAGGATTCTTTCGACGACGAGGATGATTCAGATGAGGTGGGGAGTCACGACGAGAGTGATGATGGGGGTCAGTATGACTTGGAGCCGCAGGAGGAGGCGAGACAGCAGTATGATCGAGGACGGAGGCGACATTGTAGTCCTTTGGCTGAGTGGGTCATTAGGAAGGGACGAGGTTGCTGGTTTGTGACCGGTGATTTGAGTTCGTGCGTTGCAGACACCCGAGCTCAGAAGAAGAAGAGGGTTGAGGACGATTCTTGGATCGTGACGGGTATGATGTTCGGTGGTCCTCTAGATGGCAACGTCATTCCGAGTTTCAGAGGCGAAATCGCTAGACACACTTGGGAGGGCGGGGATCGGAAGGTTCTAGAGTGTCATAATCGACATAGAGCCCGTACGACATTGCAGGCTTGACGTTCGGCGATGATTGATGATATGACCATGACCATTAGGGATAGTGGATTGGGTCACTAGCCGTATAGCATGTTCTCCTGCTTTGACATGTCGTTGATTTTGGCCTTCTTGGAGCAGTGGCAGTCTGACACCAACACTTTCCACTTGCCTTTTGGAGAGATGACAATCATGTTGCATGACGTCTTCCAGATTCTATGCATTCCTGTTGAGGGTTGTATGGTTAGTGCTCAGGCACCGACGTCTGAGCTGAAGATGTATGTATCAGAGTTGCTCAGGGTCAACCTCGATGGTCTTGAGCGGGATAGCTCATTGTGGAGTGGCGGTGGTGTTAGCATCGACGTTGCGGATGACTATTGCAGACGGACACGACCACCACGGACTGAGAGTACGCAAATGATTGCCTACCTCTTCATACTTCTAGGTTGCGTCTTGTTTGTCGACATGAGCGGTTGAAGAGTCAGACCATGCGACCTATTGCAGGCGAGGGACCCAGATACCATTGGTCAATACTCATGGGGGTCGGCGACGTTGGCATATCTGTATCGCTAGTTGGGGATAGCGAGCCGTGCCGATTGTTCTGGCATTACGGGTTATCTTACGTTGCTGTACGCTTGGATATACGAGTATTTTCCTGCTTTCCGCCCGCATTGGGACCGGAAGATCATTGAGGAAGATCATCCTCGTTCGCATATGTGGGCTGCCTGGACCGAGGATAAGAGCGAGGGACGACTTCTTTCCATTCGTAGACGGCTAGATCAGATGACTGCATCACAGGTATAAAATTTATATATCATTCATGTTTATTGAAATTTCAAGTTTACTATTATTAACGTATAAATGTTTAGGTGGAGTGGTTACCTTATGGTCCTCAGCTTGTTGTAGTTATGTCGAGGACTACATTTATTGGCGTTATTCGTTATCGGGATATCACAGAGCCTATTTACCTGATCGCGTCTTGTGTCAGTTAGGGTACGTTCAAGTGATTTCGGTACACCAGAGCATGCAGTACGGTCTGCGATTGCGACAACATACGACGTCAAGCACAACGCTTCGAGCGCGAAATCGGTTTAGAGGACATTTCCGGGAGTAGGACGACTTCACCTGGACGATCTGAGGCGTAGTCGCGACCCCTCCACTTGTGATGCAGATTATTTGCAGTGGTTTGGTAGGTGCTCACATCCAGTTATCGTTCGCGGTACCATTCCGAGACAGGAGTGACCACTGGATAGGACATATAGCGTTGCGGTAAATTTATCTAATTTAATTTTGAATTGTAATGTATATTTTGTTATATTGTTAATGTACGCTAATTTTTATGTTACATACAGTGTATGAGTAGGGTTATACGGTATACGCAGTCGTTCTTGCAGCACGGCGACCAGATGCCGAACGAGGAGACGAGAGCTGCATGTACAGATTGTGATGGCCTCATTGAGGTGTGGCACAGTTAGTTGGGCATTTCGGACCAGGATTTGGATGATGAGTTGTAGTTGGCTGGCAAATTATTTATTTTATTATATGTTGAACTGTTACTACATTTGTTGGTATTTGCTTGTTTGTTGTACTCTTATTATTTATTTCTGACGAACATATTTTCTCCTTATTTGTTTATCTGTTGTACTTTTATTATTTATTTCTCACAAGCATATCATAGAACTGCTTGGTATATGTAATGTAATTAAAATTTAAAATCTGATAAAAACAACACAATATATTATACATTACAAATGCATTACAAATTACAATCAAAATGAACTACGTAACCGGTCCCAGTACGCTCTTCTACTTTCGTACGGGGCCTCCCATCCAGCAACACTCTCAGCTCGCATTTGAAATCACAGGGTCGCTATAGGAGGTACTAGGAATCCCTCGGTTAATTCCAAGCGAATAAAATGTATGTAACTCCCTAAATAAGCAATGACCAACACTCTAGCTGGCCTCGTCATGGCAGACGGACTCTCCCAATGTAGCATAGTAAGACACGGTACAATCAACCATTTGTTCCCACTGATAAATACATAACTGCACACTTTTTAAAATTTGCAATCAGGAACAAGTCAAGACCAAACCTCCATATAATGATCCATGCCACAAGGTCCACCGCCTCAATTAATTCATTGACGAGCCTATACCACATTGTCGTAATAGACGTTCTCGTAAATAGGATGCACACCTATCTCCTTAGAAATCGCACGACGGGCGTACAACCAATTGTCTTGACCACCAAGGAAGACAAAGGCAACACATCGAAATCCACAGTTGCCATCAGCACGTACGTCATTCCACCTCTCTAGAAATGGTAAAATGGGTCCTGACAGTCTATCAACATATGGGAAGTTATCCACGTCAATCCGTCCGGACACTATAAGATGGAAAAATTGTAATTCAGTATATAACAACGAACAACTAAGTAATAATAGTCACAACAAACATATCGTCATACCAGATCATGCGCCTGTGGTTACGGACGATCGAGACGAATTGGAAGACCGACTACGACCCCTACTCCCACTACTGGAAGATCGACCACTACCTCGCTCAACATACTCAAAGGCACTCAGGTCCCGACGTGTCGATTTTCCCCTTGGTGGACCTCGTACCTTAGTATTTTGTACGGGTTCTTGATAGTTTGACTGCTCCGGGTATAACTGTATATATAAAATACGAGATGCACTACGAATTGTTGCAGGGTTGCTCCCCGAAATCTCATCAACAAACTTCCAAAAATGCTCGATGTCTTGTGTTGATTGATCCACAAACTCTGACATCTGAACTCCTTCTCCAACGACAAGTGTTTTCCAGAATGGATGAATCTGCTATAAATAAATTTCATCACCTGACTCAATACAATTGTGCATAGTACAGGCACAAGGAATCACATGTGATGTCAGAAAAGCACTCCTGCAACGATATTCAACTTGATTGCTTAAGTCATGCATTCTCTTCAACTCCTAAGTCAATAATGACAAGCAGTGATGCGAAAATCGACCATTTATATGATGATACAAATGACCTATATAGTTTGTCAAATTTTGACGTCTCGAATCTTCAAGAAAGTTCCGAATATTCGTCAGCAGCATTTCAATAGCTCAGTTCACGTGGTCAAAAAGAGTGTCCAGAGTTGTAGTCGATGTAGTAATCCATTCTTCAGAGCCGAATGAGCACTTTCCACCCTACAGGTCGTAGTGTTACCGAAATGAAGGACTTTATTCATCCAATTCAACACAAATTTTTCTTTATGCACGAACCACATGTCTTCCAGATACTCCGTGAGCACTGGCCAAGACTTGAAAGAATCTTTCAGATAATACGGACTGATCTATCATAATCCGTATGTGAATCAAAAACTATAACTCTCCTCCACTTTCCACGCCTAAAACTTTCTTCAAGCTGCTTGCTCTTACCGAATACGTGGTATGCGTAGTTGTACACGTCTTTGTTGATATGTCAGGTGCAAAGTAAATGAGCAGACTCAGGAAAAACCTCTGCTACTGGTCGCATCAGACTCATCTCCCGGTCCGTTATTATTGCAGTCGGGCTAACAATATTCAATAAAAGATCTCGCAACCTCTCTAACACCCACCGGTAACTAGACTTAGTCTCATCCTTCAAAATCGCATATCCGACGAGGAAATTCATGTTTGTTGGAGTAACCTCAATCATCTCAAACAAAGGCATCTTGTACTTGTTCGTCTTATACGTCGAATCCATGCAGATTACGAATGGGTATGTACGCAACAACTGAACCGACGTAGGATGTGCCAAAAATGCGTGAGTGAGGACATTAGTTTCTTCATCCGCCATAATCTAACGTAAGTAGTTATGCTGCATTGCCTGACTGAGAAACTGCTAAGTTGGATTCCTATCTTCAGATTTCGTCCTCCTCATGTACTCTCTGAAGTTATAAATGTGTCTCTAATTTGGATAATCCTCTGGGAATTTCTCCTTTACTGCCAACAAGATGTTACGTGGTCTCGTATGTGCCTTAGTCATATCACGAACAATTTTCTTTGCTCCGGAACTAAGATCGTTGATTTGTCGATGACCCTCTGGATAAACTGCAAGTCTGTAGTTGTATTGCCATGTGTACTATTAGAAACAACGACTCATCCATCATGATCCCGCCGCTCGACTGCCTTTACCAAACAACGACAACTGTTCTTTTCGTGTTCTTCCGTAGTGCAATATTCGTATCACGAGAACCCATTCATTTCTTCGATCGCATCTCAGATAATAATCGGTCTGATTATCTGCTTTTGATTTGTAGGATGGTATTACCAAAAAAATATGGCTCTGATTACAACTTGTTTCGCCTATTTACATGTTTCCTCGATTGTTGTAAATACTTGTTTACTATCAAAAAGCTCATTGTAATCTACTCCATCACCACCAAAATCTTGCAACGGAACCTGAAATAATTTAAAATAATACAAAATAAATAACTAAAAATCAAAAACAATCAGGGTGTCTGGCTGGGACGCCCCGTCCATAGAGGAGGCGGCTAAGCCAGGAGCCTCATCCAAGGATGAGGCGTCTGGCTTAGTCGTCGCCTCCAAGGTATGGGCGTCTGGCTAAGCCGCCTCCGCCAAGGAGGAGGCATCCCAGCCAGACGCCTCATCCTTGGTGGAGGTGGCTTAGACAGACACCCGAGACGGAAAAAAATCCGTCTCACTTACCTCACCAGATCCAGGCACTTCGTTAGACATTTTTGTGGTGTTGGTATTGGGAATGTGAGGAAAAATGGAGTAAAACCTTTTTTTAAGACACGGGACGAAATGAGTATTAAATGAATTGTGAAGGGGGCGATTTAAGTAGTTTTCTGACGACAAATAGTAGTTCCATATTCTTTTGAGAGTTTTAAATGTTTTAAAACATGTCATATGATTGCTATAATCATGTTTTAGATTTGTGTCTAATTTTGTTAAAATTTTCGTTTATTTTAAATGATTGTCTTACTAGGTATTGACAAAACAAAAAGAGGCAAATAAGTTTATTTTCCTTGATGTTCTTTACTTTTGGGATTTTATAAACTTCAGTTCAAATGTTTTTGTAATTTGAACTAAGGATGTTTGAATCATTTTAAAAGATTTCAAATGATTTTGAATTATTTAATTGAGAGATGAATGACCAACTAAATAGTATAATATAGTATATGTACAGTTGTTGCACTTGTTCTCTTTATCAGGAATAAGTGAGCTTATATGTTCCATCGAAGCAATATGTGAATGTATGATGTGTATATCATTATTGTTTTTAATTAATCACAGTATATGTAAAAGTCGTTTATTTTGTATGCATGCATACGAGAGAATTTTTACATAAGACTCGCACTAGCCAATTTAATTTTGATAAAATTCAAATTGCGAGAAGCATGTTTAAATATTGTGCAATATTTACATCCGTGTTGCAAGAAGAAGAAACGAAGGTTAAAGGACGCGGGAACATATAAACTCACATCAATGTGTGAATAGATTTATTTTATGTTTATGTGTTAGGATTGCATGTGATTGAATGTTGAGGATAGGTATGAATAAATGCATACATTACTATCTAAATTCAAGTATCACAAGTAAATTGTTAATTGTCCCAACTAAAAATTAAGAAAACGTTTCTTTCTTATTTCGTCAACAAGAAGTCATCGATCGAGAAATGTTCTGCTCGGCCTGGGTGAGAAATAATTTATTCGATCTTTGGAAATAGTAAGAGATATTATGATATACATTGTTACAACTATAATACATATATATCGTTACGTCCTCAAATCTTTTTTGACGGTGTTTATAATTTTTATTTTGTTTATAATTTTTAACAATAGAAAAGTCACAAATGCAACTTAATCGTCTGTTGCTACGTGTCATAATCGCATATGTTTATTATAAAAATTCAAAATTTTGATATTTTTAATTAAAAATATATATTATCCATTTGGTCATCAAATCCATTTTCACCTCTGATTACCTTTTTGTGTTAAACTAAAAAATAATGGTCCCCCTGACGTCAAATTATTTTTTATTTTTTAAAATAAAAACAATATGGTGTTGACTATTTTCACTCTTTTGGTTCGTCTACTAAAACAATTTATTTTCATCAAAAAAGTCAAAAATATCAACGAAAAAAACTAACCATTGACGATGTCCACAATACGTCGTTGTCCCTCTGAGGATGGACATTGACGATGATTATATGAAAACAAACATAGTTGTTAGTGTTGAAACAATTACAAATATATTCATGTAATACAATATGTTACATATGTCGAATAAAATTTCCATTAGGATCCAGATAAAGTTAGTGTAGAAAAACATGTATAGGAAAATAACAAAAGAAAGAACAGTGATCATAGACGACCTCAAAGACCGAGCCGTCGGAAGGCGACTTGCCTCAGAAAAAATATCAACCCACATACCAGTGCGTTTGATGGTCTGTCGGTTTTCTCCCAGGGTAGGGCTGTGCATCCGGTCCGGACCGGACCGGACCGGACCGGATTTTTATCCGGGATCCGGACCGAAGACCGGACCGGACCGGATGCACTCGGACCAAAGACCGGACCGGACCGGACCGAATCGGTCCGGTCCGGTCCGGTCCGGTCAAAACCCGATTTTTTTGAAGTAAAAAAAAAAATTGGACCGGTCCGGACCGGACCGGACCGGAAATTTCAAAATTTTCCGGACCGAAACCCGGACCGGACCGGATTTTTTCAAAATTTTCCGGACCGAACCCGGACCGACCGGTCCGGTCCGGTCCGGTTGACCGGTTTGACCCGGTCAATGCACACCCCTATCCCAGGGTAGAACGGTCTCGCCGTCGATCAGGCGCACACCGGAATCGACGGACCACGAGAACAACGTGGAACCTCGTAAGAATCGGTCGCCGGAGAATTCTGGATTCGGTGACCTAAAATCGTCGGAGAGTGACAGTTTTCGTAGAGAGAGGATGAGAATAAAACGTGTGTGTACAGGAGGAAACCGACTCATATATATATATATATATATATATATATATATATATATATATATATATATATATATATAATTTTGTAACCGTGAAGGACTTAATTGCAAAAAGAAATTAAAATGAGGTCCAAAAATTAAGATACACCCATTACCTTGTGGCTAAAACATCTAATTTCCCCCAAAACCCCCGCTGCCTCGCCACGCCCTAAACGGCCGGGCGCGCGCGCGTGTGGAGAATTCTCTTATCATCTCTTTCCACTTACAAAGGGTCAAGTGAATAGGATGTTTATCAACATCCTTCAACTTGTTAGCTTCACCAATGTGAGACTAAAAGTGAGATGAGCACACGGCACATGGGACAATAGTTCTTATCTTCATCTCAACATTGGATTTCTTCAATTGAATTATTGATGGATCTAACTCAAACTCAATAATTCAACGGTTAGTACATGGCTATATGTCACATATGGATTTGAAATTATAACTCGCAATGAAATCTCCAACGTACTTATCCACATCAGCATGGCTATATGTGTGTGTTAAAATAAGATGTTAATCTTTCTCACTGTCATCGTCTAACTAGTTCTTCCCACTATTAATCAATGGCTTCTGTAGCTAATGAGAACACTCCCGGCCGTCACGGCTCCATCTCCCACCCCGACCGACAATCCGTTCTTCCCTATTGAAATCATTTTAAGAGTTTCTGTCTCTATAGCGACATCGTTGAACGTTGTTAACGGTATGCAGATGTTCAGATGTTTGGACAAGTACTACAACCACTCCCCAGTTTTATTGTGCGTGTCTTATATATGCTTCACTTCATTATTTTCCAACGTGAAACTATTCTCGACAAAATATTTACATGAAATTAATACTTGGATATATAGATACATGTTGGTGGCTCTTGTTGTGACATGTTTCTACAGCATCTTGTCTGTTATTTTGACGAGAGTTGCTTCAGACAAAAAAATGTCAACGACCTCCAACAAGATCTTGTTTTACTTTGCTATGCTCGATGTGGTATAGACTAGTAATTAGCTTTGTCTTTTTTTCATGTAATCTTCTAATATCTTTTGAATAACTCAAGATATCATCAAGAGACTCCAATATATATGGTTCAAGATGGATGAGAGTATAGTAGAAAGTTTATTCAAACTAAATGATACCTTAAACATTAAATATGTTGCTATTGATAGTTATCAGTGATATTAAATATTAAATATACATGTATGTGTGTATGTACGTATAGGTGATGTTCGGATTGATAACTGGAGGTGCATATATAGAGGGCTGAAAGGTGATGACAATGTGGACTCGAAGGATGTGTGTGACCGTGTCGGAGTCTTAGTGGGTGCATATTATATATTATGCGTGCTCTGTGTTTGGTTTTTTAGTTTGAAGGTACATCTTTTTCAATATAATATCGTTTACGAAATTAATTTGAATTTAATCTGCCATGTATGTCATAATTTATCAAAAACATGTGCAGTGTTACGCCAATCATCAAAAAAAATTGTATTTTTGAGTTTGGACTCTAAAATGTATGAAACAATTTTCTAAATACCCTTCAAACACTCTTAATATTTCATAACATCTCAAACACCTTAAAATTGACATAAACATTTAATTATTTTGTTAAATACCCTATGTTGACAAATGGTCATAAATTTGGATTAATATAATATGAGCCCAGCTCATATAAACTGGTACCCTTAATTTTCTCTATACGGCTTTACTGGTTAAGCCCAACCCACTAAGATTTATTTTTATTCGGGAGATTACCAAACGAATAACATATAGGAATAGGACTGCTTTATTTTTATTTGATCACACATGCATATTCTTTCAATTAAAATAACAAAATAGGAATCAAAATTATTAACAAAAAAAACACGATTGGTCAAACCAAAAATCCGTGTATCATGTTGCAACATCATATGGGAAAAGAACAGATCAAGGAAAAAAACATAAATTTATCGATATATTAGCAGACAATTAAAGAAAACAAAAATTAGCATTTTAAAATGATGTTCTACGAGTTTCAAGTTCGGAGAAAAACATACGCCAGCCACTAAACCCTAATCCTAAACCTCATGTAAGAGTGAAGCAGAAATACTTCCTTTAGTTAAGCCCACACGAATATTTAAGTGCATATATTTTGAAAATAAATAATATAAATTTAAACTCAACCTACATCATGGATGACTTGGTTCACCAGATTTTGATTTCATGGAGTTATGATCACACCCGTAAGGATTGCATCTTCAACGATAGTCATTCTATCACGTCGGGTGTTAAACCCTGTGCACCTTAGGCCCTTCGTGGCCCTATCTCTCCCTACGATCTTCTGATTGGGTCGTTCCAGGGCACGTTTGCAAGCTCGCAAAACATCCCCGTGCTAGCTAAAGCGCACCGAGGGAGTGGTCGGAGCAAAAAGAATTCATGTGGTCTTCGAAATCGTAATATGAAGATACTACTAAGGCCCTGTGCACCCTTGTCGCCAGGAACGTGCCCTCCCACGGCCAGGAAGCAGCAAAAATGAGGTGCAACACGAGGACTTCCACATGAGGTCACCCATCGTAGTGTTTGATATAATCGCACCCAAGGCTTGCCTTTCTGAAGCTAGTTGTTCTATAGTGTCACTTGTGGGATCCCGTGTTGCCTAGGTGCGTTTTAGCTCACCGAGGGGATAGTCGGAGAAAAAAGTCCCTCTGGGCTCCGAAATCGCATTATGAAGATACGACCGGGTTCACCAGATTTTGATGTCATGAACTCATAGTAACTAATCAATGTTTGGATATATTAAATTTTCAAACCTCATGTTTGCGAACACAACACATCATACTTGGAGGAATTGCAATACTATATGCTATGTTTAAAATAGTAATGAGAATTATTTCCACATTAAGACTCTTATGACTTCGACTAGAGGAAAGTGAGAGTCGACCAACCCACGTCTAAGGAGTTTGGTGTGGTCAACATTCTTGAATAACATGCACATCTCCTCCGCCTCATTAATAATTAACATGAGAAGTCCACCACCAACCCACTCGTCACTATAACAAAATTACCTAATAATTAATAATGGTCATAATCTTTCTTTTGTTTTGTCCATAAGAGTAGGAATATCATTGTTTGGATGGGGTTAAGTTACTGTGTTTGATGATATGTGACAACAACCAACCCTATCAATTTCCACTATTTGGTTGATTATTTGGTCGATCTATTTCGTACTATTCTCAGTCATTCTTTCTCCTTTGGGGACTCAAGATGATTGAGGTGACGAATTCTTTTCTCTACATTACCGAACCACGTTAAAAATACCTTTACCTTAAGATTTGATTTTTTAAGTTTGTTTTTTGGTTTAATTGTCAATCCTTCACATTTCAACTCAAATTCTGTATATCATTTCTTTGGGAGCACAAAAAGATTTTCATTGGCTTTTGAAAGCTCAAAATGTTTTATGTTTCTTGTACAAACGAAACCTTAATCAATCTGATCACAAAATTTATGGTTACAATTATATTACGGCAATGGGAAATGGTAATGACCATCAATTTCTGCATTTAGGAATATAATTAATATCTTAAGATGATTCCTAGAAACCGACATTTAAATGTCGCTTTCTTTCGTGCATAAACTAATTCCCATTCAGGTCGTGGTTTTTGAACACTGAAAATGTAACCTTTTCTTTTAGTTATTATAAAAATATATAATTATAATTGGAGGTAATTAAAGACCATCACTTTCTTCGAAGAGGAATATAATTAGCATCTTAACAAAGTTTTTGAGTGGTACAAGCAAAAAGAAATAATCTTATAAGGAGGTCTTGGCTTTTGAAAGCTTAAAATGGAACAAAACTTATAATTTAGTTAAATCATAAATTATAGTTTCAAGATGAAGAATATACTAAAGATATATTAATATGACCAAGAAATGGAACTTTGATAATGATATGATAATATGAATTAGATACAAAGAAATACAAGTTAAATTGTTGAGAAATTTGTTAAGTTAATAAAAAGAAATATTAATTTGGACTTAACACTGGTATTTGACTCAATTATTCTGAAACTGAGGTCAAAAAAGATTGCAATAAATTAAGGGAACTACTATTCGTCGTCGGAAAACTACTTAAATCGTCCCAAAAATGACCTTTTTGCCCTTAACAAATCAATTAATACTGATTTCGTCCCGTGTCTTTAAATAAGGTGTTTAACTCAGTTTTACTCACATTCCTAGTACCAACACCACGAAAATGTCTGGCGAAGCACCTGAATCCGGCGAGGTAACTGGGGCGGAATTTTTTTCACGACTCGGGCGTCTGGCTAAACCGCCTCCACCAAGGTGGAGGCGTCTGCCTAACACGCCTCCACATAGGTGGAGGCGGTTTAGACAGACGCCTCCACCTTTGTGCAGGCGTCTCCTATGGACGCCTCCACAAAGGTGGAGACGTCTGTCTAAACCGCCTCCACCTATGTGGAGGCGTGTTCGGCAGACGCCTCCACCTTGGTGGAGGCGGTTTAGCCAGACGCCCGTTTTTTTTTGTTTTTTTTTAATTTTTTGTAAAATTCAAATTTTTCAGGTTCCGTTTCAAGATTTCGGTGGTGATGGAGTAGATTACAGTGAGCTTTTTGACAGTAAAGAAATATTTACAACAATCGAGGAAGGTTGTAAATGGGCGAAACAAGTTGCAATAGGAGCCGGATTTTTTTTGGTTATATCATCATACAAACCGAAAGCAGATAACCGGATGGATTGTTACCTCAGATGTTATCGCAGACGTGAGATAAGTTCTCGTGATACGAGTATTGCACTGCGAAAGAATACGAAAAGAAAAGGTTGCGGTTGTCGGTTTTTGGTAAAAGTGGTGGAGCGACGAGATCGTGATGGATGGGTTATTGTTTCTAGTAGCATGTTTGGGCAGCACAACCACCCATTGGCAGTTTATTCAGAGGGTCACCGACAGGTCAGCGGACTTAGTGCTGGGGCAAAGCAAATTGTTCGGGATATGACAGAGGCACAAGCAAGGCCCCGTAACATTTTGTTGGCGGTAAATTGTTCAGGATATGACAGAGGCACAAGCAAGGCCCCGTAACAAGGGGGAGGCGGTTCCGGCGACCGCCCTCTCGTTGGGTCGGGCGTCTCCCGCGACCGCCCGACTCAAAAATGTTTTTTTAATTAATTGAAATAAACAAGGTAATTTACCAGATGTGAGTAGTCAGGGGTCTCCGCTGGCTCTTTCCCTGGCCTCCGAGACATTCTATTTGGTGAATAAAAGTGTGATATGAAGAGAAAGTTGTGTTAAAAGAGTGAAATGAGGAGTTATATTAGTAGAAAGGGCAGAAGGGCAAAATGGTAATCTTACGGGCGATTTAAGTAGTTTTACGGCGACGAATAGCAGTTCAGTAAATTAATCAGTAGTGGATATCATTTTACAAATACGACCCTACATCTAAATATGCGAAACTTATTTCAAGGGAACTACTATTCGTCGTCCCAAAACTACTTAAATCGTCCCAAAAATGACCATTTTGCCCTTAACAAATCAATTAATACTCATTTCGTCCCATGTCTTTAAACAAGGTTTTTGACTCAGTTTTACTAACATTCCTAGTACCAACACCACAAATGTATGGCGAAGCACCTAGATCAGGCGAGGTAACGGAGGCAGATTTTTTTCCAACTTGGGCGTCTGACTAAGACGCCTGTACCATCGTGGAGGCGTCTAGCTAAGACGCATCGACCATCGTACAAGCGTCTTAGCCAGACGCCTATACCATGGTCGAGGTGTCTGGCTAAGACGCCTCCACCATGGAGGAAGCGTCTTAGTCAGACGTCCCGTTTTTTTAATTTTTTTTGTCAAATTAAAATTATGCGGTGTGTTATCTCAAATTATTTGACGTTCCTTTGCAAGTTTTCGGTGGTAACCGGTCGGATTTAGTTTTAAGCAAGTATAACCATGTAGTGCGTGAGAAATCATCAATAAATATCACAAAGTATCTAAAACCATCATGAGATTCAATTGGGGTGGGTCCCCAAATATCAAAATGAATCATTTCCAGAGGCCGACCGGATTTATTTCCTGAGTGATAAAAAGGAAGACGAGTTTGTTATGAGAAACGACATACATCACATAATAAATTATTTCTAATAGTAGGAAAAAGTTTTTTTAAAACTATATGGGATGGATGTCCCATGCGTTGGTGCCAAATGTTTAATTTAGGTGAGTTTGTTGTAAGAAAACTCATTTTTGAGGTATCAAACACATACAGTCCATTGATTAGAACTCCCCTACCAATCATCCTCCCTGTGATACGTTCCTGAAATGTCACATCAAAGGATGAGAAAATAATATTACAATTTAAATTTTTTGTGATCTTGACAACTGATAGTAAATTGGCGTCAAAATGAGGAATGTACCGGGCATTTTCATCATTATTAAGTAAGTTTATGTCTCCTATTCCCTTGATTTCGACTTGATTTCCATTTGCTATGGTAACACATTTATTTAAAAAATCTAAATTGGTCTTAATATTTCTAATCAAATTAGGGTTACCAGTCATATGATCAGTAGTGCCAGAATCAATAATCCACATAGGCTTAGAAACATTTATGGGAGATTGGATATGAAAGCAATTTGTTGAGGAGTTAACCATACCTTGGATAGTACCTGTTCTTTGGGGGTGAAACTGCAAAAAATCGTTAAGATGGGCCACCAATTCCTTCAGCTGGTTTGGGTCCGGAGTTCGACCCGATTGAGTTGAAGATCCGGAGAAGTGTTCGGGTGGTATATTCGGGTTCTGCTCCGAAGTATAAAGTTCGCGTGATCTGACTCTGTAGTTGCCATATTCGCCATTTGTGTGTTGGTTTGAGAGGCTAAGGTTTCCTTTGGCAGAGGTTGAGCGCTGATGCATTGCATACATTGCATCATATGTCTTTCATTTAGATTACTTTTACATCAATAAATGCTACTAAGGTATGTGTTTAATCTTATTTACAGAATACAGGGACCTGAATGCAATTTACCCACATCCCGAGCATAAACGCGTGCAAAAGATTCATTTCTATTATAAAGACAAGTTCAAGTTTATCGAGTTTCAAATGGAAATGCATCCAAGCACAAAAGCATTCAAGGAGCTAATCACAAAAAGGTCAGGGGCTTAAATGCAAAATGTCAAGGATCTGACTACAAATAAAAGGGCCAAGTTATTGTGTTGGAGAAGTCAAAAGAAAAGCCAAAAATAAAATCCCAACAATGGAAGGAATTAATCCGGAGCTCAAGACAATGGAAAGAATCAATCCAGGCGCGCAAAGGAGGATCAAATCATACCATAAACGCACAGCCAAAATTCGGACCCGATCAGACCAGATTGTGCGGCGTTTCCGCCGCACAACACCTATAATCTGCGGCGTTTCCGCCGCACCCCTGTCGATCCGTGTCCCCAAATTTTGTCCAGTCCTGTGTCGCCACGTGTAATTTCCTTTAATATACTGGTATCCCTTGTATCGGCTATAAATAGCCTCGTAGCACGAATGTAACACATCTTTGAACCTTTGGTCTTGGATCATTAGTAATAAATTTCTGTTTTATTTTGTTTTGTCTCTCTTTTCTTTTAATGTCTCTAGGATCCCTTCTTCTTCCTCCCTCCATGAGTTTCTAACTCTCTCCAAAGGGTGGAGGTGATGGAATTAGGGTTAGAGAATGATGAATGCATGTTATTATTTTAAGTTCATGATTAGTATATTTTGATTACTTGAGTTTATGTTAAGTCATTTATCTTGTAATGCTTCATAACTAACATGATTTACAATAAGTTTCAGTAATTCTCTACTCTAAACCTAAATCTAAACCTCCACCCCACGGATTTTCCTCTTTGTTCTTGTTTTAATTTTAATTGTTCTTATTTCGTACTTTAGATAATTAAACCAAAAAAATACCAAAAACCCAACTTATTTCTTCTTCCCTTCTTCCTCTTAATCGAAAACAACATCAACTACGAAATCTCTCCCTCCTTGTGTTCGACCCGTACTTGCCACGTTTTCATAGACGCCGTGCACTTGCGGTATAAATAAAATTCTCATCAAGCGCGCGCCGCCATACCCGAGCTGGTTTTGGCCGATGAATCTGTCGCCACCGTTAGGGTTTTAGCTGGTGAAGTCGCCTCCTCCACTGGTCTGCTCGTCCCTTTTCCCGTCTCCCCTCCTTTCTCTGTCTCGAGTCGGTCGGAGATGGGGATATGGGAACCAATAGTTGCTCCTTGTGTGTCCTATTTTTTTTACAGTTATCGCAACTTTCATTTGATTTGTTTCCATACCTTTTTTTGAGTTGTGGTTTTGGTCTGGTTTTGTGGCGACGAAGGCATGGCTTTCAGGAGTGGTTTGTGGGGGTTGCGTCGTTGTTTTCCGTCGTGGATTCTTCGTTTTGTATGGTTGCAATGATTGTCGTGGGTGGGGGTAACTCCGGCGACATGAGGATTTGGCTTCAGATTTGTTCGAAACTTGAATCGAGTCCAAATAAGAATTGGTACACCCGATTTTGATCTTGTCGTGCCTGAATGATTTGCGGATCCGAGCTAGGTGGTTCATAAACCCCTAACTAATCCTATTTGCCCTTGAGCATCCCCACATAATCAGTGACGGAGCCCTTTCCTTGTTTGGTTTGCGCAAAATCATTTTTAGCTTAAAAATATGTGTGATTTTTTTTGTTTACCATAGAGATTCTGAGTTGACTCCCATAGCTCTTTTGTTGTGGATGAGTACATGAAGATCTCCGCTATGTTTGGCTCCATTGATTGTAGAAGCCAGGACATGACTAGATCATTGTTTAAGTTCCATTCTTCTTGTTTGGTTTCGCTGCCTTCTCTAGTAGGTTTGGGAGTTTTCCCGGTGATGAAGCTGAGTCTCCCTCGACCGCTGAGGGATAGGGGTGACCGCTCGTGCCCAAGACAAGAAATTATTCCCGTTGAGTAGTTGCGACACGATCCTTTGGTTTGTGTTGCCCTCCGGGAGACCAAGGGAGGTCATTTTTCGATTGGAATGAGGTATGTGATGCTACTGAGGCCAAGTTCGATCTATGATGACCTGCGAGCTTCTGAGATCATCGACCGTTGCTCTGATACCATGTAGAAAACGATGAAGATGAATGTTTTTATATTATTGATTGTTATATTTTTGTTTGAAATACAAGAGGTTTATATATTGACCTCTAAAAGAAACGTTGGGATATAGCCGTTTACATAGTTGCCTAATATACTTGATTGTGCGGATTTGGTGAGGATGGATTGTGTCTGGATGCTTTCCTTACGAGTCTTCAATGAGTGGATGCTTTCCTTGATCGGTGGTGATGATGGCAAGGATGCTAAAACTAAGTCAGAGTTAAATAAGGTATGTGTTTGGATTGTTATTAGACAAGACATCTAATGCTGAAAATAACACGAGGTCGACAATTTGCAAACCATGGACATGACGTAACATAAAGTAAAAATATATCTGTCACTTAAAGTAAACATCAATTTTTTTTTGGGAAGTGGTAGAATAGGGCACGAAGAAAATCCTTGTTGCCCTTTAGCACTATTCGACAATGCAAACTTACCTTATTCGAAACTCTTATGTGACAAGGAAAATGACAAAGATTAATGTTGTGGTCATCGCAATTCAACGGTGCAACCTGATGTAAATGACACTTATATGTAACCACTTAAGCTAACATTTCCACTCTATGTTATAATAAAACGAAATAGGAGAGGTAAACATGAGAAAATTTGAGCAGTGCTGCATCCAATTGTTGATAAAAAAGAATGTCGTGAAGTAAAGAATTTTCACATCAGGCACAAATGTTTGATGAGTCTAATAATGTTAGGGCATCCTTGATGGGTCAGGCGCGCCCTCGTCGTCGGGTGGGGGACACGTGTCCCCCCATTCGTCGATTTTTTTTTAAAAAAATTTAATTATTTAGTAGATGTTTTGTTATTAATGTATTGGGTATTTGTTATAAATGTGGGGTAATAATTTTTTGTAAGTGATTAAAATTAAGAAATTTCCAGAACCAACAATTTCAAAATCTAAAAAATTTCCAGGGGGCGCTGCCCCCTTGCCACCCCCGCCACCTCACCGGCGAGGTGGAATGCGGCTCGCTCACCGGGGAGCGAGACCCCCGAACGACCTGTCGATGTGGTTTAATAGTATGGTCTAATATCATGCGTGCACTTTAATCATGCTTCCACTGAGGTGGCTCCGTAATATTTAATAATAATTTCGTGATTTAGCAGTAATTATTAACAATATTTTGAGTTAAAATAGAATTGTAATGTTATTAGAATTATATAAAAAATGTAATTTGTTAAATGTTGTGTGAAAATTAAAATGTTTAATTAAGAAATAGTGTGGAGGAAAGAGAGTGTAGGGTGGGTGGGGTAGCCCGGGCATGGGTAAGAGTGTTTTTTGGGTGGGTTGGGTGAGCTGATGTGGCAGAGAGAGAAGCTGACGTGGTGGAGAGAGAGTGCAGGGCGCGGGAGGTAGCCCGAGGCTCTTAGGTAAAAAGAAAAACATTGACGCAGACTTGACATTCCATTTTGATGGTAAAACCTGACATAGATGATACTCTTATATAAATAAATATTACCGATGACTTAAGAAAAAACAAATGTTCTTTCCAAAAGTGAATTCTCTGATCAAATGTTCTGTCTGACAATACGCTGAAGTGACAAGTCGAGTTAAACTGAACATTATAAAAACAAAGAATTGGGTGTTGGATGCAAATGATGAGTAATATATAATATATGAGTGAAGGAAACAAGTTGGAATCTTCAGTAAGACTGTAGTATAGGTTTGGTGGGAATGATTTTGAGTCTCATTTCCACTGCGCCGCCTAATGTAATACACTTTCCAGTCTGATTCCATTTTCCACTTTCACCCACCAAATGAATCTCGACCGTCCATCTCATAACCAACCGTCAATATCACACAACATCTCTAATCTAATTAATATTAATATGCATGTATGTATGGGTATAAAACAACATCACCACCATTTCCCTCTCTCTCACATTCACCTCAGATTCTTTAACACTAATCAAAACAAAAAAAAAACCTTATTTTCGTTTGATCTTTGCTTTCGTTCCCAAGAAGAAGAAAAACTCTAGCAAAGCCGAGTTTCAGGTAATGAGTTTTCTGGGTCGTCTTCAAAATTTTCCATCTTTCGTGGTTTTTTGGGCTACAAATCTGATTTTTACTCTTGTTCAAAATGCTTTTGTTCTACATTTCTTGGGATTTTTTGTGGGTTGTCTTAAAATTTTGATCTTTGGTGGATTTGAGGTAGAAATAAACTGTTTCAGGTGATGGATTCTGTGGGTCGTCTTAAATATTTGATCTTTGGGTTGTTTTTTTGGCCTAAAAATTTGAATTTTAGCTCTACATTTGTTGGGGTTTTTGTGGGTTGTCTTAGAAATGGGATCTTTAGTGGGTTTGATGTTGAAATCGAGCTTTTTGATGCTGAAAAGGGCCTCATGTGTCTATTTTTTCTGGGATTTCACAAAGATTTGATCTTTAGTTGATTTGAGGAAGAAATAGATTGTTTTGTGAATGTTTGTTTTGCTTTTTTAGGTTTGAATGTTTTTGTGGGTTTTGGGTGTTTTTATTATTTTGGGTTCTCTTGAAAATTATATGATCTTTAGTGGATTTGTGAGGGTAAAACGGCTATATTTTGTGCTCCTTTGGTTGCTAAAGGTGCGATTTTTAATGGGTTTGGTCTGTTACTTAGATTTTGATCTTTTTGGGTTTTCTTAAAGATTTGTTTTTAGTGGATTTCAGAAAGAAAAAATATATTGGATTTTGTGACTTTTTGGCCTCGAAAGGTGCGATTTTTAGTCGGTATTGTTCCTCTACGTGTCGTGATGTTCATCATTTTGGGTCCTCTTTAAAAATCATTTTTAGTTGATTTGATGAAGAAATTGATTGTTTTTTATATGTTTATATCTCTTTTTTATATGTAAAGGTTGGATCTTTAGTGGGTATTATTCCATATTTTGTGGGTTGATCTTCGATTGAAATTGAATTTGTATCGAAACTGCGGATTGAAGAAGGAAATCAGTGGTTTTGTGATCAAGGGTTTGTTTATAGTGGGTATAGTTCTACATTATAAATGGTTGTAGATTTTGATTTTTTATGGGTTCTGTTAATAATTGAACTTTCAATGGATTTTAGAAAGAGATAGGTCATCTCTTTTGCTGGTGTGCATTTTACTGCTAATCATTGGTTTCTTAGTGAAGTCGTGGTAGAAAATTGATTCATTGTTGCCGTTTGGTACCTAAATAATCTGTAGAGAATAAAAGTTGCAATTGAGCGTTATCATGACTGAATTTTAGTGATTTCTGCAGAGAATAAAAGTTGTCATTTTCTCAAAGGTGGTACCCATTTGTATGCTAGAGATTGGATTTTTAGTGATTCTGTACAAAGAGCAGAAAGGGTCGTTGTCTTGTACTTGATATGTATTATTTGCTAAAGATTTGGTTTTTCATTTGTTGCTTTCCACTATGAGTGAATAAAACCTAGTGATCATTTGGTGCCTTTAATTACTAGCTATTGTTGCTATAGCTCATGGTTATAGTGTCTATCTACCCTCAATATCTTACCCTCAGGGAAAGTAAAGGATACAAAATTCTCACCCTCAACATCTTACCAACAATTTCTTTACATTCAGGGAATCTATGGCCACAGCATCTTGCCAATTTGGAATCCAAGCTCACAACAACATCAACAGCAATTACAGCCCAGCAGCGGCTTTCAAGGCTTTACCGAGCCCTACCCAGTTTTTCTTGACATCCAAAAACTACAAAAGGAATCATTACAGTGCCTTGAGGGTGCATTGCGAGCAAGATGGCGTCGCAATGGCCAATAAGAGCCAGAATGGGGCCATTGAGAGAAAGATCAATGGTGCTAAAGATCACAGTGTTAAGTCGCAATTGACCGTTGTCATGAAATTTGGAGGGTCTTCTTTGGCATCTGCTGAGAGAATGAAAGAGGTCGCTCAGCTCATCCTTAGTTTCCCCGAGGAAAAACCTGTTATCGTTCTCTCTGCAATGGGGAAGACCACAAACAAGCTTCTTTTGGTATAAGTTATTCCAAACTTGTATTTTAGTAGATACAAACTAATAAAAACATGGAGCTTATTTGTTCTTTGTTGAAACTGTGAATGCGCGTAGGCAGGAGAAAGGGCTGTCAGATGTGGCGTTTCTAATGTTTCAGACATTGAGGAACTGAAATTTATCAGAGATCTCCATTTGAAGTAAGTGTCTTATCTGAGTGGGTGATTTTTGATTGTTCAAACTCTTGACATGTTGGAATTTTTTCGTTATTCTATTGAAGTATACTCACTTCAAACTTCCACTTTTCTGTAACAGAACAACCAATGAACTTGGAGTCGACCGTACTGTCATTTCAGGTTGGTTTTTTAGTTTGTATTGGGGAAGTGCTATATATCTTATTGGTTCTCGACTATAAAATTAGAATGATGCGTTATTCAGAAATAAATGTCTTATCTTATGTCTGAATTTATTGTAGCGTACTTGGACGAGCTAGAGCAACTTTTGAAAGGAATTTCCATGATGAAAGAAATGACCCTTCGTACAAAGGATTATTTGGTTTCATTTGGGGAATGCATGTCGACAAGAATTTTCGCAGCTTATTTGAATACACTGGGTGTTAAAGCCAGACAGGTTTGTAATTTAAATGTCTTCACAAATTGTTTTTCGGCGGGCAAATATCCTTAATTCGGCATATCGATCTAATCTAGTGATATATACTGCAGTATGATGCGTTTGATATTGGTTTCTTAACCACCGACGACTTCACAAACGCTGACATTCTGGAAGCAACTTACCCTGCTATTGCTAAACGGTTGCACGAAGATTGGAACACCGAACCTGCGATTCCCGTTGTCACTGGGTACCTTGGAAAGGTTGACTTCTAACTCGATGCTTTCCTTTTATTATATGCAAATCATGAGATGGACAAACTCAAAATTGAGTTACATTTACTTGGTGCAGGGTTGGAAAACTTGTGCTGTGACCACCTTAGGTAGAGGAGGAAGCGATTTGACAGCCACCACAATAGGAAAAGCATTGAGCTTAAGAGAGATTCAGGTCAGTATTGACACCGACACATGTGCTAAACAATATTTATATCATGTACTTAGGAATCTAAGAAGGTTGTGTTTCTTTTTGTGATTTTTTACATGGATTACACCCAAAATTTGTGTACTAAAAGGCAACTTGTTTTTCAACTCTTGTAGGTTTGGAAGGATGTTGACGGAGTTTTGACGTGTGACCCCAACATCTATCCGAAAGCGAAGCCTGTGCCACATCTAACATTCGACGAGGCAGCTGAACTTGCTTATTTTGGTGCTCAGGTTTGTCTTTTTTCCCAACTATTTCCATGCCAGTGTGTCTTAAATGTGTCATTTGCATATCAAGCAAAATATTTGCTGCCAACTATGCTTTTACCAAGTAGAAAGTCTACTGTTCTGTTTCAAATGAAAGTACCACTATTCTGCTCCTAGTGAAAGTACCCAAACATGTTGTGGTCTTTAGTATATAAAGGTTTCGTAATGCAGGTTTTACATCCACTATCAATGAGGCCGGCTAGAGAGAGTGATACACCTGTGAGGGTCAAGAACTCTTACAACCGTTACGCTAAGGGTACACTTATCACAAGAAACAGAGATATGAGTAAGGTATGTGTCAAAACAAGAGTTTAAAGTGTCATTTCTGAATTATTTTTATTTCACGGAGTGCTGATTTCTTGTTTTGCCACCAACAGGCTTTGCTAACTAGCATAGTTCAGAAGCCAAATGTGACTATGTTGGATATAACAAGCACTAGAATGCTTGGGCAATACGGTTTCCTCGCAAAGGTAAGAGGAACATGATTGATAATGCATTTGTTGTTTGAGTATTTGGGTTTCTATTAAAACTGAATTATTGTTACTTTTTTGCAGGTTTTCTCAATATTTGAAGATATGGGTATTTCCGTAGATTCCGTTGCGACTAGTGAAGTCAGTATTTCTTTGACATTGGATCCTTCAAAGATATGGACTAGAGAACTAATTCAGCAGGTGGATAATTTTCACCCGAAAGCTTCGAGCATGCAACTTATGAGTCTTGATGGATATTCTTAGTATCTTACTTGCAACTTTTCCTTGTGCAGGAACTTGATCATGTAGTGGAGGAGCTTGAGAAAATTGCAGTAGTGAAGCTTCTACAGAACAGGTCCATAATCTCCCTCATAGGCAATGTGCAACGCTCGTCTTTGGTACTCGAGAAGGTGTGTTTCTTAATCAACATTACACTAAACCTTCGCTACCCTTACCTGGAACTTTTCATTTGAAATCTGTGGTTCGGTATTGCAGGCTTTTCAAGTGCTCAGAGCAAATGGAATTAATGTCCAGATGATCTCTCAAGGAGCATCAAAGGTATATTATTTTCGTTTTTTACGCCTATTATATATTTTTCTACCTTCTCCTGAAGACAGGAAAACTTGAGCTTGTGATTAGAGTTATGTTCTAAACTTTGATTGTTGATATCAATGAAACAGGTAAACATATCTTTGGTGGTGCATGACAGTGAAGCAAAGGAATGTGTTAGGCTTCTGCATGCAGCTTTCTTTGAGAATGGTTTCGAATCTGAGCTTTCAGAAGCAAATCCCAATGGTTCAATGCCAGTTCAAAGCACAAACTGATATCACCAGTGTCATTCCATTTGCTATATTTACATGCCATTGGTCTGATTCAGCTTCAATTTATGAAGGGTTTATTTTATTTTTTTACTTTTATTTATTTATTTCTAGTCTGGAGGGGGAAATATCAGAGATGTCTGCAAGGAATTGTGTTGCGCCGTTGTTTTGATAGTCATGATTTCTACCCAATTTGTATCATGTAATAAGCTCATTGTTGTATACTTGTATTGCATTTAGTGCCTACTAATTGTATAATTTTTCTGGAGGAATAAAATTCTTGAGGCTCACTTCACTTCTTCGATGCTTTACGATGATGATCTGTTTGGCTGAGATCTTGAGAGTGAATTGATTTCATATTGACCGTACATCTCTAAAGGTTGGTCAAGATATATTTTTTCCTGAGAAGTGCTCAAGAAATGTTAATTATTCTTATGGGTCGAGACTCTAGACCAATATTATAGCAAGAAAAGAATCGTGAAAAAAGAAATATTATAGAATACATTTAAGTTTTTAAATTTGGGTTAGACCAAACGTACCAAGTTCAGTTCAATGAAGTCATTAATAGAATATTGAGTTCATAGTTACCAAAAACAGAAAATAAATCTCTAATAATTTTCGACAAGCTTATATATACCAACTTCTCACCTCGCATATTGATGCGAGTTACAAGTTTCAAGGTGTATTCTTGCTTCGAGTGTTTACAAAAATAAATAATTTACTTTTACCTTAATACAATAAAAATATATAAAGAAAAAGGCCCAGTTATCCACTAAATCTGTCCACCAACCAAAAAATTCATGCAAATCCCACCACATGTTCAAGTTAATGCCTACAACAGGATAAAACACATTCATATTCAATTTCCAGTTGCTAGCAATCTTCTGCATCAATCATGGCCACCATTCCTAATTGTTTATCCTTCTCCACCGCTTCTAAAATCTTCACAAGAACACCATCACAACACAATCCTCATTCTTTTGCACCAAGAGCACAACAACAACAACCACAAACACTAGGAGAAGATAATGTACAAGAATCACCACCAGCAGAGGAGAATGTACAACCACCGCCGCCATCCAGACTTCGAGAGGAGCCAAAGCAACCGATGGCCACAAGTAAGAACATGAGCAGGGAATATGGCGGGCAGTGGCTCAGCAGCGTCACTCGCCACGTCAGGATCTATGCAGCCTACATCGACCCCGTGGAGCGTGTTTTCGACCAAACCCAGATGGACAAGCTCACCCTCCTCCTTGACCCCACCAATGAGTTCATTTGGACGCCAGAGACCTGCCAGAAAGTGTACATATACTTCCAAGACTTAGTCGACCATTACGAGGTACATATCTTCATATTCATGAATACATGTGCAAGGGTACACCCCAAAACCAAAATCAAGGAATTAATGGTTTGTCATGCACAAAATTGATGAAATTAAACACGGGCTCCCCCAAAAAAAACGTGTTTTATCCTACATTTGATCATATCCATTAAGATTGTGTATACTGTATAGATTACACAGCCCAACAAACTCTGTGGTTTCTTTTTTTCTGAATGGTACGAATTCTGCACTTTAAAACAATAAATTGTAACTCGCACTACAGTCAACAGTTTAACTATCATACAATTTTTAAATTATCAGAAATGTCATCATCAACATCAACATCAACATAACCCCAATGCCTCAGAAGAGGCTCCCTCCTAAGCGAGGTAAGGGGGGGTCGGATGTACGCAACCCTACCACTGTAAAACAGTGAGGTTGTTTCCAATTGACCCAAATGATGCAAATGCAACTGACCATCTGCGATTCCACAATAAAAGAAATGCAGATCGTTTAAATAGCTCTTTGATATAGTCCATGATGCTCCAAATGTCAAAAAATAACTTAATCTTTGACACGGTGGAAATGGACAAAAATTATCAGAAATGTCAAGGGGATTAATTTTCCTAAGCTTTTTGCACAACTATATATTCATGTGCATGCATGAATTTATGTTTACATAATAACTAATAATGTTTGAACGCTTGATTGATGAACTTGTGAAATAGGGAGCTGATCTTACCGAGTACACACTCCGATTGATTGGCTCAGATGTCGAACATTACATCCGAAAGCTGTTATATGATGGAGAGATCAAGTACAACATGGACGCTAGAGTTCTGAATTTCAGCATGGGGAAGCCTCGAGTTGTATTCAACTCCAACAAGATTGAAGACACAAAATCCGAGTAATAGTAACCTGTGATACAACACAACATGTTGATGCATGTAGTGGTCTTGTATGTTTACTTAAGAATGTAAATACAAGTGAGATTGCTATCAATGTTCAGTAGAAGGTTAATGATGCAAGTTGTATTATGCAAATTACCAACCACCTATAAACTGGTAATACAAAATGGCAAAATAATCAAAATAAATATAGAACCAACAAAATTATTCCAATCCTTGGTGTTCTAGTTGTTTTATAATGTTTTATAAAATCACAGAACCAATATAAATATTCCCTTAGAGAGAATATATGTAGTGGAACTTCAAAGATAAACCTAGTCTAGTTGTGATAAAAAGAAACAAAAAGAAGAATGTACCTTGTGCAATCTTTCGGCGGCGGGCCTCGAGTTTTGACATTTTCTGTACACTCATATCAATTTGGTTACAGTATTTATAAGAAAAGAGGTACACATAGGTAAGCTCCTACCTGGCAAAGAAAACAAGTGCACACTATACGACAAAAGAATATCATTGTTATATGAGACAATGAACGACAGTATAAGAAAAACACACCAAAGTATGCTCACTAACAATCTTCTCAAAATGATGCACATTATAGTACATACAAGTAATAAAGATTGAAAGAGATAACTGTAGCAGTACTATAAAGGAACAGTATCAACAGATACAAAATTAAGGAAAAAGGGTGAACAAAATTCTAAAACATAGAGCCCTCTAATTCGTAGGCAGAAGGTACATTATGCAGAGGATGACCCTTTTGGTTTCTTTCAATAATCCTTCGAGCAAGTGACACTTGCTTGCCTACAGCAAAAACATACGCTTTGCCCTTGCCTCCAGCACCCCGAGCAGTTCTACCGACACGTCGTACATATTCACTTGGTTCACGTGGGAAGTCGAAGAGTATCACATGATCCACATTTGTAAAGTCAATGCCTCGTGATGCTCTGTATAATTTCCAAAAAAAAAAAAATAAGCCCAGCAAAAACAATTACGAGAAACCCAAAAAAAATGACAGAATCTGATGATTAAGCATCTGGAGACAAAAGTTACAGAATGGTAATGCAATGGAGCCATAAATATGATCCAAATATTAGAGAGAAATGAGGTCGCAGTACCTATCAGTGCAAATCAAGAACAATGATTCATTGGAATCCAAATTGAGAAATTCCTTCATATTTGAGTTGCGGGATTGCTGTTCTATTGCTGCATGGAATGGCAATACACGAACTTGATGCTCCTTCCTATCAGTACGTTTCAATATGTTTTCAATTTTTCGGCACGTTTCAATCTGAAAACGGAAAAGACAAAGGATAAAGTCAAGTAAGACTATAAATTCTACTGCATGGCCATGTAAGAAATATCAATCTGCGTGGAAGACAAACCAACCTTGTTACAAAAAACAATAGTTTTAGCTACAGAATCTGATTCCAAAATCTGGAGAAGAGCGGATTTCTTGTTGTTGAATGCGGAATCCGAAGTTTTTTCTTCTCTGTCTCCACTGCAGTCCACAAGAACCTGTAGTTAATGAGAACGTTAAACATGAAAAAACATAGTACAAAGGTGTTTACTTCTCCTAAAAGTTTACATGAATTTGCACTTGAACTAGAGTAAAGGACAAAAACATGATGAACGATGTACCTCTTCAAGACGAGAACTTGTTCGGTGCATGCCCGGTCCCATAATCATTTCACAATCTGGGAAAACTTCCACCAATTTGTTGTAAATATCGACAGGCAACGTTGCAGTTACGAAAAGGTACTGAGTGGAGACGGGCGCAGAACTAATCAAGGACTTCAGTACATCTTTGAACTCCTCGTCCCCAAAAAGTATATCTACCTCATCCAACACAACACTAACAATACCAACAAAACCACAATAAATATCACTTCTCTTTATGTTGGCAATCTGCAGAGATTACCATGACTAATAATACAGTTACTAGTATGATCATTATCACATGAAATTATTAGTCAAGTGTTCCAAAGTATATCTGATAGGTCGGTTCATCTCTTTTTTTCTTAACAGTGGCGAGTTCAACTATGTTACTAGATAAAAGAAAGAAAATCTACTTGACATTTAATAACTTCAGTAATTTGCCAAAAATTAGAATTGAGGATAAACAAAATACCTTCTAAGACTTGACAGGTCCAAAAACCCTTCTTTACAGAGATAAAGAAAGCGACCTGGTGTGGCTATGAGAACATCCAACCCTTCTTGCAGGCTCTCTAGTTGTGTTTTCTGACGAAATCCACCGGTTGCAACCATAGATCTGAATGGAACCCCGTGTTTTGATATGGCTCTGCAGTTGTTAAGAACCTGTGAAGATGGAGCATAAGACATTTCAACAGTTGTATCACATAAAACGTCCTAAACGTTTTGCTAACGTTGAAGGAGTAAAGCACACAGAAACCAAAAGCATCAAACTCTGAAGTACTAGCCCATATGTATATTTAATTTTTGTTTTGCAAAAGCACAGTATTGTCTGTGAGGTATCTTACAAACCTGAGAAGCCAATTCAGCAGTCGGCACCAAAATCACTGCTCTTGGATTCTTAGATGACGGTTTTCCTGCTGCTAGAACTTCTTCTTGCCTCAAGCACTGTACAGTTGGAGCGAGATAGGCCAAGGTCTTTCCTGATCCACTTTGGTCAGCAACCACACACGTTTTCCCCTCCAAGATAGGTCCATAAGCCATAGCCTGCAAATCAATCCACACAGCTTATCTCAGTACGAAAAACCAACCTAGTATTCAAACAAATCAGAAATTCAGAATAACATCATTTACTCCATTAGTGCTCAATTTCAACCAAATACTAAGTTTCGAATCAACTACTGAAGTTCAAAATTCTACTTCAAGGAATACATGATAATATCACATTTAGTGCATAATTATTACTATAATCATAAGCATATTTATGGAAATAATCATGAATTAGGAAATATTTTGAATATCTTCTACTCTAAATATTATTTCTTTTATCTTTTTTGTCGATGATTGCAAATCTTTACCAAAAAGACAGGAAAGATTTTGATTGAAGGAAAAGAAAGGAAAAATTATCAATTAAGATTCTCATGACACCACAAAATCTTCCAAGATTATTTGAATCTTCTATATTGAAACAAAGAGAGAGAATAATCTCAAAAATTCGTCACTTTATAAAACCCCAAGAGAAAACCCATCAAAGGAAGAAGAAAAGCTAACCCTAGTCTCCCAAATTCTTCCCCAACCTAACCATCATCAAAAGGAGCAAGTTGGAGTGTTATTTGGGTTGTCCGGAAGGAGAGAAATTGTTGTTGGGATTGTTGGAATGGGAAGGAGCTGTTGTCCGTGCTTCTCCGTCATCTCTTCCAATTCCTAAGCACATTTCTACTCTTTTAAATCTTAGTTTCTCATATATGCATCAAATTTCAATATTTTGTTGTTATTTGTTTCGTACAATGAGTAGCTAAGTAATTTTCTAAGGTGAAGATGAAACATGTATGATGTGTTGATGTAATTTGCTACCTCAATGTTAATTGCAATTATTCTAGCAACTTTTTCATCTATTTGATTTGTTGCATGTTAAGAATCATGAACTTGACTTTGTGGTGGTATATTGACGGTTGCCCGTTGCATACAATTAGACATAATAGATGAATTCATTTAACAAGTCAAAATCGTTGCTGTGAGATTTGTTAAGTGTAGGGATTTATAACTTGTGTATTGCTTGTTATTAATTTAATAGATGTGAATACATGAATTAATCATCTAGGTTATTTGTCTCGTATAAGTTGCTTGTGCCCGTATGATACATTGAGGATAGTGTAAGTTGCTTGCGCTCTCACTATCTAGTCCAAACACATCTTCCTAATTTACTAAGGTAATTGCACGGTCATTGGTAGTGAGTAAATTATCAACACAAATTATTTGTGGATTCCGAACCATAGAACTCGTTTTATATAGAATTTCATCTAGATAGGTTTTGTTTCTGTTTTGTGTTAGTATAGTTAAACTCAAAAACATCAATTACGTTTTTCTTTCGATGTAGTTTCCGCGCATTAAGATTTACTTCTTAACTTCTTCCTTGTGGACTCGACCCCTACTTATCATTGCTAGTTTAGGATATAAGTTGTGGTATTTTGAGAGCTTAACGACAGCTCATCAATACACATACAACTCGTTGGAGAATAAAAACTTTGTTTCTTTTTTCATTCATTGGTTGGAGAGACCAGTAAACTCATTACAAAGAAGGAAAGAAAAAATACTTGTATATTTGATGGGCGAAGGAAGTCAAGCTCACGCAGGGCACCGAGCATGTCTTCGCTACATCCCAACTCTTTGAAGGACTTCTTGCTGAAGAATCCTCCACCTTGAGAAGCCTTAGAAAAGGCAGACTTTTTCCTCTTCGGATACTTCACCGGCTCCTCCTGAAAACGATCCCTCGAGTCACCCCACCCTCTTCCTCTCTCTTTCCTTGGTTGGTTCTCGGATTGACCCCCAAAGTCGGAATCTTGATCAAACCCCTCATCATCAGAGGAATCTAGTTGGTCCCCAATAATTCTGTCGAAGTTTGAATCTATTGCACCATTGGTGTTCCTTCTATTGGTTTTTCGATCAAAAGTGTCACTTTGGGTGGCATTGGTGGTGTTTTTGTTGGTCTTTCGATAAAAACTACCACCTCTAGTAGCTTTTTCTTTAAATTCTCCTCCAAAGTTGGAAAACCCATCTGAGTAATCTTGTGGGGAACCGACAATATCCACAAAGTTTGAACCTTTTGCGCTACTTTTGGTGTTTTTTCGAGTTTTCCGACCAAAAGCCTCACTTTTTACAGGAACTTCCTCCGAGTAATCTTGTGGGTCACCAAGAATTCCGGCAAAGTTGGAACCTTTTGGAAAAAAATTGGTGTTTTTTCGAGTTTTTTGACCGAAAGCAGCAGTTTTTACAGGATTTTCCAGGGAGTAACGTTGTGGGTCATCACCGAAGTTGGAATCTTTAGGAGTTTTTCGACCAAAAGCAACATTTTTCGTAAGATTATCCTCAGAGAAATGTTGTGGGTCGTCACCAAAGTTGGAACCTTTGTCACCATTTAAGGCATTTTGTTCGATTTTGTGAGGTTTATTCCTACTGAGAAGAAGCGACCTGACCTTGTGGGTGTGTTTGAGCTTGGCGAAACCGGAAGACTTAGGGGGTTGTGTTGTTGGGGGTTGGGAAGGGAAGTCGGTGGAGTCGTCGTAGTCGTCGACGAGACGGTAGGCGTCGGGAGTGTCGAGGGGAACGCGGCGGTAAGCGGAGGAGATGGTAGTGGGATTAGGGTTAGGGTTTGGACGATGACAGAAGTTTTGGAGTTGGAATTGGAGTGGTAGTGGGAAAAATGTTGCTCTCAACATTTCTTCTCCTTTTTTTAGTTTTTCTTTGATGGGTTGGAGAAGAAGATGGATATACAGATCACACTAAATAATGGATTTTTTTTAACTTTCTATTTATATTGTAACGTGAATTCTTTAATGAGCCAAGAGCTTAATTTTTCTAAATTAAGTCCCCACAATATTCACCACTTATTTCAAATTGTAAGGTAGATTAAGAAAAAAACGGTTATGCTAATGAATTGTGAGATTAACTGTAAATAAGATCCAATTGTGAGATTGTAAGGAACTTAAACTAAATTTGATGAACATTTAGGTTCACTAGAGCTTGACCCTATATTATAATTATTAATAAAAGATCACGGCTTTTTTTATTACTAAAGCTCTCTCAACCCCCAACAACACAGTTGTTCCAAAGAAATTTTGAAACGTGAGTGAACAGTGCAACCACTTGATAATACGTGAGGAAGTTCAATAAATTATATAAGAGGTAATACGAGAGGAAGTTCAATAAATAGAAAAGAGGTAACAGTGCAGTCACTATTAAATTATAAGTTGTCTCAACAAATTAAAAAGAAGTTCAATAACGATGAATTCCGTTTTTACGACGCAATTAGTTTAAAGAACAAATGATTAATTCAGGATTTCAAAGGACATCATCACTTATTATTTCTATATAAATGAAGCTTCGTAAACTAACCACTTTGTATCAGTTTCAACATTTGTTTTTATGGTCATTTCCTTGATTTGTATGTATTTGTTGTCGATTTTGGCTATTTGGATTAATCCAAGAGGGCCGCAACCTTTAAGGTGGTCTTTTGGTGCACTTTGTTTATGTTGTAGTTTACCTTGAATATGTGATTAAAGTATTTGTGGGATAAAACAGACATTCGGTCGACCGGAATGAGTTCGGTCGACTGGACGTGTGTTCAATTTTGTCCAGCCAAAGTGTTTGTCGTTTTTCGGTCGATCGAGAGGAATTGTTCGGTCGACCAGGAACACATGAGGAAGCTGGGCAAAAGTGTCTATCGTTTTTCGGTCGACCGGATACACACGAGGAATTGTCTGTTGGTTTTCGGTCGACCGGAACTTAAGTGATTCGGTCGACCGAATATGCACTCGTGCAATCAGGAAAGGGCTTGTTAATTTTTGGTCGACCGGAACTTAGGCTTCGGTCGACCGAAGAAGTCCTGGATTGTGATACGGTTTGAAGTTTGGTCGACCGAAGCACCTGTTCGGTTAACCGTTTGTCCCATTTCCGCACACGTTTTGCACTTTTCTCCACGCGGTTTTGGTGCAATTAATACTTGTTTATGCTTACTATATAAAGGCAATTTTGTCCCTCTTTGTTTAAGATTAATTTCTATTGTCTACTTTGCATTCTTGAGAGAAAAGAAAGAGAGCATCCTTGTTGATTCGGTAGGAGCAAATTTAACCGGGTATTCTCGTCGGTTGTTCGTATTTCTTGTAAGTCTCTCTTTGTAATACGTTTTCTTTATAGTAGATTGGAGTTGTGTCGTCCGTGATTTTTCCCGTATTGAGTTTCCATGTTAAATCTTGCGTGTTTGTGTGTGGTTTGGTGTTTTGAATTTGCAATTGTGATTTTTTTCTCCATTAGATTTGTTAATGTTCGATCGGCTACGTATTTGAGATTGATTTTATTCGGTAACAGTTTTTTCTCCGTAGATGCTTCAAAATCCTTGTACATATTTTGTGCTTTAGATTAGTCCCGTCCGTAAAAATATTATATGAAAAGAAGAAAGGCAAATTGACTGTGTTTTGAGGAGAAATTTGCTTGATTGTCTTGGTGAGTTTTTTTTATGAATCCTTGTTAACAAATTTACCTATTTATTGACATGTAGAATGAACACTTAGTAATATGATTAAACACAAAGAATGATAGTCGACCACAATTTAATACAAATATATTGCTTGAGAAATCGATGATTTTCATGCTTCTATCTTCTCTTCCGGTTCATGGACACTCCAGCTCATGCACACTGAATGTAGTTAACCTAGGAAATAAGATTTTTGTAAATTTTACAAACAGATGTTTTGCCAGGGGTACGTCGTTCATCTGTTTGGTCACGAAGGAAATAAAATTTACTTCCAAAGTTTTGGTAGGGGTACGTGGTATGTTGTGACTTGTGAGTGCAACAACAATCACATAACGGAGCTTTTAATTATTTTCACAATATTTGGCAATGAAATTCAACAAAAAATGCGGTTCTAGCATGTAAATAGCCAACTTCCATGAATTCGCTTGTGACTACATCTTTCCTAGTTAATATCGATCTAGCTATTGAAACTATCCCTTTAAAATGATAATAAAAGTAGATATTTTTCAAACAGTAGATATTAAAAAACCAAGACACAATGCCTACTCTTTTTCATAGTCATTCCCTTAATTAGTATATATTTACGATTCTTATTAGTTATTAGGTATACGTCACAAACTTGTTGTAACATCCCGGAACAGCGGAAATTTTAAAAAAAAATAATAATCAAGACAATCAACTCAATAATCAAAGGCGGGACTGTTACTTCTCATAAATCATAAAAGTGGTGCACCAAAATACATCAGAGTTTATCAAAAGATACATGATTACAGCAAAACGACAACAGAAGATAAAAAGGTAATCATGTCGACCTCAGCGGCCCGAGAAGAGGATCCAACTCCAAAATGCGCGTCCCCGCCGATCACCACCCAACTGGACCTACTGCGGTCCTGAAAATATATAACAACGATGCCTGAGTTTCCAGAAGGAAACCCCGTATGCCAACTCACCTATATGCATGCATCACATAATGAACCTATCATACTAGTAGCATGTCATGGCATCAACAGAAGGTAAAACAGTTCCCCCGAAGGGTAAAACAGGACATCAGTCCGACAATCAACAACGAGTCTCCCGAGGAGACCTACTGCAGGCACATGCAGTCTAGTAGCCCGCGACATCGCACCCCCCACACGCAGCTACACTACTCAAGGGTTCGGCAGGGAGCCTCTGTCACGTCTACGCGCCGATAGAAACAGATCTGTAAATCTCAGTGGTCGGGGCCACAGGGACCAACGGGGCCGTCGCCCGGAAGGTATAACAACATCATCTCGGTAGGTGCCCAGCCGAGGAAAACAACAAGCCGGCACAGCCTCGGCCCAACAATCATCATCGCCGGCACAACCTCGGCGGCATCACCGGCACAGCATCGGTGGTCCATCACAACGTCCGGCACAGCATCGGACGGTCCAGACCGAAGTCTGCCAGGTCATCGGGCTCCTCGAGCCGCGAACACCAACCGCGCCGCTATAAAAGCAGGGCAGCGACCTCCGTAGCCCCAAGGGCCGGTAGTCACCTCACCCAACGCCAGTTGCGTGCCCGCACAACATCAACACTGGGATCCGCGATCCCTCAGGCCTGCTATACTACAAAGTGCCAACAAACATCTCAAAAGTCACGGTCCATACATGGAGCTGACGCGTCCCGAACACCCACACTCTTCCCAACGGCGGTCCCTGGGCAGGCACGCATCACGCGCCCACCGTCACCTCCCGGCTCACGCACAAGGCGAGGACACGGGTTTCCGTGGACAAAGTTGGCATTCACAACGGGAACCTGGGATTCTGTTCTGTGCCCCAACGGTCGACCGAAAGAGGTGATTCGGTCGACCGGTTCCATAAAGGAATCGGTCGACCGTACTCCTATAACGGTCTACCGCTGCGCTCAAGACAGAACCCCCAACGGTCGAACAAGGGTCTAAAACCGGTCGACCGAACGAGGTCAAAATCCGGAGTCTGGTCAACATTAAATTCCACTCTATCGGTCGACCGACTCAGGGGTCTCGGTCGACCGAAAACAGACAGGGTCAACCTAGTATTCTACGTCATCAAACGGTCGAACGTAAACATACTACCGGTCGAACAAACATGCAATCGGTCGAACGCAATATAAATCGGTCGAACAATTCAAACAATACTAACAGGTACACTTAAGTTCCGGTCGAACACAACAAGGACCGGTCGACCGATAACAGGTAGAAAATCCCAACTCACCAGCAATAATGCACTACCGGTCGACCGCCCCAAGGCATCGTTCGACCGGTGAAGGTTAAAGTCGGGCAAACAGTGCTAAAACGGTCGACCGCCCGAAGGACCCGGTCGACCGTTGGTCGTCTTCAACCTCGCGCCAGCCGAGGATTTACGAAGAAACGCGTCGCCGGAGAGGTCCTCGACCTCCCCCGACCGACCAACAACACCCTTCCACAAGGGTGGGCAACAAAATCACACTAATGAGCGGCATACCTCACGAGAACGACGAACAAAGCCGGAGCACCGCTCGCGCACGCCGTCTCCGGTGACCACCACGCGCTCAAGACTCCGCACCTCTCACGCCGGGATCAAACTTCCGCCTTCGTCACCAACCACACGAGCTCCGTCCTCCTCTACTGCCGCCGGAAAAGAAAGGAGAGTGTGAGGAAGGTGGTGGAAGAATGGAATGGGAAAGGAAAAGAAGAAGAAGAAGAAGATGGGAGATCTCCTCCTTAAAACCCAATCCTCAACCCACACCACCCCACCACACTCCTACACACGCACCATCCCCCTAAGCCATCACTTCCTCTCTCTCTCTCCACCAAAGTCAAACCTCTCCATACCTCCCTCTCTCCTCTTTAATCACCAATTAACCCTAAACCGGGTTAGGGACATAACAATCCACCCAACTTAAAAGGATTTCGTCTCGAAATCAAGCAACTACTCACCGAAAAGCTCTGGATACTGCCTTCTGACATCCTCCTCAATCTCCCAAGTGGCCTCGCGCTCGCTGTGATGCTGCCACCTGACCTTCACCATCGGAATGGTCCTCCTCCTGAGCTGGTGATCCATGCGATCAACAATCTCGACCGGCCTCTCCTCGAGCGACAAGTCCTGCTGAATCTCTGGCACTGCTATCTCAATAACGTGCGACGGATCTGCAACGTACTTCCTCAGCATCGATACATGGAAGACGTTGTGAAGACCCGAAAACTGCGGCGGCAAAGCAATCCGGTAGGCAACCTCTCCAACTCGGTCCAAGATCTCGAACGGCCCAACATACCTCGGACTCAGCTTCCCCTTCTTCCCAAACCTCATCACACCTCGGGCAGGGGAAATCTTCAGAAACACATGGTCGCCCACCTCGAAACTCAGCGCTCGTCTGCGTCGATCTGCATAACTCTTCTGCCTGCTCTGTGCCGTGGCCAGTCTCCTCCTGATCACATCCACCTTCTCTGCATACATCTGCACGATCTCTGGCCCAACTAACTGCCTCTCGCCCACATCACTCCAGCATACCGGTGATCTGCAAGGCCTCCCGTACAAAGCCTCGTACGGTGCCATCCCAATACTCGAGTGGTAGCTGTTGTTGTAGGCGAACTCTATCAGCGGCAGGTGCTCATCCCAGTGCCCTGCCCAGTCCAGTGTGCATGCTCTCAGCATATCCTCCAAGGTCTGTATCGTCCTCTCTGACTGACCATCGGTCTGCGGATGAAACGCTGTACTGAATCTCAGACGCGTCCCCAAAGCCTGCTGCAGACTCCCCCAAAATCTGGAAGTGAAACGAGGATCTCGATCGGAGATGATGCTCACTGGCACTCCATGTAACCTGACTATCTCCTCCACGTACAACTTAGCCAGACCCTCCAAAGGCAACGTGGTCCGGATTGCTAAGAAGTGCGCCGACTTGGTCAGTCGATCGACTATCACCCAAATCGCGTCGTGGAATCTCCTCGTCTTCGGCAATCCCGTGACAAAATCCATCGTCACGTGCTCCCACATCCACTCAGGAAGCTCAATACACTGCATCGGTCCTGCTGGCCTCTGATGCTCAATCTTCACCTGCTGGCAGACCAAGCATCGCTCCACAAACTCTGCAATATCCTTCTTCATGCCCTTCCACCAGAAGTTCCGCTGCAGGTCCTTATACATCTTCGTGCTCCCCGGATGAATGGTGTATCTAGCTCTGTGTGCCTCCTCCATGATGTCATCTCTCAGCCCATCAACCTTCGGCACCCAAATCCGACTCCTGAACCTCAGACCACCATCAACCCCCACACTGAAATCTGATCCATCTCTGGAAGCCAACTGTAGCAGACCAGCTAACTCCTCATCCCCCTGCTGAGCCTGAACTAACCGTGAGACAGTCTGCGGCTCCACCCGAAGCCCAGCAATCACTGCTCCCTCTGAGCCCTCTGTGAATGGTCTCCACTCTGAGAAGGCCTCGAGTAGCCTCCACTCCTGGATGCACAGACTCGCAACTGAAACCTCCACCTTCCTGCTCAGCGCATCTGCGACCGAATTCGCCTTCCCCGGATGATAGGAAATGGTGAAGTCGTAGTCCTTAATAAACTCGAGCCATCTGCGCTGCCTCATATTCAGCTCCTTCTGCGAGAACAAGTACTTCAGACTCTGATGATCGGTGAAGACCTCGAACTGCTCGCCATACAGATAGTGCCTCCAGGTCTTCAACGCGTGAACTACTGCTGCTAACTCCAGATCGTGAGTCGGGTAGTTCTTCTCGTGCACCTTCAGCTGTCTCGAAGCATACGCGACCACCTTCCCATGCTGCATCAGAACACAACCCAAGCCTACTCCTGATGCATCACTGTAAATCACGTAGCCTCCACTGCCACTCGGTAGCGTCAGAATCGGCGCTGTCGTCAGACGCCTCTTCAGCTCCTGAAAGCTGTCCTCGCACTACTGGGACCAAACGAACTTGACGCCTTTCTGCGTCAATGCTGTCAGCGGCGATGCAAGTCTGGAGAAATCCTGGATAAATCGTCTGTAATATCCTGCCAGACCTACGAAACTCCTGATCTCCGTCACGCTCGTCGGGGCTCTCCACTGAATCACTGCCTCGACCTTCGCCGGATCCACTGAAATCCCATCTGCTGACACAATATGCCCCAGAAAAGCCACCTGATCCAACCAAAACTCGCACTTCGTGTACTTGGCATATAGCTGCTGATCCCTCAAGATGCCAAGCACAATCCTCAGGTGCTCTCGATGCTGCTCCCTGTCAGGCGAGTATATCAAAATGTCGTCTACGAATACAACGACAAATCTGTCGAGGTACGGCTGGAAGGTCCTATTCATCAGATCCATGAATGCTGCAGGCGCATTCGTCAGTCCAAATGGCATCACCAAGAACTCGTAGTGGCCGTACCGCGTCCTGAAGGCTGTCTTCTGAACATCTGCCTCCCTGATCCGCAACTGATGATAACCCGAACGCAGATCGATCTTCGAGAACACTCTCGCTGTCTGCAACTGATCAAACAAATCATCAATCCTGGGCAAAGGATACCGATTCCGAACGGTAACCTTATTCAGCATCCTGTAGTCGATGCACATCCGCAACGACCCATCCTTCTTCTTCACGAAGAGCACAGGCGCTCCCCATGGAGAAACACTCGGTCGAATGAACCCGGACTCCATCAACTCCTGCAATTGCTTCTTCAGCTCTGTCAACTCTGCAGGTGCCATACGATACGGTGCCTTCGACTGAGGTGTCGTACCCGCTACCAGCTCGATGCCGAACTCGATCTCTCGGTGCGGCGGTAAAGCTGGAATCTCCGCTGGAAACACATCCGGAAATTCCTGCACAATCTCTATGTCCTCCAGCCTCCTCCTCTCAGAATCAGGAACTACCAGCGTGGCCACAAACGCGCTGCATCCCTGCTGTACCAGCCTCCGTGCCTTAACTGCAGACACAATCAGACGACCGTCTCTTCTTCTCGTACCTCTGATCAAAACATCTGGCTCGCCCTCCATCGGAATCAGAATCTTCTTCTCACGGCAAAAGACTCGCACGTCGTACTGTGATAGCCAGTCCATCCCCAGTATGACGTCGAAGTCCTCCATCGGTAACAAGACCAGATCTGCCGGAAAATCGTGGTCTCCCGAAGCAACTGTGGTGCCGGGGAAAAAGCTCCCCACAGTGCCCACCTCACCCATGGGCGTGCTGACCTCCAAAACATCAGTCAGCAGCACAGGGGTCCGACCCAACTCGCCAGCAAACTTCTCCGAGATGAAGGAGTGAGTGGCGCCGCAATCAAACAACACACGCGCTACTGAACCAGAAACTGAAAGCGTACCTTCCACGACGGTGTTGGAGTCCCTCGCCTCCTCAGCCTGGATAGTGAAGACTCGCCCGGTCCTCCTGCTCTGGCCCGGTGCAACAACTGATCGGCTGCCTCCGCCTCTGCCTACTGCTGGTGGTCCCGGCCTCCTGCTCGGCTCACCCTGCCTCTGAGGACAATCACGGACAAAATGTCCCATCTGACCGCATCCCATACAAGCTCCAGTCCGACGGGGACACTCCTGTCCCGGATGGAACCTCCCGCAGTAAGTGCACGCTCCTGACTGACGTGCTCCTCCACCATCGAACCTGGGCCTCTTGCCCGAGTTCCCTGCTCCACGACCAGCGACTCTGCTGCCGGTGCTCACTGGCGCCTTCCGCGCCTCCTGAATACACTCCCTCTGGTCCTGCTCGATGATCGTAGCATGCTTCACCGCATCTGCAAGGGTCCGCGGCATGCTGTTGATCACCCGAGATCGAAGCGGCTGCCTCAGTCCCTTCACGAACTTCCTCGCCCGCTGCTCTGGGGTCACACAAATCTCAGGGCAGTAACGCTCCAAAGCGTTGAACCTGCTGATGTAGCTCGTCAGTGTCATGTCCTTCTGCTCCAGCGACATGAACTCCTCCCTCTTCTGATCCTTGACATGCTGGGGAAAGTACTGCTCGTGGAACACCTCCAAAAACTCCTCCCAGCTCACATCCAGACGATCATCAAACAATACTGTGGACGTGGACCTCCACCAATTGGCGGCCTCGCCATCGAACACATAGGTGGCCAGCTCCACCATCCTCCCAGGTGCTACTCCAATAGCCCGGAAGATCTTCTCCATCCTGAAGACCCAGTCCTCTGCAACCTCTGGGGCCCTCCTGCCATCAAATGTCGGCGGGTGCTGACGCATGAACCGATCGTGCTCAGCTCCCACCCCGCTCTGAGCGCTCTGAGCAGCCTGTCGCTCCAGAAACTCGCCCAGCCTGTCCCACTGAGCACCCGAAGTGTCATCACTGGGATCACGATCGCGTGGAGAACTCCTCACACGCCTAGGTGCCATCTGCCAGAAGAAACAATCACAACTTCAGCCATGTATGCATGCTAAAAGAAAAATGCATGAATCCTATTACTACAAGGGTGATTTCATTGGGAACCGCATAGGAATCGACCGCTCTGATACCAAGTTGTAACATCCCGGAACAGCGGAAATTTAAAAAAAAAATAATAATCAAGACAATCAACTCAATAATCAAAGGCGGGACTGTTACTTCTCATAAATCATAAAAGTGGTGCACCAAAATACATCAGAGTTTATCAAAAGATACATGATTACAGCAAAACGACAACAGAAGATAAAAAGGTAATCATGTCGACCTCAGCGGCCCGAGAAGAGGATCCAACTCCAAAATGCGCGTCCCCGCCGATCACCACCCAACTGGACCTACTGCGGTCCTGAAAATATATAACAACGATGCCTGAGTTTCCAGAAGGAAACCCCGTATGCCAACTCACCTATATGCATGCATCACATAATGAACCTATCATACTAGTAGCATGTCATGGCATCAACAGAAGGTAAAACAGTTCCCCCGAAGGGTAAAACAGGACATCAGTCCGACAATCAACAACGAGTCTCCCGAGGAGACCTACTGCAGGCACATGCAGTCTAGTAGCCCGCGACATCGCACCCCCCACACGCAGCTACACTACTCAAGGGTTCGGCAGGGAGCCTCTGTCACGTCTACGCGCCGATAGAAACAGATCTGTAAATCTCAGTGGTCGGGGCCACAGGGACCAACGGGGCCGTCGCCCGGAAGGTATAACAACATCATCTCGGTAGGTGCCCAGCCGAGGAAAACAACAAGCCGGCACAGCCTCGGCCCAACAATCATCATCGCCGGCACAACCTCGGCGGCATCACCGGCACAGCATCGGTGGTCCATCACAACGTCCGGCACAGCATCGGACGGTCCAGACCGAAGTCTGCCAGGTCATCGGGCTCCTCGAGCCGCGAACACCAACCGCGCCGCTATAAAAGCAGGGCAGCGACCTCCGTAGCCCCAAGGGCCGGTAGTCACCTCACCCAACGCCAGTTGCGTGCCCGCACAACATCAACACTGGGATCCGCGATCCCTCAGGCCTGCTATACTACAAAGTGCCAACAAACATCTCAAAAGTCACGGTCCATACATGGAGCTGACGCGTCCCGAACACCCACACTCTTCCCAACGGCGGTCCCTGGGCAGGCACGCATCACGCGCCCACCGTCACCTCCCGGCTCACGCACAAGGCGAGGACACGGGTTTCCGTGGACAAAGTTGGCATTCACAACGGGAACCTGGGATTCTGTTCTGTGCCCCAACGGTCGACCGAAAGAGGTGATTCGGTCGACCGGTTCCATAAAGGAATCGGTCGACCGTACTCCTATAACGGTCTACCGCTGCGCTCAAGACAGAACCCCCAACGGTCGAACAAGGGTCTAAAACCGGTCGACCGAACGAGGTCAAAATCCGGAGTCTGGTCAACATTAAATTCCACTCTATCGGTCGACCGACTCAGGGGTCTCGGTCGACCGAAAACAGACAGGGTCAACCTAGTATTCTACGTCATCAAACGGTCGAACGTAAACATACTACCGGTCGAACAAACATGCAATCGGTCGAACGCAATATAAATCGGTCGAACAATTCAAACAATACTAACAGGTACACTTAAGTTCCGGTCGAACACAACAAGGACCGGTCGACCGATAACAGGTAGAAAATCCCAACTCACCAGCAATAATGCACTACCGGTCGACCGCCCCAAGGCATCGTTCGACCGGTGAAGGTTAAAGTCGGGCAAACAGTGCTAAAACGGTCGACCGCCCGAAGGACCCGGTCGACCGTTGGTCGTCTTCAACCTCGCGCCAGCCGAGGATTTACGAAGAAACGCGTCGCCGGAGAGGTCCTCGACCTCCCCCGACCGACCAACAACACCCTTCCACAAGGGTGGGCAACAAAATCACACTAATGAGCGGCATACCTCACGAGAACGACGAACAAAGCCGGAGCACCGCTCGCGCACGCCGTCTCCGGTGACCACCACGCGCTCAAGACTCCGCACCTCTCACGCCGGGATCAAACTTCCGCCTTCGTCACCAACCACACGAGCTCCGTCCTCCTCTACTGCCGCCGGAAAAGAAAGGAGAGTGTGAGGAAGGTGGTGGAAGAATGGAATGGGAAAGGAAAAGAAGAAGAAGAAGAAGATGGGAGATCTCCTCCTTAAAACCCAATCCTCAACCCACACCACCCCACCACACTCCTACACACGCACCATCCCCCTAAGCCATCACTTCCTCTCTCTCTCTCCACCAAAGTCAAACCTCTCCATACCTCCCTCTCTCCTCTTTAATCACCAATTAACCCTAAACCGGGTTAGGGACATAACACTTGTAGTCTACACATCATCTGTAGACATATCTGAATTGTTCTGTTCTGTTCTGTTCTAAAAAATAGTTAATGCATGATTTTAAAGTTCGGATATTTAGGAGGAGGCACTTAAGGAGAATCATGTGAGAATCGGAAAGTTTCGTTAGAGAATATATTGTTTACAACAACAACTCTCTGATTCCAAATTAGTCAAGGTAGGCTTAATCAAGATTGGAAAGCAGATCTTAATAGATGCATTCATATGCATTTAATGGTCTTATTATTTATTCAAACTTACGGAAGTGAAGTCATAATTGATATGTTACATCAAAGCATTGCATACGGAAGTAGTCAAGCATAAAATTACAATATAACAATATAAATAGATAAAATGTCGATGTTGACGGCAACGTAAATTAGACACCCAAGCAGCTTCTTTCCTCAATAATTAAAATTGCAAGCACAACCTGAAAGATCAAAATAATTCATGAAGGTAATACTAAAAAGAAGCACAACCTAAATTGATCGACTAAATGCAAATATAAAAACTAAAAATTGAAAGCAAATATATAGGGAATGTATTATGTATCCAATTACCTACCTGAGTGCTCGATCATATTGAAATTATGCTTTAAATTAACTATAAAGGAAACGATAGTATGGACAGACACTACAGTCCTAAAGAGTTTGAAAATAACTTTGAACTAAATCTATTATCTCATCTCATGACAATGAATTGTCTTGGCTATAAATCGACTTTCAAAATCATTAGTACATGTATAATTTTTTTCAGTTTCTTCGTAAATAAGGAGAGCCAATAACTTAAAGACATGCAATTGATAGAAATGAAATTCAGTGAATTAAAATGAGGTAAGTAAGTACTTACATGCAATCAATTTTTGTTGTAGTAGTAGCCGAGTATGGTGTAAACAGTTTGGAGAGCAGTGAGAACAAAGACAACAAAACCGACCACCAAAGCGATGACCGACCATGGGCTACTGAAGTAGTCTCTGACAAGATTCTCACGCCATCGATGGTATGGTTCTGCCACATATTCTTCGATGGAGGAACGAATCCGGTATGCACGTCCTTCAGGATGTAGTTTGGGCAGCGGTAGTCTTTTTAGTCTGTCAAACATGAGCATTCCATCCTTTATTGAATCTGCAGAGACGACCCCTTTCTCCTCTAACACCTTGTAATCAGCCTCCGACTTCACCAATGAACATAAAAAACAAACGTATTCTGACGTTTGTTTTTCTGGTACTTGATACCCCCCGCCAAAGTTTCTGGTAGTCCACTCCTCCGCTAAAATTATATTCTGTAATGTGGAATACGTAAGACGATTCATTTCGATACGCTGAATAGTCAATGTTCCATTTGTATACATTATGTGTGGAATAAATGATCCTCTGTTGGTGGCTTTTATGCGTAGCCCAGCTTCGACACACTCTGCAGCAGTACTGGTTTTCATTACCTTGATCGGCAGACGATCAACTTCGTTCTGATAACGACGTAACTTCTTAAGGAAGAATTTGTAGGGATAACAAACATAATTCTTCAACTTTGCCATGTTGCTCTGCTGTTGGTCATGAATTTTTACATAACGCAAGTTCTCACAATAGAAATGGAGGAGGTTTACGTAATCAGTTGTCTCACTAGAATACTTAAAAACTTCATTTGGAAAAAAGAACCTCCTTAATCCCTCCAACAATTCCATTGGTTGATTGTCAGGGAAGACCGAAAGATATACGGCTTTAAGGATTTGAAATGGGATTTGATTTTCTATCAACAGAATATCACGTAACAACTCCTCCCTAGATATCCCCACGTTACGAAGAGATACCCAACTATGATCATCTTGGTAGCAGCAGAATTCTATCAAGAAACAGGCATCCAAAACTAGCATTTCTATGAACTCATCCTTGTCGAAGTTTGGGATCTCTTCTTCTAAATAGCGACGCCGAGCGGACTCTTCCAATCCATGTACCCCTCGCTGTAGTACTATTCTCATGTACTCCCACTGAATCTTCTGCATTTCTTCCATTTTATGATTTTGATTGATGTGTAGTTGGCCTATTGAGACAAACTTTGGATCGAAATCATCGCCCTCACGAAGCTGCGATGGAACTCTACAAAATGATTTCTGATTTCTGATTGACAACCAAGAATCGATCACATCCTCGACCATCTTGAATAGCTTCTGTTCCATGTAAGTTACCAACTGCTGTTCTTCCATCTCTTGCATTTCACTCACCAACGGCTGAGCTTCCATCTCTGTCATTATTAATTAAACCAACTTAATTTGTCTCACCAATTTCACTTTCCCATAATACATATATATATATATAAAGCATAAACTAGCATTTCTATGAACTCATCCTTGTCGAAGTTTATATAGAAAGAAACGAAGAAACTACCTTGCAGCTAAGATGTATGTATGTTGCTAATGACAACTCGAGTTGGCAATTGGGTTTAGACCACAACTATATATATACAAAAATCTTATGGAGACATATGGTGGAAAGAGAAAAAGGTGTAAATTCAAAGAAGATTTAATTACACTTTTCAATTTACCTCTTTGAACAATATTAACAATGACACAAATTAAACTTTAAGTTTGTATATACACTGTTAATTTTTTCCTTAGAATGACCTTAATAGTAACTTTATAATTAGGTTAGGTTCAAGTATATGCACCATATGCAGTTCGGATTTGATTTCAAATATGCAAATTTGAATCTAACTACATTATGCACTTAGTGTTACGTTCATTCTCATAAAACAACACAAAAATATATCAAAACAAATGGTAAATATGTTAAGGACTAACAATTTATTAATGAATTAAGATGAAGGCAGTGGACGAATTTATTAACAACTTATTGATGAATTAACAATTTATCAAAAATATATATATGGCATTCTCCAAACTGACAATCGGGGACAATCATTTTGTAGGAAATGATGTTTTCGTCCCGATAGATCATAGAAGTGTTAGTTTTATGACTAATCCTAGTAAGCTAATATATCTTAATTTCAACGTACATCCGAACAAAGTTTGTATAAACAGTTTAACTGAAATTCATCCTCTGGATCATGTTTTCCCAGTTTCATCTTTTACGCTATTTTATTATTCTTTTCTTCTTCACCAAAAAAAGAAGTCAATCCTTATGCCATTGTCTTTCTCTTTAGTTGGATGCTTGATTTGCCTACTTTCTCTTTAGCCCATGCCAAGAAAGGTATTTAATTTGCATTTGCTTGTAATTTTTTTTTTCTTTCCAACCGTATGTTGATTCATTGTTTTGGTTGAACGGATTCATACAAAAATTAGTTTGTAGATTTTTTGAACATAATTTAGTCGACTTCATTGGAATTGTGTTCTATATTGTTCTTACAACCCAAACGTGGAACCGACAAGATTATTATCTTGAGATGTGGGCAGCACAATTTATGTTATCCTTAATTAGCTTGTTACAATTTTAAAATCAAAACACAAAAGGCTAGATATTGGTCTTTTTCTCTTTAATTTTTTGTCAGAATTACGCCCCGATTCCATAATTCATTTGTAGGATTTCTTAGAGTATAGATGAAATTAACAAGGTTGTACGGTTGTCTCGTGTTCGTTCAACACAAATTGACACAATTTATTTTTTGCTCAACTCGAACACGAACACGAAATAAATAAATTGACCCGAACACGAACACGAAATTCTACACCTAATCTCGAATTCGAAGTAAATACCATTTGGGTTTAGAGCACAACTATATATATATTATTAATTGGGTGTCGTGCCGTGCTAGCACGACATGATACAAGCGTGCCGGCGGCAGCTTGTTGTGCCATGCTGGGACGGGCTGGCATGACCCATTACCCAGGTCTACCCGTGCATATAACATTTGTTGTTGTGGAGTCATCCAGTGAAGAAGGATTTTTTGGTTTGTGAAGACATAATGATAGATTTCTTTAGGACTCTAACATATATATATATATATATATATATATATATATATATATATATATATATATAAGTATTTCATAGGGTAAATTGATCCGGTAGACCTCGTTTGGGTTGAAATTGGGCGTGTGCACATGTGTTTTCGTTTATTAGTCTCATGAACCTCATCACCCTATTCTTTTACTGTTATACACCTCTGTCGTTAATAGGTCCGTCAAGTTATCGTTTTGGAGTGAAATTTTGCACATTACATCTTATAAAATTTACTAATAACATTTTTTGTTAGAAAATTCGCACATTACACCTTATACAAAATTCTAATAACATTTTCTATTAGAAAATTTGCACATTACACCTTATAAATCTTGATAATAACATTTTCTATTAGAAGTTTTACTAATTACAATTTTGCTAATAACCTCTTCTCCACGTTCCTCTCTTTCTCTCTCCTATATTTTTTTCTCTCTTCCAACCTTCTCTCTCTCGAACCCTCTTCTCCTCGTTCCCATCTTTCTCTCTCGAACCATCTTCTCTTCGTTCCTCTCTCTCTCTCTCTCAAACCCTCTTCTCCCAACGCCGTGGAAAGCAATCGAGGAGGACTGGAAGATGGGTTAGCAGGGAGGACGGTGGGGTCAACGAGGGATGGGGTAGTTAAGGGGAAGGTCGAGTTGCGGGTTAGGGTTTTGTCTGGGTTCAGGATGATGTTGAGAAGAGAGAAAAAGTGGAGCGAGGAGAAGAGAATTTGAGAGAGAGAGAGAAGAGTGTGAGGGTGCAGGAACAAGAGGAAGGAGAGAAAGGGCGGGAGAAAGAGGGATGAGAGATAAAGGAAATGAGAGAGAGGATCTGAGAAGGAGTGAAAAAAGAGAAGAGAGAGTAATGTTTGTTTGATTATTTATTTATTTTTTATTGATATTAAGGATATTTTTTATTTTATAAGGTGTGATTTAAAAATTTTCATTCCAAAATCGTAATTAGCAAAATTTATAAGGTATGATTTGCAAAACTTCACTCTAAAACCGTAACTTAATAAACTTATTAACGCAGATGTGCATAGCGGTAAGAGAATAACTGAATAAGGTGGTGAGGTGTATGAAACTAATAAACGAAAATACGGGTACACACGTCCAATTTTGACCCAACGAGGTGCACCAGATCATTTAACACTAATATCATACATGTGTAAAATTTTAAAACAAGAAAACCAAATCTAGATATCTTACTTTTGTGTGTGGACAACAAGTGCGCAAGTAAGTGGGGTACGTTGAAATTACAAATTACTCACATAAAATTTTGTTGGTGAGACTGTGGGTGGTGTAAGTAGGTCAAAACAATTTTTGAGTAGAAATAACAAATCACCCAACATTTTGAAGAAAAAGTAGTAGCTTAGATTCTAAAGGTCTTTAAACTAATTACGCAATGATAGTTTTAAAACTTCAATTCCCTTTTCTATATCCTTTTTTATTTGTTGCAAATTTCAAATCACCCTAAGATAGAATATCCAAAAATATCTGAAAATGATTTCTAAATTAAACAAAGAATTTATAGAAGGTTAAAAATGGAACCTCAGATAGCACTACAAAAGTTCACCAATAAAAATATCAAAATATCTCATATCAATTATGCCATTGAAAAATATCTGTACTAAATTTGACATAAAAAGGTTTGATCACCTCCTTTTGTTTCGCCACCAAGAAATCCAAACTATGCTCCAAAACCACCAAAATTACGAAGACACCCATTTAAGTGGGGGAAGTAATTTAATTACACTTTTCAATTTACCTCTTTGAACAATATTAACAATGACACAAATTAAACTTTAAGTTTGTATATACACTGTTAATTTTTTCCTTAGAATGACCTTAATAGTAACTTTATAATTAGGTTAGGTTCAAGTATATGCACCATATGCAGTTCGGATTTGATTTCAAATATGCAAATTTGAATCTAACTACATTATGCACTTAGTGTTACGTTCATTCTCATAAAACAACACAAAAATATATCAAAACAAATGGTAAATATGTTAAGGACTAACAATTTATTAATGAATTAAGATGAAGGCAGTGGACGAATTTATTAACAACTTATTGATGAATTAACAATTTATCAAATATATATATATGGCATTCTCCAAAGTCCAAACTGACAATCGGGCACAACCATTTTGTAGGAAATGATGTTTTCGTCCCAATAGAAGTGTTACTTTTATGACTAATCCTAGTAAGCTAATATATCTTAATTTCAACGTACATCCGAACAAAGTTTGTATAAACAGTTTAACTGAAATTCATCCTCTGGATCATGTTTTCCCAGTTTCATCTTTTACGCTATTTTATTATTCTTTTCTTCTTCACCAAAAAAAAGAGTCAATCCTTATGCCATTGTCTTTCTCTTTAGTTGGATGCTTGATTTGCCTACTTTCTCTTTAGCCCATGCCAAGAAAGGTATTTAATTTTCATTTGCTTGTAAATTTCCTTTTTCTTTTCTTTCCAACCGTATGTTGATTCATTGTTTTGGTTGAACGGATTCATACAAAAATTAGTTTGTAGATTTTTTGAACATAATTTAGTCGACTTCATTGGAATTGTGTTCTATATTGTTCTTACAACCCAAACGTGGAACCGACAAGATTATTATCTTGAGATGTGGGCAGCACAATTTATGTTATCCGTAATTAGCTTGTTACAATTTTAAATTCAAAACACAAAAGCCTAGATATTGGTCTTTTTCTCTTTCAATTTTTGTCGGAATTACACCCCGATTCCATAATTCATTTGTAGGATTTCTTAGAGTATAGATGAAATTAACAAGGTTGTAGGGTTGTCTCGTGTTCGTTCAACACAAATTGACACAATTTATTTTTTTCTCAACTCGGACACGAACACGAAATAAATAAATTGACCCAAACATGAACTCAAAATTCTACACCTAAATTCGAAGTAAATACCATTTGGGTTTAGAGCACAACTATATATATATATATATATATATATATATCTTTATTAATTGGGTGCCGTGTCGGGCCAGCACGACACGATACAAGCGTGCCGACGGCAGCTTGTCGTGCCATGCTGGGCCGGGCTGGCATGACCCATTACCCATGTCTACCCGTGCATATAACATTTGTTGTTGTGGAGTTATCCAATGAAGAAGGATTCCTTGGGTTGTGAAGACAATGATAGATTTCTTTAGGACTCTAACATATACATATGAGTATTTCATAGGGTAAATTGATCTGGTGGACCTCGTTTGGGTCGAAATTGGGCGTGTGCATCTGTGTTTTCGTTTATTAGTCTCATGAACCTCATCACCCTATTCTTTTACCGCTATACACCTCTGTCGTTAATATGTCCGTCAAGTTATGGTTTTGGAGTGAAATTTTGCACATTACATCTTATAAAATTTACTAATAACATTTTTGTTAGAAAATTCGCACATTACACCTTATAAAAAAATCTAATAACATTTTCTATTAGAAAATTTGCACATTACACCTTATAATTCTTGGTAATAACATTTTCTATTAGAAGTTTTACTAATTACACCTTATAAATTTTGCTAATAGCTCTCTCTCTCTAACTCTCTTCTTCTCACTCTTCTCTCCTATGTTCTCTCTCCACTCTCTCTAAAACTTTCTCATTCTCCTCACTTTCTCTCTCTATCTCTCTCTATCTCTCATCTTCTCACTCCTCTCTCCTACGTTCTCTCTCCACTCTCTCTCAAACTCTCATTCTCCTCACTTCTTTCTCTCTCTCCACCACTCTCTCATCCATCCCTCCCAATCGCAGAGGAATTTTGGAGATTTTTTTTTGCAAACTTTACTTTATAAAATAATAAATATATTTAATGTCAATAAAAAAGTTAAAGTAAAAAAACATAAAACTCCAAACACACCTCTCTCTTTCCACCCTCCTTCCAACCCTCTCTCTCTTAAACCCTCTTCTCCCCATTCCTCTCTTTCTCTCTCCTATGTTTTCTCTCTCTCTCTCTCTCTTTCTCTTCCAACCTTCTCTCTCTTTTCACCCTCCCTCTCTCCTCTCTCTCTCAAACCCTTTTCTCATCGTTCCTCTGTCTCTCAAACCCTCTTTCTCTCTTTTCAGCCCCCTCTCTCTCTTTCCACCCACCCTCTCTCTCGAACCCTCTTCTCCTTGTTCCTCTCTTTCTCTCTCAAACCCTCTTCTCTTCGCTCCTCTCTCTCTGTCTCAAACCCTCTTCTCCCAACACCGTGGAAAGCGATCGAGGAGGACTGGAAGATGGGTTGATGGGGAGGACGGTGGGGTCAGCGAGGGATGGGGTAGTTAAGGGGAAGGTCGAGTTGCGGGTTAGGGTTTTGTCTGGGTTCGGGATGATGTTGAGAAGAGAGAAAGAGTGGAGCGAGGAGAAGAGAATTTGAGAGAGAGAGAGAAGAGTGTGAGAGTGCAGGAATGAGAGGAAGGAGAGAAAGGGCGGGAGAAAGATGGATGGGAGATAAAGGAAATGAGAGAGAGGATCTAAGAAGGAGAGAAAAAAGAGAAGAGAGAGTAATGTTTGTTTGATTTTTTTGTTTTTTATTTAATTTTTTTATTGATATTAAGGATATTTTTTATTTTATAAGGTGTGATTTGTAAATTTTCAATCCAAAGTCGTAATTAGCAAAATTTATAAAGTGTAATTTGCAAAACTTCACTCCAAAACCGTAACTTAATAAACTTATTAACGCCAGATGTGCATAACGGTAAGAGAATAAGGTGGTGAGGTGTATGAAACTAATAAACGAAAATAGGTGCACGCGCCCAATTTTGACCCAACGAGGTGCACCAGATCATTTAACCCTAATATCATACATGTGTAAAATTTTAAAACAAGGAAAACCAAATCTAGATATCTTACTTTTGTGTGTGGACAGCAAGTGCGCAAGTAAGTGTGGCACGTTGAAATTGCAAATTACTCACATCATTCGATTTTGTTAGTCGGACTGTGGGTGTAGGTGCGTAAAAACAATTTTTTGAGTAGAAATAACAAATCACCCAACATTTTGAAGAAAAAGTAGTAGCTTAGATTCTAAAGGCCTTTAAACTAATTACGCAATGATAGTTTTAAAACTTCAATTCCCTTTTCTATATCCTTTTTTATTTGTTGCAAATTTCAAATCACCCTAAGATAGAATATCCAAAAATATCTGAAAATGGTTTCTAAATTAAACAAAGAATTTATAGAAGGTTAAAAATGGAACCTCAGATAGCACTACAAAAGTTCACCAATAAAAATATCAAAATATCTCATATCAATTATGCCATTGAAAAATATCTGTACTAAATTTGACATAAAAAGGTTTGATCACCTCCTTTTGTTTCGCCACCAAGAAATCCAAACTATGCTCCAAAACCACCAAAATTACGAAGACACCCATTTATAAACTGACAACTCAATTTATAAAAAAAAAACCTTGACATTATGCAATTTTTCTTCATGATAACATTTTGGACTACCTGTTGTTGGATTGGCAATGAATTGAGAGACTGAAGACCGAAGAGTATGCGATTATTTTGACAATCGGTAAATTGGTTATTTTCTGCCAAAAGGAGGGGCAAAATTGTCAATGCGCCCCAATTCCAACGCATTTCTCTCTGGCTTCCTCTGTTTGATTGCAAAAAAAAAAAGATCACCAAATTTTTTTAGTTGAAAAAAAAGACACCAAATCCAAATCCAAACCCTAACCGACTCTCCGCTTCAGATTCCGACGAGATCGACCCCGAACTTGGCTTCTTTGGGGATTCCCCCCCTCGGTTTCCTCCCCCACCCCCAAAAAAAAAAGTCGGTTTCTTTTGGGTCCGGAACGAGATTCTGTTGAAAATTTGGGGTTCTTTGGACCTTTCTCGCGTGATTCCACCGAAAAATTCGTTTTTTTTTGGGTGGGTCGGTGTTTGAATCTCGAAAGATTGCGTCTTTATGCTCAATTTACTGTAAAAATTGGATTTTTAAGGGTTTGAAACGAGATTCCGGTGGAAAATTGGAATCTTTAAGGTGGGTTAGTGTTTGGATTAGGAAAGATGGCGTCTTTGTACTTGATTTTCCGTAAAAGTTGGTGTTTTTAGGGTTTGGAACGAGATTTCGTTGGAAGTTGTAATCTTTAAGGTGTTTGAGTTTGTAATATTTGGTGGGTTAGTGTTTGGATTGTGAAAGATGGCGCCTTTGTACTACATATTGGTTAGCTTGCCGTGTGTGATCGGGGCGATAGTGTTGGCGACGAGGCACATCTATAGGCATCTGTTGAACTACACGGAGCCCAATTACCAGCGCTTCATCGTCCGTATCATCTTCATGGTTCCTGTGAGTATGAATTGGAAGCACTTTGCTTTATCAATTTCGCTCATTTCGTGATTCGGTTGGTTGAAGATGTTTTGTTATTTTTTAGCCCATTTGTTGATTAGATTTTTTTATCAGGATGAGTAGATCTTGAAAAGCATTCAGGTTTGAAATTTTTGATATTATGCTGTTCAATGAAATGGAGTTCTTGTGAGACTGCAATTTCACGATCTGTTTACCATTAAAAAGATTTGGTTGTACGTACAACCCTACTTATCTAGGCTGTGAGATGATTGCAGTTTTTTCTTAACTGCTGGTGTATGAAAATTTGAAATGGAGTCGTGGAGATTTACAAGGCTTTTTGAATTAAAATTTGTTACAGTTTGGTTTCTAGGTAGCTTCACTGCAAGTAGAGTCATTGCAAGCTTATAACTACATCTTGAGTTCTTGACCGTCAACATGAAACTTAGAAGCTAGCTGACATTTAGAACTTTTTGTGTATCCTCATTGGTCGATACTCGATATAATGGGGATCATTTCTTATTGATCTGTTTGTTCTTTTGTAGGTTTTTGCGACAATGTCTTTTCTATCTCTTGTCTTCAACAAAAGTTCCATTTATTTTGATTCCATACGGGAAATGTAAGTATGACTATCTCTACTAGGTAGCTATCTGAGTTTTCTTTGTAATTGGTTGTTTGAGTTGTAACATTGATTTTCTCATGCTATGCTATATAATAAGTGTAATTTCATGTCTATCTTTTCACGGTGTTGTTGATTAGTTAATTATATTTAGGTTCTGAGACATCTTAGTTCCCATGGTTGTGTTCATCTCATCCGCTGTGTATTTCGGGGAACTTTGATGTGTTGGATTTTAGAACCTCTATAATACCCTGGTTTGTTTTTCTGTTGTTTATCAATTTTTAGATTGTTTTGTTGATTTTCTTTGGTTTTAAACTTCCAAATAAACACGTGACAATGATGAAAATAACTTCTGTATAAATGCGTGACTTTTAAATTGTATTGATGAAAAAGATCTTTTCGTTTAAATTGCCAAATAACATACGACAATGATGAATATAACTTATATACAAATTAGGTGACTTTTCATGACATATTTTAGAAATATGGTGTCATTGTTGCATTCCTTTTGGACATGAAATTCATGAACAGTTTTTTTTAAACTGATAATTTGCTATTTTTTTCACACTCCCCCTTAGGTCCGTCATAAAAGGTTCTATACTTCTATGATGTCAAAAAACTGCTTCCGATGCCTGGTTCACGTCCCTGAAGATCCATGTTCATATATACCTTTTCAAAATTTTAATTGCATTACTCTCAACTGCATGCACAACTGCTCTCTGATTTGTGCAAATTTTTGTTGTTATTGTATTGTCCATTCAAAATTCTCGTATTTGCAATCATGTATTTATTTGATTTTGTTGCATTGTTTGATAGTTGACACACTTGATTTAAACTTTAAGTTCTATGATCTGGATGCAGATTCTACTTTATATCTGTAAATTTTTAGTTTGATGATTTTGATCGGAAAAAAAGCTTGATTATATTATAAACCTGAAGCTATTTGGCCCTTATCTTGAAAAAGGCTCCATGCTGTCTCTGGTGCTCGTGCAGTAAAAACTAGTTTCCCTGTGCATTATCCATGATAATATGTTGTACAATCACTATGTTTTATGTAGCTACTGTCCACGTTTGGTTTGCACATACATTATGTTTTAGTTATTACTTATTAGAATACCATTTGAGCATTTCATGGATTTCTCTTGTTCTCAGATACGAAGCTTGGGTCATATATAACTTTCTTTCGCTGTGCCTGGCATGGGTTGGTGGGGCAGGTGCTGTTGTGTTAAGTTTAACTGGACGATCACTTAAGCCTTCTGTGTGGCTCATGACATGCTGCTTTCCTGCTATTCCTCTTGACGGGTGTGTTCCTCGTCAACATATTTATTTGGTCTTATTTCAATTATTTAGATAAGATGTTTGTTATTGCGTTTGTCTATCTTACATGCACTTATTTCTTGGCTGGACAGGCGCTTCATACGAAGATGCAAGCAAGGAACTTTGCAGTTTGTGATCTTGAAACCCATTTTGGTTACCATCACGTTCGTTCTTTATGCCAAGGGCAAATATCGGGATGGAAATTTCAGTCCCGACCAATCATATCTTTACATCACGATTATATACACCATTTCTTATTCCATGGCACTGTATGCTTTGGCTTTATTTTACGTGGCATGCAAGGAGCTTCTCCGTCCATTTAATCCTGTTCCAAAGTTTATATTGATCAAATCGGTTGTGTTTCTGACATACTGGCAGGTAAGCAAGTTATCTTTGGAACTACAGATTTCGGGATGAAATTTCGATTGTGCAGCAGTTCACCTTTTCCACCTTTGCAGGGTGTGTTGGTTTTCCTTGTTGCGAAGTCCGGATTCATAAAGAATGCTGAAGATGCAGCTGATTTTCAGAACTTCGTTTTATGTATAGAAATGTTACTTGCAGCTGTAGGTCACCTATATGCTTTCCCTTACAAAGAATATGCAGGAGCTAATATTGGTGCATCTGTGGGTCTGACTGGAAGCCTTGCCCATGCCGTCAAGTTCAATGATTTCTACCATGACACTGTCCATCAGGTTAGCAGCTTTTGCAACTTTGATTGTTCCTTGGTTACATACATACCTATCGATATTGACTTGATCTCATTGCAGTTTGCTCCTACATATCACGATTACGTGCTCTACAACAATGAGGGGGAAGAGGGTGCCACGAAGTACAGGTCTCGTACTTTCGTGCCCACCGGACACGAAATGGACGCTGTGAGAAGAAACAAACATGGGCTGGGGAACAAGCTTGACGAAATACAAGTGTCCAGTGTCTCCTCGTCGGGGTCGAGCACCCCCACAAAGGCAATCCCCAAGTGTACGGATACCGACACCATGAAATCCTCGTTTCTGAAGGATGCGTCTGCTAATTCTCAACAGACATACGATCTCTCGCTGTTTGACGTTGACATGTCAGGCTACTCAACTAATGTTCCAGCAGCCGATGAGTCGGTAAGACGATGACGGTAGCTAGATTGTTGTATGTACGATTCCAGAGTAGGAGTACTCATTTGCTGTATGGAAAGCTCACTGGGATAGATTTGTGTAATGTTATGATTTTCTACATTGTTAGATTCATCATTGTATCATGTAAATTTGATCTTCAATGCTAGTGTGGTTTGATGCTAATTCTTAATTTTCACTTCATAGCTGATATGTTACTAATTTGTAAGTGTTCTTATTAAGAAGTCGGTGACCTCATATTATTACACTGAATTTTTGATTATACGATAAGAATGATTAGTGCCATTGTTTTGCGCATTTGATTTCGTTCGGTACGTTTACTTTTGTTATGTATTTGTAGTGGTGATTTTGAATGTTTGCCAGCGTGGGTCAAAGTAACGGAATTTGTGCACTGAATGATTTTGAATGATTTCTAGTTAATATGATACGAGTCTTCTTGGAACCGTTGGTTATATTATTGTTGGTTTTTGTGTGGATGATGGTAAGAAACAAAAGGAATAACTACATATTCCGTTGTAGCTCTACTGATTCTGAAATGGTTAATGGGGGCTTTTGACGGAACGTTATGTATTTACTATAATTTTGAAATATTAGATGTTCGGATTGATAGTTTGGACTCATGTGAAGTCAGAAACTATGTGCTAGACTAGAAGCAAAACTAATGAATGCTATTGTTTTAGATGATGAATTCTGGTCAAATACTACTAGCCAATATGCAATCTTTTGTGGGCTATCTGTATTTAAAGTGTGGATACGATATGGATCACCTAAGGCTAAGAGTATGAAAAATACATGTTCGTATTCTCAGTTCCTTACAAATACAAAATGAACATGTTAACACTGGATACTATCAAATCATGTTTTTTTCCTAAAATATTTTTTTATTTATTTAAAGCAATAAGACAAAACTTAACAAATATTAAAAAAAAGTAAGATTTGGAATCAAATATAGTGATAAAGCTTTGAAGTGACAAATATTACTAGTTTGTTATGAGCAGATGTATTTGAAGTAACAAGTATTAGTATTTTTGACATACATTGAATCCGTGAAACATTCTCATGGGCTTGCGTATTCTAAATTCTTATGCAGATACATCATACAAATGTGGATATACTTCCATGTGCTTCCTATCAGATGAGTCAAACTCCCCCTAAAGCTAGCACTATCATAACATTATTATTTTTCATAATTATAAAAAAATATTATTAATTTTTCATAATTTTGTAAACCTAGGCTAACTAAAAGCCTAATAATAAGTGATACATAAAAACCCAAAGACACAAAAACCTAACAAGTCTGAGTCTGTTTTTGTTTCAATGGATCCATTCCCGTCGGCGGCTGTTTTCTCGCCGGAGAATCCGCCGCTCGCCGTCCTCGTGGCCGCCCGAGTCGCGGAGGTCCCTCTCTCCGTCGATCCCACTCTCCCCAACCCTTCCTCTCCTCCTCTCTTCCGCTTCGACAAAGGGTAGTAGTACTACTATTTTTTGTTTTTTGTTTTTGAAATTTCGAGTTCGATTCTGGTGTTTTATGGGTAAAGATCGGATTTTTAGATGACCCATTTGGGAATTTTAACATTTTTTGGGGGTAAACAATTGGTTTTTTGAAATTTTGGGTATTTTGTGCTAAAAATGCGATTTTTGGATGGCTCATTTGGGAATATTTGTGGTTTGGGTTCGATTTTGGTAAAAGATATTGATTTTAGGGCTTCGAACTTTAGGTTTTTGGGAATTTGAGTTGTAATTTGGTGTTTTTATGCCAAAGTTTGATATGTAGAGGACCGAATCGGGAATTTCGATGCGTAATTATGTTGTGATTGTACTTTTTTAAAAAAGTTTTGAGTGTTGTAATGATGGTAAATTTTTGATTATTAGATGATGCATTAGTGAACTTGATTACCCTTTTGTAATTCTATTCCTATTTCTGTGCTAAACCTCCAATTTTTGGGTTACCAATTTGAGTTCTGCAATTCCCTTTTACTAGACATGCATGCATGCAAGAGGAACTTCTTATAGTTAGTGTTTAAACTATGTAGTTCTCAGCAACACTTCTCTATCTTATACAAAGCTGTCAATGTACTCTTGAAAAAATTAAAATGTAATGACGAGACTCTGTCTATTTTGTTTTCAGTTTAATCCTGCTGTTTTTCTCGCTATAAATCCTACCTTAAGAGGACCCATTTGTGAATTCTTGTGTAGCATGCTCTAAACTGACATTTTTGTAGTTCTAGTCTGACATCCATGCTAAAATTTTGATTTTTTGTACCCATCTGAGATTTTTCCTCTGAAGTGTTTTGTTCAATCATTGTGTTTTTTTTGTTGCTCAAATCCTATATTTAGAGATCCTATTTCAGAGTTTGGTGCATAGCATGCTGTGAAGTCGCTTTCAGTAGTTCTCATGTATATATATATATATTTATCTTAAAATTTTGATTTTGGTGTACAATGTTATTTCTTTTTCTTTTGCAAAAACTTAAGCCCGATCCTGGTGTATTTGTGCTAAAAATTGGGTTGCTAAATTTTTTGATTTCTACCATGCCGTTTTACTAATCATGCAAAACAAATTTCAATATTTACTTTTAAATTTCTCAACACAACTTCCTAATTCCTCCCTCATCATCTCATCCAAAGCTGATAATTTACTCTTGGAAAGCAAAGCACTAATGACAAGGCATGTTGGTCCTGTTATCTGCTTCTGTAATCAAATCTGTTTCACATCTCTGTACTGATTACATACTTTTGGATACAAATGGCCATGGGGGCATGGCGAACTGGTAAATATATTGTTTGTGGTTACGTCATTTGGACTTTGAAATTCTTCCAACTACTTCACTGTAATCTGAACCTTAGTAGTCTCCCTTCTAGAATTAGAAAGACTCTTTTTTAGTTTGAAAATTTTCATTTGCAATCTGCGTTCTTCTAATTTTCATTATTCAACTGAAGTTTTTCTAGTTTTTTTTCTTCCATATGGTAACTTTGTGAACGTCTTTGATCATTTAAAAAAAAAACTTCTGCAGGTTTGAGCTCCATGGAACCAACACACTGTTGAGATATCTTGGTCGGATAGCAATTGCTCTTCCTAATTTCTATGGACAGAATGCTCTCGAATCAGGACAAGTACAGAACTTTGACTTTAATGTCCTTCAAATTCTGTTGACAAAGGAAAGCTAATTAACTTCCTGGATACTTTTGTAGATTGACGAGTGGTTGGATTATGCTCCAATATTATCAAATGGGTCTGAATTTGAGAACGCTTGTGCATACGTGGATAGTTACCTTTCTCTACGTACTTTTATCGTGGGTTATGGTTTATCCATCGCTGACATTGCAATCTGGTCAGGTCTCGCAGGTAATTTGTTGGTCCTGTGCTACAAATGTTTCAAATTTGCTTGATTTTATTATTGTTGCATCACATACGAATTGTAAATTGTATTGCATTTTCGCAGCTAGTGGTCAGAGATGGGAGAGTTTGAGAAAATCAAAGAAGTACCAAAATCTAGTTCGCTGGTTCAATTCAATTGCTGCAGAACATGCTGCATCCGTTAATGAAGTTACTGGAGCATATGTTGGTAAAAGAGGACTAGGAAAACCTGCTGCCACAAAACCTAAAGTAACCGAACCAAACAAAAGTCAAGGTCAGAAGACAAAGGATGGAAATGTGGTCAAAGATGAAGCAAAAGAGAGGGCATTGTCTGCTGTGTTTGATATTGATCTACCTGGTGCTAAAGTCGGAGAGGTGTGCTTGCGATTTGCCCCTGAACCTAGTGGTTTTCTCCATATTGGGCACACAAAAGCTGCCCTTCTAAACCAGTATTTTGCTCAGAAGTACCAAGGGAGGTTAATTATTCGCTTCGACGATACTAACCCCTCGAAAGAAAGCAATGAATTTGTGGACAATCTATTACGGGACATCGAGACCTTGGGTATCAAGTATAACGCCGTGACTTATACTTCTGATTATTTCCCGCAGTTGTTGGAGATGGCTGAAAAAATGCTAGTTCAGGGAAAGGCTTACGTAGACGATACCCCTCGAGAGCAGATGCAAAAAGAGAGGATGGATGGCATTGATTCAAAGTGTAGGAACAACACTATTGAAGAAAATTTGGCTTTCTGGCGAGAGATGATCGCTGGATCAGAGAGAGGGCTTCAGTGTTGCGTGCGTGGAAAATTGGGTATGCAAGACCCTAACAAGGCACTTAGAGACCCTGTTTACTACCGCTGCAACCTCGACCCCCACCACCGTATTGGAGCGAAGTACAAGGTTTATCCAACTTACGACTTTGCATGCCCTTTTGTTGATTCCATTGAGGGTGTAACACATGCACTTCGTTCAAATGAGTATCACGACCGCAACCCTCAGTACCATAGAATACTAGATGATATGGGTATGAGGAGAGTTGAAATTTACGAGTTTAGCAGGCTTAACATGGTTTACACCCTTCTGAGCAAGCGTAAGCTTCTTTGGTTTGTTCAAAATGGGAAGGTTGATGGTTGGGATGATGCACGCTTCCCCACCGTTCAGGGGATTGTTCGACGTGGGCTCAAAATCGAGGCTTTGATACAATTTATTCTTCAACAGGTTATCATTCAGCTTCCAACAAGATCAAATATGTTCCCTTTTTATCGTTTCAACTTTAAGTTCTGAAATTCTTTCATTTTGAAAATGGCAGGGTGCTTCGAAGAACATCAACCTTATGGAATGGGACAAGCTATGGACCATAAACAAGAAGATCATCGATCCAGTTTGTCCTAGGCATACCGCTGTGTTTGAAGAGAAGCGTGTTCCGTTGCTACTTATTGATGGACCTGAGAAACCCTTCGTTCGTGTCCTTCCCAGGCACAAGAAGTATGAGGGTGCAGGAACGAAAGCTACGACATACACAAAGAGGGTATGGTTGGACTATGCTGACGCATCATTGATTCACGTGGATGAGGAAATAACTCTAATGGACTGGGGAAATGCTATTATCAAGGAGATAAAGACAGATGAGGCTGGAAATGTTACCCATTTGTCGGGACTTTTGCATCTAGATGGTTCTGTTAAGACCACAAAATTGAAGTTAACATGGCTTCCCGAAATCGACGAGTTGGTCAAACTCTCACTGCTCGAGTTTGATTATTTGATCACAAAGAAAAAGGTACTTTATCATTTAGTTGTTCCTTTAGAGTAGATGTTAATTCAAAATAGTAGTCTTGTTTTGTATGCTGAACGGTGACTTTAAATTTCTCGCAAGTCGTTGATTGTTAATTGACTGACTGAATCTTACGAAAACTTGTCTTTGAAGTTGGAGGAAGGTGAGGACTTCATTGATGTTCTCAATCCCAACACCAAAAAGGAGATTGCGGCACTTGGAGATTCAAACATGCGTAATCTGAAACGAGGAGACACTTTGCAGCTCGAGAGGAAGGGATACTTCAGATGTGATGTTCCGTTCGTTAGAGCTTCAAAATCAATGGTTCTGATTGCAATCCCAGATGGCAGACAACAGACATTGCCATCCAAATGATCTTACCAAAACTGAAACACCAAATGGCATAAACGTTTGTTTGTATTTCTAAGTTACGGTTTGAACCACCGATGGCCAGTTTCGGAATTTTGCACTGAATCTTGCACTGAATCTTGAGAGAAATTGAACTTACTTATTTGAAATTATTGTGTTGTATAATTTGAGAAACCTTTTTTAGTGAGTAACTATTGTTGTTTTTTGTGGTTTGGGAAGTATTTTGACTTTTTGAGCTATTGTGGCATGGAAAATGTTTCCGTAGGTATTCTACCCCAGCTGCTTTTATTTTCTTTTTCGATGGTCGTTGAAGTTCACTAGATACTTGGTTTACCTGAGACTGAGATTAATTCGTTGTTTGAGAATCATTACATATTAGGCTTGACAATGCACTCATGTTGGGAAATTCATGTTTGGTCTGATAATAGCATATTAATTAAGTTCATTAGAGCGTAATCGTGGCATTTTCGTGTCATGTTGTGTCTCCCTTTGTTAACCATAATAACTTTGTTTTTGAATCGTATTACATTACATTTCGTGTCGTATCATATCATGTTGAAAAGGGTAGATATCATACATCATCGAGCCTCGTTTTGAAATTTTCTATACATCATCACCAATGTGTCTCTCAATGCTATCAATGCACATCCCAATAGGCTCCCCAGAAGCCATAGCCTGAGCTAGAGCAGATCTTGCTTTCTCATGCCGACGAAGGATCGTCGTAGTGTTTAACACCGCCCATCTTACCTGATAATCCGCTTTCTTCTGTGTGAATCCTAAACTCTTCATTAATCCATCCAACTGAAAAAAAAATGAAAGCAAAAATGATTAAAGTTTGAATTCTTAAGTTTTATGTAGCGAACTATTAGGTTCTGACCACATGTATCTGATCAAGATATTCATTAGATTGCTAACCAACCTGATTAATATCTGCAAGACCACCTTCAGAAGATCCAAACAAAAGATATTCTGTCACAACACCTGCCAATGCTATGCAGGAAAACCTGTTCAACATCTGCAAATTTAAAAGTTCAACACAATCAACTACCAACATTGGTTGATATCTTTTACAATATATTAAATAATAATCGAGAGAAGTTCTCACTTTAGCAGATACTTTCCCAGCATTGACCTGCATAAACAAATCAACAATTTAAACAAAAAGAGAGACAATTAACAGAAACAAGTTGATTTGGTCTGAAAGAAGAATATACCTCTTCCATGAACTCAAAATCCACAAACAAGGTGCCAGCTTGAACATTAAGGGATCCTTGTTTTTGCAATGCTTCCCAACTTGATATTGTGTAGCTCTTGGGGAGGATTCCTAGCAAATAAGCCACCAGAAAATGCCCAGCCTCATGCTACATGTGAGAAGACATTCCGAAGATGCTAAATGTGTTATTTTTGTGTAAAATCATATCAAATTTTGATGCGTATTTTTATTATTTATAAATCAACATAACTAAGCTAATCAATTATAGAAGTTTATATCATGTTAAATAGCAATTAAATTGTATAATTATTTAGTGTTGTGCCATGTTATCATGTAATTGAAAGATAAACAAGCTTATAACAACCTGGATGACCCTGTCATGATACTTATTGCTAAAAACATGACCAATGGTATCAATCACCAGATTTCTCACTCCTCCATTGAATGCAATCTGCAGAAAAAACCAAGTAAAAATATATTTAAGAATTGAAACATATGTTTGACAACTTGGGTTTAGTTTAGTTGGTAGATCCTTGTTCTTGGATTGTCAAAATCAAGAACAAAGGTCCACATGAGAGAAAATTAGATTGTGTCCAATGTTTGGTTAGAATGTGGTCAAAAACTTGAAAAAAATATTGAAATGAAGACAATGAGGTTGGCAATTAACTAGTTACCAAGTCTAGTGCCAAAAAGAAAAGGTAGGCCAGTGAGAGTAATAGAAGTTGAAGACTTGTGAATTCAAACGCAGACCAAGCAGAGACACCACCTAAAATTGCAGCAATCTGAAGGTTCCTCTCAATGGATCCCAATGTCAAATCCACTGGTGATAGAAGAGAGGTTGTGTCAATTCCATTCAGCTTCAGTTCATCTAATCTGTACAACCTTTGAGGCACCTAATCAACATGCCAATTTAGAAAAAAAGTGTGTTTGTTTGATGAGCCACTAATATAAATTACATGATCATTAAAGTTGACAATGGCTTCTAAAACAACCAAAATAACATGAACATAATATTTTTTTGTTGGGAATTATATGTGCCTTCTTAATGCCTTAATGAAGCATTGTAATCGATTCAAAACAAGAACATATACACAACATATGTATATGCATGAAATTGAAAACTTGATTGATTGGTTACTACTTGTCTTGCAGCACCAAAGCATCGTATGCCATCTCCAATTCGGTTTGGTTGGGAATAATGGTTGAGAAGAGATAGAGCTTTTCTCTCGTTCCCATTTCTCAACTCCTCATCAACCAACTTCAACGCTTGCGTGCGCGAGACGATGTCGGATTCCGGTGAGCTCAAGGCGGATGCCACCAACAACATTAAGAGGCCTCAATTACACTCTCTCTCTCTGTGGTGCAAGAGAGTCATAGACACCGCTAGTTTTTTTCCTTCTTCTCCTTATCCACTGGTTTCTTAATTTGTTGGGGTTTTTTGCGCATTTTCAGATAAATAAACTGAAGTCCATATTTGAAGAATAATGAGGGTCAAAGTACGAATGACCACATTCCCACCAAAATGCAACACCCCTCAATATTTGAGATGTCAATTTTTAGATTACATATAATTAGTAGATAACGTAATTTCTGGCGAAGGTTCAATTTAGTTGATTTTAATTTTGATTATTGGAGATATTGAATGATTTCGTGTCCTTATGTATATATATGTTTTAAATTTTTTAATACAACACACAAGATCGATTTCATATTTTTCAACAAATTTTATGTACATTACTTTGTGCTTATTCTAATATTATGCAATCCTACACATATTAAAATAAATCACAAATAGAGAATCACACCTAAAGGTTTTCTAAAACCTTTTGAAGATCCGGAGTCACGTTGCCCGTTGAATCGCCCGCCGATTCGCCTCCAAGTGTTCACCAAACTCTAAACAAGATTAGAGAGAAAGAAGCTAGCCAATCAATCTCTAATAAGGCTTAGAATCTAGCTAATAACCCCTCTTTGAGTTCCTAAGATTTCTATCTCCCAAACTCAAAATTAATAAGAGATTTTCGTGGTGATTAGAGGAGAGATTAACGAGAGAAATAATTTTTGCATTAACATAAAAAGGTAGGATGATGAGTGCTTTTATAGTCTCCCAAAACATCTTTATCAAGAACTATTCCTTAGTCATGATCTCTTGCTTATTCTCTCCTAAAATTAATCTCTAATTGCCACATAAGCACCCTCTAAAACGTTTTAATTAAATCTGGAATTAATCCACCAATGATCTAATTAATCTCTTAAAAATTCAGGCAGAAATCACACTGTTCGGTTGATCGAGATTTTTTCTCGGTTAACCGAACCATTCGGTTTTAACACGTGTTCGGTGCATCGTGAGATAGACGGTCGACCGAATCCGTATGAGAAAAATTCTCTGGAAAAATTCGGACGAACCATGTCTTCTCTTCGGTCGACCGTTGACTCACCAAAATTTCTCATGGAGCATAGTCATCGGATGACCGTGTCATTCGGTCTACCGAAAATACTTTTTCTCGGTTGACCGTTCACACTCGGTTAACCGAACCCGATTGTCCAGGCACTCTAGACAATTTCGGTCAACCAATTGTGCTTACTCGTTCCCCATTCGGTTAACCGACCCGAAAATTCCCCGGTCGACCAAACCCTGAACGGTTCACCGTGTTTGACCCCGATTTTGCCTTTGTCAAATTTTGGATTTATTTCCAACAAAATTTGATCTTGTGGGTTTTTTTTAGCAAATTCATATCTTATGTAATATATTATCTTATGTAATATTATTACACCCCATAATATATACACCTCATATGAATTTATTATGATTCTAATTATGTCAATTCTCATGACATATTGATTTTATTCGTTCACCACATGTGTCCCATTTTCATATGAAACCCGACTCATCATATGAACTTAAAATCAAGCCTCTTGTTTCCCAGTTTTGTGGTGTGACCTATCAGAGGATCTAAGCCAAATTGACAGCGATATTAAACAGTTAATATCTCAAACTATAAACGGTATCTAGCTACACAGTATAGTTACCCAATTATCATAGATGTCTTTGTTCCACTCGAACTAAACACGATCCATTTAGTGACGTAAGTGCACCACTTGTGTCCGTCCATTGCCTCATGATATTAAGAATATATACAAAGTAGAAATGTGTCACCTTTGTATTATATTCATTTCTTGATCTTTTTAAGCTAATTATAAATATGTAACTTAACTCAAATTACATTGTGCATATTATAATTTTGCTTTATCAAGGGGCCCACTAATATCATCACTCAATTAAGAGGGACAATGATAATCGTTTGACTGACTATCTTTTACAGCACAAGTCATGTTCAACCAACTATTACCTTTATCACTATACTCATTGATAGCTTTTGACAATAATCAAATTAAGCACTTCTTGAGTGACAAGATATGTCTCCTATCTTAGGATCCAAGACACAGTAAAACATTAATGACACGAAACACAATTCTATAATGTTTTAGTTGTTAAGTCTATTCAATATATAAAAGTAATCTTTTCCTCTTTTATATACTCGTGTTGTCAATTATTTGTAGAGCTACAACAATCGATGACCAACACGACAATCTTATCTCGGTAATTAATGTTCCATGTTAATTACCATGATTGTGAATAACTTTTGATTTATGTAAACCATTATCTTTTAACTCTCTACGTTTAAGGGTCAAACACATCTTCCTTAACACTTCCAAAAGACGAATACTACAATCAAGTAACAAAATGTTTGCACATTCAATTTATAATAATTGACATATAAAAGTAAAACTTTTAGAACACATTCCTTTCAGATATGTCACAAATTTGGAAGATTTGAAGTTACTATGAAACAATTAATATCGTGATATGTAATCATTGAATTTGTTGTTAGTAGAAAACATTATTGTAGATCTGAACATTATGGGAATAAGAAAAAAATGTAATATATAAATAGATGAGTTTATTATTCTGAATTGTTATTCGACGTCGGAAGACTACTTAAATCTTGTAGAATTTCATGTTTAATTATACATATATATTTTCGAATTTTTTATGTATAATAAGGATCAATTTTTAATTTTCTATAATTTATTTCATGCATGCATCAATTTGTTTCAATATCCAGTTTCAAAACTTTATTAAAACAAATTTGGACTCCGAAATTCATACCTAGAAATTCTCGAAAACTTCTTGAAGATTCGGAGACGTTGGGGATGCTTCTCGCCGCGCCGGATGCCTCCGAGTATTCACCAAACTCTAAACAAGATCGGAGAGAGGGAAGCTAGTCTCTCGATCTCCGATAGGGTTTAGAATCTAATTACTAACCCATCTTTAATTCCCTTGAGAAGATGATCTCTTAAGAACTAAAACTAAACTTAAGAATTAAGGGATTTTCGTGGAGAATTATGGAGAGAGAATTTTGCTCAAGAAAAATAATGAATGAATTAATTAGGTAATGAGATAAACTTATATTTATAAGTTCTCTCCAAATTACCTATTCATGTGCAACCCCTTGCCCATGATCTCATGCAAAAATTCCATCTAACCATCCATTATTTATTAATAAATAATATTAGCCACGAATTAAATCAATTATGGACCAATTCCATGCATGATCTAATTAATTCTTAAATTAATTCTGCATAAAACCGTCTGACCGGTCGACCGTTTGCGAGGTTCGGTCGACCGTTTCGACCGAGTTTTGGTCGACCGATCCATATTCTCGGTCGACCGTTCGTAACAAAAAAAGTTCATCGCAATGTTCGGTCGACCGACCGAGAATACTCGGTCGACCGAAAACGAACAGACGAAATTCTCGTTACGCTCGATACACATCCGGTCGACCGTGCAATATTGCGGTCGACCGCGCAACATTCGGTCGACCGTTTATGGTCTAGCGGTCGACCGTTTTTGCACAGTGCATGCAGACTTGTCAAATTTTGGTTTAACCCCTGCAAAATTTGACATTTCGGGATTAGTAGTAAATTCACAACTTATGTAACATATTATCCTATGTAATGATCAATCATTACACCCCATAATATTTACATCACATATGAATTTAATTTAGATTCTAATTATGTTATTAATCACAACATAATTTTGATTTTGCTTGTTCACCCCATGTGTCATATTTTCTACATGAAACCCGACACATCTTATGAACTCAAAATCCCCATTTCTTGTTTCCCAGTTTTGCGGTGTGACCTATGAGAAGATCTAAACTAAGTTGACAGTGATATTAAGAGCTTAATATCACAAGCTATAAGCGGTATCTAGCTACACATTATAGCTCCCAATTAGTTAGATGTCTTAATTCCACTCGAACCAAAACCCGATCCAATTAGTGATGGAGTGCACCACTTGTGTCCGTCCCTTGCCTCATGATATTAAGAATACACACAAAGTAGTATTGTGTCATCTTTGTATTAGTATTCATTTCTTGATCTCTTTAAGCTAGTTATAAATATGTGACTTAACTCAAATCACATTGTGCACATTATAACTTTGCTTTATCAAGGGGCCCACTAATATCATCACTCAATTAAGAGGGGGCAATGATAGTCTTTTGACTAACTATCTTCTCCAACGAAAGTTATACTTAACCAACTAATGCCTTTACACTACACTCATCGATAACTCAAGACACTAGTCTAATTAAGAACTCCTTAAGCGATCGGATATAAGTCTCATATCAAAGGACCAAGGACACAGTAAAACATTAATGACACAGAAACACATTCCTATAATATTTTACTTATTAGGTTTATTCAGTATACAAAAGTAATATTTTCCTCTTTTGTATACCCGTGTTGTCACTCACTTGTAGAGCTACAATGATCTATGACCAACACGACAATCTTAACTCGGTAATTAATGTTCCATGTTAATTACCATGATTGCGAATATCTTTTGTTTTATGTAAACCAATATCTTTTAGAGCTCTACGGTTAAGGATCAAGAGCCTCTTCCTGAACACTTCTAAAAGACGAATAACATAAACAAGGAACAAAATGATTTCTCATTTAATTCATAATAATTGACATTTAAAAGTAAAACTTTTAGAATACATTCCATTCGATCTCCCACTTGTTATTAAAGTTTTATTTCTCATACATACTCAATGTATAAAACAATAATAACTAGGGTAAACCCCATTACATATCAATCATCAAGCCAATCTACATGGTTCCTCAATCCCATGGACTCGAAATGTATTTCGCCCTTGGCTTGGGATAAGGGTTTTGTGAATGGATCAGCTGTGTTGCTGTTGGTGTCCACCCATATAAGATTTATTTTGCCTTCGTCGATGAGGTCACGCGTCACGAAGTACTTACGATCCATGTACTTCACTTTGTGGTGTGATTTGGGATCCTTGATTTGCGAGATAGATGCACTATTGTCGCAAAATAGCTCTATTGGTCCCTCGCTCGAGGGAACTACTCCAAGCTCTTCAAGGAACTTCTTAATCCACACTCCTTCCTTGCTCGCTTCAGCGACAACCATTACTTCGGAAGCAGTGGTTGAGTCGGCCGTAGTGCTTTGCTTCCAACTACGCCAACTCACAGCTCCACCATTCAGAAGGAAGACATATCCTGATTGCGACCTTCTATCGTCTGGATCACTCATGAAACTCGCATCCGAGTAACGTTCAGCTATCAATTCCCTTTGTCCTCCATAAACAAGAATCTTATCCTTAGTCCGGATAAGGTACTTCAGGATATTCTTGACCGTTGTCCAATGCTCAGGACCTGCGTTGGATTGGTGACGACTTGTCACGCTTAGAGCGTACGAGACATCGGGTCTTGTGCAAGTCATCACGTACATGATCGACCCAATTGCCGAAGCATAAGGGACATCCTTCATGTACTCTAAGTCATTACGCGATTCCGCACGTTGAGACTTCTTGAGTTGCACACCCATACTCATTGGCACACTGCCCTTTTTGGAGTTGTTCATCTTGAACCTTTCCAAGACATTGTCAATGTATGTACGTTGACTAAGGCCAATGAGTCTGCGAGATCTATCTCGATATATCTTGATTCCCAAGATGTATTGAGCCTCACCCATGTCTTTCATCGAAAATGTAGATTTCAATGAACTTCTCGTTTGCTCAAGCAAAGGAATATGATTGCCCATGAGCAATATGTCATCGACATATAAGATTAGGAATACTACATGGCTCCCACTAACCTTCTTGTATACACAAGGTTCTTCCTTACTTTGAATGAAGTGAAACTTCTTCACTTCCTCGTCAAAGCGTTTGTTCCAACTCCTTGATGCTTGCTTCAATCCATAGATGGATCTTTGAAGCTTGCATACCTTCTCGCTATTCTTTGGATCTTCAAAACCTTGAGGTTGTACCATGTACACATCCTCCTCCAAGTTCCCATTCAGGAACGCCGTTTTGACATCCATTTGCCATATTTCATAATCGTGAAATGCGGCAATAGCGAGCATGATCCGAATAGACTTGAACATGGCAACCGGTGAAAAAGTTTCATCATAGTCAATTCCTTGAACTTGAGTGAAACCCTTCGCTACAAGCCTCGCTTTGTAGGTTGTCAAGTTCCCATCCATGTCCATCTTCCTCTTAAAAACCCATTTATTATGAATGACCTTTTTTCCTTGAGGAATGTCAACCAAGTCCCATACTTGATTATCATACATGTATTCTATTTCAGATTCCATGGCCTTAAGCCACAGTTTGGAGTCTTCCCTTTCCATTGCCTCTTGGAAGGTTAAGGGATCATTGGTATCTAGTACCATGATTTCATGAAGTCCCAGATACAAATCGGGTTTCTTCCTTTCCCTTGTTGACCTTCTAAGTTCTTTTGGTTCTTCTCGTGTCTCTCGAACTTCTTCCACAATTTCTTGAGGAGTGGGTTCACGTTCAACTCTTGAACGTACACTTGGTGGGGATGATTGAGATTCTCTCACAATTTCTTGTGATGGTTTCTCGCTCACGCTCCCACTAACCAAAGGAATCTCGGTTGGGCCTTCATGATCTTGAATGTCATCATTCATGTCATGATCTTGTAGAGTATCTTGAGTTTCCTCAAGCACAACCCTACTCCCACTACTTTTTACTCTTTCTAGAAATTCCTTTTTCCAGAAATGTGGCATCCCTCTCTACAATCACTCGATTGGAGGTGATATGCCAAAAGTAGTATCCTCTTGTCTCACGAGGATAACCAATAAAGAAGCACTTATCCGCTTTTGGTTGAAGTTTGGTCGACATCAATCTCTTGACGTAAGCCTCACAACCCCAAATCTTGAGAAAACTGAGCTTAGGTGTTTTACCACTCCATAGCTCAAAAGGAGTTTTCTCCACGGATTTGGATGGAACATTATTTAGTGTGTAAGCCGCAGTTTGTAGTGCATAACTTCAAAAGTAAAGAGGTAATTCCGCATGACTCATCATTGACCGAACCATGTCGAGCAATGTCCTATTCCTCCTTTCGGATACCCCATTCCACTGAGGTGTACCGGGAGGGGTGAGTTGAGGTACAATACCAAACTCCTTTAGGTATGAGTCAAATTCGGCACTTAAGTACTCACCTCCACGATCCGTTCGTAGAGACTTGATTTTCTTGTCGATTTGGTTCTCTACTTCATTCTTGAATTCTTTGAACTTGTCAAAAGATTCACTTTTGTTTCTCATTAGATAAACATAACCATAACGACTATAATCATCCGTGAACGTAATGAAGTACCTGAAACCATCTCGTGCACTAGTACTCATTGGACCACATATATCGGAATGTATCAAATCCAACAAGCCACTCGCCCTTGGGCCTTTCTTCTTGAAAGGCTTTTTGGTCATTTTTCCCATTAGACATGGTTGGCACGTCTCCAATGATTTAAAATCAAGTAGACCAAGAAGGTTAGCTTTTTGCAATTTCTTGATGCGCTTTTCATTTATGTGACCAAGACGATAGTGCCATAAGAGAGTATCATTCTCGTGAGCGGTCTTAAGTCTTTTGTTATTGATATTAAGGATTTATTTATTATCCAATTCAAGCAAATAGAGACCATTCCTTATGAACGCATTTGCATAGAACACACCATTCTTCGATATAGACAAACAAGAATTTGAAATATTTATATTAAAATTATCCATATCCAGACATGATACAGAAATAATATTCTTGCTAATCGAAGGTACATAATAAACATTCTTTAGACATAAATTTAAACCACTACACAATTGAAGCACCACAGAACCTTGTGCAACCGCAGACACGTTCACACCATTTCCGACCTTCAATTCTACCTCGTTCCTGACGAGTTCCTTCCTATCCATGAGTAGCTGCACATTAGAAACTATGTGAGCACAAGATCCGGTATCAATTACCCAATCCTGGACAGAGGTGGCTAAATTTATTTCAATAACAAATATACCATTGGCCTTTTTGGGGCGCCGACGTTCAATCACTCCGTTGTCAAGGTCTTCCTTGTACTTGGGGCAATTTGGCCGGATGTGTCCTTTTTCACCGCAGTGAAAGCACTCCGTATTGGGAGTTGGAGATTTATGAGATTTCCCCCTCGAGGCACTTTTATGAGCACCTCCTACTCCCTTGCTCTTGATTGAACCACTTTTGGTAGATTTGCTATTTCCTTTACCAATCTTATGGCCCTTCCCATGGACGGCAAGGACTTGCTTGTCCCTACCCTTGCCCATGTCAACTTCAGTAGTTTTGAGAGCGTTGTGAAGCTCCTCAAGACTCACCCCTTTTTCACGCACGTGATAGTGCATCACAAAGTCCTTAAAGGACGGGGCTAGAGAGCCAAGAATCATATCTTCAGCAATGTTCTCGGGCATTGGTGAAGAGAGCTTTGCCAACTTCTCAAGGTATCCTTGCATCGTGAGAAAATGCATAGATACCGATGTTCCCTCCGCCATATGGCACCTTGTGAGTGCGATGGTGGTCTTATAGCGCTCCTTTCGGGTACTATCCATGAACATCTTTGATAAAGCCTCCATGGTCTTCTTGGGTTTTGAATCCAAGTATTTCGCTTGAAGCGAGTCACCCATGGATGCTAGCATAAGACCGTGAACTTGGTTTTCTTGGTCTTCCCACTTGGCTTTAGCCTCTTTCTCTTCATCGGTTAATCTCTCATTCCACTTTGGGATTGTACCTTCCAAAATGTGAGATAGTTTCTCAAACTTTAACACGATGTTGAGTTTGAGTTGCCAACTAATGAAGTTTGAGCCATCATTTGCTAAAGGGTGTTTTTCTATCATGGATCGTACGATAGGTTGGATGTTCGACATTTTTCTACAAAATAAATCATACAGGTTTTAATGCCAATTTTATGTTTTAATACACATGCATACATATATCGAATATATAAATGTAAATGTTGCAAATAAAAAATTTGCCCATAAATGCAACAATCCAAGATCCCATCAATTGTAATATAGACTAGCTAAGGGCTATCGAATGCATTACAATATCAAGGTAAGAAAACATTTTCTAATCACAACCTTTTTGAATTTTAGCAACATTTAGCATCTTCAAACTCTTGTGACTCTTGTCGTTTTAATTATGAGGGAATACAACCTATCCTCGTAAGAAAAACGTTTTCCCAAAACCGAGCGAGGGCTCTAGGTAATGTTAAGAAAACTTATTTTCATTTGATACGAGATACGTTTATCCATTGTATTCACAACTAAACATACTTGGGGTTCACTAGGGTGAAACACACCTCATATATTTAATTGTGGCACAACAACAGACAACCTTTATATCTCCCACTATTCCCAAAGATGGAGGGAGCTATCTCCCGCTAAGGGCGAGCAGAGTATCCCTCGATCAATGGCTGCTAGTGGATGAAAATAAGAAGGAAATTCATTCTTAATTTTTGTTGGACAATTTAACATGTGATTTAGAATTTTAGGTTATCATGCATATTATTAATTATACACATCCTAACATTCAACACATTCATCACATGCATAGCAAGATAAAAACAGAAATTAAACATTCACACAATCCACATCGTGTGAGTTTATATGTTCCCTCCGATCCTTGATCCTCGATCCCCGATCCTCGATCGATGCGCTACAGCGGCGACTTCCTCTTGCACCGGAGATGTAGATTTTACAGAAAATAAACATGCTCCTCACATTCGATAAAAAACCGACAAGTGCAAGTCCTATGTAAAAACCTCTCATATGCATATGCAATTTATCTAAAAGATGGAAATAGAGAATTTGGTTTTTACATACATAAGCCCCTGTATTATAACAATTATAAACATTCATAGCTGCTGATTTGGAACATACAAACTCACAATTCCTGCAAAACAACTCGAGCATCCATGCACGCAATATCGCTATAAACTATCCAACATAGTTTATCAAGCATCTAGAATCCCAAACAATTCTTTGAAAAACATTTTGAAATCCATTAAAAAAGGTTTTTCATGCATCCATAGTTCAAAAAATTAATTATGAACCGCTGTCCATCCAATTTCCAATGGAAAGATGAAATGCAGTTTTTCGGTTTTGTTGATTCTCTTACAAAATAATCGTTTATACTAAAAACGAAATTATTGCAAGTTAGACTTATGTCTAAATAATAATTCTAGTAATTACATGACATGTTTTAAACATTCAAAACATTTAAAATGAATTATTACAAAGAATTATTTCAACAAACGTTTAAAGACCGAAAAACCGGTAAAACGAATTGTTTAAATCCTAGATGGTAAACTAAATTTGTTTACAGCCATAAATCATGAGAAAATTGAACCCTAAGCTCTGATACCACTGTAGAATTTCATGTTTAATTATACATATATATATTCGAATTTTTTATGTATAATAAGGATCAATTTTCAATTTTCTATAATTTATTTCATGCATGCATCAATTTGTTTCAATATCTAGTTTCAAAACTTTATTAAAACAAATTTGGACTCCGAAATTCATACCTAGAAGTTCTCGAAAACTTCTTGAAGATTCGGAGACGTTGGGGATGCTTTTCGCTGCGCCGGATGCCTCCGAGTATTCACCAAACTCTAAACAAGATCGGAGAGAGGGAAGCTAGTCTCTCGATCTCCGATAGGGTTTAGAATCTAATTACTAACCCATCTTTAATTCCCTTGAGAAGATGATCTCTTAAGAACTAAAACTAAACTTAAGAATTAAGGGATTTTCGTGGAGAATTATGGAGAGAGAATTTTGCTCAAGAAAAATAATGAATGAATTAATTAGGTAATGAGATAAACTTATATTTATAAGTTCTCTCCAAATTACCTATTCATGTGCAACCCCTTGCCCATGATCTCATGCAAAAATTCCATCTAACCATCTATTATTTATTAATAAATAATATTAGCCACGAATTAAATCAATTATGGACCAATTCCTTGCATGATCTAATTAATTCTTAAATTAATTCTGCATAAAACCGTCTGACCGGTCGACCGTTTGCGAGGTCCGGTCGACCGTTTCGACCAAGTTTTGGTCGACCGATCCATATTCTCGGTCGACCGTTCGTAACAAAAAAAGTTCATCGCAATGTTCGGTCGACCGACCGAGAATACTCGGTCGACCGAAAAAGAACAGACGAAATTCTCGTTACGCTCGATACACATCCGGTCGACCGTGCAATATTGCGGTCGACCGCGCAACATTCGGTCGACCGTTTATGGTCTAGCGGTCGACCGTTTTTGCACAGTGCATGCAGACTTGTCAAATTTTGGTTTAACCCCTGCAAAATTTGACATTTCGGGATTAGTAGTAAATTCACAACTTATGTAACATATTATCCTATGTAATGATCAATCATTACACCCCATAATATTTACATCACATATGAATTTAATTTAGATTCTAATTATGTTATTAATCACAACATAATTTTGATTTTGCTTGTTCACCCCATGTGTCATATTTTCTACATGAAACCTGACACATCTTATGAACTCAAAATCCCCATTTCTTGTTTCCCAGTTTTGCGGTGTGACCTATGAGAAGATCTAAACTAAGTTGACAGTGATATTAAGAGCTTAATATCACAAGCTATAAGCGGTATCTAGCTACACATTATAGCTCCCAATTAGTTAGATGTCTTAATTCCACTCGAACCAAAACCCGATCCAATTAGTGATGGAGTGCACCACTTGTGTCCGTCCCTTGACTCATGATATTAAGAATACACACAAAGTAGTATTGTGTCATCTTTGTATTAGTATTCATTTCTTGATCTCTTTAAGCTAGTTATAAATATGTGACTTAACTCAAATCACATTGTGCACATTATAACTTTACTTTATCAAGGGGCCCACTAATATCATCACTCAATTAAGAGGGGCAATGATAGTCTTTTGACTAACTATCTTCTCCAACGAAAGTTATACTTAACCAACTAATGCCTTTACACTACACTCATCGATAACTCAAGACACTAGTCTAATTAAGAACTCCTTAAGCGATCGGATATAAGTCTCATATCAAAGGACCAAGGACACAGTAAAACATTAATGACACAGAAACACATTCCTATAATATTTTACTTATTAGGTTTATTCAGTATACAAAAGTAATATTTTCCTCTTTTGCATACCCGTGTTGTCACTCACTTGTAGCGCTACAATGATCTATGACCAACACGACAATCTTAACTCGGTAATTAATGTTCCATGTTAATTACCATGATTGCGAATATCTTTTGTTTTATGTAAACCAATATCTTTTAGAGCTCTACGGTTAAGGACCAAGAGCCTCTTCCTTAACACTTCTAAGACGAATAACATAAACAAGGAACAAAATGATTTCTCATTTAATTCATAATAATTGACATTTAAAAGTAAAACTTTTAGAACACATTCCCTTCAAATCTTCTGTGCGAATTACTATTTTATCCTTCTCTCATTTTTACTTATATATATTTTCATTTCACTCTCCTACCCATTTATCTCTTCATCTTCCTCTTATAATCATCAAAAACAATATTTCAGAGGTCAAGAAAGGAGCCAATGGACGCCCCGGTGTACTCGAATCTGGTAAAATATCTAACTTATTTTTAGAAAAAAATAAATTTAAAAAATTAGGGGGCGTCTGGCGCCTCCCCATTTTTTAATAAAAAATGTAAAAATAATTTGAGATAACACACCGTATAAATTTAAGATTTTTTTTGAAATTCGCGTGATCCAGACGATTCGCCCGACATTTTTGTGGTGTTGGTACTTGAAAATGAGGAAAACGTAGGCATACACTTTATTTTAAGAGACGCGACAAAATGAGTATTAAATGAATTGTGAAGGACAAAATGATATTTAGACAGACAATTTATGTAGTTTTGAGACGATAAATAGTATTTCCCTTGTTATTTGATAAACGACAGGCAAGAGCATTTCCTTTCCTTAATGTCCTCTCTCTCTCTTTTAGATTTCCTTTCGTGTTCTTTGATGTTGCCTTTTGTTTGACAACTTAGTACTAATAAAAATATAAGTTTGTAATTCTCTTTTAGTGAAGGCTTTTGGTATTTCTTTCTTAGGCTTTCATGCAAGAGAAATTGAACTCGAGAAAGGTAAATATATATTTCTATGTGATAGAGTTGATGTGTGAACAAAAGTAGTGATAGGAGAAGATAATAAAAATGGTTTCCGAGGGGTATGCACTTCTGTTTTAAAAATCAGTCCGAGTTGTGTATGATTCATGAATTTGATTCGGTTTTTAAAACATTGGTATGCACGACTAACTTATACACTGATTGATGCTTAAAACCAAAATTACCATAATTGGAGTCAAATATAATTAATATCATACATGAGGACAAACTTGTAAAAGTCCCTACAGTAATTAAAATTAAAGGCCATAAAATCGCCACGTCACTACAGCAAATTTTTTATTTAAATTCCGGAATTAAATAAGGAACTCTTCAAATTAATTGTGCAAGATTCAGTTATTTTTTGTTTCCATTTATACCGATTTGTCATTCCATAAAGCGAAACACAATCAACAGAAAGAAAAACACATTTCAGAAAGAAGGAAAAAAAAACTCAAAATTGGAGCATCAAAATACCACATCCACCTCCCTTGTCTTCCATCATCCAATGCAAAAGAGATACATCCACAACCTATATTGTAGACCATAACCGTGAGGAGCTCATGGATTTTGTTTTTCTAAACATTTTCTTTCAACTTCGACAATATCCTAGCTGATATGATCAAAGTGATGTTCTTCATTTGACCGTTTGTTTGTTCCTTCCGGTAAACTAGTGTTGGCCAGTTTTAATCCAGCCTGAATGTTACCAACTTTGTTTCAGTGAAGCTCACATCGTCAAACTACCTGTTATGGGAGATGCAACTCAGTGGCCTCATGGAGTCACAAGGCATGCTTGGGTTTGTCGATGGCGAGTTTCAACCCCCGAAGGCCAAGATCGAGGTAAGCAAGGATGGATCTGAGCCCGAGCTGGTTCCTAACCCCGACTATGAGATATGGAGGCGTTCTGATCGACTTCTGAAAGCCTGGATCGTTTCCACACTCAGTGAAGAAGTGTTGAGCGTCGTTGTTCGATTAGAGACTGCTCAAGAAGTCTGGGAAGCACTCCGTTTCTCATTCGCTCAAAACTCGGAAGAACGAGAGTTCTTTCTCCTACAACAGCTCCAGATGCTGCGCAAGAAGAGCTTCAAAGATCTTCAAGAATACCTATCAAGGTTCAAAACCTTATGCGATGAACTTGCAACAATCGGTAGACCTGTTCGTGATCAAAACAAAGTTTTCTGGATGCTCAACGGACTTGGAATGGAGTACAATCCATTCACTACAGTCTATCTGAAACCCCCTCTCCCTTCATACACCGAAGTCGTGCCCATGCTGCAAAGCTATGAGATGCGTATGCAAATACACCAAGCTGATGGCAACATGCAGATGGCCTTTTTCGGGCAAAAGAACTTCAACAAAGGCAAGAATCAGTCCAAGGAGAAGAGGGATGGAGGCTTTAATTCCAAAGGGCGTAGGTTTGTTCCTGCACCTCAAGGTCAGCCACCCCCTCATTCTCAACACCCAACCTTAGATATGGGAGGAAAGGAAGCTGGTGGTCCAGATGGAGCCAATCTGAGTCAGCGACACTCGCTAGTTCACTGCCAAATCTGTGGAAAACCTGGCCATGATGCACTTAAGTGTTGGCACAGGTTCAATCAAGCCTATGTCTCCAAAGATTTGCCACAAGCTCTTGCTGCAATGAGTGTGAACGAAGCCGACACTGATTGGTTCCCGGACTCCGGTGCATCAACTCATATCTCAGGTAATCCAGGTTTGTTGACTTCCCTTACTCCATACTATGGCACTGACAAAATTATGATAGGGGATGGTTCTTTAGTACCTATTACTCACACTGGAAATGTTAAAATCATCCATGAAACTGGCTCTTTTGTCCTTAAAGACGTTCTCCTTGCACCAAAAATGAAAGTCAATTTACTTTCTGTCAAGAAATTTACAAACTCTTTTCCTTACAACATTGAGTTTTCAGATAAAGAGTTTTATGTAAAACACAGAAACTCTGGCACTATAATCACCACAGGCAAACTTAAAGGACTTTATTCCATCCCAAACAATGTGCATAAGACCTTCTTTTCTAACAGGCAAAGAACAGTAGATTTGCATACGTGGCATTGTAGATTGGGTCACCCCAACCATAAAGTTCTCCAACAACTTAATTCTCAGGGGTGCATCTCTGTGACCTCTCATACTTCTACACTACATCCTTCTATATGCAGTAGTTGTCACTTAGGAAAGGCTATCAAACTTCCTTTCTCAAGGTCTGTAAATAAAACTACTGAACCTTTCCATAAGATACATAGTGATTTGTGGGGTCCAGCCCCCATATTGAGTAAAAACCATTTCAAATATTATGCCTGTTTTGTTGATGATTTCAGCAGATTTACATGGATTTTCCCATTAAAGTTGAAATCTGATTTTTTCCAGTGCTTTCTCATTTTTGAAAAATATATTGAAAGACAATTCAATGGAAAAATTAAGGTTTTCCAATGTGATAGAGGTGGTGAATTCTCTTCTAAAAGATTTCAAGATCATTTAAACTTTAGTGGTATTATACTTCAAATGTCATGCCCTCACACTCCAGAACAAAATGGAGTTGCTGAGCGTAGACACAGACTTATTGTAGATATGGGGCGCACATTATTGATAAATAGTGGTGTCCCCAAGTGCTATTGGGTGGAAGCCTTCAACACAGCTACTTTCCTATTAAATAGAATTCCTGATTCCGAAGGAAAAATCCCATATGAGACACTCTTTGGGAAATTACCTGATTATGCCAGTTTTAAAGTCTTTGGTTGTCGTTGCTTTCCATGTTTAAGTGATTATGCTCATGACAAACTTTCTGAAAGATCTGCTCCATGTGTTTTTCTGGGATATAGTATACAACATAAAGGTTACATATGTTTAAATCCTACTAAAAACAAAATTTATATGAGTAGACATGTTATTTTTGATGAAGTTTGCATGCCTTATAAGAACCCTCCAAGTATTTTTGTTCCCACTAAAGATGACTGCTCTTTAAGCACCTTTAATGACTGGCTTTGTGAAAAATCTGAAAATTCCACCAAAATAAATGATGTTGAGCTTATTCAACCCTCCTCTGCTATGGAGCTGGATGTTTCCTCAGCACCCACATTTCCACCTTCTGTTGCTAATGATCATTGCCCAGATAATTGTCTCCCTCAGCCACACAACTCTCAAGAGCACACTGCCTCTGAGCATCACCCAGGTGACATTCAGGATGAGATGGCCTCCAGTGATGAGCAATCTGAGGAGTCTATCTCAAATGTCTCATTGGAAACCTCACCTCATGGAGTTGAAATCCATCAGGATGATGATGGTACTTCTCCATCAGAGTCGGAGGAACTGAATGTGGAACCTCAAATAGCTCATGGTGCACCTCCTGCTGACATATTTCCTGTCCCATCCATCCAACTTACACCCCAGCACCACATGCTAACAAGATCCAAGTCAGGTATTGTTAAACCAAACCCTAAATATGCACTCTTTCATAACACCATCACTTTGCCTCAGGAGCCTCAATCTGTTGAAGAAGCACTTCAACATCCTGGCTGGCATAAAGCTATGGTGGATGAAATGGAGGCCTTACATCAAAATGAAACCTGGGATTTAGTTCCTAGAAAGAAAGGAACTCACGCTATTGGATGCAAATGGGTATTCAGGGTGAAACTAAAACCAGATGGCACTTTGGACAAGCTTAAGGCAAGGTTGGTAGCTAAAGGCTACAAACAGGTAGAGGGTATTGATTTTACAGAAACTTTCTCTCCAGTCATTAAATTTGCCACTATTCGTATTGTTCTGAGTATAGCTACAATGCATAATTGGGAAATCAGACAATTAGATGTAAAGAATGCATTTCTTCATGGCCACATTCAAGAAGAAGTTTTTATGAGTCAAGCCCCAGGTTTTGTTAACTCTAATCATCCTAGGCACCTTTGTAAGTTAAAACGAGCATTATATGGTCTTAAACAATCACCCAGAGCTTGGTTTGATAGGTTTGCATCTTTCCTTTTTACAAAAGGTTTCTTCAGCAGTATGTCGGATAGCTCTCTTTTTATCTCTCATAATTCTGGTCTTCTTTTCTTATTGCTCTATGTAGATGACATTATTATCACAGGGGCAAATACTTTATCCATGCAGCAGCTCATTTCTGACTTAACTGTTGAATTTCGCATGAAAGATTTAGGGTTTTTTGCATCATTTCCTTGGTGTGGAAGTTACACGAACCCCTGAAGGTCTGTTTTTATCTCAACAACATTATGCCTCTACTATTTTACAAAAACACAACATGCTTCATTCTAAATATATTGCCACTCCCATGCCCACTAAGCTTGAGGCAGATAAAGATACCTCTTGTTTTCAAAATTGCACTCTATTTAGGAAACTTGTTGGTTCTTTACAATACTTATGCCTCACTAGACCAGATCTCTCTTTCTCTGTAAACTATTTATGTCAGCACATGCATTCCCCTTCCAACTTCCATTTTAAACTTGCCAAACGCATTTTGAGATTTATTAATGGGACACTTAGTTATGGGATGCAGATTTGTAAATCTTCTACCTTTGACCTCTGTGCTTACTCTGATAGTGATTGGGCGGGTTGTGAAATAACTCGGCGATCCACTAGTGGATTTTGTGTTTTCCTTGGTTCTAATTGTGTCTCCTGGAAATCCAAGAAACAACCGACCGTTGCTCGCTCCAGCGCTGAAGCTGAATACAGAGCCATGGCTGTTACCACGGTAGAACTTACATGGATCACATTCATCCTTCGCGATATGGGAGTCTTCTTAACCCAACCTCCAACTTTATTTTGTGATAACATTAGTGCATTACATCTATCTATTAATCCTGTGTTTCATGCCAGAACAAAGCATGTCGAGCTTGACTACCATTTTGTTCGGGAAAAAGTTGCTCTCGGATTGCTCACCACAAGATTTATTCCCTCCAGTGGGCTGCTCGCTGATATGTTTACCAAAGCTCTTGGCAAAGAGGAATTTCGCAAAGCTTCTACCAAGCTCAGCCTTCATCCCAGGCTAAGCTTGACGGGGAGTGTTGACAATATCACCCAATCCAAACCAGTGATGATACTGGACCAAAGCTGACTAACCCATAAAATGCAGGTGTGAAGAAGCTTTGTGCCCATCAAATAGGTGCTGGTGCAAGTGAACCCATGCCCATTCAAAGTGGTTCATGATTAGGTCCATAATTCTGAGGCTAGCTCATGGTTGAGTCCACTCACTTGTAATCCAGATGTGCACTGTGTAAACGGGTCCGGATATTAGGCTGTGTATAAACGGATCCGGTTATTTAAGTTGATCCGTTTACGTCTGTATAAAAGCCTGTGTAACCAAAACCCTAAACAATGAATAAAACTCAAAACCTTCTTTCTCTCCGCCGCAACCTCTCCAACCCTAATCCCTTTCTTCTTCATCGTCTTCATCTGAGAAACTGAGACCTCTTGTCTCAGATCCTTGAAGGCGTTTAGTTTTCAGCAGTCTACCCTATTATCAACCCAATTTCAGATAATAACATCCCAAACATGCAAATAATTAAGACTGTTGTAATTCAAGGTTGACCCTAATTATATATTTCAAGATCGACAAGGAAATTCTCAATTGAGAGAGCTCCACCCGGTGCCTATGGTATAAATATCAAGAGTACTAGAATAAAACCATCGAAGATCTTAGTAAATATCCTTCTGATGGTTACTCAATATATATAGATGTATGGCCGTTCAGATGCCTAAATTTACTGATTACTTATTCATGACATGGCTATGAAGACCCAAATACATCTCTATGTCTGTACGTACGTAACGGTTGTTGTTCAAACTCGATACTTAATCCTGTTCTCAATCCCCGTATATCAAGAAAATTATGTCATGAAACGTGTAACTTGATTATATGGGCATCGATCTTGAGATGTAGTCTTTAATTAAATAAAAGCTAGATACCTATTTAATTATTGATACATTTTGAAGTGCTAACCCACTGCGCCGTAATTTTTTTATTTAATAAAAAAAAAAATCAAAAATTCGAAATTTAGGATTTTTTTTTCCAAAACTACTCGGATCGCTTGTGTGACCCGCGATCCGTGTCTCCACAAAATTTTAAAATATCAAAAACATAAAATCAAAAACAAAAAAAGAAAATTAAAAATTCAGGGATTTTAGTCGTAGTGTTTTATGTTTTGATTTTTTTTAAAATCATTTTAACTATGTTTTTTATTATATTTGTTTTCAAAATATGTTTTGTAATTGTTATTATTTTTTAAACTTTTTTAATTGTGTTTTTAATTTTTTGCTGTATCGACCTCCAAAAATATTTTCAATGTGTGTACACCATACTAATTTTTGATAACGTTTCCAATTTTTTGTTTTAATTAGTTTTAGTGTTTGTTAAATATTCAGTTGTAAATAATTTATTAATCTGGTTAAAAAAATTGTTTTTTTATTGTATAAAATACCCTAACATTTCAATACGCCGGGTTATCGACGTGATTTGGAGGTCGATTATTGGAAAAATTAAAAATATTTTTAAAAAATTTAGAAAAATAATATAAATTAGAAAACATATTTTGAAAAAAAAAAGATTTAAAAAAAGATTACAAATAATTACAATAAAAAATAAAAACAGAAAATCGAAAAAAAAAATTGGCGGGGAACGGACCGCGATCCGAGTAGTTTTGGATTTTTTTTTCTTCCTAAATTTCGATTTTTTGATTTTTTTTTATTAAATAAAAAAGTTACGGCCACTACGTCTATTATATATTCCACATCTTTGACATTGCAATTTGTGAGAATTAATTTATTCTAGTATTTTTATTCCTAGAGTTTTTTAAAGTTTGTGTTTACGTGTTACTTTAGAAATACAAAAAGCTAATAATATAGAATTTGGTAGCATGTATTCTTTTGAGAATAATAAATTTTCGCGTAAGCCTAATCAGATATGGCTATAAACCGCAAAAAACAAAATTTTCATGGTGTAATTTTAAAATGGGTACAAAATTTCACTTTGCACCTAGAAGTTATATTGAAGTTATACTTATTGAAAGTAACAGTTCTTCATGAGAAGATAGGGACATTAATCTCAACCAACGACAATCCATAGTCAAAGATGAGGTAATCTTTTTCACGATTTCAAGAAGAATAGATACATGCATGTATGATGTGTGGTTTACGAATAAATATGATATTGACTATTTTTTCAGGATCTTGGAAGTTAGCAAATTCGATTAAGATGTACATATATAAGAAAAATAATAAATTATTTTGTTAACTAATCCAAGGGGTATAGTGTGTATTTCTCTAGGATAAATATAAAGAATAATCTACGTTGGTCCATCTTCAGTTTTTAATGTTTTCGAAATCAAATGTTGACATTCCTTTGGAATTAGACCTATAATATTCCTGAAAATGAAAAAATAGTTAATTAATAAGTCCGTAGCTAGGGCATTAGTTATTTAGTTAGAAGCTTGTACTAGAATAAAAATCTAAAAAAATAATAATTATTAAATCGTAATGTCTTGCGCTCAATGTCAAACCAACAAGAAGTTATTTCAAACTAGAAACATTGAAGTTCCATGTAAACATACTTAGAACGAAGCATTTAACAAAAGCATGAAATTTGACATGTTTCATATTAGGAATCTTGGTAATCCTTTTATTAATTTTACATATAACATAAGTATTTATTAATTTTGGTGTTGGGACACTCGATGATGACGATAAGCTCGTTTGAGAGTGGGTGGAAGAGAAATTGGAGAAATTGTTGGGATTTTTTCTTATTCATTTAGTTTGTGATGTATTACAATATATAGTTGCTAATTCCTGTCTGGTGACCCTTTGCAACTTGCCAAAAATACATGTGACCATTACAGAAGATATGAGAAATTTCTCAATAAGGAATGAACATCAATGATGGTTTCTGAGGTGTAGTGATTTCCTTGTGACGTTGGAGTTGCTAATTTCTTGTTTCCTCAATACTTCCTCTCAAGTTGGATGTAAATATGTTAATGGAGTCCAACTTGTCTAAAATAGTTTGGAAAGACTTCTTGTCAACTGCATCTGTGAGAATGTCCGCTAATAGATCTTGACTAGGAACAAACAAAGTAACAATATCTCCAGCTTGGACTTTTTCTCGAATGAAGTGACAATCAACTTCAATGTGCTTCATCCTTTCGTGGAAGATAGGATTGAGGCGATGTGTCGTGCTGTATGATTATCATAAAACATTTTCATGGGTTCTGTATATGAGAAATTCATATTGTGTAGGAATTGTTTGATCCATGTAGGTGTTGGCTTTTTGGCATTAATCCTTGTTTTGATGATTTAATCAACCTAATCTTAATTATAAGTAATGTAGAGTAGCACACATATTGCATTGCTAATATATTGCACGTGCTAACCTCTACAGGTGATCAAGACTCATGGAAGGAAGGAAATCAAGTCAAGATTTGTAATAAAACTATATGAAGACTTGCAATCTTGATTTTATTTTGAGTCTTAGGAACATATATAAATTGAGCATACAAGAGTTAAAAACCAATCACTTACACACTAGGTTCCTTAGAGAAGTCACACACAAAATTTCACCTTGTTTGGACTTCATTAGATCACCCAAACCCGAGTCGGAAATCACATAAAACCTAAAACCCAGAATTCCTGTGTGAACCGGTCGACCGAACCAGTTATCAGTTCGACCGGTTTATAACAGACTCTCCACAGTGATTTTACCGAACTCCTCCGGTCGACCGGTTCTACCTTTTCGGTCGACCGATCCCAAATTTTAATATGGCCGTTTTCCTTGTCGTATTCCTATAACGGTCGTATTCGTATAAAACAAACTTAACCCCAAAATACATTTGGTAACCGGTCGAACGACGACTTTGTTCCGGTCGACCGGTTGAACAGAAACCAAATTCCCTGCTATCGGTCGACACATCTTCATTCGACCGTTGCACCTTTGTCTCAACCGAATCCCCTTATCAATCGACCGCCCATACTTTGGTTCAACCGATTAACTTAAGTAGAGTTAAGTTCTAGCTCGTTTGTCCGACAGAATATTCTTTTGTTCGACCGTTCTCCTTGAAATCAAGTGAACGGTCGACCGGTTAAGTAGTTTCGGTCGACCGGTTTTGGACACATTTGCAGCCCGATTTTCTGCTTTGTGTATCATGCACAAAACCCAATCAAATCTTGTCCAAACGGCTAGAAATCTTTAGGAGCTTATAAATAGAGGATCAAGACCTGTTGTTAACACAACTCTCCAACTTCCAATTGTCCAATTCATTAGAGAGAAGCTCTCAATCCTCAAAGCTCCCAATTTCACTCCAGAGCCTAAATCCACACTTAGTGATCATATCCTCATCCAACTCAAGTGTGCTCAATTAGAGAGTGAATCTCACTCAAGTTACATTTGTTGTAAAGAGAGCAAGGGTCTTGGTGAAAGCCCAAGACAAGAGTATAGACTTCGGTGAGAGCCCGAAGTGATCCTTCTCGGATTGTGAGAAGAGGATTCCAAGCTCGACGAGGGTTGTTCGCGAGTTTGACGGTTGTAAGGCATTGTCTCCCGGCCCGGAACGTGGAGCAGATAGTGAAGTCGTAGGCGGAGCTCGCGGAGTCGAGCGGCGCTTGCAAGAAAGGACTAGGACCCGGGTGGGGTACCGAACCTCTATAAAATCCCCCGTGTGCTTATGGTTTGCATTGTATTTTTCTATTCCCTACTTGTGTATTTGTTTTAATTTCCGCTGCATCTCTTTGATTGTCTAAACAAGTAGGTAATTATGATTAGCCTTAATTGTGGACCCATAACCCACACGATCCTACAGTAAGCTCACTAGTTGTGGAGGCTATGACTTGATATATATTCGGCTTTGGTGCTTGAGCGTGCAACTACATTTTGCATTTGGCATTGTCACGTGACCAAGTTTCCTCCCACAAACATGTCCAGATATTGATTTTTGATCACAACTGCTTGCCTAGTTTGCATCAGAATACTCGACAATGGAATTAGAATCATTTCTTTTCATCCAAATACCTGACCGAGTGAGCCTTTTAAGTACCAGATGACCTGGTCAGTAGATCTAGATAACTAGTTCAAGGTGCGTCCATAAATTGAGTAATCACACTTACGCCATAGGTGATATCAAACCTACTGATAGTGAGGTATATGAGTTTACCAACAAGTCTCTAGAAATGACTCACATCCTCCAGAGGTTCTCCTTCTTCAAAGTTGAATTTTCTATTGCTTTCCATAGGTGTATTGACAGGTTTGCATCCTAATTTGCCGATTTCATTTAAGGTGAGGATTGAGATGGACGGCTGAGATCGGATGTGGGTTTTGTTTATAAGGTAAGAATTTTTTTTCTCTCTCTCACTCGTTCTCTCACTCATTTCTCTCCCTCTCTCTCAAGCTTTTGTCCTCCAGTTCAGGGAAGTCGTGGAGGCGAGTGGAAGACGCTCAGAGGACCTCAGGCGTCGCCGGAGTTGTGGTGGACGAGTTCGAGAACTGCGCCGGAGTTGAGTTCATTGTGGAAGCGCTCGCCGTTGGTTTCTCGAAGGCTTCTTTAAGACTTGAGGTATGTCAAACTTGCTTTTAAGCTCACCTATTATTAGTGTGGGAGTGGAAGTAGTCAAAGGTAGGTCGATTGGCTCGTCGGACCTGCACAGTAGTTTCTGAACTGTAAACGGTCGACCGGTGTATGAGTTCGGTCGATCGGTTATAGTGTATTTTGGGCGAAATCCCTCGCACCGGTCGAACGATACCTTCGTAGTGGTCGACCGGTGGTACAATTCTATCGAGAGATTGCGGCTCTGGGTATTTTCGGTCGAACGAGACCCATTTGCCGGTCGACCGAAAGTACTGTTGTAGGTCGGTTGGGGTGTTGACCATCCAAACGGTCGACCGCCCGTTTGACTCGTCTGACCGATGACTTAAGTAACTTAATGTCCGGTTGACCTGAAGTGTGGATTCGGTCGACCGTGTAGAATGGTATGTTGAAGGTTTTGTACTGGAGGTTTTTGGTCGACCGGAAGTATTGGGTCGTCCGACCGTTGGAGTTTGGATTGCGAAAATATTTTCTTACTGGTGCTTTTCGGTCGCTCGGGCCCCCTTTGCCGTTCGACCGATTGGCGGATTTTCGGTTGGGCCAGTTCTCTAGGTGAGGATTGGTCGACCGTTAAACAGTTTTTGTTCGACTGTTTTTGGTGGATTCGTGGTTTTATGAGTACACTTGACGACACCTCGTCTCTCCGGCCCTAAGGTGAGAAACGGCACTGACTGTCGCCCGATGGTGGTGTGCTTGTACGCTCGTCTTTCCGGCCCTTTGGGCAACGGCACAGACTGTCGCCCGATAGCGGTACGAGTATTGTGGGGTTGGGGTGATAGGACCCTTGAGACCCGGTTGTGTGGCCGTGACTGTACTGGCGGTGCCGTGTGTGCACGAGTGTTGTGGGGTTGGGGTGAGAGGACCCTTGAGACCCGGTTGTGTGGCCGTGATTGTTCCGGCGGTGCCGTGTTTGCACGAGTGTTGTGGGGTTGGGGTGAGAGGACCCTTGAGACCCGGTTGTGTGGCCGTGATTGTACCGGCGGTGCCTTGTGTGCACGAGTGTTGGTGGGTTGGGGTGAGAGGACCCTTGAGACCCGATCGTGTCTGATTGTGCTATTCATTATTCATAGCATATTTCATTATTGTTCATATATGTGTTAGGGTTTGGCATACTGGGGCTCTTTCTGGAAACTCAGGCATTTTATGTCTGCTTTCAGGCCGTGAGCAGCAGTAGAGGGTGGTGCCCGCGGAAGAGAGCTTCTGGGACCAGATCCTGCTTTCCCCTCGTTTGAGGTTGTGATTACATGTGTATATTGTATCTTATAGCTTTTGATGTAATCACCCATTTTTGTAAACTCAGATCTATATATTTGATATATATGTTGGTGCACCTGATGTCTATCTTTGGTAATGTCCTCCATTGTTTGTATGTTTTAAATTTTAAATTTTCAGCTGTTCGATGACATTACATACATAGAGTTGAGTAGTCACGACATTACAAGATGATCCATATTTTCCACTCTTTGAGTCATCCGGTGTCGTCCACCATCTGCTTTTCTGTTTGACTGGTGAAAAACCTTAATTTGGATTTGCCACTCAGGGAAAAGGTTGCAGATCTCGTCCATGATAACATTTTTTTTCCAATGAGGAGGATGGTGGTTGTGGGATTTGCCTCATTATGTGATTGGTGGATCCCCGATGAGTCTCTCATTCTCTCCTTCTAGCTAACGACGTAAATTTTATGTTGAAGCTAAGACAACCCGCTCTGGTACCATGTTAATTTTGGTGTTGGGACACTCCATGATGACGATAAGCTTGGTTGAGAGTAGGTGGAGGAGGAATTGGAGAAAAGGTTTTTTTTCTCATATTTTTTCGTATTCATATAGTTTGTGATGTATTACAATATACAGTTGCTAATCCTATCCGGTGACCATTTGCAACTTGCCAAAAATACATGTGACCGATACATAAGATATGAGAATTTTCTACTTGCTAATTATAGAAGATATGTGAATTTTCTCAATAAGGAATGAACATGAATGATGATTTCTAAGGTGTTATAATTTCCTTACGAGGTTGGAGTTGCTAATTATGTTGCTAATTTCTTGTTTCCTCAATAGTAATTTTTTAGTTTCTTCTTTTCTCTATCACTCATCTAACTCAATAGTCAATATATATCCAAAGAATTATTTTGGAAATACCTAATATGGCAATTTTTCTGATATCACTCTCCTTGATCTTGTGATCCCCATTTATTAGAACAAATCTCGTGTGTGAGTGAAATTGTCTGCCCACAATAAACATGAATAGCTTTCTGATAAAACATGACTAATTAATTAAAAGTGTTCTCTAGATAGTCACATGTGAAAGATAGTTGGTACTAACAATTAGAGTCTATTGTCTATTATTGTCTTCGTTTTTTTATATGTTACGCTCATTGTCAATGATTCTTTGGAGTCGTTTTTAGACATTAAAATAACTTCAAGATTTCTTGTTCTTTCACATTAACAAACACAAGTAGAGATCCTTATTAGAAAAATGGCTATTAAAAGGAAGTTCCAGACGTGGGAGGTTTGTATTTCTTAAAAAAATATAAAAGACCCAGAAAATAATGTGCATTGAGTGGTCATCATTTTATAAAGGTTTTTGACATCAAACATTGTTTTTGTGGTCTTTTTTATACATCACATTAACTTGATAAGTTGTTTGTGCTCGATAACCATGTTTGCGTGTAATTTTATTTACAGTTAAAACACTATAGAACTGATTTCTAAGACCATCCGTACTAACGGGGTGAATATCCCCCCACGCCCGGTCATCTCAGAATGACTTGAGATGACCGGGTCGACGACTTGGTAGTTATTTATTTTATTAATTTTTAGTCTTTTTTGTTTTGATTTTTTAAATTTTGTTAGAATTACTTTGAATATTTTTTTTGAAAATACGTTTTATAATTGTTTTGATTTTTTTAATTTTTTTTCAAGATGGACCCCGAAATGATGTTGAGGAGAGAGATATGTTGTTGTGAGTTGTGGTGGGTTATCGTTAAGATGTGAGTAGTGTAGGAAAGATAAGAAAGTAGGTTGAGGAGAAAAAAGCTGACGTGGAAGAGAGAGAGAAGAGAGAGAACGTTCATAACCAGGTCGTCCGGGTTATAGTCAGTGATGACCTAACCATGACTTGGGCGACCTGGTCGTGAGCTTTCTCTCTCTTATCTCTCTCTTCCACGTTAGTTTTCTCTCTCCCCAACCCACTTTCTTCTCTTAACCACAACCCACAACAACTCATTTCCCTCGTTCACATCATTTCGGGGTCGATTTTGGAATTTTTTTTAAAAATTCTGAAAATTTCTAAAAAAACAAAAATATTAGAAAACATATTTTCATAAAAATATATATTGAAAAACCATTAAAACTAAATTTTAAAAAATCAAAACAAACACTACTACAGAAAATGTCATATACGTCGGATGTTAAGGCCTATACACGTCGGATATCAGCACCCTCACATCCGACGTGTATTCGCACGACGTCTATTCTTAGACGTCGGACGTATAGACATTCGACGTCTATTGTCCAAGGAATAGACGTCGGATATTCAAGACATCCGACGTCTATTGTCCAGTCCAAGGAATAGACGTCGGATATTCAAGACATCCGACGTCTATTGTCCAGTCCAAGGAATAGACGTCGGATGTTCAATATATCCGACGTCTATTGTCCAGTCCAAGGAATAGACGTCGGATGTTCAAGACATCCGACGTCTATTCCTAAATATTGACAAAAAAAATAAATAGCATCCTGCACAAACACAAACATACAAGCATATATAGACAATCATTCATTCATTCATTACAAAGAAATGTACAACACAAGTCTTCAGTTGCCACGTCGAGAATTTCCTCCATGTATCTCATCACGTAGTGTGGGCTGAAAGGAAAGGAAAAGGAAAAAGAAGTTAGTTAGTGTATTAATTAGGATTTTAGCAAGGTAAGGAGGAGACACCTTGAGGAGTTTGTTGACAATTTTGCAGACCAAGGTCTTGGGGAAACCAAACGGACGCATGGCGTCGACGACGACGTTAATCCTCTTTAAATCTACCTGCAGACAGAGGAAGGTAGGTTTAAAGATGATTGACGGCGCCGTCGACGCCATACAATTACTTGTATATCATTGTTCGGCCATATCAATGTAAATAAAATGCTGAGCAGCCCGTATCGCCTTCACATACGCCGTGTGAATGTTTTTATCTATCTAATTATTCAAACATAATTAGAAAAGTGAACACATCATTGTTAGAGGAAATAAACTACAAATGAACAAAAATAAAGCTTTACTTACATGGAATCTGACGTCCCCATAGTGGAACTGTAGTGGCGGAGGAGATCGCGGGATGGATCAGAGAAATCAGACGGGATGGATCAGAGGAATCAGACGGGATGGATCGAGGAATCGGATCGCGACGGCTAGGGTTTCGTATTTTCTGTCTGGAAAGAGTGAAAGAAAACGCAACTGTCTGATTTCTTTTAAAGACATATAGACGTCAGATATTACATATCTCCGACGTCTATTCCCCGACGTCACCAATAGACGTCGGCTTCTGTGAAGTCCGACGTCTATTCCCCGACGTCTATTGCATATAGACGTCGTATTATAACAGACGACGTCTATTCCCCGACGTCTATTGGGTATAGACGTCAGAGTTATATGCGGCCGACGTCTATTCGATCTTCTTTATATTAGATGTCGGTCTTTGTAACAACCGACGTCTATTAGGCGACGAGTATTCCCAATTCTGTAGTAGTGAAAAAACATGTTCACGAAGTGCGTGAACCGTCGACGACCGAGAGGGGGGCACGACCCGTTAAGTAACACCTAATGAAGTACGAAAAAAAGTAGCATCCCCCCCCCCCCCCCCCCCCCCCCCCCCCCCCCCCCAAACCAACGATATCTGGAAGTGATGCACCTACGAGACTCGATTGAGCTACACCTCTATTGGCACATTTAGTTGTAGTTGTAGTTGGTCGACATCTTCCAAAGTGCGTTGGAAATAACGTGGTACGACTAAGTCTGCAAACAAGGGGAGAATGGTGTTTCCCCTCTATCGCCATCTACCTCACCGAAGACTGGCAAGGTTAGAGGGGCAGGGTGCGTTGGGTGTTAAACAAGTTTGACGTAACAAAAAAATATTCGAGCGAATGGTTATAGAAGTTGAGTTTCTTGAAAGCGTTACGTTTGTAGATTTTTTTTCCACACGTTTATATCAAGAATCACATGAATGTGTTGTTTTTTATATGATATGAACAAATTTTACATGGTGTTCTATTTCTGCAAGACAAGACGAAGTATCTAATGTGGAAGGATAGTTTGTTGATAAAAGTTCAAAATTTGTCAAAAAAAGAAAAAAAACCAACAATGTGGCCCGAACGTGTTAATAAAAACAATTGGCCGAAACTAAACTGTGAAAAATGTTAAACATGTGTTTTGAAATTTGAAGTCTACAATACTTTGTTAGTCTTTCCTATTTTTACTTATTTCTAAGCTACCCCGCCTTATTTTTAATCTCAAACATGCATATAGATTTAATCTCTCGTCTTGACCTCATGACATGAGATCTCATAACTTCACCGGTTAAGTTAGGGTGATTTGCTTGTGTGTCGCTAACGACTTAGAAAATTAGAGATATGCCATTGGAAAGTAATTATTTACCGTAATTCCATAGAAAAACTTTGATTTTTGCTTCAATGCCGACATTACTTTTTTGGTCTTGCAATTCCATTAATTTCTATTACTTATATTAACATTTAATGGAAATTTCACATAATCTCATCGAATAAACCTAAAAACATAAATTTCATTATATACGTTTGTAAATTTTACAAAATATTTATTAAATGTTTAATCTATCTTCTTTATCTCACTTCTCACTTTTCTCTTCTCTCTCAGCTATTCTCTCCCTCACTAAACTTAATGACTCGGTTGTTAAAATTAAATCCGATAAAAAAATTATATTTCAAAATTAGAAAATAGCTAACTATGTATCAACTGTTGCGTTTATGTGAATGATGATGCAACGATCAAATTTACTTTTCAACTTATAACTATCAACTCATTTTATTTCTTGCTCTATACTTCTTTTTTCTTCAAAGAATATTTTTTTGGTATTAAATTGGCAAAGTCTAATGTAGTTATTGGCTGGCCTACTATATACATAATAAATATTGGTGGAGAATTGGAGTGGTCATGCAGGACAAGTTGCAGAAGAACAAGGATTTTTTGATCGCGTCAAGAATTAGTAACACACCAACTCAACGATTAATTTGACCGAATCGAACCGAAATGATAAAAAAACTAACTTGAAACGATAAGGAAAGAAATGAAAACATTTACGAGTCTTCGTGCTAAAAACAGTGGCATTTGGTGGTGTACCCATAAAATCTGTAAGTTCATTGTCTACATAATTTGAGTTTAGAAGGGTGATGATTATCATGCATGATTTGGTGTCTTGCACTTTATTACCAATTTTATGTCATGGATATAATTAATTAATCTTACATTTTAAATTTGCACCCATGATAATTTGATTTGAAACATCAAGGATAAGATCGAAAATAAATATTTACTGTGAGAATGATAATGCTTTTGACTTTGATTCTCCAAATTCGTTACAACAATACAAAACAGAACCAAAAGAAGTTCCTAGCATTCCGATCCAACTCATAAATGAAACGACAAATTTGAATTCTTCTCTCACTCTCTCTCTTGTTTGGGATTTGGGATGGCTGAAGAGAGAGAGAGAGTGTGAAAGAAGAGAGAGTATAAAGAGAGACAGAATAATAATAAAAAAGAATATAGATTATGAGCGTCAAATATTCTGCAAAAAGGTTGAGGTATTTGAAAGAATGAAAGGTATACATGATAGGCATCTTATTGCAAGCTATTGATAAAATTGAGACTCATTTGCAATGTAGACAAATATCTTTAATTATTTAGTTGCATATATGTTTGTATGTTCAATGACGATAGATTAATTAATACACAAATGCTTTCAAAAATTGTATAGTTATATATGTATACTGAGAGAAGAAACATCTTCTCTTTCTTGGGTTGGGTCTTAACCCGACTCAAATTTTAATGAGCCGAGTCTAGGCACAGTAGGTTCGATTCGACTTGACTCGTTTACACCCTCTCATATCTCTCTTCCAGAACATTAAACTTCAGAAATTTAGGTTCCTCTGTCCAGAAGAGGCTCTAACAAACTTCCTCCACTTTTCGACTCCTTTGGAGTTGATCCTTGCTGCTGTCCATGTCGCTTTGGTGTTCCCTGAAAGACAGAAAGATTTCAAAATGTCATACGAGTTCCGACTTTGGTGACATATACAGAACTCCACCACCACCACCACCATCATCATCATCATCATATATATATACTACCATAACTAATTGAAATGTTAGTGTTTGTAGGATGGATATAAAGGGTAGTTAAAGAAGCTCACCTTTTGGCTTAAACTCCTTAGAAGCGAGGGAGTTCGAGCGAGAGAAGCAACAGTAGCCACACGTATCCTATGTAGATGACAAACAAACGTTGTATTTCAATTTCTCATCAAATCATATACATAAAATGTACAGCCAACAATGAATTATGTTATAGTCTACCTTGTTTTAACATCATTCTCGTCAAATATCTCTTCCTGCAAAAATAAAGTCCAGAACACATGCGTTACAATTGAATTCACTCTTGCCCACTTCTGAATTTAGACCAAAAAAATTGTGCAGATGCAAATATGTGTATGTAGTGAATTTTAGGATTTTTACTTGCAGGATCTCCTCGAACACGTCCTCGAGCGTGATTATACCTATTACTTCTCCTTCCATATCTTCTGGCAAAGGAGAAGATCGATTTGCTTCCAAAATATCGTTGTCCAAACCACATTCAATGTCATTAGCTGAACTGCTACTTGTTGCAATAACTGAACTATGTTCTTTATATTCTTCTTCGACCGGAAGAAGATTTGATTTTTTCTCTTTGAATCTCAGAACAGCAGCCATGTGACTACTGCCTTTTTGGAACTCATTCAAAATGTCATACAAAGGCATGTTGGCAGGAACCCTGTTTTGAAATTCATTCGTGAGACTACGAAATGAAACGTCCGACGTACTTTAGTAACACAGACGACTGAATTTCGTAGATGTTTGCAATACCTTGGGATTTTTCTTATGGGAACATCTCTAAGAGGGGTTTTGTCCTCAGCACGAACAGTAATAAGACTCCTAACCTGATTGGCTCAAAAAAATAAATCTCAAACATCAAATTCAAAGAGAAATTCTCTGATTTTTGGTTTTCTTTTTGTTATAATTTAGTGTGATTACCAGCAAGACACCGATTATGTTCCGAGGATTTCCAGAGTAAACTGGCATTCTGCTGTGGCCGTTGTCTATTATCTTTCCAATCAATTCCCTAAAGCAAAAAAAATAAAATCATATCAACAATAGTTTTAGAAGAAAATTGAGTTCAGTGTTTGTACTTTACCAGTCAAGTATCGAATCGATATCCAATGAAAATGTGGACTTGATAGGTGTCATTGCTTCCTCGGCAGTCTGTAGAAACAAAAAATTACAGAGTTAGTTATACAAGTTCAATTTCTAGATTTTAAAGAACATCCAATGAAAATGTGAACTACAACAAGCATCGCAACTTCCTCTAACTGAATCGGTCTAGCACTGCAACCATGGTTAAGCACGATTTAAGGTATTTTCATAGTAACGAAACCCTTTTGTTGCGATTATTTTTGTATCGATTCTGAACTTGTGAAACAATGAAGGATCAAACATCTAAACTTGAGATTACATCACCTTCTCGGCCAAATCCAGCGCACCACTTATGATAGTTATCTCATCTTGGGTGAGCTCTCCGCCCTTACCGGCCTAAATAAAAACAAGGAAAAAATTGATGACACCATTAAAATTGTGTATATTGTTTACACCTATGACAAATCCGTTTGAAATATTGCACCTCTTCGCTATGAATGGTGACAAAGGCTTTCAAGTGAGCTCGACGAAAGAGTGCTGAGTGATTATGACCAAGAACGCAATCTAAAATCTGTAATGAGAAGAAAGTTTTTGGCAAAACTATCCATTGTGACAAAGAATATTGATAGGTGGACAGGAACCTTCCCGATTGGGTAAGCAACAGGGTAGCAGATTATCATCAGAATGCGAACAAGCCAGACCAAATTCGCTCCAACTGCAAGTCCAAATCTTGCACATATCGCTTGAGGAATAACCTAAAGAGCAACACATCAAGGAGAAGGTTATAAAGCCTGAATAGAATTACTCATAGAAGTACGAGATTTGGTAATAAAGAAATTACCTCTCCAACAAATAGAACGAACGTTACTGACAGAAGTATAGCAAGCATGGGGTTGAATATCATATCTAGACACAAGGGAAGAGCCTGTGCTTAAGCACAAGTAAATGGATTAGACAGTTAAGAACTGAAATTTGAAAATGAGATAGAAAACACAGCACCTCCATTGCCAAGGCATTACAGAAAAGCAGAGTGACAAGTAACTGATGTTGTTTTTGGACCACAGGAAGAATAGCAGCTGAAAAAATCCAAAAAAAAAATTAAATTTTGAAGGGTGAAATAATTAATACTAAATATGGGAGAATTTGGATGATCATGATCCAGAATTTGGAAGAATATCCTATGAAAAAAACCTAATCAAATATAATGGTCAAACAATAAAATCAGTTAAACACCAACAAATTATTTCTTAGAGTGGTTTGAAAAAGAACCTGCTTGTTTCCTCTCTTCAGGAGTTCCACCACCTTGAAGAACCTGAAGGTCAACGAGCCCGATGGACATCAACCCGAGTGTGAGCCCCGACATGAGCCCCGCGAACACCACCAGAAAAACAGACACTCCTGCGTAGACAAACCATGCCGGACTCCCAAACTCCGCCTCATCCCATAATCCGGTGGGACTCACCATGAATTGGTTGTTGGAGTTGGAGTTCTCAAAAACAAAAAAGTTATATATTTATATTGGTTTTAGAGACTAGAGTGATGTGATGGTAACTTTATTTTAAAATAAATTAATGAACATATTGGAAATAACCCCCAAAACATTAAGAATTTTACAAACCAACTTCAAAACATTACAAATTTTACAAACCAAACTCGCTTGATCGGCATATGTGTATATGCCTCAATGTTCACGGAACGCCTCGGCTCGCCTAGGCGACCGGGTGCGTTCCGGTGCCTAGGCGGTCGCCTAGGCGTTTGTGCGACCGCCCAGGTCTGGGCGGTCAAATTTTTTAAATAAATTAAATTTGATAAAATAGTTAAAAAATCAGGAAAAATCTGGAAAAATATGAAAAAATGCACAAAATTTTTCTAAAAATATCATACATGTTTAGGCTTCAAAAAGATACATAGTTCCTCGACCAAGGTCTCACTAGGCACCCCATCTACCCACCTAACACTTAGGTATACAATTTACTGCTTAGTAGTACGATTACAAAGGTAGTACGAAATTAGAATTACAAGCTAACTAACTAATTCCATTGTACACATTGATCTAATGTCCAACTGTGAACCATATCAAATCCTCCACCAGTAGGATCACCACCATCAGAGTCGTCGAAGTGGTTCTCGTCCGGATTGTCGATGTAGACATCATCTTCTTCAGTTTCTTCATCATCGGATTGGAAATATTGGTCGTCGATGTCCACAGGTGGTTGAGAACTCAATGCACCTGGATCTCCAGAACTAATGTTAACGATGACATCATCCATACCAGCACCTAATAACGGCGCGTCAGATGCAGTGGACGTGGATCGATGAAAGTGTCTCCGTGAAGAAGAAGGTCTTAAAGCTGCTTCCTCGGCATCGGCCCATGTAAGTTCCTCTCCAGCGAAGACCGGATCTTCAGTTTCTACCAACCATGGATGCTCGTCGAAGACATAGTAGTCCACACGGATGGGGTCATAAAATCCGGGTTTCTCCATCCTTTGCTGAAACCTTTGCCCTAACTTTTGGTTGTAATTCACATACACCAAGTCATTCATCTTCTTCGCAACCAACATGTTCCTTCTCGTTGTGTGCAACTGCTCGAAGACACTCCAATTCCGCTCACAACCTGATGCCGAGCATGTCAATCCCAACACCCTCAGGGCCAACCTCTGTAATGCAGTCTCTCCCATGTCTGCGCCATAAGATTGCCACCAATCTATAGGTCTTCTTTCCGGCGTTTGTCTGACGACCATATCCCTCGAGAATATTCCGAGGGAGTTCTTGTAACGATCAAGTAGACCTCAAATCTTGTCTTGTTCTGCAGGAGTGGGGACGAGCCGCTCTACGACATCCATGAATCCAGACATATGCTCATTGAATGCTACATTTCGATCCTGAGGTGGGACGGAGAAGAAGGTACCAGGGTTGAGTAAGAAACCAGTTGAGTGTAGCGGTGAGGACATCATCTTCCCTGGACCCCACCTGGTGTCGATGAGGTTGATGACTTGCTTGTACAACCTCGGGTTTCCGTCAAAGTTCCTCATGATTTGTTCTTTGACTTTCTCCATTGTGTCATACAGATATCCCATCGGTGGTTTCTCACCGCCGTCAACAAGAACCTGGACCATAGGTTGTGAGGCCTTCAGTGCCTTCACGACGTTGGTCCAGAAGCCACTTTGTAGAATGGTCTCGGCAACTTCAGTAGAGATCTCCTTCTTTTTCTTATTTTTTATTCAACTTGCATTAGGATCGTTGTACTCCGAGGAAACAACAAAGGCTCAGAGTCTATCTTTCTTCAGAAACAACCTTTGCAAACTCAGAAAGGCAGTGACAAATCTCGTGATAGCAGGGCGTAACAGGTTCCCTTCAATGACAATTCGCATCCTCTTCAACAACATGGCAGAGTTGTTGAAATGTTTGACGATCTTACGAGCTAAAACAATAGTCCTCAAAAACAGCTTGTCAATATCCTCCAAGATGAGATCGATGCAATGCACTGCACAGAGAGTCCAAAACAATCTTTTTTTTGCTTCAACATCCTACCGTCAAGTACGTACGCGGTGGCGTTGTCGGTGACCACCTGAACAACATGTTCTTCGCCAATCTCGCCAACTACATTGTCCATCGGCTTGTACATGTAGTCTGCGGTGTGAGAGTGACCGGAAGCATCTACAGACCTCATGAACATGGTACCTATTGGACAATTTACTAGAAAATTGATTATATTCCTACCAGACCTATCAGTCCAGGCATCCGTCATCAACGTGCACCCGTATGTTGACCAATCTTGTCTGTACGACTCTAGTATACCTCTAGTGTAGTCAATTTCATGTTTAAGGCACGACTCACTAACTTCATGATACGTCATGAGTTTAAGTCCGGGTCCATAAGTACAAGTAGCGGATATTGCTTCCTTCCACTCAGGCGTCCTTACAGTGTTGAATGATATACCACATCTATAGAAAAGCCTAGACGTTTTTTGATTAATTATTTTCCTATCTTCTTTTTTAAAGGTTCTTTCGATGATTGTTTGTTGGGCGCCGGAAACCACGTCCTTCCCACGTCCGCAAAATGGTCCCCACAAACGTTGTTTTTGTCTCTTTCGAGAAGGAACAGTGTGAGGATGGGAGGTTGGGGTCCGAGTAGAACTGGAACCCGACCCGGTTTCCTGATCAATTTCTATGTTTTCTATGTCTACATAATCATCAAGACATACATTTTCGTTTTGTAGTGTCCTACTATTTTTAATCATGTATGCAGTTATTTCTTGTTTAACAGAGTCAGGAACTTTATCACAAGGTCTAGCATTGCTACCGGGTGTGTGTGTAAGATGTTGTTTGTGACGGGTTATACCACATCTAGTTTACTTACTACATAACTCATAGACAATGCAGTTTTTATCATTAGCACTAATGTTATGGGCAATATTCCAACCGGGGTCATTTGTACGGGTAGGTCTTAGGTCATCGTAACTCTCGTGATGCATGAGGAGACTAGTGTTGGGTATGTAGGTCATGTCTTAAAACTAAACTAATATAAAAATTTAGACTAATATGAAAATGAAATATTAATTCTAAAGAGAAGTTAGAAATAATGCACTTGATTTTGACGGTTGAAGAATGAAGAACCGGATCGAAGACTTCACTTTTCAACTTCAAAACTAAACACCAGACCAGAGGCTTAATCGCGAAAACTTGATGATTAGGAAACTTGAAGATTAGAATAGAATGATGAAGAAGAAGAGAATGAGAGAGTTGTGAAAAAGAAGAGGTTTGGAGGAGTTTATATAGAATTTGGGGTAGTGACAAACTTGTAATTTTTGAAAAAAATAAAATAAAAAAATCAAAAGTTGATAGCCGTTGGGATGCCTCCAACGGATATCACCTAGGCAAGGAGACTGCCTAGGCGACCACCCTGGGAGGTGGTCGCCTCGGCGGTCACCTACCGCCTAGGCGACCACCTACCTGTACATTGATATGAATATATATATATATATATATATATATATATAATTTTTTATTAATATCATTCCCCTGATCTTGACTCTTGAGTCCTGGATTAGACTATCAATATTCGTGTGATAGTGAAATTTTGTCTCCCAATAGATGAAAGAACAACAAATATATAAAATGAGGTGCAACTTTCTAAGAAAATATAAATAACTAATCACAAAGTGCTCTTTAGATACTCATTATTCAAAATTTGTTGCCTTTATTAATCAGTATGAGATCCATATATATCTCCCCAGGGTCTTCCCTCTATTTTGTAACTGTGGGTCATTGTCAATGATTTTTTGGAGTCTATACCATACATTAAATTAACTTCGTTCTTATTTCTCTATGCTTCGGTGACTAATTAATTAGGGCATGTTCAGCTAGGACTGTCAATTTTATACGACATATGATTATATGACATGAAAACGACACGAACTTAACGGATATGAATTGAGAATTTGAATACGATTAATAAATGAGTTGAATATGCCAACACGATTATTAAATAAGTTTCTGCTGCAAAAACGATTAACACAATTAAGATACGATAAAACATGACAAGTAATCAGGTAATTAGATACACGATTCTGAATATCAAACGATTAATACACGACTAATACCGATAAATCTACAGGTATATATAAGTTATAAATTATAATGAACGGGCGATGTGCAATCATGCAATTCAGTATTCATGTAATGAACGGCAGTCTAGAACGCAATATCTATTGAACGCAATATCTATTGTCCAAATACATGTTGATATCAATAACGGGCCCGGACAAGAACTAAAAGGACTGATCATCAGTAATTCTACTGGGCGAACTCGGTTGATCCTGGACGAATTCGATTGCATCTTCGAAATAGCATGTGTCTTGCCCGTCCTCCACTATCATGTCGTACATTATGTTGCACACTGTCATGACATTGTTTAAAATATTAGAATTTTATACAAGTGATGGTCTAACAATTGCAAGCGTGCTTGAAGCACTCCGAACGTTTGTTCCGCATCCTTACGAACTACCTCTTCATGCTTAGCAAATAATATGTCCCACTCATTGCCACTGTAACACCCCGAAACAGCGGAAATTTAAAAATTTATAATCAAGGCAATAGAACTCAATAATCAAAGACGGAACTGTTACTTCTCATAAAACATATAAGCGGTGCACCATATTACATCAGAGTTTGTCAAAACGGTACATGATTACAACAGAACAACAAAAGGACGATAAACGCAATCATGTCGACCTCAGTGGTCCGAATAGAGGATCCGATCCCAAGATACACGCGCCCGCTGATCACCACCCAACTGGATCTACTGCGGTCCTGAAAAAGATGCAACAACAATGCCTGAGTTTCCATAAGGAAACCCCGTATGCCAAGCTCACCTATATGCATGCAGTAGTACAATTGAACCTATCATACTAGTAGCATGTCATGTCATCAACAGTAAGTAAACAATTCCCCCAAAGGGTAACATGGGACATCAGTCCGACAATCTTCATCGGGTCTCCCGAGGAGACCTACCGTAGGCACATACGGTCTAGCGGACAAGACGTGACGCTCCCCACACGCGGCTATACTAATCATGGGGTTCGGCAGGGAACATCCGCCAGGTCCGCGCCATAAGAAACAGATCTGTAACTCGTGGTCGAAACCACACCAACGGAGCCGTCGCTCGGTCGGTCCATCAATCATCATCTCAGTAGGTGCCCAGCTGAGGAAAACATAGCCGGAACAACATCGGCCCATCATACAACATAGCCGGAACAACATCGGCACATCAGTCATCATCGCCGGAACAGCATCGGCGGCATCACCGGCACAACATCGGTGGTCCAATCAATATGTCCGGCTCAGCATCGGACGGTCCAGACCGAAGTCTGCAAGGTCATCAGGCTCCACGAGCCGCAAACACCAACGTCACTGCTATAAAAGCAGGGCGGCGACCTCCGTCGCCATAAAGGCCGGTAGTCACCTCACCCAACGACAGTTGCGTGCTCGCACAATCATCAAACATTGGGATCCGCGATCCCTCAGGCCTGCTACTCTACAATGAGTCCAAACAATCCATCACATTAGTCACGATCCATACATGGAGGTGACGCGTCCCGAACACCCACACTCTTCCACACGGCGGTCCCTAGGCAGGCACGCGTAACGCGCCCACCGTCACCTCCCGGCTCACGCACAAGGCGAGGACACGGGTTTCCGTGGACAGAGTTGGCATTCAAAAAGGGAACCAGGAATTCAGTTCTGTGCAGAAACGGTCGACCGAAAGTCTGCGACGGTCGAACTCACTGCGCAAAACCTAAGTCCCAAACGGTCGAACAGAGATCTAAAACCGGTCGACCGATACAAGGTCAAAATCCGGAGTCTGTTCAACATCAATACAAATCTATCGGTCGACCGACTCAGGGGTCCCAGTCGACCGAAAACTAACAGGGCATCCTAGTATCTCTACGTCAAATAACGGTCAACCGCACACACAGCAACGGTTGAACAAACATGCATAATAATCAAGTACACTTAAGTTCCAGTCGAACGACCCCACAAAATCGGTCGACCGAAACACAACAGGCACTCCCAACTCACCAGCAAAATGCACTACCGGTCGACCGCCACGAGGCATCGTTCGACCGGTGAAGGTTAAAGTCGGTTAAATACACTACATTGGTCGACCGCCCGAAGGGACCCGGTCGACCGTTGGTCGTCTTCAACCTCGCGCCAGCCGATGTTTTTCACGAAAAACGTCGCCGGAGAGGTCTCCGAGCTCCCCCGACCGACCAACACCACCCTCCTACGAGGGTGAGCAACCACCAAACATACTAAGAAGCCGACATACCTCAAGAGAACGACGAATCCGCCGGAGTCCCGCTCGCGCAACGCCACCTCCGGAGATCTCGTACGCAACACCCTGCACCTCTCACGTCCGGAACGATCTTCCACCTTCGTCACCGTCCACACGAGCCTCTGCCTCCTCCACTGCCGCCGGAAGGGAAAGAGAATGGTGAGAGAGAGATCAAAACGAGAGAGAAAAGAGAGAGAGAGAAACTTAGTTATAAACCCCACAAAACCCTCTCCTCGCTACAGTGCACGCCTCCCACACCATCACCTACACTTCCTATACTCCTCCATCCCCATGCATACTACTGTGCTCCTCCTCTTCCCCATGCAAACCCCTCATCTAATCACCATTAGCACCCTTAATGGGTTTAGGGTTGTAACAGCCACGGCCAGGTGCTCATTGAGGGGGAGTAAATAAATGTCAACTAGGGTGACATTCATTCCCCACCCCCATTGAACATGGCCTTACGAGTCATGCTCAGTTGTTACCCATTTTTTTATATTTTAAAATCGATCTACGTTTTCGAGATTAGATTCCTCTTGCCAAGATATGTTATAGAAGACTTCCACTAGTCTGTGTGCCATAACAAAATATTGTTCGAAACAAGCCCTACCTAGCAATATTATACCTTTCTGAGTCATTAATAACCAAAGGTAACATGATTAAGAGTTTGACTGCCTCAAGAACTATTTTTGATTGTCCGTTACAATAAACCATGTACTCTAATGGTAACTGAACCAAGAAATTTTTAATATATATGAAGTTTTAGGAGGTGCAATTTTTGTTCCAATGCTGGTTGTTAGAAACCATCTTTGACTTCAGAAGTTTGTTTCTATGATGCCAACTTCCCACACTTCGTTTTTGTATCTAAACTTGGATTTCCAGCTGTAGGATATATATTCCTCTTAAGTAAACATTCAGCTTTAGACTATATTCTGAAAGGCAAAGATAACTCATATAAGGTCAATTCTTCTTATCTAGCTTCGACATTCCTTTTGCTAGATGAGGCAAATTATTACTGTTACAAATTTTGCATTAGTCAAATGATAGTTATACGGTTATACCAAATGCTTCCCTCAACTAATGTTTAACGCTTTTTGTTATTCCTGACACTTTTTTGCAAAGTTTATTTGTATGGTGCTAGATGTTTTAGAATATCGAATTTTGATTGGTTTTTTCATCTCTTTTCGCTGGCAAGTTCTTTTAAAGTTGGAGCCTTTAATTTTACTACCCATAATAGAAATAATCTTTAATTTATAGGTTTGGAGGTAAACTCAAATTGTTGATGGTTGGTTCTGAAGTTTGAATTTCGAACTTGGAAGTGTGCATTTTTCTTGTGATATTTTGAGTCCAACTGGAAGTAGAGGAAGTTAACTGTTGTGATGAGTTCTCAGTTTGCAGGAGACCTGTGGAAGCAGTAAATGATTCTGAGACACAATTGTCTAATAATTGAAATTTTAACTCTATATTTTCCGATAAATTGATCAGTCACATATCATTTTGAACATCAACTCTGAACTTTTATGGTGTTATCCTGCAAACCAACTATGCCTACTATCAGTCACGTATTGTTATCTTACTAATTCGGGAGAGAAAGGAGAAGGGTAATGTGATTTGATACAATTATTTTCGTTTTACTTATGATGCTTAATCTTTTCGGTTACTGATATCATTCTTTTTATCTGTAATTTTTTCATCATGGACTTTACTTGAACTGAAAACTTTTGATCTGATATCTTCATCTAAAAATCATAATAGCACATCTTAGTTCTCGACCTGTTCCACAGTTCCATCAGTCATATGTTTATAAAACAAAGAATAATCCCAAGAGGCCTAAAACTGTTTTCAGTTTAATGAAATATCTACCATTTTCAAAGAAATAACAAACTTCCCCCCATCACTATTTGCTTCCACACTTTGTAACTTCCATTCTACCTGCATAAGGAAGATCATACACTCGCTCTAGTTGTCTCATATGAATTGCCATATATTTCATACTTCATATTAACATTTATACTTGTATAGTATTTCTCAGCTATCATGAAACAAAAAATCAGTGTGATGCATCCACAAGTTGTAACACTCCATCAAAGCATCTTCCAGCTTTTAATCAATTCATCATAATATGAATAAAAAAGCCTTACAAACAAAAGTAGCTGGTTGTTAATTAACTAGTCTTCAGCTAAAGCAGTGATCTCTTCCTCTGATAACTTCTTAATATCTGTCTCGAGTTATTTTGACGTAGGAGATGTGGAAGCAATTCAAACGAATTTGCTTTGTGATACATAAAAAGCCATATGCAATATATATTCTGCGTATATCGTTGTCAACATCCTGTTGTCCTAATTTTGTATTAAAGTTTTGTTGGTAGGTATGGTATGTCTTTCAGAAGTAATGTGTGTTACATTTGAATTTGTTCATTGGAGTTCAACATCCTGCATGTTCTGACAATCTTGAGTATCATGTGGGGTTTAAGACAAGATCGTTAAGAACCTCTCGTCAATATCAATCGGGTTTAAGACACGAATTAACCTACGTATGATTATGAACAGAGGCAACCAAGTAATACATAGTATGTTTCTAGAGATCAAATTCTTAAGAAGACAATATGAGAAAAAATGCAATTATTTGTTACATTCAGCTCCTACTTCTTCAGTCACTTCAGTAAATTTGTCAATGCTGATGATCCTGCCATCTTCAGTAACATATAACTTGAGAGCAAGCCAGCCGATATAACTTGGGCATCCATCTTCAAATCAGCTAGTTAAGAATTAAATTAACAGCAGCAACATATAAGATGTGAAGGAACAATTGGCACAAACCCGTCCAGCTGAGATTTTTGTGTTGGAATTGGGTTAAGACAATAGAGAGTTTGTGGAATCGGAGACATGATTGTATTTTTACTTTGGAGATGAATGTAATTACTGTAGTCAATCATCATATAACCCACCATCCTGCTATTCGTTTAACAATTACCAATAATTTCTCTGTTAGAAAAGTAATAATAGTAATCCTAAACTTGTGCTGTTGGAGCATTAAGTTGTCTTTGTTAGGAATATTACCGTAATTTTGGCAGACCAAAAGAGAGAACAAAGAAAAAATTCCTCTTGTGATCTTCCGCTCGTAACATCAAATGCCAATAGCGTAAACTTGTTGCAGCATCACAAGGAACCCAAAAAAGAAGAAGTGGAACAGGGTTTACTTGTTCTCTAATTAACTTACATACTCGTACAACTGTACATTGTCAAAGATAACAACGCATGCATCTGCACAACTCTTGCAGTTCAACATACATATGATTCATCAAATCAAGTTTGTGCGGCGTGGTGAAGATACATACAGATGATTCCATCCAATTTCATCAGCCTAATTCTAGTAATACATCATCAAATAAACCAGTTGTACATAAGCATTTTGTACTACTGGCAGTTACAAATTATAACTTAAAACACCAACGATTAAGGAAGCAATGCTGCACCAAGTACAAATAAAGTCATGTTTTCGTGTTCTCGTTGGATTTAGTAGAGGCTTCCTTCCCAGTCTAGAGAACAGGTGGGGTGGGCAACGGAACCTTGCGGGAGGATACACTACCTTGCTGCGTGGAAGAGGGTTTATTAGAAAGGCGACGCTTGTAACGCTTCAGTACTGAAGCTAAATTTTCTTTTCCTTTTGGAAAAGCTACATCACCAGCTGCTGTGCCTGTTCGGCCTTTGCGACTTGAAATTGCTAACTCAATGTCCTTGATGATTTCTAGAATCATTCCCGAAGTAGTTGGCTGTGCACTAACCATGCTTGAACTTGGATGGATGCCTTTCAGAGAAAGTTGCTCATAGTATGCTGCTGGAATCTCAAGACAGGAGCAGGCAGCAGGAGGAGATCGAGGTTTGGAAAAGGCAAGCTCAAGAATACCCTGCAGATTTAGAAGAACAGGGTTTCAGTATGATAATCTCCAATGATGGCACAATAAATGACGTATATTTTACTCTAACCCTCTCTTAATCCGTTTCAAAATAATACAAAGATATAAGACAAGTCTACTTCCAAGAACAGAACCTGCAAAATTCAGAAGTAGTAACATTCGTCTTGTGATAAACAATGTGCAACAGCAATTACCCTATAGAAGCAAACAATGTGCTGGTACAAGAGGCGATCCATGAAGTATAATTGAATTGGTTGGGACACGTCATACATTAGAGGAACGGGAAAATATGAAAATCAGGCAGCAGAAGGCAATATTTGGTAGTGCATCTTATAACTTGTGCTTGCTAGTCTGAGTTCTAGGACTCTCATGAAATTAACAATGGAACCAGCATTGCACTTCATGTGTGTCAACTTAAGTAACCAAGAAACTAGTATTTGATTTCAAAAAAACTATAAACAAACTAAATGGTATAGACATTTTACCTGGAGTCGATTAAGAACATAGGTATATTTACCCCACAGCTCAGGCCGGCTTTCCACAAGAGAAAGTTCCAGTATCCGGCGGATGCACCAAACACCAAAGCTTACTATAAGCCCTGACCTCCAAACACAGCTTTCTCCACATTTGTACACAATGGGAGTTTTGTTTAATTTGAAGTTTGGTGTAGAAGGAGCCAAACAATGTTTCTGAGTTGACATAAACTCATAGTCTCCACTTTTAGTTGCACCGTCATCTAAAAATTTCTCCTTCAATATCAACTGAGCAATTAGTTCCTCATCTGATCTATTTTTCTCCCTGATTAGCCAATTGGACCCCTCCAATTTCAAGAGTTTCACAATGCATTCTTTAAGCGATGCAACTAGTTTGGTTTCCAACTCAACATAAGAGGTATTCATACCTAGTTCATCAGCAGCTCCAATATCTTCATGCTGAGGATTTGAGGACATTCCAAATAACTGTTCAAAAGGTTGCCTAGACCATAAAGACTTAGCTTCTGCATGCGAGGATGATTGTGGAGACAAAATATCCTTGTAAACCCGGGAAGGAGAAAGTTCATCAAAAGTTAAAGGCACTCCATCAGATCGTTGTCCAAGACTTGGTGACTTGTCAAATGAAATTCTACCAAGGGATTCACCTGGCTCAATGCCACCGCCATGAAGAGCATTTCTGTTACTCAAAGATGAATTCCTACTTGACACAGTGCGCCTGTAAATGTCTGGCAAACTATGGTACCTTTTCTCTGAGCTCGCTGTATTTTCGTAATTTGTAATGGGATCATAATAAGATTTTTCATCTTGCAATTTGCTAATCCTGGGAAATGATGGACTTTCAAAACCAGAAATAGTCATGGGACCAAACCTGTCTTGCTCCCTAGTGTATCTGAGTGAGTCCCTGTAATTTGAAACTAAAGACTCTAAAGTTTGCATATTCTTCGGTTCTGAAATAACTGATGCATCACATCTACCTGCACCAAAACCTTGGAGATAAGAAGACATCTGATAACCATGAACAGTGGCTGGCTGATGGCCCAGGCTATTATTGTATTGTGGCAAGTGCAAACTAGAATATCGTCTCTCCTCAAGTTCAAGCTGATCACCATAAGAACTCTGTCCACAACTATGAAATAGATCTCTGTTAGGCAACCTAAGCCGAGATCCATTTTCAACATTATATGTCATACTTCTGCTTGGGATTCTTGATTGACCAGAGAGGTTGCGATCTCTTGAATATGTTTGGTAAGGCAATCCTCTTTCCATTTCAGGCATGTGTCTTTTGAGAGCTCCATTTCCACCAGCATCTGTTCTAACAGAACTAGTGTTCCTAAGATCCATTCCCAACAAAATGTCAACCTTGTTAGCACTTCCCTCCTGTGTCAGCTTGCCATGGAAGTCAAATAGATGCCCCCAGAACTCATCTAGAATGGCAGAAAATTGTCGTCTTCCTGCACGACCAAGTCCAGACAATCTGGAAAGGCTTTCTGATCCACTGTCTATATCACTACCTCTGACTTTGGAACTCCCGGGTAATTCAGTACATTCAGATGCTCCAGTTGTTTCTGTTGAAACACCATGATAATCCGAAGCAACACTCTCCTTGATCTCTTGCTTCTGAACAGCAACTTCTGAACTGACTTCGTTTTCTAATATTTCCACCATTTTCCTTCTCTCAAAACCAGAGTCTGGAACAATATCATAATATACCTTATTCGTGACTTTCGGAAGATGTACATCAACTACAGAAGCTTGTTCTGCATCTGACATTGAGGATGTGGAAGCCGTCTCAATGTTCAAAACTCCAGTAGATTGATAAGCATCTTTGTCGTAATCAGCAATTGCCTCTGGCAAATCAGGACTTGAACCTGAGACAGATAATTTTCTAGAGTCCTGATCAGCAGGTTCTACTACAATATCTCGACCTTCTTTGTAGTTTAGATTCTTCAACTCATTTTCTTTAGTCTGAATAACTAACTTGTCATTGTCTTGGAGATCCGAATTCCATATCTGCATATACGATGCATCACTAGCCGACTTCAATGGGGTAACCATCATGTATAAAGTGAAAGTGAGGGATACAAAACCAACAAGCACAAGAGTGACAAAAGACAACATCAAACTACTACTCAAGTTGGCTATCCAGCTGCTGCTTCCAAACAGCAGTTCGACAACAAAGATGATATTTGACGCAAAAATCCAAATGAAAGTGAACAGCGCAAATAGTTCCAAATACCATGATATACTGAAGGCACCCATAACTTGCTTTGATGAGGCCACTCGAAAAAGAGGAATCACAGAGGATGGAAGCAGCATGGCCAACAGAACCTGAGAAAAAATTAATAATTGATAGAGCCCCTCTGAACCAGCACTTTGTGCATAGTAAACAGCTGGGACAATTGCCAGCAATTTTGACCACACCATATGAGACCGATCTGGAGAGCCACGGCCAAAAAAACTTTGAAGAATCACTTGTTCACGAACATCCCACATAAACGCTATAACTACACTGGAAAGCATAAGGACCAGTAAAAATGCGAAAGGAGGCACATGAACGTTAAGCATCTGCAGTACATGAAAGAAATGGTTAAGAACTTAGAACTGGCCACATGTTAAAATAATTAAATTAAATATACAGCAACTGCTCAAATGGAAGTGAAGAGTTTCAAGCAGGTGATAGTTTTATGTGTTGTATGGCGTCTACATATTTAGATGCTAAACCCGTGGAGATATCATCTTTCATAACTTCCTGTCGTCCAATGTATGACAGTCATACATGGAAGTGGATGTGGATAAGTGAAAATATGATACACATAAAACAGTATAAAATATAAATACCTAGAAAGGTAGGATATCATATTGTCTGCAGTATACGTTTACTGAGAAATAACAGACAGTTGTTGCGTCTTTAGATGACGGGTCGATCAGGAAAAAAACTTTTGTTACGAAAGGGTAAGGTTGCGTACATCCAACCCCGGTAATACCTATCTGATTAGAGGCTTTGGAGTAAGTTGACGTAGACAACGGACTATTATGTGATAAAGTGCAGAGTAGATGGCCATTAAGTAAAATTCAAATAACAAATGGTGTTTTAATACTTGAAATTGCAAATTATTCTTAGACTTACTTAGAAATAACATATGTAACTAATTCCATATAACACCTTAGGTGTGCATATGTTATAAATTTGATTGTTTCCGTATTCAATAAACTCTATACACCAACTCTATACAGTATTACTGAGATAGGTATTACGATTTCTTCAACTACGCCAGGATACATACTGTTCTTTCACGTTTGATGCCTGAACAACTTAAAAGTTCAATGCACGAGGGTGCTTGAAATCCTGAGTCTATTTACATCACTCACAAATGGTGGATCTACATATATTTTAATCCAAGAAAATAGGAAGGAAGCAGGAAACATAATTAGCCAAACCTGGTCCATAAGCAAAAAGATATCTTGGAGAGTACCAATGGCAGTAATTTCAGTGAACAATGAAGCTGAATTCATGAGCACCCAGTTGGCCAGAAAAATGCCAGAAAAAACGATAAGGATGGCAAAAAAGTGATCATAAAGTAAAGGCCCCACGGCAGCATTTGATTGCCTTCTCTGCTTCTGCAATAAGAAAATGTCCTATATTATATGTCGATTCTCTTCTCTTAAAAAGAAGACTTTGAGCAGGTACAAATGTTCATATTTCAGAAACATTGGTAGAACAGGATCTTACGTAATTATGAATGAAAGAGTTAATGAGTTAGTTCCAAAAAAAGGATGTTCTTAAGAGATAAATAAAGTAAGAGCCCAGTTGAACGACAATACATTCTTAAAAGAGAATGTATAGGAAGCATTGGAAGTGATTAATTGTCAAAACAAGATTTTTGAGGAAGCATGACATAATATGTTTTTTAGGTTACATACAACTGATAGCACTCTTGAACAATTTCAGATACTACAGACATGAGGGAATGTCCCATGCCATGATAACAAACTAATGAATGATATATAATTCAAATTGTCCAGTTAATATGAATGGTACGACGCGGTGTGAGAAGGCCGGAAGAATATTCACCTGTACAATGGCAGAATGTGTGTAGAAATTGTGTACGGTGACACTAGAGCCAAGGAGAGCCATGATGAGGTACGAATTCTCGGCATTTAATCTTGGAAAGATGGCATTATTGATGACAAGTGGAACTTGTGAATGCATAATGAGCACCCCAAAAACATAAAGAAGCAGCACGGCAGCTGATACGGAAATACACAACAGTTGGGAAGTGGCTGTTTCCTGCAGCATCTCACTCTCAAAATCAAGTGCCAAGCCAATAATAATAAGTAACAAAAGAGTAAGTAAGTGAGTGACCAACCAAGAATTGGAGAGACAGAGGTAGCACAGTAGCAATGGCTGCTGCTAAGATTGTAGATGTGAATAGACTGATTCCATTTTCTTGGCCAGAAAGAAGGTTGATTCCATGCGCAATGCCCAAAATCTGGGAGGATTGAATATTGATTAGTGATTAATGTATTGATTGATAAAAGTGGTTAAGAAAGAGATACGTACATTAGTTATGTCGGAGACGATTATGGAAAATTGAGCTTGGAGTCCCAACGCAAAGCATGCTGAACTACTGTATTCCTCACAGCAAATCTGTGCAATATTTTTTGATTATTTGACTGATAGATAGATAAATAGATAAATAAAATTATTTGGATAGGAAAAAGAAAGAAAAAAAAGAGAGTACCTGGGCAAGATTTTTTTTGGTAACTATAGGAATGGAGGTGGCGAGATAGTGAGAGAAAATTGCAAAAGAATTGTAGAGAAGAAGGAAGAAGAGCAACTGAGAATTGTGAGAATTTGATCCTGATTCGATGGCAACCACCCATTTAGCAACATCGACGAACCCAACCGCTGTAAGGACTGACCCAACACAATAATCCATCCTCACAGTTCTCTGAAGAATCTCTGAAGAAATCTCAGTATCTTTTCAACAAAACAGAACTACAAACAAAACATACTTACATACAAACATACTTGATTTGATTTGATTGTTCAGTTCAGTAGATTCGTTTGGGGAAGATCAGATCAGATCAGATGTGATGAGATGAGAGGAGATGGAGATGTCGTCGTCGGTGTTTGAGTGAGGTTAAAAGGGTTTTAATGAAATCTATAAAATTAAATCCTCAGTCAGTCACGGACCCTTCTTCACCCTCGCCTCAATCATTACACTCCACAAACCCCCCAAACACTCAACTAACTAACTTTTAGTCCACTCCTCTTTTTCAGATTTTGTGTTGTAATTTTTTGTTTTATTATTATTATTTTTTAATTGAAAACAAAAAAATAAAAATATGTTTGTTTAACTTATTTTTGTACAATTTATCATTTTCAATTATATCTTAATATGATTGAAATTTAGGTCGAATTCAGTACCGAACGTCGTCTTGAACTCATGGATCCACCCGGCCCAAAGAAAAGAACATTTCCAAAGCTATATATTATTATTATTATTATTATTATATACATAGGCCAGGTTAACAATCTCAACCAATAATGCTTGATCCGAAGGAAGGGGGTTTGTAATGCTTATGTAGTAGTCCCACTGTGGATTCAAATAAATGAAACCCACACAGACCAACAGATCTACAGAGCTGCTTTGCATCACCAAAAATGAAACACCCACACAAAATATAAACTGAAAGATCTCCAACATCCATACACAATCTCTCTTCTTACATTATTACCTACATATACATTTACACATTTCTTACACTGCGCTTAGAACACAACTGCACTGCTGAATGGTTTACATGATAACAACGATCAAACTTCCACACCAATCCTCCGGGCAACCTGCATAAGTCATTCATCAGTTTCCAAATAATCTTGTTTATTATAGCTGCTTAACTACTTTGAGAAAAATATAAAAATAAATGATTACAAGTTTCAAATACTTGAATCCTAAAGACACTCAGAAAGCCCATGGAATTGGAGGTGTATGCAGTCCCTAAGAACAACATAACCGAGAGAGATTGAATTTTTCCTTTTTAACCAAAACACGTGTATCTTAAAAACCATTACGTTTTTTTTCAATACAAAATGGTATCACTTCCATGTTCAATTAAATGCGATTATTTTTTTCATTCACAGCCATGCTCTGCTGTCACCAGCTCTAACGCTTTGTATTCTTCCTAAATCTGGAAGAGTACATACAAAGTTTAATTATTATTATGTTAGCTTGGAATCATTATATGTAAACTCTGGTACTAGTTCTAGCTATTTGATGTTATTTAGCCATCCAAAATTACTTAAGAGAGACCAATTTGTTCTTAATGCAGCTCTACTAGAGTGTGTACCTATGGAAATGTTAAATAAACGATCAAAACCCAGATACGATCGACTTAGTAAGTGGAGAAAAAAAAGATCACAATGAAAATCAGTAAGCCACATGTCGTCTTGCATTGGCCAAGTAAGTACCTTACCTCTTCAAAAGAGAAAACATCACTTCCCCATAGCCATGCATCACAGCCAGCATCTCTAGCACCCCAAATATCATTCCTACGATCGTCACCTACATGCACTGCATCCTCAGGTTTTACACCTAGAAAATCACAAGCCTTGAAAAATATTGTTGGATTTGGCTTCTCAGCAGATACCTGTGTAGACATATACCCAATAGTTGACTGGCTGAGCAATAGAATAGGAAGAAAACTGTTGAATGAACTCAATTGGAATATTGAAATATATAAGAAATGAATAAACTTTATTACCTCTGCAGAAACTACCACTGCATCAAACCAATCATCACAGTTGAGGGCACGTAATACAGGCCGTAATCTGGTATCAAAATTAGAAACAATAGCTGTCTTAATGCCAGCATTTCGAAGAGCCTTGAATACTTTCTCAGCATTGGGATCACACAGGTGCCAAGCCTGAAATGGAATTGCACATCGCATCTTAGTTCAACAAAATAACTATATGAGTATCAGTAGCACAGGGCATAATAAATAAAAGAAGACCTTGCTCGTGGTATAATATTGATAAAGCTCTTCAAAATAGCGTAAATCAGAACAACCAGTTGAGGAACTGACTATAAACTGCCAAAAGGGCCTTCCATCATCTACGTATCTGCAATACGATTAACCACCACTGAAAAGTGAGTCAAGCCGTTCACGTCTCATATCGACATTTGAAATGCTAATTGCGTGACTTGTTTATGAAGTTATTGTTAATGCATACAAATAAATATCTGAGAAGGAAAACAAAGTACACTCTCTTTGTAGTAGCAATTGATTTGGTTACCAAAGGAAATGGTATTTACGCATAAGACAATTCAAAATACCGACAACAACTCTGAAGTTAAAATTAATGGAAAGGTACATCATATTGACACCCACAGGGATCAATAAAATGGTTTAGGAGATTAGAAAGAAAATTGACAACAAACTGTTGCAATATATTAAGAGCCAAATTCAAATAAAGATGACATATTGCATTCATTTCACAGAACTGAGTAGAGTAGTTACTGCCAAAAGATCCTTCCATCATCTATCTAAACATTTTCTGTCTCTACAGTTCCACTCAGATCAACTAAGAGCCGGAAAATAGACTATGCTTTGTTTCTTTTGAGTAAGAATATTCAAGATCCACATAACACGTGATGGACAAGTAAGTATGTATATGAAGAGGAAGAAGTGATGATAGATTAAGAAAGGGTAGGCAGCGACCTGAGTCTAGATCTTCCCCAGGGTTGGTCGTATGCTCGGCGGTAACGATCGAGAATTTCATTCTCTGAGTAGTGAACACCATACTTCTGGCCTATCTCCTTGTAAATCTAAACAAGCCAACCAATAGAAGTAGATATCATAGATAGAGAGAAAATAAATTAATTAGAAAGTGGATGTGGGAGTATTTGGAGAGGTACCTGAGTCATGGGTTGGGAAGGAACGAGAAGGGTTCCAACAGCGTCGACAAGGAGAGCCTTGTGGGTGATGCTCTGTCCTTTGTACAAAGACCTTCTGTATCTGTCGTAGTAATCGAATTCACCAGCTATCGCTGAATCGTGTGAAGCATTCGCACTACTACTAGTAGTAGTAGTAGTAGTAGTAGTAGTAGTAGTAGTAGTAGTAGTAGTGTGATAATGAGTTGATAGTAGTAGGCATGAGTTGTTGGTAGTGTGGAAAAATCCAATTGTAGTGGCACTGGGCATCATCAACTTCAACCTCAACCTCATCTTCATCCATGATGCTATCATATTCATATTTGATTTCTTTCTTTCTATCTATTCCATTCAGAACAAATCAAACAAATGTTTGTTTGAAATTGGAACTTTGAAGTTTGATTTAAAATCTTCAACTTATAGTAGAATCCAATTGAATCAAAGATATCCATGCATGTACAATAATAAAATTGGATTGATGAAATAAACGAAAAGGGCAACTTTCAATTGGATTGATGATGTAAACGAAAAAAGGCAAATATTGATTTACAGATTTCATAAGATTATAACATGAATAATCCATACATTATTGAAACGTGATTGGGTGAAAATACAGAACCCAAATTCTTCTAAGGAATAAAAAAACTAAATAACTGAACAGAAACGGAAAACCCAATCACAGATTAGGTGTGAAATTTAGGGGAAATAATAATAATAATAATAATAATAATAAAAGGTTGAGTGAGTAAACACCGAACCGAACCGAACCGAAGCTTGGGTGGTGTGTTGTGTTGTGTTGGTGAGATCGGAAGATATGTCTTCCTTCCGCTTCGATTAGGGAATTCGATTTTGGTTGGGTTAAACTCTACTTTTTTTGTTTTGTCTTTCCGAACACACATACATACACACTACACCAGAGAGAGAGAGAGAGAGACATTCCGTTCATTTTCATTTTTCATTTTTATTATGGAGAGAGGATTTTGGCTTCTTTGGAATGAATAAATAAATAAATATAAAATTGAATAATTAAGGCAATTGTAACATATTGCATGAGAAAATATTAGGAGGGAAACGAGTCTAGTTGAACGAAATTTATAGCGATTTTTTTTTATCTTATGTTATTAGTGAATATAAAAAATAATTATAAATTGAGTAACAAAAATTTGATGAATCTTAATTTTTTCGAGTTCGAACAGTTCGTTTACCGAACCAAGTTGTAAGATTTTTTTGTTTTTCATTAAGATTCTTTATTTTCAAGTTAAAACCAGAGACAATCATTTTTTAGTCGAGTTCAGCTATCGAGTTTAGTTAAAATTTACTGTCCTAGAAAGTACATAGGAGAGTTGTATTTCAGCTCGAAGACAATATCTTCTACATATTAAAAAAAGAAACTAATACAACTAACAGAAGAGTAGGTGTGATCGACTTAATAGAGATTTGCGTAGATAAAACTAAAAAAAAGTGATTTGGTTGAATGAAATTAATGACTAACTTAGAGTTTATTTATATACCTCTGAGAAAGGTGAACAAGAAGTGCATCTCACTCACACCACAAACCATTCATTTTAATATTGACATTGACAACAAAGCCAGTTACAATTTTGACCCCACTTCCTGAAAAGTTTGTCATGGATTTGTTTCACCACACACGAGTGCATTATTTGTTCCTTTGAAAAGGTAAGCATGAAGATGACAGCAGACAAGTGCAGTATTAATAACTCATATTAATAAACAGTAATAATAAACCATAAGATTCATACTTGCAACTTCAACTATTTATATTTCAAGACGTACTGAGAAGAATAACTGAAATAAAATTACTTCTTAAAACAAATGGGAAACTACTGTTCGTCGTCAGAAAACTACTAAATCGTCAAAAATTATCATTTTACCCTTCACAATTCATTTAATACACATTTCGTCATGTCTCTTAAAATATGGTTTTGTCTAAGTTTTCCTCATTTTCCAGTACCGACATCACGAAAATGTCTGGCGACGTGTCTGTATCTGGTGGGGTAAGCGGCGGCGCGGGGGGATTTTCGTCCTGAGCGTCTGTATAAGCCGCCCCTACCATGGACGAGGCGGCTGGCTGCTCGGACGCCCCCTACTTGGACGGGCGCCCCAACCAGACACCCCATTTTTTTAGATTTATTTATGTTGCGTTATTTTAAATTATTTCAGGTTCCGTTGCAAGATTTTAGTGGTGCTGGAGTAGATTACAGTTAGATTTTTGTTAGTACACAAATATTTCCAACAATCGATGACGCAGCTAAATAACCGAAACAAGTTGTCATCGGAGTTGAGTTTTTTTTGTAATATCATCATATAAATCAAAAGAAGATAATCAGACAGATTGTTATCTGAGATGCGATCGCATAAATGAAATGGGTTCTCGTGATATGGATATTGCACTTCGGAAAAACACGAAAAGAAATGGTTGCGGTTGTCGTTTTTTGATAAAGGTGATCGAACGACGGGATCGTGATGCATGAGTCGTAGTTTATAGTAGTACATATGGGCAGCACAACCACAAACTTGCAGTTTATCCAGAGGGTCACCAACAGATTAACGGTCTTAATCCTGGGGCAAAGAAAATTGTTCGTGATATGGCTGACGCACAAGCGAAACCACGTAACATCTTGTTGCCAGTAAAGGAGAAATTGTCGGATGATAATCCAAATCAAAGACACATTTATAACTTCAGAGAGTACATGAGGAGGACAAAATATGAAGACAGGAATCCCGCTCAGCAGTTTCTGCATCAGGTAGTGCAGTATCAATACTTACATTGGATTATGGCGGATGAAGAAACTAATGTCATCACTCACGCATTTTTGGCAAATCCGACGTTAGTTCAGTCGTTGTGCACATACCCTTTCGTTATCTGCATGGATTCGACGTACAAAACAAACAAGTACAAGATGCCTTTGTTCGAGATGGTTGTGGTGACTCCAACAAACATGAACTTCCTCGTCGACTATGCGATTATGAAGGATGAGACTGAGTCTAGTTACCGGTGGGTGTTGGAGAAGTTGCGAGATCTGTTATTAGATAGTGTCAGCCCGACTACAATAATAACGAACTGGGAGTTAGGCCTGATGCAACCAGTGTCAGAGGTTTTCCCTGAGTCTGCTCATTTACTTTGCACCTGACATATCAACAAAGACGTGTACAACTACGCATACCACGTCTTTGACAAGAACAAACAGCTTGCAGAGAATTTGAGGTGTAGAAAGTGGAGGAAAGTCATGCTCTCTGCTTCACAAGGCGAGTATGATAGAACTATCCGTAATCTGAAAGATACTTATCACTCTTGCCCACCTATCACAGAGTATCTGCAAGACACGTGGTTAGTGCATAAAGATAAGTTTGTGTTAAATTGGATGAACAAAATCCTTCATTTCGGCAACACTACGAATTGTAGGGTTGAAAACGCTCATTCGGCTCTGAAAGGGTGGATCACTACAGCTCTGGACACTCTTTTCGACCGCGTGAACGCGGCTATTGAAATGCAGCTGACGAATATTTAGAACTTTCTTGAGGAGTCGAGACGTCGAAATTTGACTAACTACAGAGGTGCTTTGTATCGGCATATAAATGGTCGAGTTTCGCATCATTGCTTGACATTATTAAGTCAGGAGTTGGAAGAGAATGTAGAACTTAAGCAATCAAGTTGAATATCGCTGCAGGTGTGTTTTTCTGACATCACATGAGATTCCTTGTGCATGTACCATGCACGGTTGTATTGAGTCAGGTGAATGAATTTATTTAGAGCATATTCATTCATTCTGGAAAACACTTGTCATTGGAGGAGTCCAGGTGTCAGAGTTTGTGGATCGGTTGGCACAAGACGTCGAGCATTTTTGGAACCTCGTTGATGAGATTTCAGGGAGCGACCCTGCAGTAATTCGTAGTGCCTCTTGTATCTTATACGAACAGTTACACCCTGATCAATCGAACTATCAAGTGCATGCAGAAAATACTAAGGTACAAGGTCGACCAAGGGGAAAGTCGACACGTCGGGACCCAAGTGACTTTGAGTATGCTGAGTGATTGATCATTTTATTTAAACCGCAAGTGCACGGCCGCGTTGAAGCGGTGGCAAATACGGGTCGTCCACTGGGTGGTGTGTCGACGCTTGGTTTGTGCGAAGGCGAGTGGGAAAGAAAGAGAAGAAGAATGGATTACACTACACTACACTAATCTAAATAGTAAACTAACAAAGCTGAAATGAAATCACTAAACAAACTAAACTAAACAACTAATGAAGAAGATAAAAGCTCAGGAATGAAAACCCCTAAGTGGTGGAGTGTGTGTGTGTGTGCACATGAAATAAGTGTGGTGTTGAATGCATACAAGAAGCTCATGTTAGTTAGTATTTGTTAATGCATAAGAGGTACCTAATGTCAAAACCTATCATTTACAATACTAACACTTATGTGATTAATATGAGCAATGCAAGGTTGTTATTAAGAACATAACAAGCATGGAGTGTACCTAACTATGGCAGAAACCATCAAGTAAAGTTCATATTAATTCAAGCAAGCATACTAATATTTCTCACAAACATTTATATCAAGCATTCATACCATCTACATAACATGTACACACATCTACTCCACCCCCCAATGGGGATGGAACTACTCACACATATTTGGACTAACTACTCTAACAAAATGAAACATTATACTGAAATGAAACTACACTAATCAAGCAAGAAATATTAAAGAAGCATAAAACAAAACAAGCAAGCAAGCATGCATGCATATGAAAGGAAATTAAACTAAGAGAGAAACAACACAATTAAAGAGAAAACTGTAGGATCATGTGGGTCGGGTTAATCTAATCACTTTTATGCTAATCCCTAACTAATCAAGCAATAAACGCAGCAGAAACAAATTTAAAAGCTAGTAGGGAAAGAACATGCAAACCACAAAAAGACGGGTCGGTTTTTATAGAGGTTCGGCACCCCACCCGGGTCCTAGTCCTCTCTTGCAAGCTCCGCTCGACTCCGCGAGCTCCGCCTACGACTTCACTATCCGCTCCCCGTTCTGGGAGAGAATGCCTTACAACCGTCAAACTCGCGAACAACTCTCGCCGAGCTTGGAATCCTCTTCTCATAATCCGAGAAGGATCACTTCGGGCTCTCATCGAAGTCTATACTCTTTTGACAAACTTTGTAACTGAGTGGGATTCACTCTCTAATTGAGCACACTTTGAGTAGGATGAGTAATTGATCAAGTGTGTATAGTTTAGGCTTATGGAGTGTAGAAATGGGAGCTTTGAGGATTGAGGTTTCTCTCTAATGTATTGGGACAATTGGAGTTGGAGAGTTGTGTTAACAACAGGTCTTGATCCTCTATTTATAAGCTCCTAAAGATTTCTAGCCGTTTGGACAAGATTTGATTGGGTTTTGTGCAAGATACACAAAGTAGAAAATCGGGCTGCAAATCTGTCCAGAACCGGTCGACCGAAACTACTAAACCGGTCGACCGTTCACTTGATTTCAAGGAGAACAGTCGAACAAATAAATATTCCGTCGGACAAACGAGCTAGAACTTAACTCTACTTAAGTTAATCGGTCGAACCAAAGTATAGGGCGGTCGATCGTTTAAGGGATTTAGTTGAGACAAAGGTGCAACGGTCGAACGAAGAATGAGTCGAGCGATAGCAGGGAATTTGGTTTCTTGAAGAAATGTTCAACCGGTCGACCGAAACAAGGTCGTTGTTCGACCGGTTACCGAATGTATTTTGGGGTTAAGTTTGTTTTATACGAATACGACCGTTATAGGAATACGACAAGGAAAATGGCCATATTAAAATCTGGGATCGGTCGACCGAAAAGGTAAAACGGGTCGACCGGTAGAGTTCGGTAAAATCACTGTGGAGAGTCTATTATAAACCGGTCGAACTGAGAACTGGTTCAGTCGACCGATTCACACAGGAAATCTAGGTTTAGGTTTTAAAGTGATTTCCGACTAAGGTTTGGGTGATCTGATGAAGTCCAAATAAGGTGAAATTTTATGTGTGACTTCTCTAAGGAACCTAGTGTGTATGTGATAAGTTTTTAGCTCTTGTATGCTCAATTTACACATGTTCCTAAGACTCAAAATAAAATCAAGATTACAAGTCTTCATATAGCTTTATTACAAATCTTGACTTGATTTCCTTCCTTCCATGAGTCTTGATCACCTGTAGAGGTTAGCACATGCAATATATATGCAATGCAATATGTGTGCTACTCTACATTACTTATGATTAAGATTAGGTTGATTAAATCATCAAAACAAGGATTAAGGCCAAAAAGGCAACAAAAACATCTATTATTAACTCACTCAATACAAGCATCCCTTCTTCCACCAGAGTTTTGCTTCAAGACTTCACTCTTAGTAGGGAAGATGGCCACCAAAGAGGGAGATGGATACATGAGATGAGGGAGAGTTCTATTTATAGCCATAGAAAAAGGTAATCCGGGACAATCCCCCGATTTGGGACTAAACAAATACCAAAAATAGACTAAGCATACACTAATACACGTGCTCCCGAAAGTTAAGCGGATCCAGAGCTATCTGGACCGCCAATTGGCGGTCTATATGATCCATATCCGTCTGGTTTTCATGCTGGGCTTTGCTTGATCTATTACTTGGTCTTGGATGCATCTACTTTATTTATTGGAGCTCCGACCCGAATCGAATTGTCAAAATACTCCCTCATGATGGTGTGGAGTTTTCTGTTTTGCTCTTAGGTCCTTCGGTCTTACGTTGAGGTCCTTCTCCCTTGCATCTTAGTCCCCATGTCTCACAATTAAGTCATTTTCCCTGCTTTTGGGTCCTTTCATGTGTCTTCTCTTCAAACCTCTTTATTTCTGAAATTCAAACATAAAACTCGTCATATAGCATTGCTTAGGTGTACGATAATGGATATAAAGTACAAATATAAGCATGAAATGATGTCAATCAAATACCCCCACACCTAAGTTTTTGCTAGTCCCGAGCAAAACAAAGAAAGAGAACAGCAAACGAGAAACAAGAAATCCCAACTCACTTTCGTAGGAATCACGGTTGCACTTAGCATGTGCAACAAGCCGTTAAACGTCCTTGTTGCCAAGGAGGAGGAGTGTTGTCTCCTGAGGGTTTTCAGCGGATATACCCACAAAATCCGAACAAGATACATTATTCAATCTAGACACTCGACTCGTTGGACATATTTTGTCGATCATTGGACGCGGTAATCCTACGAGCCGACTCTACATAGGTAATCAGTCCACACACCTAACCTAATGAACCATTCGTGCAAGTTAAATAAGGAATTAAGTGAAAGACATAGACAACCTCAACATCCTCAAGTGATACAAAGTGTAAAGTCCATTAAGGTTCTTATTTGCATTACCATTTTTTTCTTTTTTCTTTTTATTAGTTTGAGCTTCATTCCCCCAGGGTCAGATTTCGTGCATCATTGCCCATGAGGACTTACACTATCACGTACACTTTTCCCCAAATCTCCACATAGGGCAATCCCTACCACCCGTGTAGCGGGAGTTCGGTCGGCGCATCCCAAGTCAGATGACTCGAAAGCACCAGGCACAAAGTCCCCTCAGACCTACTTTCCCGAGTGATAGGAGCCGTGCGAGAAGAGAGAACACCTACTCACTTATTTCTTATCTACACATGAACCAAAACCCTTACACTTAATGTCTCACAACAAGATTTAAAAGGTCATTGACTACAACAAACTTCCTTAAGTTAACAAGACACGAATTATTGACTCACTAGGTTCAGGGTGGATTTCTTTAAATGTTTGAGCACTCAAACCCAATGATTACTCACCCCCAAGGGAAAACCGGGGTGCATCCTAACGACTCGATAAATCCTAAAGCCACAGTACTAGATATCCTAATGCATCAAGTTCAAGACAATTTTGGGAGCTTTCTTTTTACTTTGTCTCTCAACGGTTTTGCACATGCTAAACACACGCAAAACCCACAAAACATTTTCTTTTGCAAACACATGAAGATTTTGAAAGAAATGTAGAAATTTTAAAGCACTGGGCAAGCAAAAGAAGACAAGTCACCCAAGGATCATGACAAGCAGATATATCGATATTAAATGCAGCACACTAACATGACCCTAATAATGCACACAAAAGAAAACAAAAATCAAAGGAAAAGACTCGACTATGTACACACGTAAAACACCCCCACACCTACTTCATGCATTGCCCTCAATGAATGCGAGCAAGATACTACATGGAGTTATGCATGAAAAAGAATAGATCTCACCAACGTGAAGTACACAGGGAAGTTTCTGGCTATGTTGATGGACACAACCCAAATTCCCTCAAAACCTGTGAGATGCTAAGGAAGGGATACAAATACGTGAAAGAATTGTGGCCCAAATACTCAAGGGTTGGGGCCCACAACGACTGATGCTCACTGAAGGAGTCTTTTTTTTGTTATACAAACATGAAAGCTCAACCACTCATGCAGGAGCATGAATGGTTGAGTGTGAGAGAGGTTCATGAAGGAACATGACCTCCTCGACTTCGGCTGGTGCCCCCTCCAAGTAGGGTTTGAGGCGTTGTCCATTAACTTTGAACACGTCCACAATCCCTGGGTTCAAGATGTCAACCGCTCCATGAGGATAGACGGTTTGGACAATAAACGGGCCAGACCAGCGACTGCGGAGCTTACCTGCAAACAGATGAAGCCGGGAATTGTAGAGCAACATCTTCTGCCCGGCCGTAAACACCTTTCGTATAATCATGCGATCGTGAAACATCTTGGCTCGGGACTTATGAATTTTGGCATTCTCGTACGCATCATTGCGTAGCTCTTCCAATTCCACAATGTCGAGCTTACGTTGTACACCTACTTGATCAAGATCCATATTCAGGTTCTTGATCGCCCAGAAAGCACGATGCTCAAGCTCGACGGGTAGGTGGCAAGCCTTGCCGTACACTACCCGATATGGGGACATACCCAAATTGGTCTTGTACGCGGTGCAGAAGGCCCACAACGCGTCATTCAACTTAGTTGACCAATCCTTTCCTCGAGGAACTAACCGTCTTCTCAAGAATTTGCTTTAATTGACGGTTAGATATTTCGATCTGCCCACTAGTTTGCGGATGGTATGGGGTCGCAAGCTTGTGGGTGATCGAATATTTCCTCATAAGCGCTTCAAAGGAGCGATTACAGAAGTGGGTACCCCTATCGCTGATTATGGTACGAGGAGTACCAAATCGCGTAAAAATGTCCCTTAAGAATTTAGTGACCACCTTGTTGTCATTGGTCTTTGTGGGTATAGCCTCAACCTACTTAGACACATAGTCAACGGCCACCAGAATGTAAACATTCTCGAAAGAGTTCGGGAAGGGACCCATGAAGTCGATGCCTCACACATCGAAGATGTCGACAACAAGGACATTTTGCAAATGCATCATGTCACGTCGACCAATCCTGCCAAGGCACTGACACTTATCACATTGCCTACAAAAGTCGTAAGCATCCTTGAAAAGAGAAGGCCAGTAGAATCCAGATTGGAGCACCTTGGCAGCAATTTTCTTTGCTCCAAAGTGTCCTCCACATGCCTTAGAGTGGCAAAAATGGAGCACACTTTGGAACTCGGTATCTGGGACGCACCGCCTAAAAATTTGGGCAGAGCAGTATTTGAATAGGTAGGGGTCGTCCCAGTGAAAGAATCTGACATAAGATCTAAATTTGGTTTGGTCAGATTTTGACCAACCCACAGGAAGTTGCTCGGTCACGAGGTAGTTCACGATGTCGGCAAACCAAGGGTTGTCTTTGATCGTGAACAACTACTCGTCAGGAAATTTGTCATCAATAATTTGGTCTTGTGGGTTGGTCGTCTCTAGATGAGACAGGTGGTCACCTACAACATTTTCACACCCTTTTTTGTCCCGAATCTCGAGATCGAATTCTTGTAACAACAAGATCCATCTCAAGAGTCGGGATTTTGCATCTTTCTTCGCCATGAGGTGCTTGATGGCTGTGTGATCAGAATAGATAATTACGTGGGAGCCAATCAAGTACGACCGGAATTTCTCCAAAGCAAATATGATTGCTAAGAATTCCTTCTCGGTCACAGTGTAGTTCAATTGGGCATCATTGAGTGTTCTACTGACGTAGTAGATCACATGAGGCAATTTGTCCAATCGTTGCCCAAGCACTGCTCCCACAGCGAAGTCAGCTGAATCACACATTAACTCAAAGGGTTCAGTCCACACCGGTGCCTTAATAATGGGAGCTGAAGTCAACTCTTTCTTCAAGGTCAAAAAGACACGGTGACATTCCGGTGTGAACTCAAAAATGGCATCCTTAGCCAACAAGGCGGTGAGAGGTCGAGCAATTTTGCTAAAATCCCGAATGAACCGCCGATAGAATCCAGCATGCCCCAAAAAGGCACGGATATCCTTCACATTACGTGGCGGTGGGAGATTAGCAATAAGACCCACTTTGGGTTGATCGACCTCAATTCCCCTACTTGAGACCACATGTCCAAGTACAATCCCTCGTTTCACCATGAAGTGACATTTCTCCCAATTGAGAGTGAGGTTCTTCTCACGGCATCGCTTGAGGACAAAGCTCAAGTGATGAAGGCACTCATCAAAGGAAGCGCCAAATATGGAAAAGTCGTCCATGAAGATCTCAAGGAAACGCTCAACCATATCGGAGAAGATGCTGATCATACACCTTTGAAACGTTGTCGGCGCATTATATAACCTAAAGGGCATGCGATGGTAGGCAAACGTGCCAAAGGAACAAGTAAATGTGGTTTTCTCTTGATCCTCGGGGGCGATGGGAATTTAGTTGTAACCGGAGTATCCATCAAGAAAACAATAATACTCATGTCCGGCCAACCTTTCCAACATCTGATCAATGAATGGCAACGGGAAATTATCTCTCCGCGTTGTCGCATTGAGCTTGCGATAATCAACGCAAACTCGCCAGCCAGTTTGCAGGCGTGTCGGGATAAGCTCATTATGCTCATTCTCCACAACCGTCACGCCTGACTTCTTGGGAACCACATGGACAAGACTCACCCAACAAACTATCAGAGATAGGATAGATTATGCCATGATCCAAGCACTTAAGAACCTCCTTTCGGATGGCTTCTTTCAGTACAGGATTCAATCTCCATTGTGCGTCCCTGCGGGGCCTAGAATCCTCTTCCATGTGGATCCGATGCTGAATAATACCAGGGCTAATTCCCTTGATATCCTTCAAGGACCACCCGATCGCCTCTTTGTTTTCAAAAAGTACTCTTTTGAGGGCAACCTATTGATCTTGTGCAAGATCAGAAGCAATAATGAGTGGCAAGGTCTCATTATCCCATAAAAAGATGTACTTTAGGTTATCGGGGAGTGGTTTAAGCTCGACCAGATGTGGGTCCTTGTCGGATTCAGAGTTACTTTCAAGTGGCTCAAGCACCCAGATGTGCCTCCTTGTCCAGAGATACCCTGGCGGATTCCTCAAGATCATCTTCACTCGCAACCTGGTCATTAGGCACCTCAATAATGTGTCGATGTGAGTCGAACATGCCTAATGACTCGGGCTCATCCGTGTCCTAGATGAAAATTGCTCCGACAGTGTCGTCGAAGAGCCCGGGTTGCTTACCAAGAGTGAATATGTTGAAATTCACCGTGAGGTTTCCAAAAGACAACATCATCAATTCATTGCGACAATTGATCAAATCATTAGAAGTCGCAAGAAATGGCCTCCCAAGGATCACAGGAATTTGTCCTTGTGGGTTGGACACGAGTTCAGTATCCAAGATCATGAAATCAACTGGAAATACGAACTCACCCACTTTGATAAGGACATCCTCCACACTCCCTCGTGGAATTTTGACGGATCTGTCAGCCAACTGGAGGGTTGTCCTTGTTGGTTTAAGATCGCCTATTCCAAGGTTGACATAGACTGAGTAAGGCAGGAGGTTCACAGATGCCCCCAAATCATGCAAGAGACAGTTGGATACCCTGGGTCCTTGTATTTGACTTGCATGGGCTGTGTCAATATTGAGCTCACATTGGCAGCCAAAAAGGCTTTTTTGGGCACATTTGTTTTTCTCTTGGTGGTGCAAAGGTCCTTGAGGAACTTGGCATACGGTGACATTTGTTGAACAACGTCCAACAACGGGATGCTCACCTTTACTTGCCTAAGTACCTCAACGATCTTGTCCCAATGCTCATCATGTTTTTTCGTCAACCGATGAGGGAATGGTGACTTGGGGACATAAGAATCACGAGGAGGAGTCTCAGAATTAGGTTCCTTAACAGGCTCAAGACTCTCATCGGAAGTCTCGCCAACAGGGTTGGCTTCAGGCATTTTCACATTGTTGTCAACGACCCTTCCCGATCTCAAGGTATGGACAACATTTGCATGTTGGGAAGGGTCACTTTCAACATTGTGTACATTCTGCCTAGTGATTGATCGTTTTATATTAACCGCAAGTGCACGGCCGCGTTGAAGCGGTGGCAAATACGGGTCGTCCACTAGGAGGTGTGTCGACACTTGGTTTGTGCGAAGGCGAGAGGTAAAGAAAAGGAAGATGGATGTATTACACTAAACTACACTACAATGTTAAACTAGTAAACAAACAAGCTAAAATGAACTAAACAACTAAGCTAATCAACTAATGCAAAAGATAAAATCACAGGAATGAAAACCCCTAAGGGGTGGAGGTGTGTGTGCACATGAAATAAGTGTGATATGAAATGCATACAAGAAGCTCAAGTAGTTAGTGTTGTTAATGCATAAGAAGTACCTAACTATGGCAAGACCTATCATTACAACACTAACTTATGTGCATAATATGAGCAATGCAAGGTTGTTATTAAGACACTTAGACAAGCATGGAATGTACATAAGCTATGACAGAAACCATCAAGTAAGGTTCTTAATAATTCAAGCAAGCATACTAATATCAACACAAAACAATCATATTAAGCATTCAATCCATCTACATAACATGTACACACACCTACTCCACCCCCAAAGGGGATGGAACTACTCACACATATTTAAACTAACTACTCTAATAAAATGAAGCATTATACTGAAACAAAACTATACTAATTAAGCAAGAAATATTAAAGAAGCATAAAACAAAACAAGCACCAAAGCAAACACATTAACTAAGCAAGAACTAACAAGCTAATGAAAACTTCTATTATGAACTCACTCAGATTACAAGCAGCCCTTCCTCCACCAGAGTTTTGCTTCAAGGCTTCACTCTTAGTAAGGAAGATGGCCACCAAAGAGAGAGATAGATACAATGGGAGGTGAAGAGTTCTATTTATAAGCATGGAAAAAGCTAATCCGGGACACTCCCCCGATGTGGGACTAAACCAATACCAAAAATAGCCTAAACACACATTAATACAAGTCCAGGAGGAAGCTTAGCAGATCTGGGCTTAACCAGACCGCCAATTGGTGGCCTATAAGCTTCAGATCCCATTGGATCTTGTTGTGGGCTTTGCTTGGATTGTTTCTTGGTCTTGGATGCATCTAACTTGTTTAGTGGAGCTCCGACCCGAATCGAATTGACAAAATACTCCCCATGATGGTGTGGAGTTTCCTGTTTTGCTCTTAGGTCCTTCTGTCTTACGATCCGGTCCTTCTCCCTTGCATCTTGGTCCCTAGGTCTAACAATTAAGTCCTTTTTCCTGCTTTTGGGTCCTTTCATGGCTCTTCTCTTCAAACCTCTTTATTTCTGAAAACTAAACATAAAACAAGTCACGTAGCATTGCTTAGGTGTAAGATAATGGATATAAGATACAAATATAAGCATGAAATGATGTCAATCAAATACCCCCACACCTAAGTTTTTGCTAGTCCCGAGCAAAACAAAGAAAGAGAAAAGCAAACGAAAAACAAGAAATCCTAACTCACTTTCGTAGGAATCACGGTTGCACTTAGCACGTGCAACAAGGCGTTAAACGTCCTTGTTGCCAAGGAGGAGGAGTGTTGTCTCCTGAGGGTTTTCAACGGATATACCCACAAAATCCGAACAAGATGCATTATTCAATCTAGACTCGACTCGTTGGACAAATTTTGTCGATCATTGGACGCGGTAATCCTACAGGCCGACTCTATAAAGGTAATCAGTCCACACCTAGCCTAATGAATCATTCGTGCAAGTTAAATAAGGAATTAAGTGAAAGACATGGACAACCTCAAGATCCTCAAGTGATACACAGTGTAAGGTCCATTAAGGTTCTTATTTGCATTACCCTTTTTTTCTTGTTTCTTTTCACACATTTTTTTTCTTTTTCTTTTTATTAGTTGGAGCTTCATTTCCCAGGGTCAGGTTTCGTGCATCATTGCCCATGAGGACTTACACTATCACGTACACCTTTCCTCAAATCTCCACATAGGGCAATCACTACCACCCGTGTAACGGGAGTTCGGTCGGCGCATCCCAAGTCAGATGACTCGAAAACACCAAGCACAAAGTCCCCTCAGACCTACTTTCCCGAGTGATAGGAGCCGTGCGAGAAGAGAGAACACCTACTCACTTATTTCTTATCTACACATGAACCAAAACCCCTACACTAATGTCTCACAACAAGATTAAGAGGGTCCTTGACTACAACAAACTTCCTAAATTAACAAACACGAATTATTGACTCACTAGGTTCAGGGTGGACTTCTTTGAATGTTTGAGCACTGAAACCCTATGATTACTCACCCCCAAGGGAAAACTGGGGTGCATCCTAACGACTCGATAAATCCTAAAGCCACAGTACTAGATATCCTAATGCATCAAGTTCAAGACAATTTTGGGAGCTTTCTATTTACTTTGCCTCTCAACGGTTTTGCACATGCTAAACACACGCAAAACCCACAAAACATTTTCTTTCGCAAACACATGAAGATTTTGAAAGAAATGTGAAAATTTTGAAGCACTAGGCAAGCAAAAGAAGACAAGTCACCCAAGGATCATGGCAAGCAGATATATCGATATTAAATGCAGCACACTAACATGACCCTAACAATGCAAACAAAAGAAAGAAAAATCAAAAGAAAAGACTCGACTATGTACACACGTAAAACACCCCCCCACACCTACTTCATGCATTGTCCTCAATGAATGTGAGCATGAAACTACATGGATTTATGCATGAAAAAGGAAAGATCTCACCAACATGAAGTACACAGGGGAGTTTATGGCTATGTTGATGGACACAACCCAAATTCCCTCAAAACCTGTGAGATGCTAAGGAAGGGATACAAATACGTGAAAGAATTGGGGCCCAAATACTCAAGGGTTGGGGCCCACAACAATCGATGCTCACTGAAAGAGTCTTTTTTTTTCTTTTTTTTAAACTATGTACAACAATAGGCTTCCATCTTCATATGTCAAGGGACATCAAATGGGAACCCACCATCTCTTGAGCCAGAAATGCGCATGCATGGGCTCGCAACATTCACAACAGAATTGCTCGACCACCTGACACCCTTATAAACATTGTGGTCGGTTGATGCCTCTTTAGAGTTAGCAAAAGAGGAGGCATGAACGAGAGGTGAACCTCTATCAGGTATAAGGGTATCAGGTGGTTGAATCTTAACCCACATGGGGTCCTCAGCAGATACAGAATGAAGAGCATGTGGCCGAGAGGCCATAAAAATAGTATCTTGTGGCTCAAAAGCCACGTGCTCAAAAGGATGTGGCTCAAGGGCCACATGATCAAAAAGAAGTGGCTCAAGGGCCACATGATCAGAAGTATATGGCTCAAGGGCCACAAGATCAAAAGAATGTGGCTCAAGGACCACGTAATCAAAACATAAGGCACCTTCTTGTGCCAGCCCAGGTGAAACATCATCACCAACTTCAGGATCTTCATCGAACAATTCTCTGAAGTACTTGAAGGTGCCCTCAACTTCAATCTCATCCAAGCCCTGGATAAGGTTGACCTCAACAGGGTCATTGAAGGCACTTGGCTTCTTGCCAATGGTGAAGATGTTGAAATCAGCGCATTGACTACCATAAGTCAAGCGCATCAGACCATTGCGACAATTGATCAAGGCATTGGAAGTCGCAAGAAATGGTCGCCCCAGAATGACAGGAATTTGTCCAAGTGGGTTTGGCACAGGTTCAGTATCCAAGACAAAGAAGTCGACTGGATAAATGAACTCTCCCACTTTGATCAGCACATCTTCCACCACACCCGTCGGTTTCTTCATGGACCTATTAGCCAATTGAAGAGTGATCTTTGTTTGTTTGAGGTCTCCAAGACCGAGGTGGACGTAGACAGAATATGGCAGAAGATTAACAGATGCACCAAGGTCCAATAAGGCTCGATGTATGGACACATCACCAATCACACAAGAGATAGTAGGACAACCAGGGTCCTTGTACTTGACTTGCATGGGTTGTGCCAACAAAGAACTCACGTTAGCCGCAAGAAAAGCTTTCTTTGGAACATGAGTTTTTCTCTTCTTGGTGCATAAGTCCTTGAGAACCTTGGCATAAGGTGGCATTTGCTGAATCACCTCCAAAAGAGGGATATTCACCTTAACCTGCCGAAACATCTCAAGCATCTTGTCATGCTGATCAGAGGTTTTCTTTTTAAGGCGCTCAGGGAATGGCGCCTTCAGGGCATAATGGTGCGAAGGAACCTCAGAATTCTGGTCCAAAGAAACATGAGTGGGGATCTCAGAATCTGGTTCCTTCGACACAAGAGGAGACAAGGGGACCTCAGGGTTCGGCCCCTTTGTCGAAGGAAATGTAGAAAGAACCTCAGGATCTGGCTCCTTCCTGGAAGTATTTGTGGAGGGAGCCTCAGGATCCGGCTCCCTCAAAGATGGTGATGACAAAGAAGGTGACCCAATGTGGTTATCCACATCCTTACCAGACCTCAAAGTATGAATCACATTAATATGATGGGTCGGTTCAGAGGTGGCATGAGGTAAATGTGTCCTTCCTTGAGAATGGGTACCCCGAGGATTCACCTCAGGTTGACTTGGGAACTGAACCTTCTCGCGTTCGTGGAGTTGATGAGCCAACTGGCTAACCTGCATTTCCAAAGCCTTGACTGTACTTTGCAACGCTTGAAAGGTCGGATCACAAGAAGGGTCCTTAGGGTCAACCCGCTGGGGTGGTGGAGTCTGGTTGGAATAACCCGACGATGAGGCATGAGCAGGTTGGTAATTTTGGTGCTGAGACCTTTGATGTGGGGGTTGGTAGGTCGCCGATGGGCGTGGAGGTTGATAAGGTGGAGGTTGAGGTTGAGCGTGCGAGCTCTGACCGTGACCCCCACTAGGCCCCCAAGAGAAGTTAGGATGGTTACGCCATCCCGGGTTGTAGGAGTGACTGTACGGGTCGTTACGGGGCCTCTGTTGATACATTGCATTCGCATGCTCAGTATCCCTTGGAACGTAAGCGCATTCCATGTCATCATGGCCCGTAAGTCCACACCTACCACACTCGGGAGTAGCGACCTGAGCTACAGGAGCTCGGTCCAACTCTAAACTCTCAATCCTACGCATGAGAGTAGCCATTTTCGCCTCAGAAGCGATCGATGAGTCAACTTGATAAGATCCAGCTCGACCAGAAGACCTGGCTGCTGGTGGCTCTCTCATGGTATCCCACTCGAAGGTACGTTCAACCATGGACTCAAAAGTATCCCATGCCTCCTCGATGGGTTTCATTTGGAAGTCACCCTGACACATCGACTCCAACAATGTGCGGGTGTTGTAGTTGATGCCCTCATAAACAATTTGGCACAGCTGCCATAACTCAAATCCATGATGAGGGCACTGCTGGAGAAGGTCCTTGAACCTCTCAAAGAAACCATGAAACAATTCGGTCTCGGTCTGATACATTTGATGTATCTGGTGCAGTATCTGTTGAGTTTTCCTTTGAGGGAAAAATCTCTTCAGAAAGACGGTCACAAAGTCATCCCATGACCGAATCGAGCTCGCCGGGAGGCTATACATCCATTTCTTCGCATTATCCTTCAATGCGAAAGAAATCATCCTCAACCGGACTGAATCCTCGTCAAGCTGTTGAAGCTTGAACATGGAGCATACTTCCTCGAATTCGCGTATAAAGATATACGGATCCTCCTTATTGGCAGTAAAGGTTGGAAGCATGCTCAGATATTGAGGTTTCAGCTCATAGTTGTTCCCGCGAGCAGGGGGAACAACTATGCAAGAAGGTTGCGCGGCCCGAACAGGATGGGTCCGCTCCCACAAAGTCATCGGTCTATCATGTCGAGCTAAAGGTGGTGGTGCACCAAGAACTCGATCCTGACCGAATCTCCCTTCCTCTCGAGTAAGAGGAGGAGGAGAAGGAGGTCTACGTGGTGGCGGAAGCGGACCGAGGTATTCCATGTATGGAACCCGGTCTCCCTCGCCACCACGAGACGACTCGGCTTCATGCTCCAAAGGAGCACGAGGCGGAGATGGTCGATCACCAAGACCGTCCATCTCAGAAGAATGCACTCTCTCGAGTCGAGCGCTCTCACCAGAACGAGCCCAACCTCGCATAAAATGCTCGACTCGACTCTAAAATAACAGACAACAGAAGGTGTACTAGAGGAGGAGACTAAACGTAGAGAATAGATGAGGAGAGGACTCAGGTGAGGAGGGAAGAATCCCTAGAGCTAGCGTGGGTAGAGGGATCAGGAAGAAGCCTAACTAGCAAGCACGGCTCCAACAATGTAAGGCAATGGGTCCTTAGGCTAGACGACGCCTAACTTCGAGGTCACTAGCCTCGACACGCCTCACCTCCCTACAACGAGGACCACAATGCCCAGTAAGTGATACCAGATCCGGAGATCCAGTACCTCCTACTATCGACAAGGTAGGCAATGCCGATCAGGTCATGACGGTCTCAACTAGATTACTCTCCTAGTGCGCCCGAAATCCTAGGGCCAATGTCTACTTGCTTTTAGTTAAGGCTTTATTAAGAGTGATTTTTGGGGCCAAGGAAAGGGTGATGAAATCCCCCACCTTATCTTTTATGGGACAGCCCCTCCTTAGTAGCGATTTGATCCTAGATCTAGCAATCAATCGCTCCAATCAACGCTCTCTCACTCTTGTCCTGATGCACCTTACTAACTAATGCATGATCGAAACATGCATGAATGAGAATTTTGGGTGCACGTACCTCACGCCAGCAATCAACAACAAAATGTAAAGAAAAGAAAAGACAAATGCATGCAAGGTCTACACAAGATGCATGACCTAGATGGCAAGAAGTCTAGTCTTTTGCTTTGAGTTTTATGGTCCAAGTTGATTAATGGGGGAGTGATTAATGATCTGGGAGCAAACCAGAAGTCAAAGCATGCAAAATAGGGATCCCAGATAACAAAAATTACAGAACTAACTACCAGAAAAAATTTGAAAGTAGGAAGCCCTCACCAGGCCTCCAATTGGCGGTCTCCAACCGCTGATTGGCGGTCCTTTTAGGTCTTCTATTCCTCAAATTTGTCCTGCAGCCTCCCCTTGATCGGATGGTTCCCTGAAACTAAGAAAACTGGAAATAAAAAATTAAAAACCCCTCGAATCGTCCAAACCAACGTCTGGACAGAGCACCTCCCCGGCAACGGCGCCAAAAACTTGATTGATCGTTTTATATTAACCGCAAGTGCACGGCCGCGTTGAAGCGGTGGCAAATACGGGTCGTCCACTGGGAGGTGTGTCGACACTTGGTTTGTGCGAAGGCGAGAGGTAAAGAAAAGGAAGATGGATGTATTACACTAAACTACACTACAATGTTAAACTAGTAAACAAACAAGCTAAAATGAACTAAACAACTAAGCTAATCAACTAATGCAAAAGATAAAATCACAGGAATGAAAACCCCTAAGGGGTGGAGGTGTGTGTGCACATGAAATAAGTGTGATATGAAATGCATACAAGAAGCTTAAGTAGTTAGTGTTGTTAATGCATAAGAAGTACCTAACTATGGCAAGACCTATCATTACAACACTAACTTATGTGCATAATATGAGCAATGCAAGGTTGTTATTAAGACACTTAGACAAGCATGGAATGTACATAAGCTATGACAGAAATCATCAAGTAAGGTTCTTAATAATTCAAGCAAGCATACTAATGTCAACACAAAACATTCATATTAAGCATTCAATCCATCTACATAACATGTACACACACCTACTCCACCCCCAAAGGGGATGGAACTACTCACACATATTTAAACTAACTACTCTAATAAAATGAAGCATTATACTGAAACAAAACTATACTAATTAAGCAAGAAATAATAAAGAAGCATAAAACAAAACAAGCACCAAAGCAAACACATTAACTAAGCAAGAACTAACAAGCTAATGAAAACTTCTATTATGAACTCACTCAGATTACAAGAAGCCCTTCCTCCACCAGAGGTTTGCTTCAAGGCTTCACTCTTAGTAGGGAAGATGACCACCAAAGAGAGAGATAGATACAATGGGAGGTGAAGAGTTCTATTTATAAGCATGGAAAAAGCTAATCCGGGACAATCCCCCGATGTGGGACTAAACAAATACCAAAAATAGCCTAAACACACATTAATACAAGTCCAGGAGGAAGCTTAGCGGATCTGGGCTTAACCAGACCGCCAATTGGCGGCCTATAAGCTTTAGATCCCATTGGATCTTGTTGTGGGCTTTGCTTGGATTGTTTCTTGGTCTTGGATGCATCTAACTGTAGGATTTCATGTTTAATTGTACATATTTATTTCGAAATTTTAATGCACAATAAGGATCAATTTACAATTTTCTATGATTTATTTCATGCATGCATCAATTTGTTTCAATAACTAGTTTCAAAACTTTATTAAAACAAATATGGGCTCCGAAATTCATACCTAGAAGTTCTCTAAAACTTCTTGAAGATTCGGAGACGTTGTGGATGCTCCTCGCTGCGCCGGATGCCTCCGAGTATTCACCAAACTCTAAACAAGATCGGAGAGAGGGAAGCTAGTCTCTCAATCTCCGATAGGGTTTAGAATCCAATTACTAACCCCTCTTTAATTCCCTTGAGAAGATGATCTCTTAAGAACTAAAACTAAACTTAAGAATTAAGGGATTTTCGTGGAGATTTATGGAGAGAGAATTTTTGCACAAGTAATAATGAATTAAATTAAGGAGGTAATGAGATAAACTTGTATTTATAAGCTCTCTCCAAATTACCTATTCATGTGCAACCCCTTGTCCATGATTTCATGCAAAATTCCATCTAACCGTCCATTATTTAATAATAAATAATATTAGCCACGAATTAAATCAATTATGGACCAATTCCATGCATGATCTAATTAATTCTTAAATTAATTCTGCTGAAAACCGTCTGGACTGGTCGACCGTTTGGAGGTTCGGTCGACCGCTCGAACCTTGTTTCGGTCGACCGTTCAATAACTCGGTCGACCGTTCGTAACAGGAATTATTCCATCTCGATGTTCGGTCGACCGACCGATTACTTTCGGTCGACCGTTCGAACAGATGAAAATTCCCTGTTATCGGTCGAGAAATGTCCGGTCGACCGTGCCCGATCAGTCGACCGTTTACTGCTAACCGGTCGACCGTTGGAGCACTGTTTTGCAGACTTGTCAAATTTTGGTTTAACCCCTACAAAATTTGACATTTCAGGATTAGTAGTAAATTCACAACTTATGTAACATATTATCCTATGTAATGATCAATCATTACACCCCATAATATTTACATCTCATATGAATTTAATTTAGATTCTAATTATGTTATTAATCACAACATAAATTTGATTTTGCTTGTTCACCTCATGTGTCATATTTTCTACATGAAACCCGACACATCTTATGAACTCAAAATCCCCATTTCTTGTTTCCCAGTTTTGCGGTGTGACCTATGGGAGGATCTAAACTAAGTTGACAGTGATATTAAGAGCTTAATATCACAAGCTATAAGCGGTATCTAGCTACACATTATAGCTCACAATTAATTAGATGTCTTAATTCCAATCGAACCAAAACCCGATCCATTTAGTGATGGAGTGCACCACTTGTGTCCGTCCCTTGCCTCATGATATTAAGAATACACACAAAGTAGTACTGTGTCATCTTTGTATTAGTATTCATTTCTTGATCTCTTTAAGCTAGTTATAAATATGTGACTTAACTCAAATCACATTGTGCCATTATAACTTTGCTTTATCAAGGGGCCCACTAATATCATTACTCAATTGAGAGGGGCAATGATAGTCTTTTGACTAACTATCTTCTCCAACAAAAGTTGTACTTAACCAACTAATGCCTTTACACTACACTTATAGATAGCTCAAGACACTAGTCAAATTAAGAACTCCTTAAGCGATCGGATATAAGTCTCATATCAAAGGACCAAGGACACAGTAAAATATTAATGACACAGAAACACATTCCTATAATATTTTACTTGTTAAGTCAATTCGGTATACAAAAGTACTATTTTACTCTTTTGTGTACCCGTGTTGTCACTCACTTGTAGAGCTACAACGATCTATGACCAACACGACAATCTTAACTCGGTAATTAATGTCCCATGCTAATTACCATGATTGCGAATATCTTTTGTTTTATGTAAACCAATATCTTTTAGAGCTCTACGGTTAAGGACCAAGAGCCTCTTCCTTAACACTTCCAAAAGACGAATAACATAAACAATGAACAAAATGATTTCTCATTCAATTCATAATAATTGACATTTAAAAGTAAAACTTTTAGAACACATTCCCTTCACTAACTTGTTTAGTGGAGCTCCGACCCGAATCGAATTGACAAAATACTCCCCACGATGGTGTGGAGTTTCCTGTTTTGCTCTTAGGTCCTTCTGTCTTACGATCAGGTCCTTCTCCCTTGCATCTTGGTCCCTAGGTCTCACAATTAAGTAATTTTTCCTGCTTTTGGGTCCTTTCATGGCCAAAAACTTGATTGATCGTTTTATTTAAACCACAAGTGCACGACCGCGTTGAAGCGGTGGCAAATACGGGTCGTCCACTGGGAGGTGTGTCGACGCTTGGTTTGTTCGAAGGCGAGAGGTAAAAAGAAGGAGAGAAAGGTTGATTACTCTACACTACACTAAGGTGCAAATGGAAATGGAAGGAAAGCAATAAAACTAAGCCCCATAGGGGGTAGAGAAATAATGTGAATATAAAGAAGTGTGTGTGTGTTCATTAAGCTCCTCACAATATGTAGTGCATGAAATCATAAAACTACATCCAACTTTGCCTCCACATGAATTAAGATAAGACTACATCGTTAAAACATACAAGACAATAATTGGAATGAAGCTACATGAACTCAAGTATAAAGACTAGACCCTACTATGCCTCCACATGAATTAAGATAAGACTATATCATTAAAACATACAAGACATTAGCTAAGGTAAAGGCAACAAGAGCACATACACTACAAATTGTGTTTCCAATATTAACTTCATCCATATCCTAACCTTATCATTCCCCATAAAATAGGTCCACTAATCAAAGCATAAGCTAAGCTTCCTTCAAGAGCATTAGCATATCAAAGATAAGAGTGAAAACCCATTAGATGGTTATGGAAATCATATAAAGCTCAAGGGATAAAGATAACACACACTTAATACACTACATGATTATATCACATATTTCTCCACCCCCAAATGGGGATGAAACTACTCACTACTCATTACACTAACTATATTAGCAAAAGAAAGCATAATACTGAAATGAAAGTTAACTAAGAAGGCAAGAAGTATTAAAGAAACATAAAAGGAAACAAACAAGAAAGCATGCATATGAAATGAAATTAAACTAAGAGAGAAACAACACAATTAAAGGAAAACATTTATTATTAACTCACTCAATTACAAGTAGCTCTTCCTCCACTAGAGTTTTGCTTCAAGGCTTCACTCTTAGTAGGGAAGATGGCCACCAAAGAGGGAGATGGATACAATGGAAGGTGAAGAGTTCTATTTATAAGCATGGAAAAAGCTAATCCGGGACAATCCCCCGATGTGGGACTAAACCAATACCAAAAATAGCCTAAACACACATTAATACAAGTCCAGGAGGAAGCTTAGCGGATCTGGGCTTAACCAGACCGCTAATTGGCGGCCTATAAGCTTCAGATCCCATTGGATCTTGTTGTGGGCTTTGCTTGGATTGTTTCTTGGTCTTGGATGCATCTAACTTGTTTAGTGGAGCTCCGACCCGAATCGAATTGACAAAATACTCCCCATGATGGTGTGGAGTTTCCTGTTTTGCTCTTAGGTCCTTCTGTCTTACGATCAGGTCCTTCTCCCTTGCATCTTGGTCCCCAGGTCTCACAATTAAGTCTTTTTTCCTGCTTTTGGGTCCTTTCATGGCTCTTCTCTTCAAACCTCTTTATTTCTGAAAACTAAACATAAAACTCGTCACGTAGCATTGCTTAGGTGTAAGATAATGGATATAAGATAGAAATATAAGCATGAAATGATGTCAATCACCTAGCATGGGCAGGTTGACTCGGGAACTGACCCTTCTCGCATTCATGGAATTGATGAGCCAACTGGCTAACTTGCATTTCCAAAGCCTTGACTGTACTTTGCATGCTCTGCATGAACGCTTGCATCTTAGTCCCCAGGTCTCACAATTAAGTCTTTTTTCCCTGCTTTTGGGTCCTTTCATGTCTCTTCTCTTCAAACCTCTTTATTTCTGAAATTCAAACATAAAACTCGTCACATAGCATTGCTTAGGTGTAAGATAATGGATATAAGGTACAAATATAAGCATGAAATGATGTCAATCACTGAGCGACGTCGTGGTCGGTCTTCTAGTAGTGGGAGCAGAGGTCGTGATCGGTCTTCCAGTTCGTCTCGATCGTCCGTAAACACAGGTGCAGGATCTGGTATGACGATATGTTTGTTGTTATTATTATTACTTCGTTGTTTATTTTATTCATTAAACATGTTCTTCCAATTATTATATATAACTTTGTTATTTTTTCCATCTTGTAGTGTCCGGACGGATTGACGTCGATAACTTCCCATATGTTGATAGACTACCAGGATTCATTTTACCATTTATGGAGAGGTGGAATGACGTACGTGCTAATGACAACTGCAGATTTCGAAGTGTTGTCGATATTTTCCATGGTGGTCAAGACAATTGGTTGTACGTTCGTCGTGCGATTTCTAATGAGATGGGGGTGAATCCCATTTATGAGCACATGTACTACGACGGTGTGGAACAGGCACGTCAACGAATTGATTGGGGGCAGGGGACCTTGTGGCGAGGATCACTATATGGAGGTTTGGTTCGACTTATTCCCGATTGCCAATTTTTATAAGTGTGCAGTTATATATTTCTCAGTGGGAGCGGATGATTCGTTGTACCTGTGTATTACAGTGCTACCTTGGGAAAGTCCGTCAACCATGACTAGACCATGCAGAGAGTTGGTCATTGCTCATTTAGGGAGTTACAAATATTTCATTTGCCTAGAATTAGCTAAGGGATTCCCAGTACCTCCTATAACGCTCTTGTGGTTTCAATTGCGAGATGAGAGTGTTGCTGGCTGGGAGGAAGAGTACGAAAGTAGGAGAGCGTATTGGGACCGGTTACATAGTACATTTTGATTATCACTTGAAATACATTTGTAATGTATTATCTATCTAAGATTATATCGTGTCCCTAAACTTATATCGTGTTGTTCTTTTATAACATTTTAAATTTAAATCACATATACGAAACAAATCTATGATATGCTCGTGAGACATAAATCATAAAAATACAACAGATAAACAAATACAGAGAAGATATGTTTGTCAGAAATAAATAATAAGTATACAACAGATAAACAAATACCAACAAAGGTAGTAATGGTTCAACATATAATAAAATAAATAATGTACAAGCCAACTACAACTCATCATCTGAATCCTGGTCAGAGATGCATGTTTGATACGCTTTAATTAACCGCAAGTGCACGGTCGCGTTGAAGCGGTGGCAAATACGGGTCGATCCACAAGGAGGTGTGTTGACTCTGGTTTGTTCGAAGACAAGTGGGAAAAGAGGGGAAGAAGTTGTGATTACACTAAACGAGTAAGCATTAAATAAGGAAAACGAAAGCAAGGGAAATTGAAAGCTGGAAATCAGAAATGGAAAACCCCTAAGGGGTGGAGTGTGTGCACACATGTAAAAAGATAGTGAAGAATGCATTCTATAGGCACAAATGTAGGTAGTGTTTTCATGCATAGGAAGTGTCTAAAGGTTATGGCAAAACCTATCAATCCATTCACTAACCTAGTTGATTAACATTCATATACACAAGATGGTTATTTCAGAACCTAAACAACCATGTGAGGTGTTTAAGATGTGTGGCAAAACCCATCAAGTGTAGTATTCTACTCTAACAAACAAGCATACATTCACATTTATCAACACAATCAAAATATAAAGCATTCATATCCATTCTTTAATGCATATATGAACATCATCTCCACCCCTGGATCTACTCACTACACATTACTCTAACAATTAAACTAAAGAAGAAAATAAACATTCTAACTACTTTAGCTTAGAATCAAAGAAATAAAACTAAGCTAAGCATGCATAAAGAAATAACATAAGAACAAAACAATGGAAAAATTATTTTATTAGATGACTCACATTGAAGGTAGCATTCTTCTCCATCTTGATATTTTGCTCCAAGGCTTACTCCAAGTAGAGAGAATGCCACCAAGCAATGGGTAATTACAATAGAAGGTGAAGAGTTCTATTTATAGCCATAAAAAAGGTAATCCGGGACAATCCCCCGGTATGGGACTAAACAAATACCAGAAATAGACTAAATACACACTAATACACGCTCCACAAAAATCTTAGCGGATCCGGACCAAAAGTGACCGCCAATTAGCGGTCCTGGACCGCCAGTTGGCAGTCTACAGTGTTCGGATCGCTCTGAATTTTCTTGTGGGCTTTTCTGAAAGGCTTTGTTTGTCTTTGATGCATCTACTTTGCTTGTTGGAGCTCCAACCCAAATAGAATTGCCAAAATACTCCCCATGATGGTGTGAAGTATTCTTGTTTTCTCATTGGTCCTTCGATCTTACGTTCAGGTCCTTCGATCTTGCATCTTAGTCCTTGAGTCTCTCAACTCGGTCATTTTTCATGCTTTTATGTCCTTTTATGCCTCTTCTCTTCAAATCTATTTATTTCTGAAATTCAAACATAAAACTCGTCACGTAGCATTGTTTTGGTGAAATATAATGGATATAAGATACAAATGTAAGCATGAAATGATGTCAATCAATGCCCAACTGACTGTGCCACGCGTGTACGAGGTCAGCCAAATTTGCACATGCAGATCTTGTCTCCTCGTTCGGCATTTGGTCTCTGTATCGTAAGAGCGGCTCCGTAACCCGTATCGTCCTACTCATCCACTATATGTAACATCAAAATTTAGTGTACACTGACAATAAAAACAAAATATACATTATATATATAAATTAATTTAGAAAAAAGTACCGCATCGCCACATGTCCTATCCAATGGTCTCTCAGGTCTCGGGACGGTACCGTGCACGATAACTGGATGTGAGCACCTACTGGACCACTCCAAATAATTTGCATTACAAGAGGAGGGGTCACGGCTACGTCTCGGATCGTCCAGGTGAAGTCGGCCTCCTCTCGGAAATGTCCTCCAAACCGACATTGCGCTCGAAACGTTGTGCCTGACGTCGTACATCGTCGCAATCGCATATCTCACTGCATGGTCTGGCGTCGAGATGTCACTTGAACGTACCCTAACTGACGCAAGATGCGATCAGGCAAATAAGGCTCGATGATATCCCGATAACGAATAACGTCCATCAATAAAGTCCTCGGCACAACTAAAACACGCTTAAGACCATAGGGCAATCACTCGACCTAAACGTTTACACGTAATAAAAATAAAAATAAAATTTAAATAAACGATCATGATATATAATTTTATACCTGCGATGCAGTCCTATGATCTAGCCATCTACGAATGGAATGAAGCCGCCCCTCACTCCTATCATCGGTCTGGACAACCCACATACGCGAGGATGACCCGACTCAATGATCTTCCGATCCCGATGCAGGCGGAAAGAAGGAAAATACTCATATATCCAGGCCTACAGCAACGCCAGACAACCCGCAATACCAGAACAATCTGCACGACTAACTATCCCCAACTGACGATACAGATATCCCAACGTCGCCGACCCCCATGAGTACTGACCAATGGTATCTTGCTCCCTGGCCTCCAATAGATCACGTGGTCTGACTCTGGAACCGCTCTTTTCGACAAACAAGATGCAACCGAGCAGTAAGAATATGTAGTCAGTCAACTGTGAATCTTCAGTCTGTGGTGGTCATTCCCGTCTGCACAGTCGTCAACAACGTCGATGCTAACATCACCGCCACCCCAGAATGGACTATCCCTCCCAAGACCATCGACTCTGACCCTGAGCAACTCTGATACATAAATCTTAAGCTCGGATGTCGATGCCTGAGCACTGACCATACGACCCTCAACAGGAATGCGCAGAATATGGAAGACGTCATGCAACATGATCGTCATCTCTCCGAAAGGCAAGTGGAACGAGTTGGTGTCAAGCTGGCACCGCTCCACAAACGCAGAAATCAACGACATGTCAAGGCAGGGGAACATGTTGTTAGGCAAGTGACCAAATCCGCTATCAGTAATGGTTGTCGTCATATCGTCACTCATCACTTAACGTCAAGCTTGTAATGTAGTACATGCTCTGTGCCAATTATGACACTTCAAAACCTTCCGATCCTTGCCCTACCAAATGCGTATGGCGATGTGGTCTCCAAACCTCGGAATGATGCTGCTCTCTAATGGACCACTGGGCATCACACCAGTCACGATCCAAGAATCGTCCTCAACCCTCTTCTTTTTCTGAGCACGGACGTCTACAGTGCACGAATTCGAATAACCGGTGACAAACCGCCCACCTCTACCATTCCGAATCACCCACTCAGTAGAAGAGGAACTACTATGTCACCCCCATCCTCCACCAAAGTGTTGCCTCCCCACCTCCTGCAGCTCCAACCCCAACCAACCCCCATCGTCACTCTCGTCGTGACTCTTCAATCTTCACCTCATCCGAATCCTCCTCGTCGTCGAAAGAATCCTCACGAGTCTAACGACGATGAAAAATATCCCTCTCCCTCCTAACCGAAGCAGAGATACTCCGTCTACGTTGATGACGAGGAGCTGACTCATCATCCAAACTACATACAACGCATAAGGGAACTGATTTCCATTTTCCTCCACGGTAACCCAATGACTATTATTCAATTTTAGAAATAAAAATTCGTTAATGGATTTAAATTACTAAATTTACAAATTGATTGATCGATCAATGAAACTAATTATTAACTTAATAATCAATTTAACTAACAATTATAACTAATTAAGCTCAATTTAACTGATAATAACAATTAATGAAGGGATTAACTAATTACTCCATCAATTTAACTAATTATTAACTTAATAATCAAGTTAACTAACAATTAGTCAATTATAACTACTTAAGCTCAATTTAACTAATTATTAACTTAATAATCAATTTAACTAACAATTATAATTAATTAAGCTCAATTTGACTAATAATAACAATTAATCAAGGGATTAACTAATTACTCAATCAATTTAACTAATAATAACAATTACTCAAGGGATTAACTAATTACTCAATCAATTTAACTAATTATTAACTTAATAATCAATTTAAAACACTTATAACTAATTATAATCATTTAAAATAACAATTATAACTAATTAAAATCAATTTAACTAATAATAACAATTAATCAAGGATTAACTAATTACTCAATCATTTTAACTAATTATTAACTTAATAATCAATTTAACTAACAATTATAACTAATTATAATCAATTTAACTAATAAAAATTATTTTTAAAAAAAAAACCCGGGACGTCTGCCGACGCCCCGTCCTTGGGTTGAGCGTCTCCCGCGGACGCCCACCCTAATTTTTTTTAAATTTAAACTAAATGAGACATTTTACCAGATTCGAGTACCCCGAGACGTTTGCTGACTCATTTCCTGGCATCGAAGACATTCTTCTGGATGTTTAGGAGTGGAAGATGAAGAGAGAGTGGTAGTAGGGAAATCAAATGAAGTCATATTAATAGAAATGAAAGAATGACAAAATAATAATTCGCACGGACGATTTAAATAGTTTTTCGACAATAAATTACATTTCAGTGACAATAACCTACTAGAACAACTTAAATACAATTACTTCTTAAAACAATTTCTTACACTAGAAAACATTACATTGACTATTATAATTACATTATTATAACTAAAATAGACCTACAAACAGTGAAAAATATTACAGAAAACCCAACTCTTTAGCTAATGTAACTCTTTTTTTCTTCAAAGTGCGATAGATTTGCTTCTCCTCTAGGAATGAAAGTCTTAAGCACGTTCATTGTATTTTGTCTTTTCTTATAAGTAAGTTTTTGTTAGATTTACAGTTTGGAAGAAGACGGAAGAAGCAAGAAGGGAAAGAGTATGTATATGTTCTTGTTGTTTGAGTTGTTTGAATACATGAGTATATATACGGAGTAATCTAGCCGTTAGTATACATTTATTGGTGACTTGGGGATCTCAATCGGTGGTTTGGTGACTTGATTCGTCTTGCTTCGGTTCTTCCTCCATCTTTAATGTTCAACGGTAAACATTTATCTTGCTTCGGTTCTCCTCCATCTTTAATGTTTTCAACACGCCCCCTCAAGTTGGGTCTAAAATGGATTGATAGATCCTAACTTGAGAAGTATGTTGGAGAAAGCCTTGCGATCTAGAGCTTTAGTGAAGATATCTGCTAACTGATCTTTGCTTGGAACGTAGGGAACCTCTATTTGTTTTGATTGTATTTTTTCTCGAATAAAGTGACAGTCGACTTCTATGTGTTTGGTCCTTTCATGGAAGACAAGATTCAAAGCGATGTGTCGTGCAGCATTATTGTCACAAAACATCTTCATGGGTTTCTGAGTTGTGATCTTCATATCTCTGAGTAGTTGATTTAACCAAATTAATTCGCTGGTGGTTGAGGCCATTGCACGGTATTCTGCTTCTGCACTAGATCTGGCAACTACATTTTGTTTCTTGCTTCGCCAAGTTACTAAGTTGCCTCCTACGAATGTGCAGAATCCAGAGGTTGATCTTCGATCATGACTTCCAGCCCAGTCTGCATCAGAATATCCATTTATTGAGTTAGAGTTGTTGGATCTCATCCAGAGTCCTTGCCCGGGTGTGCCCTTAAGATAACATATGATCCTTTTTACTAAATCTAAGTGGTGTGTGTGAGGAGCATGCATAAATTGACTTATTTGACTTACAACGTATGTGATGTCGGGTCGGGTAACAGTAAGGTAAATAAGTTTCCCTACTAATCTTTGAAATTGACCAATATCAGAAAGAGGGCTTCCATCAGTTGGTCCTATTTTTTGTTGATTTCTATAGGAGTGTTTGAGGGTTTTCATCCCAGTTTCTTAGTTTCTTCAAGTAGATCTAGGGTGTATTTTCGTTGGGAGAGAAATAACCCTTTCTTTGAGTATGCAATCTCTATTCCTAAGAAATATTTTAAGTATCCTAAATCTTTTATGTCAAATTTTGATTTTAGGTATTCTTTAACTAATGTTATTTGATGATTATTATTTCCAGTTATAATGATGTCATCGACATAGATAAGAACAATAATTGTAGTGTTGTGACTATGTTTCGTAAACATAGATGCATCAGCAGAGCTTTTAATAAATCCATAGCTAAGGAGAGAGAGACTGAGTTTAGCATACCAGGCACATGGTGATTGTTTTAGCCCATATATAGATTTATGAAGCTTGCATACCTGGTTGGGACACGTGGTGATTCCAGGTGGAGGAGTCATGTAGACTTCTTCTTCAAGATTTCCCTGTAAGAATGCATTTTTGACATCCATTTGGAATAATTTCCATCCTTGATTTAGAGCGATAGAAAGAAGAACACGAACAATGTTCATTTTGGCTACAGGAGCGAATGTTTCTAAATAATCAAGGTCATAGGTCTGAGTGTAGCCTTTGGCCACAAGACGGGCTTTATATCTTTCTATTTTCCCATTGCTATGATATTTAATTTTGTAGATCCATCTACATCCAACAGGTTTGATACCTGGTTGGAGTGGAACAAGCGTCCATGTGTGGTTATCTTCTAAGGCTTGTAGTTCATCATTCATGGCTTTGACCCACTTCGGATCATTAATAGCCTCGTGATAATGTGTAGGTTCTTTGTTTGTGTCTAAATTTCCTAGGAAGGCTTGATGCTGTTGAGAAATTTTCTGGTATGATAGAAAGTTTTGGATAGGATATTTGGAGTTTTGGATAGGATATTTGGTGTGAGAGAGAAAATAATCATTGAACCTGATAGGAGGGTGAGATGGGCGTGTAGATCTTCTCGGAGGTTCTTCTCCTCTTTCTTCATTTTCTTCTCCTCGGTGTCCATTTTCTCCTCCTTCGTCTTCATTTTCTCCTCCTTCGTCTTCATTCTCTCCTCCTCTGTGTCCATTTTCTCCTTCGTGTCTATTTTCTCCTCCTCCGATTGTTGGTGATGGAGGAGGTGTTTTCTTCTTGACCAGGTTTGTGAAAGAAAGGAATGGTTTCAAAGAATGTGACATCTCTTGAGAAGTATGTTTTTTTATTGTTTGGGTCATAGCATTTGTATCCTTTTTTTCCTAAAGGAATACCCTAAGAAGATACATTTGATGGAGTTCTGATCAAATTTATTTTCTCGTTTTTTGAGGACAAAACAAGTACAACCAAAAATTCTGAGGTGCTCGATCATAATTTTTTTATTATATAGGATTTCTAAAGGTTTCCTATAGTTAGTTGTGGGACTGGGAAGACGATTGATAATATAGGTAGCAGTTAGAATCGCGTCGGACCAAAACGGTTTTGGGACATTGTTTTGAAGGAGGGAGTGAGTGACATTTAAAAGATGTCGGTTTTTTCGCTCTGAAATCCCATTTTGTTGTGGTGTATTAATACATGAGGTTTGATGAAAAATACCTTTTTGTCGTAAAAGATTTTGAAACAAATTGCTCATGTATTCAGAACCAATATCAGATCTGAAAAAATGGAATTTTGCGTCAAACATATTTTCTATGTAACGAAGAAATTCGCAAAAAACTAAGTAGGTGTATGATTTGTTTTTTAAAAGATAAATCAATGTGGCTCGAGAAAAATCGTCAATAAAGCTAATAAAGTACCGAAAACCATTGTAAGACTCAACGGGGGCTGGTCCCCAAATATCAGAATGTATTAGTTCGAAAGGAGAATGAGTTTTGGTGCTAGAATTTTGAAATGGTAACCTAGATTGTTTAGCAAATCGACACACATCGCATAAGAGTTCATTTTTAAAAATAGGGAATAAATATTGTAATACATTTGATGAAGGATGACCCATCCTTTTGTGCCAAAGGATGTGATTATCCACCGTATGGGTATGTAGAACTTTCTTGTTTGTTTCTAGAATGTAGAGACCGTTCGTGAGGATGCCCTTACCAATCATCCTCCTGGTGATACGATCCTGAAAAATAACATCATTAGGAGTAAATATAACATTACAATTAAGATTTTTGGTGAGTTTGGCAACCGATATAAGGTTAGCATCGAGGTTAGGCACAAATAGAATGTCATCAGACGTGTTGTTAACTAAGTTTGGCTTTCCTATTCCTTTAATTTGGGCTTTACTTCCATTAGCAACAGTTACAAAGTTATTTAATAACCTAAGATTTTGTTTTATATTGCTAAGTAGTGTTGGATCACCAGTCATGTGATCAGTGGCTCCGGTATCAATAATCCAAGGTTTATTTTGTGATTTGGATGCTAATTCAGAGAAAGCAGTAAAATTAGAAAGGTTGGTAATTCCTGCATAATTACCTGTTGCAGGAGGGGTATTCTGCAAATAGTCATTGAGCTGGCTCACCAGATTCTTTAAGTGGATTTGATTTGGCGGATCCGGGTTACTTGACCCATACCTGATAGCATCTGATCCAGTAGACCCGTTTTCTGTTCGGATTCGCGGAGTCGGGTTTGCGGATCCGGATATGCGATTGATATAAAAGGTTGTGTTATCCGCATAACCAGTAGGATTTTGTAACTTTTCGTATTCACTTTGTCGGCTGCCGCTCCGGAAGGTGTTGTCGGCGCCTCCGACCAGGTTGGCGCTGCCGCCTCCTCCGAGCAGGTTGTTGTTGTTGCCTTCCACCAGATTTGCTTTTGTATTTCTTTCGGTTTTTTGTGGTCTGAGGTGCGGGAACAGAAACCAGCACGAGTTTTTGCTATGTCCTGGTTTCTTGCAGTTTTCACAGTGTTCGTTGCTTTTGTTTCTGAATCGCTTTTTTGTTCCCTGAGCTAGGTTCCGACTGGCGATGAGGGCTTGGTTGTCGGGGTTTTGATTTTTGTTGTGGTTGTTCATTGTGTTTCTTCTTGTTTCCTCGCGCTGAACGAGGCTTGTGAAGTTTGCGAGGCTTGGGAGATCAGACGCCATAAGTATTTTAGACCGAATGGTCTCGTAGCTTGGATCCAGTCCTACCAGAAACTGGTAGATCTGATTTTGCTCTTGTCGCTTTTGAATGATTTCTGGATCTGTGGTTGGGGGTTCATATATTTTTAGCTCGTCCCACCTTCTTCTGAGAGTACCGAGGTACTCAGTGACTGAAGCCCCGTGTTGTTGAGTTTGCCCGATCTCCTGTTTTATTTTGAAGATATGTGCGAAGTTTTCTGCTTTGCCGTAGTGATCTTGGACTGAGTCCCATAGCTCTTTCGCACTTTCTTTGTATATGAAGATCTCGGCGATGTGATTTTGCATGGATGCGATGAGCCATGACATCACCTGATGATCTGAGGTTTGCCATTCATCTTGAATCTTCTCTATTGCATCTTCTTTTGGTTTTGGAGTCCTTCCGGTGTCGTGGCCAAGTTTCCCCCTGCCACTGAGGGAGAGGGTGACCGCGCACGCCCAAGACAAGTAATTTGTCTCGTTTAAATGTGTCGTGACCAGGCGGTGGGGATTCGCCATGTCTGGTAGATTTCCATTGCCGTTCGACATGAAGGATTTTTTTTCTGGTGTTTTTCCCTTCTTGGGTTTGGATGAGGGTAGAGTCGACCTTCAACCCCCTTGGATGAGGTGAGGCCGATGAGGATTCGGGGAAGAACTGAGGCTAAGAGTTGATCGAAAGCTCTGATACCATGTTAGATTTACAGTTTGGAAGAAGACGGAAGAAGCAAGAAGGGAAAGAGTATGTATATTTTCTTGTTGTTTGAGTTGTTTGAATACATGAGTATATATACGGAGTAATCTAGCCGTTAGTATACATTTATTGGTGACTTGGGGATCTCAATCGGTGGTTTGGTGACTTGATTCGTCTTGCTTCGGTTCTTCCTCCATCTTTAATGTTCAACGGTAAACATTTATCTTGCTTCGGTTCTCCTCCATCTTTAATGTTTTCAACAGTTTTTTTTCCCGTCGATAATCATTCTTACCATGCAACTTCCCCTTCAATTCTCTCACTCAAATTAACCACAATATCCAACTCTTTTTCTTCAACCTTCTGCTATTATTTCTCCTTTGCCTTTTTTTTATACATTCAGGCCGGTTAGGAGACTCCATTCTGATGTCTTCACTATTTTAGATGGGGTAGAGAAGTATTCTGATTCATCAAGGTGTACTCTTTTTTCACTGCATACTTCCTCCTTTAGGACTATTAATAAGAGGAGAACGAGACAATATTTCTTTGAACTTTTCAATTTCTCCTAACATGTTCCAAGCTGTTCAAATAGGAACTTCAACAATATTGAATGTGTTGATAAATGATGTAAGACTCCATAATCACATTTTCTTCATTCATTCCGTTCCTCCTCCTCCTCCTCCCAAGTGCTTCTTCACATGAAGTGTCCTATTTCAGTGTAAACCCCATATTCTTTATCAAGTGTTGCTCTTTCATATAAAAAACCAAATGTTGTTCCAAAATTGCACTTTCATTTAGGGAACTACTATTCGTCGCCTCAAAACTACTTAAATCGCCCCAAAAATGACATTTTTGCCCTTAACAAATCAATTAATATTCATTTCGTCCCGTGTCTTTAAACAAAGTTTTTGACTCAGTTTTACTAACATTTCTAGTACCAACACCACGAAAATGTCGGGCGAAGCACCTAGATCAGGCGAGATAATGGAGGCGGATTTTTTTCCGACTCAGGCGTCTGACTAAGACGCCTGTACCATCGTGGAGGCGTCTGGCTAAGACGCCTCGACCATAGTACAAGCGTCTTACCCAGACGCCTATACCATGGTCGAGGCGTCTGGCTAAGACGCCTCAACCATGGTGAAGGCGTCTTAGCCAGACGTCCCGTTTTTTTTTAAAAAAAATTGTCAAATTAAAATTATGGGGCGTGTTATCTCAAATTATTTGACGTTCATTTGCAAGTATTCGGTGGTAACCGGTTGGATTACAATGAGTTTTTTTGCAAGTGATTAAGATTCAAAAAAAAACCAGATCCAACATTTTTTAAGATCTAAAATCTCCCGGCAGTAAAACATCCTGACTTACAAATACCACCTCGACAGGTCGTTTTGGATTTTGAAATTGTTGGATCCGGAAATTTTTGAATTTTCGGTGTACCGAAGGGGTATCAGTCATCCGAATATAGTAATTATTAACTTATTAATTAATTAATTTAACAATTATCTAAATTTATAATCAATTATCCTTTTAATAAAAAATATAAAAAAAATAAAAAATTACGGGCGTCCGACGGAGCCGCCCCGCGTAGGAGAGAGACGTCTGGCTAAGACGCCTGTCCCATGGGCGGGGCGTCTGGGTAAAACGCCCCCCCCCCCCCCATGGAGGAGGCGTCTTACCCAGACGCCCCTCTCCTACGTGGGGCGGCTCCGTCGGACGCCCGTAATTGTTTATTATTTTTTTATTAAAAAGATGTTAGATATTTTACCAGATTCGAGTACACCGGGGCGTCCGTTGGCTCATTACTGACCTCCAAAATATTATTTTTTATGATTATAAGAGGAAGATGAAGAGAGATGTGTGATAGGATGGTAAAATGTCGCGTTTTAGCAGTAGAAATGAGAGAATAACAAAATGGTAATTTGTTGGGACGATTTAAGTAGTTTTAGGGCGATGAACAACAGTTCAGTTCATTTATTTGACCAACGTGTTAGTGGCAATGTAAATGAGAGACGGAATTAAAGTTTGGTCTTGTGTGCAACTTACGTACAAAGACTTCTCTGAGCTTCCAACAACTTGAGAAAGGATAGATGGAGTACGTGATCTCCTCCGCATTATCATCAACCCTCGATAGCCTCATATTCATTAGTGTCTTCTTCTTCTTCTTCTTCTTGACAACTCTCACTTTTCCATCCGGAGATGGTGGTGGAAATTGTGGTGAAGTTGTGGTATTGTTGGAAGTTTGGGTTTTGAAAATTAAAATATTGCATCAACTGCTGAAAATTAGGTTTGGAAAAATAACTATGATTAAACTAGAAATTTTGGGTAATTTGGTGGAAAATTTGGGGTTGGAAAGAAAACTAGGACCAAATAGGAAAATTTGTGGTGATGGATGGGAATTGTGACCACACATATTAGCACCGAAATCTCAAAGGTTCATTTTGGTGTCTAAAACAAATAAATAAGAGAAGATATACCTGAAAATGAAAGTAGTGGCAAGTATTACGACATTGGTGTCTATTTATAGAGAATGAAAATATATATTTATTGCTATATTTATTTATTTAAAAGTCAAATTTATTACTTTATATTAAATTAACACACTAACCAACTCATCCGAAGATATGTGGCCATAATAACTAACTCATGCAGATATTTATTTTGATCAAGACTTGTTCATCTGTATTATGAAATATACCTACTTTAACGTGCTTAACATCTGTATTATGTAATATAACATTAGGGGCGGAAATAAGAGGGGCCATGGAAAGGCAGTTGACCCCTTAGAAATTTGATTTTTTATTTATAAGAATAGTACTATACAATATGTTCCATAGTGTATAACAAAATATTATGGAGTAATCGCTCATCATTAAACTTTGGAATTATTTGAGGTACTATAGTATCCGATATTTTCAAAAAGATATAAAAAAATATCTTGGGGTGGGCATCCATCCTCTTTATTAATTTTGAAAATTTTACGGAGCCAGTAACATATAACATTTTTCTAAAAATAATTTGTTATTCATCTTAATATTTTTCTACTTTGACGAGTTCTTTATTTGCTTTGGTATTTGTATTTTCTAAGAGTGAAACTAATATCACAGGGGATGGATGTCTCCTTCTCTCTCTTAATTTTGAAATAAAGACTGAACCGAAATTGTAGGATAATACTCAACTAACCTACTAAAGTAAGTTTTTTTTCAAAATAACGTATGAAGTTGTGATTCATATTATGGATGGATAATTTATACTTGATGGTTAACCACGCCGAATAAGTCAAGAAATCACAAATCATTATCATCATCGTGTTGAGTTGTTTTACTTTGTTAAAAATACAAAACTTCATGAATTGAGCAATCATTAAAATGGATTGTTCGATGTAGATGTGGTTGTTTTGCTCTGTTAGAAATAGAAAACCCACCAAAATGTGTTGTTCGATGTGAGTTTCAAAATCACAAGTGCACGACCGCGTTGAAGTTGTGGTAAGTACGAGTTGTGTCCATGAGTGAGTGCAGGTCGTCATCGACTATACTCAGGTGGGGGAAGAAAATGAAGATTGAGAGTACCTAAACTAACCAATGCGACACAAATTGACTGAAAAACTTATATGACTAGTCAAGTAGGAGGTGGAGAATGTGTACAAAAGTGTAGATGTGTGATACATGTGTGTGTACAGTTAAGCACTAATAACATGCATAACGTGAAAATCTTCTAATGACCATATCCTAAGTGCGTTTCTATATGAGTTAAGATTTATCACCATCATTAAACACATACAAAACACTACTCAAGATAAGACCAAAAATAATCACATGCTTAGACGCCGATTTTATCTCTTTAATGACATGAAGAACATAGCAATCCATAATAACCACGATCTCAACTATGTTTTCACATGAATTAAGACTTAACATCATTTTTAAAACATGCAAAGACATTAATCAAGATAAGGTCAACAAGGCCACATGCTTCCACATGTCATCCTTATATGGATTCTGCAATATAACATTAATGAAATAAGTTTACAAGATTATGGTATTCTTCTCTCCTCCACTACTCTACTAAGCAAAAATTAAACCAACTCTAAGGACGAAAAACATGAAAAAGAAGAGAAATGGAATGATTACATGTGTATTTATAGAAGATTAGAATGTCTGGATTAATCTGAGCACGATCAGACCACTGCAAATCAGATCTGGATGCTCTAAAGTGCTCCTTCCCGAATACCCAACCCTCTCCAAAAATTCGGGCTCCGTCGTCTAACCGGATCCGCTATTGGTGGACGATTTGGGTTGGATCAGCCTAAAATTTTAATAACTTAAGTTCACCAATTGAGCATGTAGAGTGCACCCTGATCTGTTGGTTTGAACATGTTTGGTAAAATAAAAAAAATACAATATAAATGGACTGTATGATATGCTACTAATTAGTTGATCACAACGAAGAAGTCAAGAAATCACATATTTTTGTCATCATCTGGTTGAGTTGTTTACTTTGTCAAACAATCATTTCAATGAAAGAATTACAGAATTATTTATTTGCATGTTGTGCTTAGATCAAAAGTAGTCAGTTTAACAATTTTTTATCCTAATAAGTTCCCACTATAGATCATGTCAAACTATCTAATGAGATTTAAACATATATCTTTGACCCATATAACTCAAGTGACTTTTGTAAGTTAGAAGAAAATAATATTTTAGCAAAGAAAATGGTTTAAGTTGCAACCGCTGAAAATCATTTAAGACAATAAATATTGTTAAGAACCGACAATTTGGTGGTTTATATTGAAACGAATTTACTTGGTAAAGTTAACGTGAGGAGTCAATTGTGTACCAGAGGTCAATTGTAATTTTTCTGGAAATATGTATTAACTATTTTCCTTTATGTTTTCACGCCGTAAACAAAATCTTGGTTCCGCCACTGTATAACATCCATTACTAGTAAACAGAAAAGTAGAAATACGTTACGTGTGTAACGTTCAAACATGTTTCATGTATATTTAGCTCCTGAAAATTAAAATCATACACACTACTGAACAACAATTCGTTGGTCCAAGTCGTCATTAAAGTCTACTAGATATTAACAGTCCATGTTATCTGTAACATTTCAGCAACACTAAAAACTTTGGATTAGTTCCAGCTCCCTTACCAGGATAGCAAGCACATCGACATGTGACGTTATTCCTGAAATAAGAAAAAAGTGCATGTCAACTAATGATAACAAAAGAAATCGTATCAAAAGTTTGTGATGCATTCAGCTGCTGGTAGCTTTCATTCTTATCATACGGTTTTTGTGTTGACAGACCCAACAGCTTCTCTAGTGCATCAAGTCTTGTAGACATAATTTCAAGAAACACCTGTGGCATGAGATATTGGATTAGCATATAACCATGTAACTACTATGACATAAGATGTCAAGTTTTTATGATACAACACCTTTTCATCCAGCTGCTGATAAGTTTCTTAAGAGATGTTTGGTTGGCTGGAATGGAATGAAATGAGAATCTCATACCAGGTTGGAATGGATTCTCATTCTAGGTTGGAATGGATTCTCATTCTGGGATAGGTAGATAAGGTTCTGATTCCTAGATATTGGCTGAAATAGATTCTAATTCTGGACCTAAAATAAACAAACCAAACACCAGAATGGAATGAAATTCATTCCATTCCATTCCATTCCAGGTACCCCCAACCAAACACCCCCTAAGAAGTTTCTTATGATACATCACTCAGTTTTTCTGTTGACTGCAGGCAGTGCTTTTCTAGCGCATCAATTTTTTTACATAAAATTTCTACCAGCTCCTGTGACGAGACATTGATTGGATTAGCATGACAACATGTAAAAACAATAAAGATGTTCGCGTAAAAGATATTGAACTGAATCTTCTACACCAATACAATAAAGATACAGTGGCAAGCAAGTTATCTATGGGCTTGTTTTGAATTATATTTTGATAATCAATTTTTCTAAAATATGATCAAATCTTAGAATCAATTTCCAAAGTCCAAACTTACCCTAACCAATGATATAAAAGTTGGCCAACTAGTCCGATTGGTCGCCAATCGTCCTTCAACATCAACATAAATATTACCCTAAAGCAAAGTAACGTGGTCATATGTACGCATCTATACCTCCTTCACCTTGTGACAGAGAGGTCGTCTCCAATTGACTCGGGATCTGATGCCAATTTACAAAAACCAGCTCGGTTTAGTCCATTGCAACTGAAAACGAAAAAATAATTTAATCTTTGACTCCATCTCCGGCCTTGAATAGAACAAATTCCTAGCCATTAGTCCCCTAGTCCGTGTGGCCTCCAACAACCCCTACGATTGCTTCCTCAACGTCGAAAGGCCCCTCTTCTTCCTTGTTAGTTGTTTCTTTTGTATTAGTTGTTGCTTCTTTTCTTTCTTGTTAGCACATAGTCAGATTGGTCCAAAACAATCTTCTTGGAATACCAACCACATCAAGAAGCCGACACTAGTCGACTGACTAGCCTGAAGGATAGAAAGGCCATTTTCTAGGATCAAAATGGATAGAAATGTAGTTCCAAAGGCAAAGTCAAATGGGGTGCAATTGTCAATACAGTAGCAGTAAAAAACACAGAATTCAATACCTAGAAAATGCCCTTTCTATCCATTTGAATAGGATCCAGAAATTGTTCATCAGGTTGAATTTTGTGTCAAAAAAGTGAAAATTACCATTAAATATGAAGGGTTGGAGAAGATGAAGACACAATTATGAGAACATAATTACAAATACTAGCTTCACCAATCCAAGTGTGACAATCACTTAATCAAAAGATGGCATAAACTATAATGCTAGGGCACTAGCGTATATGTTATGTCCTAATCCTTTGCTAATTGGGTTTTATTGTGTTTAGGTGGAGGATTAGTGGAGATTGAGATGGAGGGTTGAGATTGAAGGAAGGAGTTGTGGTGGATGGTGGAGATTGAAGGAGGAGAGGTATAGGTTGGGTTGATTCTCTCTCTCTCCCTCACTCGTTTTCTCACTCCCTCTCTCTCACGCGTGCCTCTCTCTCTCGATCCCTTTTCGTCCAGCTGAGGAAGACGTGGAGGCGAGGCCGGCGAAGCGCGGAGGAGCTCTGGTGATCGCCGGAGTTGAGGTGATTGCGTTCGAGGAGTTCGTCGGTGGAAAAAAGATTTGCGAGGAAGCGCTCGCCGGGATTCTTCAAAGGCTTCTTCAAGCCTTAAGGTATGTCAAGCTCTAGTGTAGATCTCCTTTTAGCCTTTGCGAGGGTTGGAGTGACCGACGGTAGGCCGGAAGGCTCGTCGAAATCCTTGCAGCAGCTTTTCTGCTCTGCAATGGTCGACCGGCGGGATGGCGCGGTCGACCGATCGTAGTGTAATTTGGGCGGAAAACCCTTGTACCGGTCGAACGATACTCTTCGAGTGGTCGACCGGTGGTACGTTTTACCAGGGGAAAAAGACTCTGCATGTTTTCGGTCGAACGGGTCCCCTTTGCCGGTCGACCGAAAAGCACTGTTGTAGGTCGGTTGGGGGCGTTGACCATCTAAACGGTCGACCGCTCATTGACTTCGTCCGACCGGGGTTTAAGTTAACTTATTGGCCGGTCGACCGGAAGTGCGGTTTCGGTCGACCGTGTAGTGCGGTTTTGTTGGGGGATTTTCCCTGAATGTTTTCGGTCGACCGTGATTGGTGAGTCGTTCGACCATTGGTGCTTTTTGAGCAAGAGAGGATTTTTCCCTGTTGGATTTCGGTCGAACGGGGCCCCTTTGCCGTTCGACCGGTTGGACGTTATTTCGGTTTTTCTGAGGAATAGTTGTGGTGTTCGGTCGACCGTTTGGGTTCTTCCGTTCGACCGTTTGGGCACTGTTTTGCATATGGATGCTTGTGCCGTGTGTTGTTGGATCCGTCTCGAGGGCAATGGGTCTCCGGCCTTTTTGGGGCGACAGTACAGACATTGCCGGCCTGAGAGGAGGGACGTGTTGTGGCTCTACGGAGCGTTGGCCGAGACTCTGACCGGCGGTGCCTTGTGTGCACGTGTTGTGGCTCTACGGAGCGTTGGCCGAGACTCTGACCGGCGGTGCCTTGTGTGCACGTTGTTGTTGTGGCTCTGAGGAGCGGGTGCCTGGTGTGCACGGGAGATTGTTATGTTTTACTGCATTTCATTTCATGTTTCATTTCACATATTATGTTCATATTTTAGGGGTTGGGCATACGGGGTTTCCCACGGGAAACTCAGGCATATTCATGTTTTATGTCAGGTCGTACGCGTCATTAGGAGGTGGTGACTGCGGACAGGAGCACCCAGACCAGACCATGTCTCTTTTGTTCTTCGAGGTGGATGATCTTTCCCTTGTACATGTGTTATATAGCTTTTGGTGTTGGGTTGTAATCATCCTTGACTCTTGTATTGTACAGTTTCTCATATTATATATATATGTACTCGTGGTTTGGTGACGACCCCAGTGTTAATTTTTTATCTGTTTAAAGTTTTAAATTTTCCGCTGTTTCGGGGCGTTACAGTATAGATTATTGGTAAAAATAATTTGGATGATAGATTATTGCCTATTTCGGTTCAGGGTAAACATTTAAGGCAAAGAATGGCTAAAACTCCTAAAATTTATAATTGTTTAAGTACTTTCTAATTAACAAAAGATAGTTATAGTCTAGAAAAAACATATTATATTAGGTAAAAGTAGCTAATATATGAGCAACAAATTTAATTTAATTTTGGACGATTGGTGAAATGAAAATTGCATTACATTATGATCAGGATCATGGAAAGTGCATTTTAGTAGGGATAATGAAAGAGAAGTGAAAAGTTTTAGTGACGTCTTGGTGGATAGGTGCATTCTCCATGAAGAAACCAAATGTAATGCAATTTTCATTTCACCAATCGTGAAGTCAAAAGTGCATTTCACCAATCGTGAAATGAAAATTGCATTACATTATAATCTATTGTATGGAGTTTGTCTAAACGATATTTTTGACCATCTTAATCCTAGGAGGTTTGATAATAGGTCAGTTGGAAGTGTCACTATCTGAAGCTATATATAATAAAATGTTATGGAGATATTTAGACTGATATGAGTTTATGTACAGAAACCAATTACAATTACTGTGAATCTGTTACAGAATCCAAGAGTCTGCATGGCCATCTTGGAATCCTGAACAGCCATTTCATTTTTTTTCCTTCCATCAGAAATTTGATAATGTTCTAGACAATAATTGTTCCATAATCATCTACATATGGAACCCAACCGAGGAATAACACAACTTGAAGAAAGATAAACGAGAAATCAAGAAAACCCAAATTCACTTCAATTTTCTATGAAAAAATAATAATCCGAAACTCACAAAGAAAAACGAATCCTAAACTCGCAAGAAATTCTTAATCTGGTTTTGATCTTTCAAACGGAAAATCCATATTCACCTCCTTTTCCTACTAAAAGCCAACTTTTTATTTTTTTACAAAAGATATCGTATGAAAAACCACTTTGTAGTTGCACAAGAAATTCCAAACCCACCTAATTTTCCTACCAAATAACTCACTTTTACAATACATCCTGCACAAAACCCAATCCACAATATCATGAAAAATGAACACTATGACTGGGGAATCTTGTAGACGTTGCAACAGCCAAAAAAGGGTGGCAACCAGACATTTCGTGTTGGGTTATTCCACGGGACTTTATGTAATCACACAAGTTACGAACATTCCATAATGAGTAGATCAACTCCACCTTTCCTTCTTAGCCCAAAAAATGTTTTTTTGTGCGTATAAGACAGAATATAAACTGAAACAAGCAGAAAACCATTCCTCTAATTGTTATCACAAAAAAACTTCTGTACGTAGGCGTAAAAACCCAAAAGTTGGCTGGACAAGATAGAATTAAGAAATCAAATCTTCATGATTCAAGAGAAAGGCAAGGTTTTAACAAGGGGAAGATAAAACATGTGAAAGCACCAAACAATCAAAAAATATACAAATCCATCAACAGAAGCTCAAAAAGGTCAAATCTTTACACACGCACAGCCAAACAACATCCTCAAACTAAAAAGTCCTAAAAACCAGATTAGAACTAGAGGTCAATATACGTTTCAACATTAAACAGTTTGGATTGGGTGATTTCATGTAACTTCAAATAATAACTTGTATAAATTCTATGATCATAACCAGACAATGGAACAACCATTAAGCATTAAAAGATACTTCTACTTTGTTTTACCAAAACCTAACAACTTTCTTACAAAATAATACTGTCGTGTGACATGGAATTCACATTGTTGTCAATATGAATAATTTTTGTTGCTATGATTCTAAATTTCCAAGAAGCACAAAATAATTTTTTGAAGAGACCGGTGGAAGGAGAACACCTCATGACTTTTCACAAAGGTTAAATTTGAAGACTGAATTAAAACGGAAGTAGCACAGAAGTACAATCACAATGCATTTAGAATTGGTTACTGAATTTTTCTTAATGAAGTGAATTGGTGAAAAATCTCTGAAAATATGATTGTACAAAAATATGATTGTAAAAGTACCCTAAAAATCTAAAATCAAATAAGATCACAAAGAAATGGGCACAACAACCTAAGGGTGTGTTTGTAACCATATTTTGATACTCAATCAAGTATGATTTCCAATAACAAAGAATCAAATGTGATTTACAATTTGATATCCAAAAACACAGAATCTCCATAAGTACGTTAGGAAGCTAATTCACATTTTTGAACATTGGATTGCAGAAATGCAATTCCAGAGGGAAATCTAAGAGTCGATTTGGAATCATATTTTGGTATATGTTAGGAAATCTGATCAAATCTCATAATCAATTTCTAGACGTACTCTAACATTAGCATGGAGATTCGAAGTTAATTGTTAATTGTAAATCACATTTGATTCTTGATTTTTGATGATCAAAATTGAATTAGGATTTCGCAAAGAAAACCAAACAGATCTGGAACAACTGACCTTTTCGTTCAGATCCGGAAACTTCTCCGGTTCCATCAGAAATGCCGGAGGGCACGCCTTGGATCAGAAGCGAGCCTTGACCCAAACAATTCGACATCTCCGGTCTCCCAAATCCTTGACTCTGATCCTGAAGCAAATTTCCAATTAACAGAAGTGCTAAAACCCATGAATGATTCATGGATTATACTGATTCTTGCATTAAAATAAACCCATGCACAAAAGAAAAAACCTATACCATCAGACGGAAGTTCACAGGCATACAAATGTAATTCATGAGTGCAGAAGGTATATGTGTACCCACATTAACGGTATACATGCAAAAAAATAAAAACCGTCTTTTCTTTTGTTTTTTATCAGTAAGAGCAAAAAACCCTTTGTCGAAATGAAGAATTTGCATTGTGAATCTTACAAGACAGCTATACAGAAGTACGTACTTGTAATGATGGGAATTCAAAACATATACCAAACTACTGGGAGGTTTCAAAAGATATCAATGAACTCTTTAAAACCAAAAGCATACCTTGTGAAATTCCTCTGCAAGATCCTCAGTAACGATGGCTATAGATTATGCATGTGCGTTGCGGAAGCAAGATGTTGCCTGTGATTTTCCGTCTCTGTTTTTCCTGTAATAATTGAAATAACAATGCACTAAAAATGAGAATGACTGGTCGTCACCAACTGTTTTCTTAATAAAATTGTCGCACAGACCAACTTATATATAATCATTAAAACAAAAGTAGATCATATTCTAGTCTAGGGGGAAAAAGGAGATTTTGGGAGTAGAGTCAAAGCATCCATTTCAGAAATAAAAAGCCAACAACTAGTTTCATAAGCATAAACCAATTTGTGCCATGCAAGAACCCTTTGTAGACTCTACTATATTATAGATGGCTAGCAGGAATCCAGCTAATGAAAAAGATATGGTGACAAGAAAATAAAAGCGTAGGGTATAAAGTTCAAGGATAGTAATAAATAAAAAAACAAAACCAGATAACATGTAGCAATTACAAATCCTGTTAGAATGCGAAGGTAAGAACCTTTTCAACTACAATCATGAAAAAAGATAACATTGGCGGAGTATATATGTACCGGAAGAACAAAGTAACCATATAGCATTGTTGAAGTGTATATGTACCAGAAGGACGGAATAAACACCATCCGAAGAGTGACCAAGTCACACTTCGGTGAAATTTAAAGGTGAATTGTAATTTTTCATTTCGTCCCATTGTGTGTTCAACTGATTGTGATGGAATTTGATTTATTGGTAAAAGAATACAGCTATGGTCTTCACAGGAAATATTATATATGCATTTTGCATCTATGTAGCCATTTCAATGATAGAATACCTGCAGACTGAGCTTCGAACACATGACTTTATGTTTATCTCATGTTACCATAAATGACTATTTTTAATGGAAAATGGCTTCAAATGTGTTGAGCACGGGCCTTGGAAAATAAAAAATGTCTCATGTCATACTAAGACAACATCTTCTGTCAAACCAACATTCCAACTATCACCACATTTATTTTTGTCGAAACTTAAAGATCCAATCCAGCTCTTGCCCAGGGATTTTCTTATTCCTTTCTCCTTCATCAATTTCCTGATCTGCAAGGCATCATCCCACCGGCCAACAGTCTTGTAGATATTTGCAAGAAGAATGTAACTCAGATGATAATCGGGTTCTAGTTCAATCACCTTCTTTGCAACACATTCTGCAACATTTGGATTTGAAAAGGTCGTGCAAGCACCTAGAAGAGTCAACCAAAGAGAAGACTCATTTGTGAAAGGAGAACTATTCAGCAAAGCTTCAGCTTCTTCTAACAACTCTGCTCGACCAAGAAGATCAACCATGCAATTATAATGCTCAAGCCTTGCACTAATTTTGTAATCATTGATCATTGACATGAAGTACTTTTTTCCTTCTTCAACAAAACCTGAATGGCAGCAGGCAAAGAGAACCCCAATAAAACTAATATAATCAGGTTTTAACCCTCCTTCCTTTACCATATTGTTGAAAATGTCAACGGTTTCACGACCTCTACCGCTTCTAGCAAAACCACATATCATTGTGTTCCAAGTTATAAGATTTCTCATCTCAATATTCTGGAAAACCCTGTAAGCATAATCCAGAAAACCACATTTTGCATAGAGATCTACCAGTGCAGATTCAATAATAACATCATTTTCGCATCTTGTTCTTAGAAACTGACCGTGAACTTGTTTTCCTCGCTTGACATCCAGAAGACCTGTACATGCTCGCAGAACTGTACCAAAACTACAATTATGATCCTTTCTGTCCATGCCTTGAAAAATTCGAAGAACCGAATCATAATCACCGCTTTGGCAGTAGCCTCCAAGCAAAGCACACCAGGATATTGCATTCTTCGTGGGCATCTGATCAAAGACTCGTTGGGATTCTATGATCACTCCACACTTGGCATACATATCCACAATGCTGCTGGAGACGACTACATTGGATTGATTTCCAAAAGCAATGACCTTGGCGTGAATTTCTTTTCCTTGTCTCAGCATGCTTAAATTTCCCAATGCGGTCAGAATAGTTCCGAAAGTGTATTCATCAGGGACCAAGCCATAGTTGTGTTGCATTGCGTAGAATAATGCCACCGCCTCATGGAACCTATCGTTGCGTGTGCAAGCTGAAATGATGGACGTCCAGCCAATTGCGTCAGGAACAAGCATCTCATTGAAAACAAGAAAGGCATCGTCTGGGGCGAAATTACGACCATACATATCCACAAGAGTGCAAGCAATAACATGATTAGAACCGAAACCAAGCCTGAGAACGATGGCGTGAAAGCACCTGGCGTGCATGAATAGATGAGCACGGTAGGAATAGGAAAGGCCCTTGATCATGACAGAAAGCGTGAAGGCATTGGGCTCGATGCTGCCGGAGTGCAACATGTGGCGGAACACGTTGATGGCCTCGAACGGCCTTCCGGCTCGAACGTAGGCAGAAAGCATTGACGTCCAGGATATGGTATCTTTGTAGTGCAAATTATCGAACACCTTGCGGGTGAGGGAAACATCGGGGCAGAGCTTGAAGTAGAGAGATAGCAGGCTGTTGCCCACATAGCGATCGGCATCAAGTCCAGACTTGAGAAGGTAGGTATGAATCCGGAGGCCCGTGGAGAAGGAGGAGGAGGACTTGGTGCATTCATGTAGGAGGGAGGAGAACACAATCGGTTTAGGTTCCGTGGTTATTGTCAAGGGTAATGCTAATGCCCTCCCAATCCCAATCCCAATCCCATAACTACTCAACTTTCTCATATATGTCTGGTCTGTCTGAGAATCTCACTATTCATCCATCCTCACATCCAACTTTCAGCAAACACCTTTCATGTAACGTTGAACAACTTTCATTTCAACATCTCCCATTCAGGCATTTCGTCGAACACACCTTAGATAACCCACATTTGACACCCGAAAAGATTTCAAAACGACCAAATAACCATAAATAATTCTAAAATCCAACAAACACCAGAAGCCCCAAAGCAGCAGCACAAACCGGGGCAGTAAGATGTCGAGATTGGAGATGACGATTTTGAATGGGTTATAAGGATGAGGAGCCCATGACGAGAGTCGAAGAGTAGTAGGTTTTGAATTTGATAACTCAGGACATGGACCGGAAATACAAACATTCAGGGGGGCAATTCAGTCATTTGCTGAATTTAAATTTTTATAAAATTTCGTGAGCTACAACATTCCTTTATTTTTTCCCAAAAATAATATAATCTAAATATCTTTATATAATAGGTTAGTAGAATCCCAATGTCTTCTGTTGTATCAGGCTTCTTGATATTAATAAGGGGTATGAATGACCCAACACTTAGTTCTGTGAAAGCCTTTATAAAAACAGGCCTTCTAAATTTGCATATCAAAAGCAAAATTTAGATGTTTCTTAACAAACCATGAGCACATAACATAGAACTGGAAACATTTAATTTTCAGCAAAAAATTCAGAATCCCAACACACTTTCAAGGATCACAGACGTAAAATCTGTCCCCAACGAGACAAAGACAGACAAAGTGGAAAAAATGATCTAAGATGCAATTGATTGTACACTCTTGACTCTATACAAGTTCACACCCGCCCAGAATGTTGCATTTCTACCTGTATATTAATAAGCTGCCTCTTGTAGTTCCAGATGCTCTGTTTATAGCATATTATGAATTTTTTGTTTCTACTGGATGATCTTTACTTCTTGTTCATCAAACATTGCAGAACACAAAACACAGGTACACATCATTTGATAGAATCCGTTTACAACTGAATTCATGTTTAATGTCAACATATCAGTAAAACATGCAAGTAAAATAGAATTGCACGTGACAAATGGCTAGAGTAAAAATATATCAAATAAATGACTCAGAGGTTAGAATAAGAGCTAATGAAAAATAGCTCCCAATCAAATACTCTCCCCGGTCATTATTTTACTGAGTATAAAGTACATGATCAAACATCACAAAAAGTCTTATTCACGAAACAGATTGCAGTTTGAGTCAAGTTATAAATTACAGTTTGTAATAAGGAACCTTCGAATTACAGTGCAGTTCAATTCGAGCTACCAGTTGCAGCTTGTGACGCAGTTAATATAGACCAATCATTTCAAAAAATTACACAACTTGGAAGGTAGATCAATAGAGATTCAACACTATAACCAAAGTATCACGCCTTTGGACACCTATAGTCCCACACAACAATAATTATCAAGTCTTTAAAGACGAAACAAGATTTGCAACCAGACTAGTACAATTTCAAATAGCAAGCAAAGCAGAAGGGCACACTACATGATTTTTCGTAATATGATTATACTTCAGGATGTCAACCACCCTTTCTAATCCAAAACAAAGATTTACTAACCAGGTTAGTGTAAGTTCTATTTGGGTGAGTTGAGCTGCTATATTTGTTTGGATACTACCATGTCAAAAACATAATAAGGTACATGTAACAATGACATCAATCATTCTTCATAAGAAGTTGTTCAAGACAGCTACTGTGTTGCCTGTATATGTTTTCCAACAAGAAAACACAATGAGAATAGTTCCCTGAGTGGCAGAAGAGAATTGAGTTTTCTAATTCACATATATAACCAAACATTTAAGTCATAATATATCATGTAGTGCTGAAATCATGAACACACATAATAACCATAGTAATTAGAAATGATCGACATTGTGATAGATAGCTAGACTAATTACAACGGTTGAACATCAAAATATAATAATAATAATAATAATAACGTTAAATTCACCAGACCCACTTAAATGCATGGTAGGTTCAACAAGTCTATACATTGTATTCAGAGTGACCAGTTGAACCCATGTCAACTCTGTATTAGTTTCAAACAAATGTCTACGGAAAATATCCATGGGCCATGGAGCAGTTCGTCAATATCCAAAAGAAAAGCCATCAAACATTATAACAAGTGTCTACGCAAAGAACTTCCATTCCACTACATGAAACCAAGTTCATTAGTTAATGACGAAAAGGAATCCAATGCTTTTGTTTGTGATTGTCATCCAAGTCTAGCAAAGTAAAGTTAAAGTAAAGCTACATGTGCACACACATATATTGTTGTGGGGATGGAATCAATCAAAGTTAATCGTAAACCATATATATCATCTTCAAAAAAAGGAGATTATCATCTTAAGCTCATTATCAGATCAGGAAGTGTCTTCTGAAGTTGGTTAAATCTTCTTTTCTTTACTCTTCTTTTCTAGTAAACAGCAGAAATGATGGAATTAAGGTGCAAAAATTCCTTCTTTTATATGTAAGCCATGGGATTTTTCAGTAGCACGAATGAAAACTGATATTGCACACATCTCGACACATAAATTATCTCGAACAAACTGAACAATATCAGCAAATACACAAACAGTCCACAGAAATCAGCAATTACTTGGGTGGATGAATAATAAAAGAAAGTCTAATTACCAAGAAAATTAGGAAGCAAAGTTTGACCCCACATGTGACATGGGGTCTCCCCGTGTGTTGTATACTATATAATGAATAATAGTGTTGAGGACATCATGTGTCATGTCTAGTTGTCAAGGTGATGGTTGTTAAATCATCATCATCATCATCAATAATAGTGTTGATCATCAATACGGACCTTCCTACTCAAACTTATTTCCCTGGAAATTTCCAAGAACAAGGAAGCTCATTTTCGTATTCGTTTTCCTTTATTGAAGACAATTGTGAGTAGATAAAATATGAAGTTGTGTATTGAAATTTTGTTGAAGAAATGAATAGCTAATGAATATCAATTTTTTTGGTTGAAGATTTGAAATTTCTTGTGATAGGTAATTAGCAAAAGGGTAGATTTTCCTATCAATTACTCGTTCGGCATGCAGTTCTTTCTTCTGCATTTCAATTAACTAGCATGCATTTTCAATGTTTGAAATAACTTGAAAGATTGTTCTTTAAATTCGAGGAAAATTGAGGTCATTTTGGAAAGAAGTGGAGGGCATTTTAGAAAAAAACCACGTTGACTTCAAGAGAAACATAAAACCATCATCAAGATATGGTTCTATGCTCTTCCTATTCTCTTTTGTTGCAAGCAAGTGATTGGAAGAAGAGAGAATTCCTGAAATGGCTTTGGAGATAGTGGGATGGTTTGTTTCTGCTGTGCTGAGCGGCCTGGTGAACACGTCGCTCGAATACTTCAAGAACCATACGGGCCTGAAAGATGAGGTGGAGAAGTTGAAGCTTTGCATACCGAAGATCGAAAGTGTTGTCTGCGAAGCTGAAAAGAGGCAGATAGCAGATAATCCGGGACTGAAGAAATGGATGTGGATCCTTAAAGTTACTTTGTTTGAGGCAGAAGATGTGCTAGACGAGCTGGAGTACTTACGGATAGAAAAACAAGCCACAAGTTCAAGCAAAAATATAGTCTACCCCAACAAGAAGATAAAATTTACATGGGTAAAAGAAGAAGGCAGTTCAAGCAATTCAAGCCAAAAGTTAGAAGAACGTGCAAAACGATTTTTGAATTTGGATCCTACTCTAAAGAAGTTGAAGGCAGTTGTAGAGAAACTCAACAAGATTGGTAATGATTTGGATCCTTTTCTTAAGATTGTTCGTGAGCAATCTTTGATCAGCAACGTTAGGAGCAGTCACAACGACCAACGAAGCAGAGGGCCCTGCTTGACCAAGGAGACTCCAATATTGGGCCGGGAAGAGGAGAAAGAGGAGTTGATAAACCAACTGTTATGTCTTCAATCTTCCAGGACGGAAGTGCAGCGAAATGTCAATAAAGTTGGCGTGTCTGTTATAGTTGGAGAAGGAGGGCTCGGAAAAACTACACTTGCTCAGTTGGTCTGCAACGATGATAAAGTGAAGCAACACTTCAAGCCAGAGAACATTTGGTGGGTGACTGTTTCTGATGATTTTGTTCTTGACCTTCTGGCGAAGGAGATCTACAATGCTGTATTCAAACGCGAGCCCGATGTCAATGGTTTTGACTTCATACAGGCTGAACTGAAAACTAAGTTGGAGTCTAAGACATTTCTGTTGGTCCTGGACGATGTATGGGATGACATGAGAAGAGCCAGTTGGTCACAAGTTATTTCATTATTGGAACATGGGAAGCATGGAAGCAAGATCCTGGTGACAACCCGATTTGAATCCGTTGCAAGAATGGTGAAGACAACAAGCGATCCAATTCATCTCACAAGATTGGAGGAGGAAGCTTCCTGGGAGCTGTTGAAAGAAGTTTGTCTCCCTTATCCGGAAGATCAAGCAAAACATCCTGAGTTGCTTGAAATCGGGAAGAAAATTGCCAAGAAACTGAAAGGGTCGCCCCTCGCTGCAAAGGTTGTCGGAGGAATGTTGAACGATAAGCTAGATGAAAGGTACTGGGATTCCATATATCAAACTGATATGTGTAATTTCGATGACATCATGTCCGTCTTGAAGATGAGCTACCAACATCTACCGACATATTTGCAGCCTCTCTTCAGATATTGCAGCATCTTCCCTCCAGATCATGAATTCGACAAGGAACAATTGATCTATATGTGGGTCGGTGCAGGTCTAATTCTACAAGAAAAGGACCAGGAGCAAGATCTGGAAGACCTAGGGGGTTGCTACTTCGAAGATCTATTAAGGAGGTCCTTCTTCAAGGAAATTTCTCTTGGATACAAGAAAACGACCAGGAGCAATAGGTACATTATGCACGATTTGCTACATGAGCTTGCTCGGAATGTTTCTGATGGTGAGTGTTGTAGAGTATCAGGCGATAGGTTTCTGGATATTCCTATTCCTTTAACAACTCAACACTTATCTGTGGAGACTGCAGAGTTACTTGAAAATAAAAATTTCTTTAAGAAAATGTCTCAGTTGAAGCACTTGCGCACTCTCTGTCTTCGGTTTCATTGTAATTGGGATAGTCGTGCAGAAGATGAGGCCCCCCTAATTAATAAGTTGTTGGAAACATTGACAAGCATCCGTGTGTTGGACTTACCAGAAGATTATGAAAGGGAGCAATCGACATGGATCAACAAGCTAATACATCTTCGGTATTTGGGTGCTGCTTACGTGTCAATCGCACCCTTGGGTAGGCTACATCTTCTTCAGTTCTTGATTTCCTCTGGTCCGCCACCAACAATACCGGTAGAACACTTGTTTCTCCCTCGTTTGCGACATTTTACATGGCTTTTCAAGGGTTTGTGGTCCTTCCCTGAATTGGGTGCTCCTAGGAACCTTACTATGCTGCGAGAGTTAAATATTTGTCTTAAGAAAGAGAGAGGGTACAAGATCAGTGAGTTGTGTAACTTGGTGGAGCTTCGCTATCTTAACATTAGGGGTCTTGAGAATGTAAGTGGTTCCGAAGAGGCTGGTGAAGCTAATATGAAAGAAAAACACCATCTGAAGGAGTTATACTTGAGGTGGAATCCCGATTCAAATGACGAGCTCAGAACAACGTCAGAGGCGGTTTTTGATGGTCTCGAACCACACGTTGATCTCAAGGAAATGCTTATTAGAGGATACCCAGGTTCCAGAGCTCCTTGCTGGTTTCAAACCTACTCATTCAAAAGCAAATTGGAGCAAATTTGTATAGATAATTGCCCCAATTGGAAAGACATGTCATTTCTCCAGCATCTGCCCTCTCTCATGGAATTAAGGATCTGGAATATGGAGGCATTGGAACGAATTGGCACTCCTGAAGTTTCACGTGGCTGCCAACTGTTTCCCAAGCTCCGCATCCTCGACGTTTCTTCTTGCCGGTTGTTGAAGACATTGCCACCCCTTCCTCTTGGGCTTAAAGTATTGTATCTAAAAGACGTGTCTTTGACCACCCTCCCGGAATGGACAGTCCAGGATAATGAGACCTCGTGGCTTTCTAAATTGTATATCAGATACTGTCCAAATCTAATTTCGCTGAAAGAGGGATTGCTGCGAGAATTTGTGAAATTAAAGCATCTAAAGAAAGTGGAGATTGTGGATTGCCCGAAGCTCGTGCATTTGCCAGATCTCCTACCCACATCTCTTTCAGATATTAATTTGTATGGTTGTTCCTCAATTACTTCTTTAGATCTATCTGGTTTGACCGCATTGGAGAATCTAGAAATCGCTAGCTGTGGGGCATTGGAGTCGGTAAATTTGCAGGGTACACCAGGAATCCGAGATCTCCTACCCACATCTCTTTCAGATATTGTTTTGATTAATTGTACCTCAATTACTTCTTTGGATTTATCTGGTTTGATCGCATTGGAGAAACTACAAATCGCTGACTGTGAGGCATTGGAGTCGGTAAATTTGCAGGGTACACCAGGAATCCGAGATCTCCTACCCACATCTCTTTCAGATATTGATTTGAATGGTTGTTCCTCAATTACTTCTTTGGATCTATCTGGTTTGACCGCATTGGAGAAACTACAAATCGCTGACTGTGAGGCATTGGAGTCGGTAAATTTGCAGGGTACACCAGGAATCCGAGATCTCCTACCCACATCTCTTTCAGATATTGTTTTGAATTGTTGTTTCTCAATTACTTCTTTGGATCTATCTGGTTTGACCGCATTGGAGAAACTGCAAATCGCTGACTGTGGGGCATTGGAGTCGGTAAATTTGCAGGGTACACCAGGAATCCGAGATCTCCTACCCACATTTCTTTCAGATATTTTTTTGTTTGATTGTACCTCAATTACTTCTTTGGATCTATCTGGTTTGACCGCATTGGAGAAACTAAAAATCGCCGACTGTGGGGCATTGGAGTCGGTAAATTTGCAGGGTACACCAGGAATCCGAGATCTCCTACCCACATCTCTTTCAGATATTGTTTTGATTAATTGTACCTCAATTACTTCTTTGGATTTATCTGGTTTGACCGCATTGGAGAAACTGCAAATCGCTGACTGTGGGGCATTGGAGTCGGTAAATTTGCAGGGTACACCAGGAATCCGAGATCTCCTACCCACATCTCTTTCAGATATTGATTTGAATGGTTGTTCCTCAATTACTTCTTTGGATCTATCTGGTTTGACCGCATTGGAGAAACTACAAATCGCTGACTGTGAGGCATTGGAGTCGGTAAATTTGCAGGGTACACCAGGAATCCGAGATCTCCTACCCACATCTCTTTCAGATATTGTTTTGAATTGTTGTTTCTCAATTACTTCTTTGGATCTATCTGGTTTGACCGCATTGGAGAAACTGCAAATCGCTGACTGTGGGGCATTGGAGTCGGTAAATTTGCAGGGTACACCAGGAATCCGAGATCTCCTACCCACATTTCTTTCAGATATTTTTTTGTTTGATTGTACCTCAATTACTTCTTTGGATCTATCTGGTTTGACCGCATTGGAGAAACTAAAAATCGCCGACTGTGGGGCATTGGAGTCGGTAAATTTGCAGGGTACACCAGGAATCCGAGATCTCCTACCCACATCTCTTTCAGATATTGTTTTGATTAATTGTACCTCAATTACTTCTTTGGATTTATCTGGTTTGACCGCATTGGAGAAACTGCAAATCGCTGACTGTGGGGCATTGGAGTCGGTAAATTTGCAGGGTACACCAGGAATCCGAGATCTCCTACCCACATCTCTTTCAGATATTGATTTGAATGGTTGTTCCTCAATTACTTCTTTGGATCTATCTGGTTTGACCGCATTGGAGAAACTACAAATCGCTGACTGTGAGGCATTGGAGTCGGTAAATTTGCAGGGTACACCAGGAATCCGAGATCTCCTACCCACATCTCTTTCAGATATTGATTTGAATGGTTGTTCCTCAATTACTTATTTGGATCTATCTGGTTTGACCGCATTGGAGAAACTAGAAATAGATAGCTGTGGGGCATTGGAGTCGGTAAATTTGCAGGGTACACCAGGAATCCAAGATCTCCTACCCACATCTCTTTCAAATATTATTTTGACTGTTTGTTCCGAAATTACTTCTTTGGATCTATCTGGTTTGACAGCATTGAAGACTCTAGTAATCTATGGTTGTTGCAAATTGGAGTCCGTAGAGGGTCTGGAGAACCTTGCTTCTCTCACACGGGTTGATATCAAGAAATGCCCTCAACTCCCTCACAATAGAACGCTACAACAAAATGAGTATCTGACATATACATATGTTCTGTAGTCCAGCGCATAAACGAGAATTTCTTTGGTTAGTTATGTGTTGTGCAATTTTTTTGATAGAGACAGCAATCCAGAAAAAAATTCATCTTTAACTTCTCATGTCTCCCAGGATTGTAATGGATATTGATAATAATAATAAGTATTTTTTCGTAAATATCTTTTTATAATGTGAGAAGCTTTTTTCGTAAATATCTTCTCATGTCACCCTCACGAGGAGTAATTTTAGAATTAAAGAGTTTCGGAGAATTGTAACAGAAACATTTCATACTAAAAATTTGTATGATAGCACTATGATTCAATTAATTTGTTTCCCGAAAAATACATATATCAGTAATAACTTGGCTTTCTGTTGTCAGCTACTGTATACAGATGGCCTAAAGAGGTCCCCTGCACAAACCGAAGAGTCTCCTCTTGTTGCAATGAATCGAATTCATATGGAAGGACTAAAGAAGCTTGGTCATACCGAAATTGGTTGAGTTCCTATTCGACTTAACCTTTTATTGTAAATTGTCACAGCTTATTATTGAAGACATTACTGTCACAACTTTTATTCTAAACTGCCAGCTACTCTCCAAACCACGTAAGTCTTCAACCCTTCAATTTGCGAGATATTTGGTATTTTGGTCTTTCTTAGTTTGTTCTGTTTTTTGAATGTTTGAATTTGTTTGTACTTGTGACTATCGTGTCGAGTTGACTTGGTTGGTTTAACGTGTAGACACGAAAAAAATGATCCAGAGAAAAATTTCTTTGTTTTATTTACCATGTAAACAACCGAAGTTCTTGATTCTGAAATGATACTTTCACCATAAGTTTTGTAATCATTAACCAATACTCATAAATGATGTTTTCATCGACTATAAATAAAGATCCTATATATCCATTTTTTCTGTTGCTTGAATATATGTAGTCTTCTTGCCGAAATTTCATATCTTTAAGAGCCATATTAATTGGGTTGTTTGTATTTCATTTATTCGACAAAATATAATTATTTTTCATTAATTTTTCAGATATTGTAATCAGATGGAAGAATACTGTTGTCAGCTACTGTATACAGATGGCCTAAAGAGGTCCCCATTTGTCTCGTTAAAGAGTTGGGTGGTGAGTCTTTGAGGCACCGCTCCTTATGATGTCATGGCGAGGGGTTGGCGGTTGCATTTTGCATCAGTCCCCCTCTCTGTGACTTTGAGTCTGAGGTCGGATGGCTGATGATTGACGAGGTCGGCTGGGGTTTGAGGTCAGAAAGACAGGTGATGGTTTGGGATTTTTGGTTTTGGGGTTTTGAATTTTGGGGTAGTCGGATCTGTGATGAATGGTGAAGTCTGAGGTGGTGATTTTGGGGGGTCTCCGCCGGTGATACAACCTTAATTCTGAGATCGTTGCTCTGATACCATGTAGGAAATGATTTGTGTATTTGATTATTGTCTGATTAGTTATTACAATTATGTACGTATATATAGGCTTGTTTGAAATTAGTCGTTGTATGTTTCCCTAATACAGAGACGTTAATTTATGCTTATGTGATGCTTGATATCTTTTGGTTGGTGACGATGATTAATTGCTTGTGTAGATTTGTGTCCAAGGAGTGGCGAGGATGACCGTTGATGTCTGAGTCGTGTATTTTAACAGATCCCCTCTCAACAGGAGCGGCGGAAGGTGAGGGTCGAATCGATGTCGTTCTTGATCTTGATGAGTGCTTCGAGTACCATCGAGCCGCAATCCTTGAGGTCGATCTCGTAGTCCTGGAGCTTCGGTTTGGAGGATTCCAACGGTAGATGGAGAAGGTCTTCTGGATTGGCGATTTAGCGACCGCGGAGGGGTGGGATGGATTGGACGAGGCGGGAGGATGGGGGAGGTCGCTGGAGAAGGGCGACGGACGATCGCCAGAGCGAAACCCTAGAGGAGGACATGATGTTTATGGATGGCGTCGCAGGCCGGAGAGGAAAAATATTGGTTTTCAAAAAATTTAAAAATTATTTTGAGGGGTATTTATCGGGAAAAAAATTGTGATTAAACAAGGACATCATTCATTCTTCATAACAATAACTACTGTGTTGCCTGAAAACATGTTTTCCATCAAGAATTCACAGAGTGGCAGAAGAAGAGAATGAGTTTTCTATAAGTCAAGGAATCAAAAACCAGTTGAAGCAACAATCATACCAATAATTATGATGTTGAAATTTGATTTTTCCAGACTTTGTGCTCTGAATAATTCCTTGAATACGAACAAAGGAGATCGATCACCACTAATGCTAGAGAGAGAATCAAACTATGACTTGTAACAACCTGCAAACTATTTGTTTAAAAACAAAAACAAAAATCCCAATAGGTGAATGCATGCGACCAACCAACCGCTTGCCTAAGAAAGAAAACCTGCAAGGTTACTAATATTGCAAAACTGAAAGCATTGTGGAGACATCCAACTCCGTCAAGCGCTTGCTCAGATCACTGAAAGTCATAAATCAGATCACTGTTGAAAAAAGTAATGTGTCAAATTCCAAAATATAAATCCACCCGAAATACATCAAAGCAGGAACATATACAACAGGAATACAAGTGTACCTGTGACAAACTCCAAATACGCATAGATAACAGAGCAGCAAGGTGATGTTTCTTAGAGAGAGATTATCTTCCTTAATGTACTCATCATGAAACAATTCATGGAACTGTTACTGCAGGCAGCCGATGCGTGATGCATCACACTTGACACATAAGATGCACATGTATGATGTAACAAATAATCATGCATGGTCCTCTTAGACGTTTTCATGTTTTACTATGCAGCATATACTTGTACAGTTTGTTGGGAGAAGGCAAGCAAACAATGAAAATAGAAGCACAGGTCTTTCAAATTCTTGGGCCTGGACTTATAATTGCATCTCTATGATTTCAATTTCAAACAATACCCTTTTGGGAGGAGACATAGTCAGCAAATGAAAGAAAAAAATCAGATCATCTAGAGGGTAAAATGGTGAGCTTGTACCTCGTAAGTTGTGGCAAGGGAAGCAAGCACCTTTGCACCAAAGTCAATCCCAACTATACATGACATACCAGTAACACAAGAAGCAAAAACAGCCGCATGTCTGCAAATTTATGGAATTATCATGTGAACCTGGAGTGCATGCTAATAGAACTTCAATTTTTCCATGAGTTTATTGATAATTAGCCACATTTTCCATACAATCATTAATCGTTGTATTGATAATGTAGCTTTAATAAAATAATTGCAATAAAGGAAATGCATCTTAACTGTTCGTTGGAAGGAGGTCCATTGGAGCATGATGATAGAAGCTCCTCGCCAATCATCCGGAAGCCATCACTACGAGCAACAGACTGCAAACATGTCAGCATTGGATGGTGGAATTATAATAAGGCCACAAAAACAAACAAGACAGAAAAAAAAGCTGCAAATCATAAGAACATAAAACACAATTGCCTACCCGAAAAATACTAGCTATTTCTTCAGTGATTGACTCCACATTTGATTCTAAAGCTTGTTCAGAAGCCCCGGACGCACCGCAAAACTTGTCAACCATATCAAAAAAAAACATTGAAGAATAACAAAGTTCCAATTGCTGGAGGCAACCTCATACCTCTCACTCTACGACGGTAATGAACAAGCTCCTCTGATTCCTTGGAATTGCGAGCTCGCAAATGAGGAGCCACATATCGTGCATTTCCACTAAACGCCGTTGCCCTCTCCTAATTGGAAATAATTTTTTTGGGTTCATTAATAAATCCAATTGGGGAACCCGTATCACTTCGCACTACTACCGCATTGTCCTCTTTTTTTTCATTATTTTTCGTAGATCTCTTCCTCTTATTTTTCTTCTTCGATTTCTTCTTATCCAACAAACCTTCCTCAAAGGATTTATTGGCAACACCGGTGGTTTCTTGATCGCTAGCACCGGAATCGAAGACTGACGGGATGCCATCGAAGAGGTCATTCATTCCGTCATCGAATCCACTTAATTTGCCACCTTTGACCTTGAGCTTCTTCGCGAGCTTCCTTTCGGTCTCCAAATCGTCGGATGGTCCGTTCTAGTTGTAAAGATAACAAGATTTATTCTAAATCAACAAGGAATTATAAGAGGAAAAAAATAAAATAGAAACAATACAAAGATGGGATTTTGCAGAGATTAGTCAACTAGAAATCACAACTACAGTCTCCAGTCACAAAAATAAAAGGGTTTTAGAAGGTGTACACTAAAGCACTCCGAAATCGGAAATAAAGCACTAGAAAAGGTACAAAGTTGAGATTCACCGGTGCAATACATGGTTATTACGTCCGATTTTTTGACTTATTACGTCAGGTTGATCACTCCCGCTGACCGACGTGGTAAGGACGGACGTAGTAAAAGAGAGTTTTTATGTCGGTAAAAAAAACCGACGTGGTTTCAAATCGTCGGATGGTCCGTAGAAAAGGCTAGTGTTCCACAAGACATATATAACTAGAGGTCCATTACCACGATAAACCGTTAGAACCCAAACCCTAGTTTAGGGTTAATCTTGGATTATGGAGGATTGGAGTTGGTTTTGCATGGGTAGGTGTGGTGTGCATGGGGAAGGGGAAGGAGGCGAGCACTGTGCGCGTGGGGAGAGGGTGATGGGTTGTGCGTAGGGCACTGTAGCAAGGAGATGGGTTTATAAGTGTTTTTCTCTCTCTCTCTCATTTCTCTCCATTCACTCATTCCCTCTCTTTTCTCTTGTGCGGAGAGCAGCTGAGGAGGAGACGACGCCGGTGGCGTGAGGCGTGCGGAGGTAGACGCGCGAGGAGGCCGGAGGTGACGACGTGCGCGAGCGAGGCTCCGGCGGGGTTTCGTCGTCTTGTGAGGTATGTCGACTCATTAGTGTGGTTTGCTTGTTGACCCCCATGAGAGGGTTGTGTTGGTCGGTCGGAGGCCTCTCCGACGTCGCGTTTGGGCGAAGAAACCTCGGCTGGCGCGAGGTTGAAGACGACCGGACGGTCGACCGGCCTTTGGACGGTCGACCGAATGCATGTGTATCTTTACTGCCTGTTGCGTCTCGGTCGACCGAGGCCTTGTGTTCGGTCGACCGGAACTTAAGTTTATTGGATTTTATATGCATGTGGTTCGACCGTGGTATAGGTTCGGTCGACCGTTATATGACGTAGAAATGTAGGTTGACCCTAACTGTTATCGGTCGACCGAGACCCCTGAGTCGGTCGACCGATGGATTAAAATGTTGTAAAAGATGTACTGTTAGTTTTCGGTCGACCGGGACCCCTGAGTCGGTCGACCGATAGAAATGGATTTGAATGTTGACCAACTCCGGATTTTGACCTCGTTCGGTCGACCGGTTTTAGACCTTCGGTAGACCGCTGGGGGATTGTGTTTTGTGCGCAGCGGTAGACCGTGTTAGGGACGGTCGACCGATTCCTTTCTGGAAACGGTCGACCGAATCACCTCTTACGGTCGACCGTTTGGGCCCAGGACAGAATTCCTGGTTTCCCTTTGAACGCCAACTTTGCCACGGAAACCCGTGTCCTCGCCTTGTGCGTGAGCCGGGAGGTGACGGTAGGCGCGTTCCGCGTGCCTGCCCAGGGACCTCCGTTGGGAAGAGTGTGGGTGTTCGGGATGCGTCGCCTCCATGTATGGAGTGTGACTAATGTGATGGATTGATTGGACTCATTGTTGAGTGACAGACCTGAGGGATCTCGGATCCCAATGTTTGATGTGCGGCTCGTGGAGCCTGATGACCTGGCGGACTTCGGTCTGGACCCGTCCGATGTTGTGCCGGACGTATTGTTGGACCACCGATGTTGTGCCGGTGATGCCGCCGATGCTGTTCCGGCGATGATGATTGATGGGCCGATGTTGTTCCGGCTATGTTATGTGATGGGCCGATGCTGTTCCGGCTATGTTTTCCTTAGCTGGGCACCTACTGAGATGATGATTGATGGACCGACCGAGCGACGGCTCCGTTGGTGTGGTTTCGACCACGAGATACAGATCTGTACCTTTATGGCGTGGACTTGGAGGATGCCCCTTGCGGAACCCCATGTTTAGTGTAGCCGCGTGTGGGGGGCGTCACGTCTTGTCCGCTAGACTGCATGTGCCTGCAGTAGGTCTCCGCGGGAGACCCGATGATGATTGTCGGACTGATGTCCCATGTTACTCTTCGGGGGAATTGTTTTACTTGCGGTTGATGACATGACATGCTACTAGTATGATAGGTTCACTTGTGTAATGCATGCATGTAGGTGAGTTGGCATACGGGGTTTCCTTCTGGAAACTCAGGCATTGTTGTTATATATTTTCAGGACCGCAGTAGGTCCAGTGGGGTGGTGATCGGCGGGCACGCGCATTTTGGAGTTGGATCCTCTTCTCGGACCGCTGAGGTCGACATGATTACGTTTTATCTTCTGTTGTCGTTTTGTTGTAATCATGTATTCATTTTGACAAACTCTGATGTAATTTTGGTGCACCGCTATTTGGTTTATGAGAAGTAACAGTCCCGCCTTTGATTATTGAGTTCCTGTGTCTTGATTATAATTTTTTAAATTTCCGTTGTTTCGGGATGTTACAATTTGGTATCAGAGCGGTCGATTCCTATGTGGTTCCCAATGAAATCACCCTTGTAGTAATAGGACGCATGCATTTTATCTTTTAGCATGCATTCATGGCTGAAGTGTGGGATTGTTTCTTCTGTCAGATGGCACCTAGGCGCATGCGGGGTTCTCCGCGTGGTCGCGATCCCAGTGACGACACTTCAGGCGCTCAGTGGGACCGGTTGGGCGAGTTCCTGGAGCGTCAGGCAGCGCAGAATGCGCAGGGTGGGGTGGGAGCTGAGCACGATCGCTTCATGCGTCAGCACCCGCCGAGTTTTGATGGCAGGAATGCCCCTGAGGTGGCAGAGGACTGGATCTTCAGGATGGAGAAGATTTTCCGTGCTATTGGAGTCGCACCTGAGAGGATGGTGGAGCTGGCCACCTATGTGTTTGATGGCGAGGCGGCCAACTGGTGGAGGACCACGTCCACGGTCGTGTTTGAGGATCGTGTGGATGTCGGCTGGGAGGAGTTCTTAGAGGTGTTCCATGACCAGTACTTTCCCCAGCATGTCAGGGATCGAAAGCGGGAGGAGTTCATGTCGCTGGAGCAGAGGGAGATGACTCTGGCGAGTTACATCAGCAGGTTTAATGCCTTGGAGCGTTACTGCCCAGAGATCTGTGTGACCTCAGAGCAGCGGGCAAGGAAGTTCGTGAAGGGACTGAGACAGCCGCTCCGATCACGTGTGATCAACAGCATGCCGCGGACCCTTGCTGATGCGGTGAAGCATGCTACCATCATAGAGCAGGATCAGAGGGAGTGTCTTCAGGAGGCGAGGAAGGCACCGGTGAGCAGCAGTAGCCGACCAGTCGGTCGTGGAGCAGGGAACCCGGGCAAGAGGCCCAGGTTCGATGGTGGAGGAGCACGTCAGTCTGGAGCGTGCACGTTCTTTGGGAGGTTTCACCCTGGTCAGGAGTGCTTCAGGCGCTCGGGAGCTTGCATGGGGTGCGGGCAGTTTGGTCACTTCGTTCGGGAGTGCCCGAATAGGCAGGGAGAGCCGAGCAGGAGGTCGGGACCGCCAGTGGCAAGGAGAGGCGGAGGCAGCCGATCAGTTGTCTCACCAGGGCAGGGCAGGAAGACCGGGCGAGTCTTCACTATTCAGGCTGAGGAGGCGAGGGACTCCAATACCGTCGTGGAAGGTACACTTTCTGTTTCTGGTTCTGTAGCGTGTGTGTTGTTTGATTGCGGCGCCACTCACTCCTTCATTTCGGAGAAGTTTTCTGGCGAGTTGGGTCGGACCCCTGTGCTGCTGACTGATGTGTTGGAGGTCAGCACGCCCATGGGTGAGGTGGGCACTGTGGGGAGCTTTTTCCCCGGCACCACAGTTGCTTCGGGAGACCATGATTTTCCGGCAGATCTGGTCTTGTTACCGATGGTGGACTTCGACGTCATACTGGGGATGGACTGGCTGTCGCAGTACGACGTGCGAGTCTTTTGCCGCGAGAAGAAGATCCTGATTTCGATGGAGGGCGAGCCAGATGTTTTGATCAGAGGTACGAGGAGAAGAGACGGTCGTCTGATTGTGTCTGCAGTTAAGGCACAGAGACTGATACAGCAGGGATGCAGAGCGTTTGTGGCTACGCTGGTTGTTCCTGATACTGAGACGAGGAGGTTGGAGGATATAGAGATTGTGCAGGAGTTCCCGGATGTATTTCCAGCAGAGATTCCAGCTTTACCGCCGCACCGAGAGATCGAGTTCGGCATCGAGTTGGTAGCGGGTACGACACCTCAGTTGAAGGCTCCGTATCGTATGGCACCTGCTGAGTTGACAGAGCTAAAGAAGCAGTTGCAGGAGTTGATGGAGTCCGGGTTCATTCGACCGAGTGTTTCTCCATGGGGAGCGCCTGTGCTCTTCGTGAAGAAGAAGGATGGATCGTTGCGGATGTGCATTGACTACAGGATGCTGAATAAGGTTACCGTTCGGAACCGGTACCCTTTGCCCAGGATTGATGATTTGTTTGATCAGTTGCAGACGGCGAGAGTGTTCTCGAAGATCGATCTGCGTTCGGGTTATCATCAGTTGCAGATCAGGGAGGCAGATGTTCAGAAGACAGCCTTCAGGACGTGGTACGGCCACTACGAGTTCTTGGTGATGCCATTTGGACTGACGAATGCACCTGCAGCATTCATGGATCTGATGAATAGGACCTTCCAGCCGTACCTTGACAGATTTGTCGTTGTATTCATAGACGACATTCTGGTATACTCGCCTGACAGGGAGCAGCATCGAGAGCACCTGAGGATTGTGCTTGGCATCTTGAGGGATCAGCAGCTTTATGCCAAGTACACGAAGTGTGAGTTTTGGTTGGATCAGGTGGCTTTTCTAGGGCATATTGTGTCAGCGGATGGGATTTCGGTGGATCCGGCGAAGGTCGAGGCTGTGACTCAGTGGAGAGCCCCGACGAGCGTGACGGAGATCAGGAGTTTTGTTGGACTGGCAGGGTATTACAGACGGTTCATCCAGGATTTCTCCAGACTTGCATCGCCGCTGACAGCATTGACGCAGAAGGGCGTCAAGTTTGTTTGGTCCCAGAAGTGCGAGGACAGCTTTCAGGAGCTGAAGAGGCGTTTGACGACAGCACCTATTCTGACGCTACCGAGTGGCAGTGGATGTTATGTGATATACAGCGATGCGTCAGGGATTGGCTTGGGCTGTGTTCTGATGCAGCACGGGAAGGTGGTGGCGTACGCCTCGAGGCAGCTGAAGGTGCACGAGAAGAACTACCCTACTCATGATCTGGAGTTAGCAGCGGTAGTTCACGCGTTGAAGACCTGGCAACACTATCTGTATGGCGAGCAGTTCGAGGTCTTCACCGATCATCAGAGCCTGAAGTACTTGTTCTCGCAGAAGGAGCTGAATATGAGGCAGCGCAGATGGCTTGAGTTCATTAAGGACTACGATTTCACCATTTCCTATCACCCGGGGAAGGCGAATTCGGTTGCAGATGCATTGAGCAGGAAGGTGGAGGTTTCAGTTGCTAGTCTGTGCATCCAGGAGTGGAGGCTACTTGAGGCATTGTCAGAGTGGAGACCGTTCAGAGAGGACTCAGAGGGAGCAGTGATTGCTGGGCTTCGGGTGGAGCCGCAGACTGTGTCACGTTTGGTGCAGGCTCAGCACGGGGATGATGAGTTAGCTGGTCTGCTACAGTTGGCTTCCAGAGATGGGTCTGACTTCAATATAGGGGTTGATGGTGGTTTGAGGTTCAGGAGTCGGATATGGGTGCCGAAGAGCGATGGACTGAGAGATGACATCATGGAGGAGGCACACAGAGCTAGATACACCATCCACCCGGGGAGCACGGAGATGTATAAGGACCTGCAGCGGAACTTCTGGTGGAAGGGCATGAAGAGGGACATTGTAGAGTTTGTGGAGCGATGCTTAGTCTGTCAGCAGGTGAAGATTGAGCATCAGAGGCCAGCGGGACCGATGCAGTGTATTGAGCTTCCTTAGTGGAAGTGGGAGCACGTGACGATGGATTTTGTCACGGGGTTGCCGAAGACGAGGAGATTCCACGACGCGATTTGGGTGATAGTCGATCGACTGACCAAGTCGGCGCACTTCTTAGCGATCAGGACCACGTTGCCTTTGGAGGGTCTGGCTAAGTTGTACGTGGAAGAGATAGTCAAGTTGCATGGAGTGCCCGTGAGCATCATTTCAGATCGAGATCCTCGTTTTACTTCCAGATTTTGGGGGAGTGTACAACAGGCTTTGGGGACGCGTCTGAGGTTCAGTACAGCGTTTCATCCGCAGACCGATGGTCAGTCAGAGAGGACGATTCAGACCTTGGAGGATATGCTGAGGGCATGCACACTGGATTGGGCAGGGCACTGGGATGAGCAATTGCCGCTGATAGAGTTCACCTACAACAACAGCTACCATTCGAGTATCGGGATGGCACCGTACGAGGCGTTGTACGGGAGGCCGTGCAGATCACCGGTATGATGGAGTGATGTGGGCGAGAGGCAGTTAGTGGGGCCAGAGATTGTGCAGATGTACTCTGAGAAGGTTGATGTGATCAGGAGGAGACTGGCCACAGCGCAGAGCAGACAGAAGAGTTATGCTCATCGACGCAGACGAGTGTTGAGTTTCGAGGTGGGCGACCACGTGTTTCTGAAGATTTCCCCAGCCAGAGGTGTGATGAGGTTTGGGAAGAAGGGGAAGCTCAGTCCGAGATATGTTGGACCGTTTGAGATCCTCGACCGAGTTGGAGAGGTTGCCTACCGGATTGCATTGCCACCGCAGTTTTCGGGTCTTCACAACGTCTTCCATGTATCGATGTTGAGGAAGTACGTTGCAGATCCAGCTCACGTTATTGAGATAGCAGTGCCAGAGATTCAGCAGGACTTGTCGCTCGAGGAGAGACCAGTTGAGATTGTCGATCGCATGGATCACCAGCTTAGGAGGAGGACCATCCCGATGGTGAAGGTCAGGTGGCAACGTCACAATGAGCGCGAGGCCACATGGGAGATCGAGGAGGACATCAGGAGGCAGTATCCAGAGCTTTTCGGTGAGTAGTTTGCTTTGATTTCGGGACGAAATCCTTTTCAGTTGGGAGGATCGTTAGAACCCAAACCCTAGTTTAGGGTTAATCTTGGATTATGGAGGATTGGAGTTGGCTTTACATGGAGAGGCGTGGTGTGCATGGGGAAGGGGAAGGAGGCGAGCACTGTGCGCGTGGGGAGAGGGTGATGGGTTGTGCGTAGGGCACTGTAGCAAGGAGATGGGTTTATAAGTGTTTTTCTCTCTCTCTCATTTCTCTCCATTCACTCATTCCCTCTCTTTTCTCTTGTGCGGAGAGCAGCTGAGGAGGAGACGACGCCGGTGGCGTGAGGCGTGCGGAGGTAGACGCGCGAGGAGGCCGGAGGTGACGACGTGCGCGAGCGAGGCTCCGGCGGGGTTTCGTCGTCTTGTAAGGTATGTCGACTCATTAGTATGGTTTGCTTGTTGACCCCCATGAGAGGGTTGTGTTGGTCGGTTGGAGGCCTCTCCGACGTCGCGTTTGGGCGAAGAAACCTCGGCTGGCGCGAGGTTGAAGACGACCGGACGGTCGACCGGCCTTTGGACGGTCGACCGAATGCATGTGTATCTTTACTGCCTGTTGCGTCTCGGTCGACCGAGGCCTTGTGTTCGGTCGACCGGAACTTAAGTTTATTGGATTTTATATGCATGTGGTTCGACCGTGGTATAGGTTCGGTCGACCGTTATATGACGTAGAAATGTAGGTTGACCCTAACTGTTATCGGTCGACCGAGACCCCTGAGTCGGTCGACCGATGGATTAAAATGTTGTAAAAGATGTACTGTTAGTTTTCGGTCGACCGGGACCCCTGAGTCGGTCGACCGATAGAAATGGATTTGAATGTTGACCAACTCCGGATTTTGACCTCGTTCGGTCGACCGGTTTTAGACCTTCGGTAGACCGCTGGGGGATTGTGTTTTGTGCGCAGCGGTAGACCGTGTTAGGGACGGTCGACCGATTCCTTTCTGGAAACGGTCGACCGAATCACCTCTTACGGTCGACCGTTTGGGCCCAGGACAGAATTCCTGGTTTCCCTTTGAACGCCAACTTTGCCACGGAAACCCGTGTCCTCGCCTTGTGCGTGAGCCGGGAGGTGACGGTAGGCGCGTTCCGCGTGCCTGCCCAGGGACCTCCGTTGGGAAGAGTGTGGGTGTTCGGGATGCGTCGCCTCCATGTATGGAGTGTGACTAATGTGATGGATTGATTGGACTCATTGTTGAGTGACAGACCTGAGGGATCTCGGATCCCAATGTTTGATGTGCGGCTCGTGGAGCCTGATGACCTGGCGGACTTCGGTCTGGACCCGTCCGATGTTGTGCCGGACGTATTGTTGGACCACCGATGTTGTGCCGGTGATGCCGCCGATGCTGTTCCGGCGATGATGATTGATGGGCCGATGTTGTTCCGGCTATGTTATGTGATGGGCCGATGCTGTTCCGGCTATGTTTTTCTTAGCTGGGCACCTACTGAGATGATGATTGATGGACCGACCGAGCGACGGCTCCGTTGGTGTGGTTTCGACCACGAGATACAGATCTGTACCTTTATGGCGTGGACTTGGAGGATGCCCCTTGCGGAACCCCATGTTTAGTGTAGCCGCGTGTGGGGGGCGTCACGTCTTGTCCGCTAGACTGCATGTGCCTGCAGTAGGTCTCCGCGGGAGACCCGATGATGATTGTCGGACTGATGTCCCATGTTACTCTTCGGGGGAATTGTTTTACTTGCGGTTGATGACATGACATGCTACTAGTATGATAGGTTCACTTGTGTAATGCATGCATGTAGGTGAGTTGGCATACGGGGTTTCCTTCTGGAAACTCAGGCATTGTTGTTATATATTTTCAGGACCGCAGTAGGTCCAGTGGGGTGGTGATCGGCGGGCACGCGCATTTTGGAGTTGGATCCTCTTCTCGGACCGCTGAGGTCGACATGATTACGTTTTATCTTCTGTTGTCGTTTTGTTGTAATCATGTATTCATTTTGACAAACTCTGATGTAATTTTGGTGCACCGCTATTTGGTTTATGAGAAGTAACAGTCCCGCATTTGATTATTGAGTTCCTGTGTCTTGATTATAATTTTTTAAATTTCCGCTATTTCGGGATGTTACATAAACAATGTTGCATATAAAACAACATACTACTATGCCAATGCATCCTTCACCACCGGAGCACCAACTATCTGAAAAGCAACTTCTCGAACCCTCCTATCCACTTACAATGAAATGCTACAATTAGAAGGAAGCAATAGTTTACAGAATGTGAGAGGAAACATACCCAATAACAGTTTTCAAATGAAACCAACCTTCCTTCCTAGCTAGATTGGAAACCCAAACACAAACAAACAACAACAAGCAAACCACTCGAAAATGCAAATGGCAAGCAAATGGTCAGGTGATCGGGTTTTGGTTTGGGTTTGAGTTAGGTTTCTGCGTGGGTTTGTTTGAAAAGAAAATCCAATTAAATTAATAATATTAATATATTAATCAAGGGATTACCAGTCAAATTAATAAATTAATTAATTAAAGATTACTGCTTGTGGGTTTGATTTGGATTTTAAAAGAAAATCCAATTAAATTAATAAATAGATAAAAATAATAATAGATTACCACACGTGAGTTTGATTTGGTTTTGAAAAGAAAATCCAATCAAATTAAAAAAATTTAAGGGTTACTGCAGTTTGATTTGGGTTTGAAAAGAAACTACTGTCAAATTAATAAATAAATAACTAAATAAAATTAAGGGGTTACCACGTCGGTTTTTCTTAGATCCGTTGTGGTTGATAATATATACCACATCAATTTTACTTATAACCGACATGGTAAGCGTGATACCACGTTGGTTTCTAAGGAACTGACGTGGTAAGCACATTTCTACGTTGATTTTTTAAAACCAATGTATAAGGGTGACTAGATAGGCCTATTTTTCTAGTAATGATTTTGCAGTCATGAGTCAACTAAAAATTGCAACTTAAAGGGGTTGGTTAGTTAGAATTATACAAGGATGGCGTCGAGGTCGTCTTCCTGAGAAACGTTTTTGCTCTCTCTTCGAGATTTCTTCTCCTCTGCCATCACTCATCTTCCTCTCCGTCTTCTCCTTACCCTTTTTGGTCTTCGTCTTCTTTCTCATCTTCGATCTCTTCTTCCTCCTCTTCTACACGCTCTCTCTCTCTCTCTCTCTCTCTCTCTCTCTCTCTCTCTCTCTCTCTCTCTCTCTCTCTCTCCATCCATCTATCTATATAAGGAGGTTTGGTTTGGGAACATGGTTTGTTTTATCAGTTAAACTTTGACCCGGTAAGGTTAAAACATATAATTCCGTGATACCCAAAGTGAACTAAAGCCCAATACAACTCTTGGGCCTCCTTCTCAGGGTTAGCTCTCATGGGCTGGAAGCCCAATGTTGAAAATTTGGAAATAGGCCTATTAAAATTCGACTCGTATATATACCAAGTCAAAGACAATTATATAAAAGTTAAGAAAGGCAAACAAAAGTGACATGATCTCATCATTGTTGAGGTGGGAAAATAGTAGTTTATCGAAAAATTATCAGACATTGTTTATGTTAGGAGGATGATGATTATAAAATACTAAGGAGTTAGAAAGGTTTTTTTGAAATAATCACTAGATTTTTTTGAAGAATATGCACTTGGAAAATTTAATTTGCACTATATTTCTTAAAAAGGCACATGTTACGTCATTTTTATTAACTAAAACCGACACCACATATACAATTTTTACCCTAATCCGAGATGTTGTTTTTGCCTAGGGAAAAAATCGACATCCTACCCCCTTTCTTTCTCCACTTCTTCCCATAACCATTTTCCTCATCTTCTCCTCCCTCTATCCGGTGATTTTCGAGCATCTTGATATCTCATAGAATGGACTCTCTATGGATCCCTAACGACCAATCCTCAGATTTAGGATTGATTTTTCTCATTTTTTTAATTTTTTCAATTTTTTGGTTTCGTTACCGCAGATGGCAAGTACATGTCAAACTACAAGAAGATTAGTTAGCTAAGACTCACCATTTCATACTCCAACGGGAAGGAAAATGTTGGATTTTTGAGTTTTTCTACCTCATTTTACACTAAATTTTTATAGTACCAGATGTCACGACTGACACTAAACATTAAACTACAACGAAACTATGAATGAATGACTCTTAGGGCTAGATATTATAATATCTGAGTTCATATGGATGAACATGTTCCAATTTTGAATAAAGAACTAATCATTAAATTAAATCATGAGAACAAATTGAAATGATGAGATATCCTAAACAACAATCTAGCATAACATTCATAGATTTTCAATCATCAAAACATAGAAATCTAGTATTAGAATAAAAAAACAAATAATACATGCAATTAAACGTAACATTTACTCTAGGTTATGATTCCAACACATAAAATTTCATAAATTAATTTAATTAAAATAATCTAGGTTACAAAGAGGATGAATACTAATTATTCTAAAAGAACATGAAATCATGCAAGTAACCGTAATTAACACATTCATCTATTAAACAATCAATTCACATATCTTCATCCCTAAAGAAGATGATCTAATTAAGTAAGATTACAAAATATGAAGAATAAAAAACAAAACTAATATGCTTTCCTTAACCAGCTGACCGGTCACTTAATGCACTTTCTTATGTACTTTATCAATCAAGGTGGAAAGTTCAGTTCCCCGAAAATCAGAGGAATATGAGTCCTCGGTAGCCTCCGTCGGGGCATTACAAACATGGGTCAATAAATCAATCTATGCATGTTGGTGTCTTGACATTAATGTTGTTCTTGCTTCTCTTCCATCTATCAACAAAATTCCCACCACAAGGCATAACCAAAGTGGTCATCATCACAACCAAAACTCCCATGGACACAACCTGCCTTCTCCTCTGCTCTAAATCATGACACCCCCTTATGGTCTCAAGCTTAGGCTTCCATGTCCTCTTGTTGCACCCCAACTGCTTGTACTCCTTCTCCAACCCCTCATTTGTGCACAATCTTTGACTTGTTGTTGTCCTTATGGTCCATAAGTTCTGGATCCAGCTGGAATTTGTTGTGGCATTTTCTGGATTTCTTTGTCGGTCTTTGATGCATATACTTTGTTTATTGGAGCTCCAACCTGAATCTAATTGCCAAAATACTCCCCATGATGGTGTGGAGCTTTCTGTTTTGCTCTTTGGTCCTTTGGTCTTACGTTCGGGTCCTTCTCCCTTGCATATTAGTCCACAGGTCTCACAATTCAGTCCTTTTTCTCTGCTTTTGGGCCCTTTTATGCTTCATCTCTTCAAACCTATTTATTTCTGAAATTCAAACATAAAACTCGTCACGTAGCATTGTTTAGGTGAAAGATAATGGATATAAGATACAAATATAAGTATGAAATGATGTCAATCAGGTGGGAAGCATGTAAGGTGGGTTCTCACTCTCTCACGTGTCTCTCTCTCTCTCTCACATAGTGGAGCTCCGGTGAGGGTGGTGATGATTCTCCGGCGAGAAGAGGTGTGGACGGGTGTTGGTTGATTGACATCATTTCATGCTTATATTTGTACCTTATATCCATTATCTTACACCTAAGCAATGCTATGTGACGAGTTTTATGTTTAGTTTTCAGAAATAAAGAGGTTTGAAGAGAAGAGCCATGAAAGGACCCAAAAGCAGGAAAAAGGACTTAATTGTGAGACCTGGGGACTAAGATGCAAGGGAGAAGGACCTGATCGTAAGACCAAAGGACCTAAGAGCAAACCAGGAAACTCCACACCATCATGGGGAGTATTTTGGCAATTCGATTCGGGTCGGAGCTCCAACAAACCACGTAGATGCATCCAGGACCAACAAAGACCACCAGCAAAGCCCACAACAAATCCCAGATGAATCCAGAACTTATAGACCGCCAATTGGCGGTCTTGGACCGCTAATTGGCGGTCCATATGTCTCCAGATCCGCTAAGATTTGTGCTGGGCTTGTATTAGTGTATTCTTAGTCTATTTTTGGTATTGGTTTAGTCCCACATCGGGGGATTGTCCCCGATTAGCTTTTTCCATGCTTATAAATAGAACTCTTCACCTTCCATTGTAATTACCCATTGTTTGGTGGCATTCTCTCTACTAAGGAGTGAGCCTTGAAGCAATAACTCAAGGTGGAGAAGGATGCTACCTTCAATGTGAGTCATTGTTAATAAAAGTTTATTTGTTTGTTTTAATCTTGTTTTGTTATGTTGTTTGTTTTGTGTGGGTTGTTTTACTTTGCTTAATTTCTTGTTTAGTAATTTCAGTATCTTAGTTAAATGTTTTCTTTGCTTAGTCTAATCAGTAGTGTAATGAGTAGTGAGTAGTTCCATCCCCATTTGGGGGGTGGAGAAATATGTGATATAATCATGTAGTGTATTAAGTGTGTGTTATTTTTATCCCTTGAGCTTTATATGATTTCCATAACCATCTAATGGGTCTCCACTCTTATCTTTGATATGCTAATGCTCTTGAATGAAGCTTAGCTTATGCTTTGATTAGTGGACCTATTTTATGGGGAATGATAAGGTTAGGATATGGATGAAGTTAATGTTGGAAACACAATTTGTAGTGTATGAACTCTTGTTGCCTTTTCCTTAGCTAATGTCTTGTATGTTTTAATGATGTAGTCATCTTAATTCATGTGGAGGCATAGTAGGGTCTAGTCTTTATACTTGAGTTCATGTAGCTTCATTCCAATCATTGTCTTGTATGTTTTAATGATGTAGTCTTATCTTAATTCATGTAGAGGCAAGATTGGATGTAGTTTTATGATTTCATGCACTACATGTTGTGAGGAGCTTAATTGAACACACACACACACACACATCTTTATGTTCACATCAGTTCTCTACCCCCTTTGGGGTTTAGTTTTATTGCTTATCTTCATTTCCTTTTGCATTCTAGTTTAGCATTGTAGTGTAGTTTAGTGTAATACATCTTTCTCCCTTCTCTTTACCTCTCGCCTTCGCACAAACCAAGTGTCGACACACCTCCCAGTGGACGACCCGTATTTGCCACCGCTTCAACGCGGCCGTGCACTTGCGGTAGAAATATAAAACGATCAATCAAGTTTTTGGCGCCGTTGCCGGGGAGGTGCTCTGTCCAGACCTTGGTTTGGACGATTCGAGGGGTTTTTAATTTTTCTTTTTCAGTTTTTCTTAGTTTCAGGGGACACTCTGATCACGGGGAGGCCACTGGAGAAGTTTGAGGAAGCAAATCCTACAACAGACCGCCAATCAGCGGTTTGGAACCGCCAATTGGCGGCCTGGTAAGGGATTCTGTCTTCCAATTTTTTTGTGGTTATTTGTGTTGTAATTTGTGTTATCTGGGAGCCCAATTTTGCATGCTGTGACTTCTTATTTGCTCCCAGATCATTAATCACTCCCCCTTTAATCAACTTGGACCATAAAACTCAAAGCAAAAGATTAGACTTCTTGCCATCTAGGTCATGCATCATATGTAGACCTTGCATGCATCTTTCTTTTCTTTGTTTTACATTTTGTCGTTGATTGCTGGAGCGAGGTACGCATTCCTTATCACTCATTCACGCATTAGGACATTCATTAGTGAGTAAGGTTTGCATCGAAACAAGAGTGAGAGAGCGTTTGATTGGAGCGATTGATTGCTAGATCTAGGATCAAATCGTTACTAAGGAGGGGCTGTCCCATAAAAGATAAGGTGGGGGATTTCATCACCCTTTCCTTGGCCCCAAAAACCACTCTTAATAAAGCCTTAACTAAAAGCAAGTAGACATTGGCCCTAAGGAATTCGGACGCACTAGGAGAGTAATCTAGTCGAGACCGTCATGACCTGATCGGCGTTGCCTACCTTGTCGATAGTAGGAGGTACTAGATCTCCGGATCTGGTATCACTTGCTGGGCATTGTGGTCCTCGTTGTAGGGAGGTGAGGCGTGTCGAGGCTAGTGACCTCGAAGTTAGGCGTCGTCTAGCTTAAGGACCCGTTGCCTTACTTTGTTTGAGCCGTGCTTGCTAGTTAGGCTTCTACCTTCACCCTGTACCCTCGCTAGCTCTAGGGATTCTTCCCTTCTCCTCTGAGTCATCTTCTTCTCACCTTCTTCTACGTTATAGTCTCCTCCCCTTTACACTCTCTGTTAGCGTTTTAGGGTCGAGTCGAGCACTTTTTGCGAGCTTAGCCTCGTGGTGGTGAGAGTGATCGACTCGAGAGTTTTTTGAGATGGATGGTTACATGGGCGACCATCCATATCATTGTTGGGACCAGGACGATTCTCCCTGGTACTCCGGACCCATGCAACCTGGGGTGGCTCAGACTAACACCCCGTATGGTTGGGATGATCGCAATTTTGTGACTGAGCAGTCTTCATATTGGGGTAACATGAGAGAGGCACCGACTGCTAGACCACAATCTAGTTATGCCGGATCATATGTTGGTCAACAAACTGAGACATTACAACAAACTTTGGCCTCTTTCATGCGTATGGCAGACGACATGAGTGCCGCGGTGGCTCCAGTAGCCGTACCATGCGACTGTTGTGGGTTGAGTGGTCATGTTATCGGGGAATGTCCTTATGTTCCCCCTGAGCCTGAGTATGAGCACACATTTTCCCAAAATGCTCATTATGACCATTACGCATCCGCGTACAACCCGAGAGTGATGGATTCATGGGGAGACAAATCTTATCCAAATTCTTATACCTCATTTTCACCCCCGTATCCTCCTCCCGAATACTCAGAATTCTACCAACACCCCACTTCAAATCATTGGACTCATTCTCAGCCCATCAACACCCAACCCCAAAATTTCCCAAGCTCTGACTTGGACCTCACTGTTGACCCCAAATTTGATTCCTTAAAACAAACCCTCCAAACATTCATGGAAACCACTCAAACTTTATTGAAGTCCAACTTGAATTCCTTGCAAAATATGGAATTGCAAGTGAGTCAAATGACACAACAATTCCATGAACGCGAGGAGGGTCACCTTTCTTGTCAACATGAGGATTCATCTTTTGATATCGAACCACCACCACATCCACAAATTCAAAGCACAACCTTTCAAAGTCAAACTCCTAGTCAGCCTGAGGGACTTGGGGTTTCAATTCACGATCACTTAGTGGAGGATTCGATTCAAATTGAGAATAACTTGGACCAGTTCTATTATGAGTCGGCACAGGATTGTGCCTTATCTTTTTGTCCCGTGGCCCTTGAGCCACATGATCTTCATTGTGATCCTCTTAAGGACCCACCTCTGGTGGAGCAAGAGCTCCCTAGTACCCTCAACTTCAAACAACCTGATGAGAGTTTGCCTCTCACTATTGTTCCTGATCATCTTGGAAATGATGGAACATCAAACAACCACATTGCTCATGAGGGTATTAGGAGTTCCTTGGAGGATACCTTGGGTATGAGACCCACTTCCTGTTCTCCTGGTGAGTTGGACATGCATAACGAGGTGCTTGACCTCGTTCCGACCCACCAGCCTGTTGGTTGGAGAGTTTGGATTGATGATCATAACTTCAGTTCCGCAACGGGAGATATTTTTCTTCCGTTGCCCCTTATTTCCCAAACTCTTGAGAGGTTCAAGCTCTTTCAGTTTGATCCTTTGAATGAGACGCCTTTGCGTCCAATTCATGAACCTCTCATTTCGTCTGGTGCTCTTTGTGAAGGGGGCCCACGCATGCGTATTCTGGCCCCGCGTGGTGTCATGTTCCCTTTCCAAGTGCATTGACCCACTCTTGAGGTTCCCATTTGATGTCTTTTGACAAATGAAGATGGGAACTTATGTTTGTACATAGTTATATAAAAAAAAAAAAAGAGAAAAAAAAAGAAAAAAAAAAGAAAAAAGAAAAAAGAAAAAAAAGAGTTCAATCAAAGACTCCTTCAGTGAGCATTGATTGTTGTGAGCCCCAACCCTTGTGTATTTGGGCTCCATTTCTTTCACGTATTTGTATCCCTTCTTTAGCATCTCACAGGTTTTGAGGGAATTCGGGGTATGTCCATCAACATGACCTTGCACTTCCCTTTGTACTTCATGTTGGTGAGATCTCTCCTTTTTATGCATCAATCCATGTAGTATCTTGCTTGCATTCATTGAGGACAATGCATGAAGTAGGTGTGAGGGGGTGTTTTACGTGTGTACATAGTCGAGTCTTTTCTTTTGATTTTGATTTCTTTTGTTTGCATTGTTAGGGTCATGTTAGTGTGCCGCATTTAATATCGATATATCTGCTTGCCATGATCCTTGGGTGACTTGTCTTCTTTTGCTTGCCGAGTGCTTTAAAATTTTCACATTTCTTTCAAAATCTTCATGTGTTTTCGAAAGAAAATGTTTTGTGGGTTTTGCTTGTGTTTAGCATGTGCAAAACTGTTGAGAGGCAAAGTAAAAAGAAAGCTCCCAAAATTGTCTTGAACATGATGCATTAGGATATCTAGTACGTGGCTTTAGGATTTATCGAGTCGTTAGGATGCACCCCAGTTTTCCCTTGGGGGTGAGTAATCATAGGGTTTCAGTGCTCAAACATTTAATGAAGTCCACCCTGAACCTAGTGAGTCAATAATTCGTGTCTGTTAACTTAAGGAAGTTTGTTGTAGTCAAGGACCCTCTAAATCCTGTTGTGAGACATTAGTGTAGGGGTTTTGGTTCATGTGTAGATAAGAAATAAGTGAGTAGGTGTTCTCTCTTCTCGCACGGCTCCTATCACTCGGGAAAGTAGGTCTGAGGGGACTTTGTGCCTGGTGCTTTCGAGTCATCTGACTTGGGATGCGCCGACTGAACTCCCGTTACACGGGTGGTAGGGATTGCCCTATGTGGAGATGTGGGGAAAGGTGTACGTGATAGTGTAAGTCCTCATGGGCAATGATGCACGGAACCTGACCTTGGGAGAATGAAGCTCCAACTAATAAAAAGTAAAAGAAAAAAAAATGTGAAAAGAAACAAAAAGAAAAAAAAAATATGATAATGCAAATAAGAACCTTAATGGACTTTACACTTTGTAGCACTTGAGGATGTTGAGGTTGTCCATGTCTTTCACATAATTCCTTATTTAACTTGCACGAATGGTTCATTAGGGTAGAGGTGTGGACTGATCACCTATATAGAGTCGACCCGTAGCATTACCGCGTCCATTGATCGACAAAATATTTCCAACGAGTCGAGGTCTAGATTGAATAATGCATCTTGTTCGGATTTTGTGGGTATATCCGCTGAAAACCCTCAGGAGACAACACTCCTCCTCCTTGGCAACAAAGAGGTTTAACGGCTTGTTGCACGTGCTAAGTGCAACCGTGATTCCTACGAAAGTGAGTTAGGATTTCTTGTTTCTCGTTTGTTTTTCTCTTTCTTTGTTTTGCTCGAGACTAGCAAAAACTTAGGTGTGGGGGTATTTGATTGACATCATTTCATGCTTATATTTGTACCTTATATCCATTATCTTACACCTAAGCAATGCTATGTGACGAGTTTTATGTTTAGTTTTCAGAAATAAAGAGGTTTGAAGAGAAGAGCCATGAAAGGACCCAAAAGCAGGAAAAAGGACTTAATTGTGAGACCTGGGGACTAAGATGCAAGGGAGAAGGACCTGATCGTAAGACCAAAGGACCTAAGAGCAAACCAGGAAACTCCACACCATCATGGGGAGTATTTTGGCAATTCGATTCGGGTCGGAGCTCCAACAAACCACGTAGATGCATCCAGGACCAACAAAGACCACCAGCAAAGCCCACAACAAATCCCAGATGAATCCAGAACTTATAGACCGCCAATTGGCGGTCTTGGACCGCTAATTGGCGGTCCATATGTCTCCAGATCCGCTAAGATTTGTGCTGGGCTTGTATTAGTGTATTCTTAGTCTATTTTTGGTATTGGTTTAGTCCCACATCGGGGGATTGTCCCCGATTAGCTTTTTCCATGCTTATAAATAGAACTCTTCACCTTCCATTGTAATTACCCATTGTTTGGTGGCATTCTCTCTACTAAGGAGTGAGCCTTGAAGCAATAACTCAAGGTGGAGAAGGATGCTACCTTCAATGTGAGTCATTGTTAATAAAAGTTTATTTGTTTGTTTTAATCTTGTTTTGTTATGTTGTTTGTTTTGTGTGGGTTGTTTTACTTTGCTTAATTTCTTGTTTAGTAATTTCAGTATCTTAGTTAAATGTTTTCTTTGCTTAGTCTAATCAGTAGTGTAATGAGTAGTGAGTAGTTCCATCCCCATTTGGGGGGTGGAGAAATATGTGATATAATCATGTAGTGTATTAAGTGTGTGTTATTTTTATCCCTTGAGCTTTATATGATTTCCATAACCATCTAATGGGTCTCCACTCTTATCTTTGATATGCTAATGCTCTTGAATGAAGCTTAGCTTATGCTTTGATTAGTGGACCTATTTTATGGGGAATGATAAGGTTAGGATATGGATGAAGTTAATGTTGGAAACACAATTTGTAGTGTATGAACTCTTGTTGCCTTTTCCTTAGCTAATGTCTTGTATGTTTTAATGATGTAGTCATCTTAATTCATGTGGAGGCATAGTAGGGTCTAGTCTTTATACTTGAGTTCATGTAGCTTCATTCCAATCATTGTCTTGTATGTTTTAATGATGTAGTCTTATCTTAATTCATGTAGAGGCAAGATTGGATGTAGTTTTATGATTTCATGCACTACATGTTGTGAGGAGCTTAATTGAACACACACACACACACACATCTTTATGTTCACATCAGTTCTCTACCCCCTTTGGGGTTTAGTTTTATTGCTTATCTTCATTTCCTTTTGCATTCTAGTTTAGCATTGTAGTGTAGTTTAGTGTAATACATCTTTCTCCCTTCTCTTTACCTCTCGCCTTCGCACAAACCAAGTGTCGACACACCTCCCAGTGGACGACCCGTATTTGCCACCGCTTCAACGCGGCCGTGCACTTGCGGTAGAAATATAAAACGATCAATCATTGGTCGTGTTGCGAGGTGAGTCGGTTCACAAGCTAAACCCGTCTCTCTTGCTATTGTTCTCTCTCTCAATCCATCTCCCTCTCAGTGGTTGGTGAGGTGATCGACGAAGGCGAAGGTGTGGTTGTGGATCGACGAGGTGTGGTGATCGTTGATCGAGCGAGAAGTTCTTCGGAAATCGTGTTTTGGGGAGAAGTGCTCGTGGAAGCGTCGTCGAGGTTCTTCGAAGGTTTCTTCAGACCTTCACGGTATGTCAAACTTGTTGTTGTAGCTCACTTATGTTGTGTGAGTATTTTGGAAGTCGACAGTAGGCTGAAAGGCTCTTCGTGGGTAAACGTGCAGCAGTTCTACTATTGGATCGGTCGACCGGTTGGTGCAACGGCCGACCGTTCCTAGTGAGATTTTGGGATTCTACCTCGCACCGGTCGAACGATGTCTTTGGACGGTCGACCGGTGGTGCGTAAGAGGCAAGCCCTGGTGGTTTTCGATTGGACGGGCCCCCTTTGCCGTTCGACCGTGTGCACTATTGTAGGTCGGTTGGGGGCGTTGACCATCTAAATGGTCGACCGCCCGTTGACTTGTTCGACCGATGACTTAAGTTAACTTATTGTTTGGTTCGATCGATGGTGGTTAGGTCGACCGGAGTTGTTTGGATTTGATAGAGGTTTTTCATTGGTGGGTTCGGTCGACTGAGAGTGCCCGGGAGTTCGACCGGTTGATCATGTTGAGCGATGAGATATTTTACTGGTGGTTTCCGGTCGAACGGGTCCCTTTTGTCGTTCGACCGATTGATGGTTGTGTTCGTTGAACCTGGGAGGTGACCTTCTAAACGGTCGATCAATCCCTGACTTTGGTTCGACCAAACGTGTGTTGTTGGTGGGAGATGTTCGACTTATGGAGTGCAGGTCGAGGCATTTGCCTGGTTTTGGTGAGAGTCGGTCGATCGGGACTCTTGGTTCGGTCGACCGATATTGTCCAATTTTGCACATGTGAGGTGCGTTTGGTGTGGTCGTCCTTGTGAGACGAGTTGTGGTGCCGATGTTCTTTCGGCAAGTGTGTTAGTGAGCACGGGTGTTGCGGTGATTGGGTGAAAGAGCCCTGGAGCCCCGTAACTGTTATGAGTGTTGCGATTGGGTGAAAAATCCCTGGAGCCCAGCTAGTCTGTGCGGGGTTGGGTGAAGAAGCCCTGTAGCTCAGTAGTGCGTTCAGGTTGGGTGAAAGAGCCCTGGAGCTTGAGCAAGGACCGCGTGATAATGGTTGGGTGAAAAAGTCCTGGAACCCTTAGAGCGTTCGGGTTGGGTGAAAGAGTCATTTAGAGCGTTCGGGTTGGGTGAAAGAGTCATGGAGGCCTGGTCATGTCGTGGTAGCTGTGGTTGGGTGAAAAAGCCCTAGAGCCTAGCTTGATGACGTTGAGTGTTGTTGTGGTTGGGTTAAAAAGTCCTGGAGCCCAGCATTGTGTGTATGCTTTGTGTGGATAGAATTGCATGCTAGAGTGTTTCAGTTTAATGCATTTTGAGTTTGGCATACGGGATTTCATTCTGAAAACTCATGCATTGTTGCATGTTTACCTTTCAGGTCGTGATCGGTGTTAGGGGGTGGGGACCGAGGAGATGAGCGCTGCTACCAGATCCTGTTTTCTCTCATTTTGAGGTTATAGTGATTACTTGTATATTTTGTGTAACATTTCGATGTAATTACACTTTTGAAATACTCGGATATATATATTATATGTTGGTGCATCTAGTTTTTTGTATATTGCGTAATATCCTCTGGTTGTTTGTATGTTGTAAAAAATTTAAATTCCGCTGTTTGAAGATGTTACAGAAAATACGAAAGAAACTACTAAAGAATGGGAAGAACTCCATGACGCGATCCACGGTGGCGACCTAGTAAGGCTTTGTCACGTTAGCTGGGAGAAGAGGTGCGGATGAAAATTCTTGTCAGGTTAGCCTAGTGATCCCCTTCACTAAACAACACTCGCATCTTGGCAATCACCATGTAATATTTACAAACAAAACCAATCTAAATTAAATCATTTATACAAACCACTTCTCCAACTCAAAACCATCACAATAATGATCCTCACCCTCCAAACAAAAAAGAAACCAATCGCACAAACACAAAATTTAGAAACGAACCAATCAAAACTCCAATGAACCGTGCTATGGTCAAAAAACAAAACATTACAAACATGGGTCAATAAATCAATCTATGCATGTTGGTGTCTTGACATTAATGTTGTTCTTGCTTCTCTTCCATCTATCAACAAAATTCCCACCACAAGGCATAACCAAAGTGGTCATCATCACAACCAAAACTCCCATGGACACAACCTGCCTTCTCCTCTGCTCTAAATCATGACACTCCCTTATGGTCTCAAGCTTAGGTTTCCATGTCCTCTTGTTGTACCCCAACTGCTTGTACTCCTTCTCCAACACTTCACTTGTGCACAATCTTTGACTTGTTGCTGTCACAACTTGTTCCTCTCCTACTACTCTTATTTGGAGGCTCCCACTTGGTGTCTTCCAAACATCAAATGATTTGATGTAGTTGCCGGTTGTTCTTGTGATGGTTAGGAGAGAGAGGACTGAGTGGAAGAAGTGGGATGGGAGGAGGAAGTAGCTGTTGCCTGCTTTGAGGGTGTCTTTCTCTAGCAAAGGTGGCACCTTTTGGCCTATCAAGAAGGAGTCTGAATGGCAAACCATGTGCTTTGGGTACTCCTCCATTAGCTCAATTGCTTTGATTGGATGGTCGTAGATCTTCACTTTTCCTTCAGATGTAATCACTTTGATCATTTTCTCCTTCTTGATGTCTTTGTTGTTGTTGTTGAGAGCTTTGGCTTGAAGAGTTATCAACTTCATCATGCCCATCTGCTTCTATTCTAATGAGAATATATAATACTATTGCATGTGTGATGTTGTGAGTGGGCTATATGTAAGAGTTTGGGGGTGATTGGCGTTTGTGTAGATGTTTATATTAATTAATGCGTGTGTTGATTGCATTAAGTGTTTGAATGTCTTGAGAAGGCAAAATGGGGGGCCAACTTTGACATGTTGAATTCAAAGATTGGACACGTTGCTGCCTTGCTGGGTTGATTTTTTCTTTAAAGCATTGCTGTTTGTCTTTTTTTTAGAAAGAAAAAAAAAGGAACTGGACTATTGGAGTTCCTCGATGCAACTGCATGTTGCTTAATTTTGGGTTTCTTTTGCTATTTTTTGAAGAATTTTTTTCGAATTAATATTTTTAAAGAAGATTTTTCAAATTAATTTTTTTTTAAATTTCAAGCTACTTGAAAAATTCTCAAATTAGATCTGTCGTCACCACATCGCGATATGTGTTGACGGTGGATCTTTTTTTAGTGTATAATGAACTTGACGTCTTAGACGCGAAGTTCTGTAGAAATAATTTTTTTCACATAACTGGGCACTTGCAAGGTTGAGTTTTGACGTTGAGAATTTTTCTCACACACCTAGTAATGTGCAAGGTTGATTGAACTCGACACTTTCAGCCGTCGAAATCTATGAAATGAATTTGGCATCTGCAATGCTGAGTTAATTTTAACTCAGCACTTGTAACGTCGAGTTCGACTTTGAATCAAATTGAACTTAACGTTGCAAGTACCGAGTTCTATCAAAATGAACTCGACGTTGCAAGTTTCTAGTTAAATTTGGATTCAAAATAGGTAGTGCATCTTATTGGGTGTGCGAGAAAAATTCTAAATGTCAGAACTCGACGCTGTAAGGGTCGAGTTCTATGAAATTTTTCATTTCGTGTTTAAAAATCAAGACCTGCCGCGAACACGTGTCGTGACGTGGAGGCAGCGGGGGGTCTAGTTTGAGAAGTACTTTTCGAGCATCTTCAAAATGAATTTAAAAAAATATTAATTCGAAATTTATTTTTTTATAGAACTTTTCAGAATCGTTTCAATCAAAAAACTTTTCAGGGTACAAAATACTGGTGCACAGTTGTTTTTGTTCTGAATAACCACTGCAGTTTGACGGTACAAAAAATTAGCAGCTAGTTTATATTAAAGTAAATTAAGTCATATATATTAATTAGTATATGGATTCAATTATTTAAATTGAAGTCATTGTCTCACGTGGGAGGAGGAGTTGGGTCTTCCACTGAATCGACTAGAAGGAAAAACAATACAGACAGACTCCAAACAATGTTTGGATTGAATAAAGGCATTGGAATTAGAAATCTAGAAGTGAAGTTTCCAAATGAGCAACATGTAAAGAGAAACTTGTAAGTGAAGGATTATATCTTTTCTGCAAAAACCCATGCATGAAATCCGGATTGGATTTGTAGTTGATTACGGTGAGGGGTGATAAGGTGAGGATTTGATTGGTGACCATATGATGGATAATTTGGTCAGCTTGTTGTTTGGGTGTGAAATGTCAGCATAGGCGTCTAAGGTGGTGCATGATTCCATATAGAACACAACACACGTAAAGATTGATCAATATTGGTACTTTCAAATGTGGGAGGATTGGTATTGGAGTAGTCCACGTGGTTTAGACTTTTAGATATCAAGTGGAGGTAAGACGTTTTCAGTAGTTGTGTGTTTCTCTCTGTGACAAGTGGATGGTGTGGAAAACATGTATGGGTGAGTTTTTTCTTCCGTTAATAATATCTTGTTGTGTTTGTTATTACAAAAGAAATCTGGTAGTTTTGTTTTAACTTTTAAGATGTCAAGATAATGATGGGGAGCTATTAAAGTCCGAATTGGTAGCTTCTTCTTGTTTGTGATGAAAATGATCTCTCTCAGTCAACCAATTGAGCAAGCCTTAGGGCTCTACTCATGCATGGGCTGGACTTGGTTGGCATGGTATAACATTTTAATTGTAACATCGAAGTTTTGGACTATTTCTCACTATTTGTAACATAATATTGTTAGGATCGATGATCATCTAATCATAAACTAAATGTGGAATTAAAAGTAAAAGAATAGAAAATCACAAACCACAAATTCAATACTAGATATTTTTTATAGAGGTTCGACACCCTAACTGAGTCATAGTATTCTCTTTCAAGTCCAACTCGATCACCACGAGCCCTGCTTGAGTTTTCACTAAATCGAGTTCTGTTCCGAACCGTGATCACCACCTTTACAATCACGAGTCTTGCGAACAATCCTCGTCTTGCTCGATTTTTCCTCTCAACCCGAGAGAGAGCTTCCACAAAGCTTTCCAACTATTGTGATTCTTGGATATGGAATTAGAATTACGAACAAACACTCAACTTGAACACACTTGAATATGATATTGGAATTGATATACAAGTGGTGAAGATTAAACTTTGAGTGTTGAAAATGGTAGCTTGAAAGTATTTGAGGTTTGGACACAAATGATAGGAGTATAGAGATGTGTCTTCTTGTGTAAAACTTATGAATAAACTCTTATTTAAAAAAATTCAAGCTCTACTAGCCGTTGGGAGAGTTGGTGAGATTCAGACTAATGAGAGAAATTGTATGACTTAAGCTCGGGCAGAAATATGCACAGATTCTGTCAACCGTTAGAAGAAATGTTGTCTGAAACACAAAGATTGTCTTGGTCAAAATAATGAGTTCGGATGACCGAACAAAGTTCAGTTTACATATTACAACTTCTAGTAAGTTTTTCCAATTTCGACCAATTACATTTTGGTTCCCCAAACGAGATTCGGCTAGTCGTTCCAAGGTGGACAGTAAGAATTAATCGGGCTTTGATTGGTTGTCTGGACCGATAGTTTGTTTTTTAGCGCCAACAGTTGAAAATCAAATATTCGTTGCGAGTCCAACGACTATATTGATACGTGGAAAGGGTCATTGCATGATATATGCGAAAAGTAAACAGTTGACCGATAGGAGATCGGTCATCCGAAAAAAGACAAGACAAATTATCTCTAAGACAAAACACAAATGTGACTGTTGGAGTAAAATCCAAAACCAGTCCAAAAGGAATTCGTCGGCCAAATGACAATCGGTCGGCCGAGTGGACAATTCTAGTAATGATTCTAACAACTACTGATAAAATGATTTAGGTCATCTGTTAGATGTTCGATTGTCCGAACAAGACTGCGACATAATCCTAGTGTTCCGGTTCATGATTCCTTAGGTAGATGAGTTGATTACTTAAATCAATTTTGGATAACTACACTTTCTTGATTTTCCTATAATACTAACTGCTGGAGAACATGTCAAAAAATCAAAATCAATCTTTTGAAGCGTTAAAGCATTTGTTGGCATTACGGGTTCATTATTGACACAACAAAGTAATAGTACAATAACATTTCTTTTTCCTCTTTTGTGCGACTAATTAGCTTATTAACAATCTAAACATGCTAAAATTATGCTAAATATGATTATGGTAGTCAGAATTCACATGAGTGTTGCAGAAAAATGCGTGGGTGAACAATTCTCATCTATGATCTATATAAGACTATAGCTTCTTTTTATTCTCTCTGTCCCTGATCCACATTATGTTTCCCCTTTTCTTTTCCAACATACTTAGTCATCTAAACCAATATCTATTTATTCATGGCTCCACACAAGTTAAATTTCTTATAATGTAATATCTTAATTATTTCTTAACATGTGGTATATTAATCAATTAATTAGATAATAACCCCTCAAATATAATGTGTCAGGATATTTGTTTGTACAACAACAACAACAACAAAGTCTTTAATCCCAAACTAGTTGGGGTAGGCTAGAAATGAAACTCTAAGAAATCATGGTTCAGGCACGTGAATCGTCTTCTTCCATGTGTTTCTATCCAATGCAAATTCCCGCGGCACATTCCAATCTTTTAGATCTCTTTTAACCGCTTCCTCCCAAGTCAATCGTGGTCTACCTCTTCCTCTTTTTGTGTCTTCGATCCGATTCAATACTCTTCTTCTTATAGGTGTCTCCGAAGGTCTTCTTTGTACATGTCCAAATCATCTCAGACTGTGTTGTATAATTTTCTCTTCCATTTGAGCAACCCCAACTCTCTTAAGAATGTCTTTATTTCTAATCTGATCCATTCACGTATGGCCACACATCCACCTCAATATCCTCATTTCAGATACACTCATCTTTTGTATATGTTGTCTTTTAGTGGCCCAACATTTCGCACCATATAGCATTGCAGGTCCTATTGCGTTTCTATAAAAAATAATCCTTTTAACTTAAGTGGAATTTTCTTGTCACATAAGACACCTGAGGATTGTCGTCATTTCATCCATCCTGCTATAATCATATGGTTAACATCTTCATCGATCTCTCCATCTTTTTGAAGTATTGATCCAAGATATCTAAAAATATCTTTTCTACGCACCACTTGCCCATCTAATATAATCTCTCTTCCTCGGTATTAACGGTACTGAAACAACACTTCATATATTCAGTTTTAGATCTACTTAGTTTAAAATCTTTTGTTTCTAAAGTATTTCTCCACAACTCTAGTTTTCTCTCCACACCTACCCTATTCTCATCAATTAATACTACATCATCCGCAAAAAGCGTACACCATGGAACCTCACATTGTATGTCTTTTGTCACCTCGTCCATTACTAAAGCAAAGAGATATGGACTTAAAGCTGAACCATGATGAAGTCCAATCTTAATCGGAAAAGGTTTAGTCACACCATCACAAATTCTAATGCTAGTTTCAACTCCTTCGTACATATCTTTAATTAAATTCACATATTTTGTTGATACATTCTTCTTCTCTAGGGCCCACCACATAACATTTCTTGGAATTCTATCATCATACCTTTTCTAAATCAATAAAAACCATGTGTAAATCTTTCTTTTGTTCTCTATACCTCTCCATAAGTTGTCTAATAAGAAATATGACCTCTATCGTTGACCTTCCAGGCATGAAACCAAATTGATTATCTCTAACACATGTCTCTTTTCTTAGACGGTGCTCAATTACTCTTTCCCACAATTTCATAGTTTGACACATGAGCTTGATACATCTACATTTAGTGCAACTTTGAATATTTCATTTATTCTTGTAAATTGGCACCAAAGTACTCCTCCACTCATTTGGTATTTTATTTTTCTCACAGATACTACTAAACAATTTAGTTAACCACGTTACTGCTTTATCCCCAAGACATTTCCACACCTCAATCGGGATGTCGTCTGGTCCTAAAGCCTTACCAACTTTCATCCTTTTTAAGGCTTCCTTAACCTCAACCTCTCTTATCCTCCGTACAAATCGTCTATTAGATTCCTCAATTGTATCATCCACTTCAAAAGTGTCGCTGTCATTTTCTCCATTAAACAACATATCAAAATACTTTCTCCACCTTTCCTTGATATCCTCCGCCTTAACTAAAATGTTATTATTATCATCTTTAATGCATTTAACTTGATTAAGATCTCTAGTTTTCTTCTCTATTATTTTAGCCAACTTATATATTCCAACCTCTCCCTCATTTGATCCCAACTTTTGGTATAAATTCTCATAAACAACTCATCTAGCCTCTCTTACTGCTTTCTTAGTTTTTTTATTAGCCAATCTATACTCTTCTAAGTTAGATTTATTTTTATCCTTAAACCACATCTTATAACATTTTTCTTAGTTTTAATTGTAGTTGTACACCATCATTCCACCACAACGTGTCTCTCGAATCTAGTCTACCTCCTCTACTCTCCCCATAAACTTGTTTAGCCACTCGTCAAATGTAAGATGACATATCCTCTCACCTACTATTAGCGTCTCCTACCAAGGTCCCTCTGCCATAAGTCTATCCCTAAATCTAATACATTTTTCTCCTTTAAGATTTCACCACTTAATCTTCACATATTTATTACACTCATTTCGTACCACACCAATACGAAAGCGAAAATTCACTACTAGCAACTTATGTTGAGTCACCACACACTCTCCAGGTATTACCTTACAATCTATACAATATCCTCGTTCCTCTTTTCGAGTAAGCACAAAATCAATTTGACTCAGATGTTGACCACTACAAAATGTGACTAAATGAGATTCTCTTTTCCTAAAGAAAGTATTTGCTACCATGAGGTCATATACTACAACGAAATTCAGAAAATATTCTCCTTCTTGGTTCCTAACACCAAACCCAAACTCTCCATGGATATGTTCAAACCCTTCGCTATCTTTACCAACATGGCCGTTAAAATCTCCTCTAATACAAAGTTTCTCACTACTAGGAATCTCTCTCACCATAATGTCAATGTCCTCCCAAAACTGTTTCTTCACTGTTTCGCTCAAACCTACTTGTGGGGCAGAGGCGTTAATGACATTCAAAATCAGTTTTCCGATAACTAACTTAATCAAAATTATTCGATCGTCTTGCCTTTTAACCTCTACCACCTCATCTCGTAGGCTGTTATCTACTAAGATTCCTACTCCATTTTTGTTTCTATCTTTTCCACTATACCATAACCTGTATTTTCAACTTCTTTAGCTTTTTCACCTACTCATTTGGTCTCCTGAACACAAAGAATATTTGTTGGCTTTTTGGCCTTAATCTAGGTTTTGATGATTTAATTAACCTAATCTTAATTATGATGATGTAGAGTAGCACACATATTGCATTGCATATATATTGCATGTGCTAACCTCTACAGGTGATCAAGACTCATGGAAGGAAGGAAATCAAGTCAAGATTTGTAATAAAGCTAAATGAAGACTTGTAATCTTGATTTTATTTTGAGTCTTAGGAACATGTATAAATTGAGCATACAAGAGTTAAAAACCAATCACATACACAATAGGTTCCCTATAGAAGTCACACACGAAATTTCACATTATTTGGACTTCATTAGATCACCCAAACCTTAGTCGGAAATCACTTATAAACTTAAACCCAGATTTCCTGTGTGAACCGGTCGACCGAACCAGTTCTCAGTTCGACCGGTTTATAACAGACTCTCCACAGTGATTTTACCGAACTCTACCGGTCGACCGGTTCTACCGTTTCGGTCGACCGATCCCGGATTTTAATATGACCGTTTTTCTTGTCGTATTCCTATAACGGTCGTATTCGTATAAAACAAAACTTAACCCCAAAATACATTCGGTAACCGGTCGAACGAAGACCTTGTTTCGGTCGACCGGTTGAACATATTTTCAGAAACCAAATTCCCTGCTATCGGTCGACACATTTCTCGTTCGACCGATTGACCTTTGTCTCGACCGAATCCCCTTATCGGTCGACCGCCCCATACTTTGGTTCGACCGATTCACTTAAGTAGAGTTAAGTTCTAGCTCGTTTGTCCGACCGAATATTCTTTTGTTCGACCGTTCTCTTTGAAATCAAGTTAACGGTCGACCGGTTTACTAGTTTCGGTCGACCGGTTCTGGACAGATTTGCAGCCCGATTTTCTGCTTTGTGTATCTTGCACAAAACCCAATCAAATCTATCCCCAACGGCTAGAATACCTTAGGAGCTTATAAATAGAGGATCAAGACTTGTTGTTAACACAACTCTCCAACTCCAATTGTCCCAATACATTAGAGAGAAACCTCAATCCTCAAAGCTCCAAATTCTACACTCTTTAAGCCTAAACTTCACACATTTGATCATATACTCATCCTACTCAAAGTGTGCTCAATTAGAGAGTGAATCCCACTCAGTTACAAGTGTTGTCAAAAGAAGCAAGGACTTCGGTGAAAGCCCGAAGTGTCCCTCTCGGATTGTGAGAGGAAGAATTCAAGCAAGCGAGGGTTGTTCGCGTTGCTTGTGGTGTAAAGGCGTTCTCTCCCGGCCCGGAACGGGGAGTGGTTAGTGAAGACGTAGGCGGAGCTCGTGGAGTCGAGCGGAGCTTACAAGAGAGGACTAGGACCCGGGTGGGGTGCCGAACCTCTATAAAAACCGACGCGTCTTTTGTGGTTTGCATTGTCTCTCTTTATCTACTTGTTTGTTTATTCCGCTGCGCATTTGTTTGCTTAATCAAGTAGAAAATTAGGGATTAGATTAAAAGTGATTAGTGGACCCATAACCCACACGATCCTACATTTGGTATCAGAGCCTTGTTAGCTAAATTTCATTACTTTACCGTAATTTTAGCATGGCTTCAACATCTAATCACTTAGAGGGTTTATGCACCACAAGGTCTCCTTTGCTTAATGGGTCAAATTATGATTATTGGAAAAATAGAATGAAAATCTTTTTAATATCAAGTGACCTTAAGTATTGGAAGTTCATTCAAAATCCTTACATACCCCCAAATGAAGATGATTTAGATTCTCTATCTAGGGCTCAAATGAAAGAAATTGAAATGAATTCTAAAATCATGAACATTCTTTATTGTGGCCTTAATGAAGGAGAATACAATAGAATTAGGGGTTGTGAAAGTGCAAATGAAATATGGCATAGGTTACAAATGCATCATGAGGGTGATAGTAAAACTAAAGAAACTAGGGTTAGTCTTCTCATGCATAAATATGAAATATTTTCTATGCAAATCGGTGAGAACATAAGCGACATGAACACTCGCTTCACCGATATTACTAACTCTCTTTTGATTCTTGGAAGAAGGATAAATGAAGGAGAGATGACTCGAAAATTCCTCCGGTCATTGAGCAACGATTGGGAAGACAAGGTCGTGGCAATCGAAGAATCGCACGATCTTTCAAAATTGAAGATGGAGGAACTCATTGGAAATCTCATGGCCTATGAGCTCCAATTGAGTCATCGAAGAGAGAAGGAAGCATCAAAGAAAAACTCCGTGGTGGCATTACATGCAAATTTTGATGAGCCAAGGAGGGTGGAAGAAGAGGACATTGAGGTCCTTGCCCAAGACTTCTTCAAATACCTCAAGAGGGATAAGGGAGAAAAGAATGAAAGAAGAGGTAGAAGAAGTGAGAAAAGAGAAAAAGAAAAAGAGAGGGAGGAGAGCGAAAATGAGAGAAAAGAGAGGGAGAAGAAAAATGAGAGAAGAGAGAGGAGAAGAGAAAAGGAGAAGAGTAAGAGGAAAGAAAGGAAGGAGGAAGCTCACAAAGCCACTTGGGATGACTCTTCATCTCCATCATCATCATTCTCTTCCTTGCAAAGTAGAAGAGAGGTTGCACATTCATGCTTCATGGCCATTAAAGATGAACAAAGTGAGGTAGCTTCTAACTCCTCTAAATCTTATTCCACTAGAAGTAATTCATGTTCAAGTAAATCATATTCTAGTGCTAGCTCTAATTCTAATGCTAATGATGAATCATATACACATGATGAGCTACAAAATGCATTTCATGATTTAGTTAAACAATATGAGATCATTTGTGAAAAGAACAAAAATGCTAGAAAAACTATAAATGATCTCAAATGCCAAATTGAATTAATCATAAATGAAAAGAATGAGGTGATTGCTAGACTTGAATCAAATGAATCATCACTTGCTAGTCTAAGTAAAACACCCATTATTGATGAACATGTAGATCTTAAAGCTTCAAATATGCAATTAAGAAAAGATCTTGAAATGTTCACTAAAGGAACAAAAATGCTTGATATGCTTTTGAGTAGTCAAAGACAATCATTAGCTAAACATGGTTTAGGATACAATGTACATTTGAAAAACCATGTATCTCATACTACTTTAAATGGCAAGCATTTATTTGTTAAATCTATTTCCTCAAGTGTGTGGGCACCCAAAACCAAAATGGTTTGGATCCCAAAAGCTAATGTTCAAGGACCCAAAGTTATTTGGGTACCTAAGTCTACACTTGTAGGAGCTTGAGGAGGAGATTGGTGGTGACCGGGTGAGCCAAAACGTCAAATTCGAATCCGGTTGCATCACCAAGTCAAGATTGGAGCTAATCAAATTCAAGTTTGGTATAAAATTTCTATCTTTGAATTTTCTGAAAAATTAGCTCTAATCTAGTTAATATGCTTAATTGTCATATCTTTAGAGTTCAATTCATTGAAAATCTTTAACCCTATTCATTGCAAATCAATTACCACATTCATTGATTTTAAATGTCAAATTTTTTAAATGGATGTTAGAATAAGGCTTAAGTTGAAACTTAAATGAACTTAACTTGAATCATACTCATTGTTTCCATTTAGCCTTATTGATAGGGGGAGCTTAAATGTTATATCTTTTATTAGAGTAATGAAGTGCAAAATTTAGGGGGAGCAACTTCATTACAAGACATCCAAATTCTAAGCTTAAAGTCTTAAATAATTATTATTTTTGATGGATGTCAAAGGGGGAGAGATAATTAAGGGGGTAACTTGGAATTTGGCATAAAATTGAACAAAAGCTATGCACATCCATAGGGGGGCATTAATATGCATAGTTTTCATATACAAATTCCATGTATTTAGATAGAATTAAGATATAGGTTGCCATCATCAAAAAGGGGGAGATTGTTGGCTTTTTGGCCTTAATCTAGGTTTTGATGATTTAATTAACCTAATCTTAATTATGATGATGTAGAGTAGCACACATATTGCATTGCATATATATTGCATGTGCTAACCTCTACAGGTGATCAAGACTCATGGAAGGAAGGAAATCAAGTCAAGATTTGTAATAAAGCTAAATGAAGACTTGTAATCTTGATTTTATTTTGAGTCTTAGGAACATGTGTAAATTGAGCATACAAGAGTTAAAAACCAATCACATACACAATAGGTTCCCTATAGAAGTCACACACGAAATTTCACATTATTTGGACTTCATTAGATCACCCAAACCTTAGTCGGAAATCACTTATAAACTTAAACCCAGATTTCCTGTGTGAACCGGTCGACCGAACCAGTTCTCAGTTCGACCGGTTTATAACAGACTCTCCACAGTGATTTTACCGAACTCTACCGGTCGACCGGTTCTACCGTTTCGGTCGACCGATCCCGGATTTTAATATGACCGTTTTTCTTGTCGTATTCCTATAACGGTCGTATTCGTATAAAACAAAACTTAACCCCAAAATACATTCGGTAACCGGTCGAACGAAGACCTTGTTTCGGTCGACCGGTTGAACATATTTTCAGAAACCAAATTCCCTGCTATCGGTCGACACATTTCTCGTTCGACCGATTGACCTTTGTCTCGACCGAATCCCCTTATCGGTCGACCGCCCCATACTTTGGTTCGACCGATTCACTTAAGTAGAGTTAAGTTCTAGCTCGTTTGTCCGACCGAATATTCTTTTGTTCGACCGTTCTCTTTGAAATCAAGTTAACGGTCGACCGGTTTACTAGTTTCGGTCGACCGGTTCTGGACAGATTTGCAGCCCGATTTTCTGCTTTGTGTATCTTGCACAAAACCCAATCAAATCTATCCCCAATGGCTAGAATACCTTAGGAGCTTATAAATAGAGGATCAAGACTTGTTGTTAACACAACTCTCCAACTCCAATTGTCCCAATACATTAGAGAGAAACCTCAATCCTCAAAGCTCCAAATTCTACACTCTTTAAGCCTAAACTTCACACATTTGATCATATACTCATCCTACTCAAAGTGTGCTCAATTAGAGAGTGAATCCCACTCAGTTACAAGTGTTGTCAAAAGAAGCAAGGACTTCGGTGAAAGCCCGAAGTGTCCCTCTCGGATTGTGAGAGGAAGAATTCAAGCAAGCGAGGGTTGTTCGCGTTGCTTGTGGTGTAAAGGCGTTCTCTCCCGGCCCGGAACGGTGAGTGGTTAGTGAAGACGTAGGCGGAGCTCGTGGAGTCGAGCGGAGCTTACAAGAGAGGACTAGGACCCGGGTGGGGTGCCGAACCTCTATAAAAACCGACGCGTCTTTTGTGGTTTGCATTGTCTCTCTTTATCTACTTGTTTGTTTATTCCGCTGCGCATTTGTTTGCTTAATCAAGTAGAAAATTAGGGATTAGATTAAAAGTGATTAGTGGACCCATAACCCACACGATCCTACAATATTGACTTTTCTCCTGTTGATCAATCCACTAACTCTCTCAACTTCCCTGTTAAATATCCAACATTCCAACTACCTATTTGTATCCTACCATCCTCAACTAGCTTCCTTACCCCTTGCACTCGTTGAGTAAAGTACGAGGACCCTAACTCCTTGTGCACTACATCCGGGCGCTGATGCAGTGTGCCACTAAGGTGGTGGCGTCCCTTGACTAGCTTCCTTATCACTCACACCCGTCGAGAATGATGCGTAGACCCTTGCTCACTTTGAATCACTACAGCCAGGCCCCATGTAGCGCGTCGCTAAGAGGGTGACGCCCCAAACACGATTCTCTTTTAAGTTTCAAATATTTCCAAAAACATATCTCGAAATCTGAAAACTATCATCTTGAAGACATCTCCCACGAGATACAACTATCGAGTACACAATTGTTTGAAACAAAAACAAAAAACACAACTAACCATCTTGTCACTTCTAAGGTGATTTGTAGCATATCATATGACTCATTCATGTTATATATCATTTTATTTCACCTTATATTTGCGCTACTCGGGTATTTATTTCATACATTTTAGGGTTTAGGTAATAACGAAGAGAAAGGAAGCGAAAATGACCTAAATGCAAGAAGAAATGACTGATTTTGAAGTCTTTTGAACCTATTTGTAATGCTCAATGACCGGATTGCAAGTCATGAAGGACCTAGGTGAAAACCTGGAGGGACTTGATCGTAAACAAAATATGTTGGTTACAAAAGTCCATAATCTCATGAACTTGAGGAGTAATTCAACAATTAAGACCAAACGAGCTCGAACGAGCGTCTCCGGGTTCGCCCTGCGTGCTAAATTGATACACTTAAGTTGCAGGAGAAATTTAGGGCCGATCCGACCCAAAGGATCCGTTACTGGTGGATCTGGTCGGTTGGTTTGCACTCAAAATTCTCTAGTGGGTCAGGTTGTCGGGTCAAAGCACTCCGGAACATCTAGATCTGATTTTCAGTCGTCTGATTGCACCCAGATTAATCCAATCATTCTAATCTTCTATAAATACACTTGTAATCCATCTTCCTCTCTTCTTCTTTCCTCTCCTCCTTAGGTTAGTTTTATTTCTTATTTAGTAGAGTAGTTGAGGAGATGAGAAGAACACTTGTAATCTTTCTTCTTCATTAATCAAAGTTGTTGTTAATGTTTACTTCTTGTTTTAATCAGATCTAGTATTCTTTACTTTTTATGTATTTTTATGTTGTTTCTTTTGCTCACATGGTAATTAGTGAGCAGTTCATCCCCATTGGGGGTGGAGGATGATGTGAAGTGTAGATGTTGTTAGATTTAGTGTGTGTTTTAATCTTGATCTTGGAGCTTCACATGATTCCCATAGTTATTTTGATGGTTTCTCACTCTTACTTTTGATGTGAAATGATCTTAAATGATGTTCAGCACATGTTTTGGTTAGTGAGCATACTTTATAGGAAATAATAATATGATAAGATTGGAGTGAGTAAAAAGATAATAATTATATGTGAGAGTATGTGCTATTTTTTGACATTATCTTAATTAATGTCTTGTATGTTTTAATGATAATGTTAAATCTTAATTCACGTGGAGACATAGTTGGGGTTTTGGTTATTATGGATTCTATGTTATGCATGTCATGAGCACTTAATTGTATATACACACAAACTTATATATCTACACTTTTGCATGCATTTTCCACCTCCTACGAGACTAATTATATTAGTTTTTGTTGATTCGCGTTGCATTTGTTATTTAATTTAGATACTCTCAATCTCCTTTTTCCCCACTCGAGTATGGTCGTCGTCGACCCGTACTTGTCACCGCTCCAACACGGTTGTGTATTTACGATTTTGAACTTTAATTTTCAACATAAGGTGAGATCTTACTAGTTGAGTATTTTATTAAGACTTTATTTCCTAACATTAAAATCATTCCAACAATATACATTAGTCCAAAAACACATTCGGCATCATGAGTCCTCTTTTATTTTATTTTTGAGGGTAAAGTAAAGTCCTTCATTATTATAATTATTATTATATTGAATAAGAAGATAAGATACTTTACCTGCATGAATTGAATAGTACAATGGTATGGATGCAAAAAACCACAACAATAAACGGAAAAAAAACAGTCATCAAAGTCCCACTACTCTGTTTCTGTTCGGATCGCCGGCGACGATGGCCGGAAAGGCCTGGATTTTCGTTTCAGTGACGGCGTGTTAGCTCCCGATGGATCCACTCCGGACCAGACTCGCGAATGAGAACACCAACTACGAACCGGCGGCTGCGATCGCCGTGACCATGAGAACAAGCGGAGGCGGAGGCTGGACGGCGGTTGACAGGGAGACGGCGAGCGGTTTGTTGAGAAAAGCTTCGGAAAGGTTAGGGTTTTGGGCGATGCCGGCGTACGTGTTGGCCCACACTCTAACCCTAGCCCTCTGCCTTCCCTATGCGGTGTTCTTCGAGGCCGGGGCGGCTCTCCTGTTCGGCTTCCTCCCCGCCGTCGCCTGCGTCTTCTCCGACAAGGTCCTCGCCGCCTCCCTCTCCTTCCTCCTCGGAAGGTAATCCTCAACATCCCATCTTTATGTGCCATTTCTCATCTTTACAACAAACCTTCTTTTCTACATCTCGTAATGTTTGGTTACTTATTGTGTTTTCGATTTTTAGTGTCGAAATACAAGTAAAGATCCAATCTTTAGTGATCTAACATTGTGTTTTCACAAACCCTTTTTGTTACTTTACTTGTTGTTATGTGTGATGAGTGGGGGTGTTTTGTTGTTAGTGTTGAGACAGTTAGACGAGAGAGAGGTGATGGGTGTAAAGTCTAGGGGTTTCCTTGTTAATTAGGGGCTCTTTTGATATTTTACCAATTAACTTTTGGTAGGGTGGAGTGTGAATCGTGATTCACCTCTCCCATTCTCTTTTTTTCCTTTTGTGAGGAGTGCAAACCCTAACCCCTTTTCCCCCTTAGGCCATCTTGGTGAGGAGCCCTCCGGAGGCTGCCGAAGCTTGCCGGAGATTGCCTAAGATCATCGGAGGTGGCAGATCGCGGTTTTGGTGGCTTAGGGCATTGTTTTTGCTTGGCACCAAGGTATGTCATGGGTAGGTTTAGAACCCATTGCTCATGGTTTCTTGAAGAAACGCAAGGGGTTTGTATTTTATTGAGGATATTGTTTCTGTTTCAACACTTATTTGAATTCAAAATACATTTGTGTTTTATACGAGTGTAAATCTAAACGTTGGGTGAGCTGCCTCGGGGAAGAAGCGTTGCGTCCGTTCGGAGAAGGGGATGCGCCTGTTGAGGAAGAGGCGCCGTTTGAATGATCGTCGGTTGGGTTCTCGAGGTATGGTTTTTAACACTCCCCCTCAAGTTGGGTCCGGAAGAGGTTGAAGGTACCCAGCTTGCTGATGATTTGACTGAACGACTTCTGACTTAGGGCCTTGGTAAACACATCTGCTAGTTGTTCTTTACTGGGTATGTAGGGAACTTCTATTTCTTTTGCTTGGATCTTTTCGCGAATGAAATGACAGTCCACTTCAATGTGTTTGGTCCTTTCGTGAAAGACTGAGTTGGACGATATGTGTCGAGCAGCATTGTTGTCGCAGAACATCTGTATGGGCATGTTGGGAGATTGTCCCATATCTTTGAGAAGTTGTTTTAACCATATTAGTTCACTAGTTGTAGATGCCATTGCACGATACTCAGCTTCTGCACTGGATCGTGCAACAACTTTTTGCTTCTTACTCCTCCAAGTTACAAGGTTCCCTCCTACAAAGGTGCAGAAACCTGTAGTTGATCTACGATCATGACTTCCTGCCCAATCTGCATCCGAGAAACCAATGATATTGTCAGAGTTATTATTTTTCATAAGTATTCCTTGTCCTGGGGTTTGTTTTATATACCTTAAAATGCGATCAATGATACCTAAGTGTGGTGTTCGAGGTGCATGCATAAATTGACTAACTATGCTAACAACAAATGTTATGTCTGGTCTAGTTATCGTTAGATATATGAGTTTGCCTACAAGTCTTTGGAACTGATGAATATCTTTGACGGGTTCTCCGTCAGTAGAGTTGATTTTGAGGTTTGTTTCTACTGGTGTGTTGGCGGGTTTAACACCAAGTTTTCCTGTTTCTGTTAATAAGTCTAGGGCATATTTCCTTTGCGATAAGAAGAGACCCTTTTTTGAGTATGCAATTTCTATTCCTAAGAAGTATTTTAAGAGGCCGAGGTCTTTTATGTCGAATTTTGTTTTTAGGTAGTGTTTGACTTGATTAATTTCATTGTTAATGTCTCCGGTGATGATAATATCGTCAACATAAACTAATACTATGGTGATACCTTGTTTGTGGTGTTTAGTAAACATAGAAGCGTCAGCGGAAGATTTCAAAAAACCATAAGCAAGTAAAAAATGACTGAGTTTGGCATACCATGCGCGTGGAGATTGCTTTAGACCATAGATAGCTTTGTTGAGTTTGCATACCTGGTTGAGGTAACGTTGTAACCTGGAGGAGGAGTCATATATACTTCCTCTTCAAGATTTCCTTGTAAGAAAGCATTTCTTACATCCATTTGATGGAGTTTCCAATTTTTGTTGACCGCTATGGATAGAAGAACGCGAACCGTGTTCATTTTTGCAACAGGAGCAAAGGTTTCTAGGTAGTCAATCCCGTAAGTTTGAGTATACCCTTTGGCCACAAGTCTAGCTTTGTATCTTTCTATGGTTCCATTACTGTTATATTTTATTTTATAGACCCATTTGCATCCAACAGGTTTGATCCCTTGTGGTTTTTGGATGAGTGTCCATGTGTTGTTGTTTTCTAGGGCGTTGAGTTCCTCTCCCATGGCTTTGTGCCATTTTGGATCTCCTATAGCTTCTTGGAATGTCTTAGGTTCTAAGTTATTTATTTGGGTTAGGTATGTTTTGTAGATTGGGAGAATTTTATCGTAGGAGATGTGGTTTTCGATGGGATAGGTAACGTGTGAGGTAACAAAGTCGTTAAACCAGACGGGAGGACGTCTTGGACGAGTGGATCTCCTTGCTTGAGTATTTTCTTGATTGTCTTGAGGTGGAGTTTCTTCTTCTTCTTCTTCGTCTTCTTCCTCATTTTCTTGGTTGCTTTCTTGTCCTTCTCTTTCGTCCATGTGGCTTTGTGGTAGAGTTGTTGTTGTAGCCGGGAGAGTCCCAGTTGTACTCTTGTTGTAGTAGAACTCACTCTCTCTAAAGGATACATCTCTCGATATATACATTTTACAAGTATTGGGGTCATGACATTTGTACCCTTTTTTGCTTACAGAGTAACCAAGGAAAATACATTTTATAGAATTGCTGTCAAATTTGTCTACCCGTTTCTTGTGAACAAAACAGACACAACCAAACACTTTAAGATGATCTAATTGTAGTGCCCGGTTTAATAATATACCTAAAGGTTGTTTGTTTTGGAGGACGGGACTTGGCAAACGATTAATGAGATAGGTGGCAGTTAGAACTGCATCAGACCAAAAATGTTTTGGTGCATTACTTTGAAATAATAGAGATCGGGTAACATTCAAGATGTGACGGTTTTTTCGTTCAGAAATTCCATTTTGCTCGGGAGTATTAACACAAGTAGTTTGATGGAAAATTCCTCGATTTTTTAGAAAAGTTTGAAAATTGAGACTGGTATATTCTGTCCCATTATCGGTTCTTAGAGTTTTAATTTTGAAATTATACATGTTTTCAACAAATGTTACAAATTCGCAAAAAAATTTAAAAACGTCTGACTTATTTTTAAGAAGGTAAATCCAGGTGTTACGCAAAAAATCATCAATGAATAAAACAAAATATTTGAAACCATTATAAGATTCGACCGGGGCGGGACCCCAGATATCGGAGTGAATTAAATCGAGCGGAAATTTAGATTTGGTTTTAGAAGTAGGAAAAGGAAGTCTAGTTTGTTTTGAGAAATGGCAAACATCACATGCATATTTAGGAGAAAAAGTAGGAAATAAGGTTTTTAGAACATGAGAAGATGGATGTCTCATCCGCTTATGCCAGAGGTCCTGATTAATGTTACTTGAAATATGAAAAGCATTTTTTTGAGTATCTAAGATATAGAGTCCGTTGTGGTTGACTCCTTTACCAATCGTCTTCCCTGTAGCTCGATCCTGAAAAAAAACATCATTTGGTGTAAATACAACATCACAATTATGGTGTTTTGTTATCCTTGCGACAGACAGAAGGTTAGAAGTGAGGTTTGGAACATACAACACACCTTTGTTCATTTGGTTTAATAACATGGTTTCTCCTACTCCCTTAATCTCAACTTGATTGTTATTTGCTACAGTTACAAATTTATTAATCATTTCGGAACTATTTTTAATATTTTGTAACAAGGATGAATTTCCGGTCATGTGATCGGTGGCTCCAGAGTCAATAATCCAATGGTTGTTATATTCAGATCTTGTATTAAGTATATTTCTGAAAGTATCTACAGAAAAAGTTTGTGGGGAGTAAGTTATACCTGCACAATTACCTGATCTTTGGGGGGTTTGTTGCAAAAAAGCATTTAACTGGATCAGCAGCTGATCCAGATCCGGTCTGGACCCGGATCCGGGTCCACTGGATCCGCTGTTTGCGGATATAAAACCATCGGATCGGGTTCGGTTGTAGTCGGGTTGCCGACCATGAGATCCGTCCGATTGCACGCTCATAAAAACCCGCTGATCCGCAAGAACACCCGATTCGTCTTCCCATTTCCTTTCCCCTTCTCTGCTAGGGTTAGCCACCGCCGCTCCATTTCCTGTCGCTCCGCCACTGTTTCTCTTTTGGTTCCGATGATCTCCCCTTCCGTCCATTGTCGGTCGGAGATGTGGGTGTAGGAACCAGCAAGAGTTTCAATTATGACCTATTTTTTTACAGTTATCGCAAGTTTCTTGTGGCTTATTTCCATATTTTTGTTTAGTTTTACTGGGTTGTGGTTTTCCGACGTAAAAGGCCTGAGATTCTGAGGCATGGTCGGTGGTCTGAGTGGTGGTCCGACGGGACTCCTCCCGTTGGATCATCGCGATGATGGTTCCGAGGTCCGGTAGTTCGGCGGTCATTAGGACTTGACTCCGGATGGCTTCATAGCTTCCGTCAAGTCCGATGAGGAACTGGTAGATGTGGTCCCTCTCCGTGCGTTCGAGTATGGTTTGTGGGTCCATCGCCACTGGTTCGTAAATGGACAGTTCATCCCATCCACGTTGAAGTGCCCCGAGGTACTCCGTGATGGTCTATCCTTGTTGTTTTGTCTGCGAGATCTCTTGTTTTAGTTTAAAAATATGAGCAAAGTTTTGTGATTTACCGAATATATTCTGGACGGAGTCCCAGAGCTCTTTCGCAGAGTTTTTGTAGAGAAAGATCGCCCCGATCTTTGGTTGCATGGAGTTGAGGAGCCATGACATCACGAGGTGGTCCGTTGCCTGCCACTCCTCCTGTTTTGTCTCGGTGCCCTCTCCATCTGGCTTTTTTGTATTCCCGGTGATGTGTCCGAGTTTTCCTTTCCCACTGAGGGCCAACGTGACAGCTCGCGCCCACGACAGATAATTCTGTCCATTGAGTGTGGTTGAGAAACCAGTCTGGGGGCAGCGATCGCTTCTTGATCCATCATTATTTTCCTTCCTTCCCCTGGGTATGGATGTTGGGCGGTTTTCCTTCAACCCCCTCGAGGAAGAAGAGGGTTGATTTTTTGTGGGTTTGTTTGTGGGTGGTCTGAGGGATCCGATGATGAGTTTAGTGAACTCTAAGGATCACCGATGATGAGGATCACGAGCAAATATGCTCTGATACCATGAAGAAACGCAAGGGGTTTGTATTTTATTGAGGATATTGTTTCTGTTTCAACACTTATTTGAATTCAAAATACATTTGTGTTTTATACGAGTGTAAATCTAAACGTTGGGTGAGCTGCCTCGGGGAAGAAGCGTTGCGTCCGTTCGGAGAAGGGGATGCGCCTGTTGAGGAAGAGGCGCCGTTTGAATGATCGTCGGTTGGGTTCTCGAGGTATGGTTTTTAACATTTCTTGATTCAAGACTATAAATCTTGTTTAGGGTGCTTGTGAGGTACTTATATGTGGGTTTAACTTGGATTAGAGGAGTAAGCAAAGCACACTTGGTCTCACACTTGATTTAAATCTTCTTTTGGGTGGAAAAAAAGAAAGATTGAATATAATGTTGATTTGATGTAGAGGACTCTATTATAATGATTAGATCGTGCATGTTACCATTATCTTGTCACCTTTCATTTACTCAAATTTGTGATATACTTGCTGTCCTTTTGTTTTATTTTGTTTATGCTTGATGCATTTGGAGTTCCAACGTAGTATTGGATTTAATGAGTATACTTTTTGTACTTGCTCACTTTTGTAAGGATGAGAGAATTGCTAATAAGTGAGGTGTATTGGTTTAGTGTTAACTCCTTGCATTCTTTGGTTATTATTTCTTATTAATAATAACATGAATGTGCTAATTATGCATGTAGGAGGTCTGTTAATGGTGGATTGAATTATGACAGCAGTTGCACCCACCTACTAATGTGAATAGTATAGTTTTGGTTTAAGTTGTTGTGGTCTGCTGCATCCTTGACCCTTGTGTTCTTTTTCCATGGACCTTATGATTTAGTGCATAATCATGATGTCAAGTTAGATACAAGGTTTTGTTCGGTATTTTTCCTAGTGAATTAATGACTCCAGTACACAAGTTTGTATGCTCTAAATGATTTATTTTAATCAATGGACTGATATTTCGTTAGATGAGTTTCTTGATTAAGATGTTGTGGGCAACATATAAATTGATATGTTCATGCTTGGGTAGCACCAAACCATGGGATGAGTAAGCATAGAACGTGGAATTGTGACTTGCATGCTATTCTATAGTTGCTAATTGACATGTTATTGAATGTTAGAATGCTTTTTCCTTCTTTTGAATTAAAGTATCTCTTTCACGAAATAAAATGACTCGTATCGTATGTTTTACTCGTAATAAATTGTTGGGTTTTGGCATTTGGCTCTAATGAGCACTTTAACTCTTCGGAGTACTAGCTCTTTGGAGCATATTGTGCCCGACAGGGCTATTGGCGGCTGTAGGACCGCAGATACAGATCTGTTATCTATTGTATGACTGTATGACACAGGTTGATGTATGGAACCCCATAGAAATCAAAACGTGAATTATTGATTGGGGTGGGTTAGACCCATACATCGACCGGAAGACCGCACATGCCAGCGGTGAGGATTCTTCGAAATTCTCGATACACGTATGTATCATTGACTGATTGAAAAATCAAGTGGTAATTGGCATGACTGTATTGTTTACATTGTGAGTGTAGGAATTTATATTAAAATTATCTGATTGTTGTTATGAAATGAAATTGGGATAGTTTTTCATTGCCATCGTGTTATGGATTGACTGCAACCGTATTCTTTTTAATTTTAGATTTTTTATCGAGCTATCCATATGTTTAATTGGTTTTTTTTTGGGATAGCATTGCAAATTTCTTCTCAGTGAAGATATTTTCATTGATTCATTAATTGATAGTATTTATCCTGTCTGAAGTGAAATATTTATTTTTTTGAATCGTTTGACCATGTGTTCTGGGTTTTATTTGAACTTGTGGCATACTGAGTTTTATAAAAACTCACGTCGTGGTGACATTACTTTTTGCAGGAAACCACCAAGATTAGGAGGTGGATTGTGGTGTACCCTTTTTGGCATGTAGATGCATGATGATTATCCTGTTTTTTTTGTTTTTGTCTCGCATACAAAGGAAATATGGGTTGTTGATGTACTTGACCTCTTTTGAAATCGTATGTAAACTCTTTTGAGTATCGTTGTGAATTTTCTACTTGTAAATTCGAACTCTCATTTTAAAAGAGACTCCTATCTCTCTCTGATGTCTTATTTGATTTTCTCTTGTAATTATTCCCTTCCAGCTAGTTGTTATCTTTAACTTCCGTTTGTCGCATGGATCGGGATGTTACAATGGGTGTGTTATAGCTTGCATTTAGTAATGCTACTTACGATTTTGAGTTTGTTATGGAGTTTGGTTGTCTTTATCTGTGTGTGATTGAGAAGTGTTTGCAACATTGTATGTGATAGTGACACATTTGTTCTGTTTATTTTCCTGCGATCCGTCCAATTTTTTGTGTGTGGCGAATGCTTTCAAGTATTATGAGTTTTGGTGTCCAAAATCACCAGCTTTTGTAAAAACTCAAAAGCTTGGGAATATTGAATTTTTTTCAAGCGGGTTTTGTATGATTAGGAGTTTTAAAAGCTAAAAGTACCCTTTGAAATAGGTGCTTGCGTGGAAAAGGGAAATTAGAATTTTTTATGGATGTATTGTAATGTGCTTTGAAGATACAACAAAACTTTGTTTCTTCCAACTTTGGTTTGAAATTTGAAGGCAATTTGGACTCTTGTTTGGAAAATGGCATGCATTTAAGTCATGTTAGGAACAATTTTTGCCGTTTTGGAGATTTCATTCTTGCAACTTGCAAGTTCATATAGCTGAGACTTACCTCTTCAATGTAATTATAATATCAGTAGTTATTGTCAATTACCAAAGCAGTAAAAAAGAGGAGCGTCACCTATTATTTATTATTCAATATTATGCATAGCAAGACAATACCTCTATCACGTTATTTTATGACCACATCTGCATGGTCAGTGCTTATGTTCTGTGGAGGAGTCGTAGATGCTGAAAGAATCAGTATTCTCTGCACACACACACACAAAAAAAAAAGAGAAACTTCGTAGTGATGGAATTCATTAACATATGTGGGTCAGAGAGTTAGATACCTAGTGTCTTCTTTTTTCCCAAACAAATTGTTAACACACTTGCGCTCAAGTTTAGAGTATGTGTAGTTTTATCTTTCCTTTTTCGTATTTATGTTCTTTATTGATTGCTACCTCTTGAAGTAGATGACAACATTCGTTTTTTTTAATGACTTGGTACTTGAGATTTCCTTTTGACCAATACTTATGTGAGACACTAATCTTCGCGTTTCTTTGTCAATCTGTGCTACCTTCTCATTAGATGATTGTGCCCATGGGTGCATTCTTTAGGTTCCATCTTTTGTATGTGTTTTGGTAAAAGATAAAACAGACATGTTCTAGCTGACGTAACTAAATCTTGTATGTGTCTTTTCTAATTTATGGAATTTCTCCATGAGCAGAGCTGTTTTCCAGAGCTCAAAGTCTGCAATGCAATGGGCAACAAGAAGCAAGCATTTCCAGATTGTTGCTAGGGGAGTCAAACGAGATGGATGGAGATTTGTGTTGCTTGCTCGATTCTCTCCCTTGCCCTCTTACGTCATCAACTATGCCCTTGCTGCCACAGAAGTTGGTTTTTTCTTTGACTTCCTCCTCCCAACTATTATGGGCTGTATACCCATGATACTGCAGAACACATCCATTGGTAGCCTTGCAAGTGCAGCTGTTTCATCCACCACTGGCACACAAAAATCTCAAATATATTCTTACCTCCTTCCTGGACTCGAAGTAGCTTCCAGCATATTTATCTCTCTGAAGATTAAGAAGTATTCTTCTGAGTTTTCATCAAACAATGAGCTGTCATCGGTTAATGGCAATGTCGATGATCAAAGTGCTACAGACGATAAGTGTGGCAATCCTGAGGATGTTTGACTGAGGAGAATAAATTAAGTATTGTTTTGACATATTTCTCTGCGTCTGTTGAGCATTCGTTTAGTTCTCTAGACATAAGTTATATGATTCGTTTAGTACCTTCACAGACAACAAATGTTGATGTGAAGAAGAAATGAAGTTATGATGCAGCTTTATTGGTTATATTTAAGGGAAAATTTTCAAAATAATAAAGAAAAAATAAAAAATTAGAAAAATATGCACTTCAGAAACTTATTTGGCAAAATATGCACATTGAAAAACGGCGCCATAGATTTCGTTTTTATTAAGTAAAATTGGTACCTACAATGCCATTTTTAAACTAAGTAAAAAACGGTACCACGAGTACCGTTTTTAACCAAGTTAAAAACGGCATCCGAGATGTCGTTTTCACCCAAGATAAAAACGGCATCCGAGATGTCGTTTTTAACCTAGGGTTAAAAACGGCACCAATGCCTCCTTTTCTCCAATCTTCACAATTCGTTTTGTGTTTTTTCCTCTCCCTCTCTCCTGCGATTTCAGGTATTTTTAGATCATTTTTGTTAAGGTTTGCTTTATTAGTTTGTATTTATGTGCATTGTTTGATTTGGTTTGGTTTGGTTTGTGTGGATTGTTTGATTTGAATTTGATTCAATTGATTGATATTGGTTGATGAGTTTACCCTACTTTGTTTAATTAATCTTGTATGTTTGATGTTATATTGTTATGATTATTAATCTTGTGCGGATTTGATGATTTGATTAATAGATTAATTAATCTCCAAAGTTCCAATTTAATAAGTTTACATTGTTTGGTGAGTTTGACATTGTGTGGATTTTTGTTAAACCAATTAAATTTAATTTTCAATGTTGTAGTTGTTCAAATTAGATTGATTGTGGATAATGTATTGTATTTGTTTGGATTGTATTTTTTTAACTAAATAATATGTAATTTATTTTTTTGTTAATTATGTTTTACAGTTTCCAAAATGTCGGCTTCACACGATTGTCACGGTCATGTTGACCCTTCAGTGTTAGTATTACAGAAAGATCATAGATCATCTTCGATTCATGAAAATGTAAGTGTTGATTTTTAAATTTTAATTTTTGTGTATCGGTATTGATTTTTATTTGACGTAAAATAATTAATTTTATTTTTTAGGAGCCTTTGACGGATTTTAAATGCGTCGAACACATCATTCAGTTCAACACGTGGAATGTGCAAGATGAAAGGATGTGAGATTTGTTAGTGATTGCGGGATTTGACACTGTGTCTCGATTGCAACGACTGCAACTAGATTGAAATTTGATTCGTGTTGTTGTGCAGAGGTGGAGGCCTAAGACACACACCTTCCATTTTAGACACATGGAGATGACCATCACGTTACAAGACGTAGCTATGCTTAATGGTCTTCGTGTTGACGGTTTGGCAGTGTGTGCAACATTAGATCACGATTGGACTTAGGTTTGCATGAATCTGTTGGGTGCTGAAAAAGAAGAAGCGAGAACTGCAGTGAAAGGTGGATACGTGTCATTGCAGTGGTTGCAGCAAAAATTTCAGGTTGTTGAGCAAGATGCAACAGATGAGCAGGTTATGCAGCACACGAGAGCGTACATTTTGTTTCAGTTAGGATCCAGTATAGTATGCGATAAGAGTGGAAACAAAATCCACCTCAGATATTTATTGTTGTTGGAAAACATATTTGAATGTGGAAACTACAGTTGGGGAGCTGCATCCTTAGCTGTTTTGTATCAATATTTGGATCATGCATGTCTGAAAAAAGGAAACAATTAGCTGGTTTCTTACATTGTTACAGATATGGTGTTGGGAACATCTTCATGTCGGACGACCATCTAGAATTCCCGGTGTGCAACTTCCATTGTGTCCTTTAAGTTCACGTTGGTGGACTCCTAGGTCGTGGGCGAACAATGTGAAGACGGCTTAGATTGAATTTTACAGAAATGAGTTCGACGTTCAAGACGAAAGTCAAGTTTGTTGGAACCCATACGAAGAAGTAGATCTGATGCGTTACCTGCTGATTGCCGCCAAGGACATGAGGTTTGGATGAGCAGAACATGGATTGTTTGTTTTGGAGTTGCCGCAATGCACGTTCCAGGCAGGGTGATGCGTCAGTTTGGATTGCGGCAATATATTCCAGAAATAATAGAGATTTGCAAGATGAAGAAGGCTCAGGGGAAGCCCAGAGTAAACTGGTTGCAAGAGCAACAGTTATACATTTAAGCATGGTCACGTTGGCGAGAATTTGTGCAGTTCGAGGCACCGTCATTGTCAAGATTTTGCTGCCTATAAACGAATTTACATGGAGTGGTATTGGCAGATTACGATTCGATGGTTGACGAGAAGAGTTGACGATGCTGAATTACCGAATTATAGGCATCCAGCTGCTAGAGATCGATACTTGGTAATAAATGATCAGAAAATTATAATTTTGATTAAGGTTTTAATTTACATTTTCTAATCATAAATGTGTTTTTATGGCAGCTTCATGGGTTACACAGCTTACATGAAGATATTCATCATCTTGAAGGGATGCATTCTTCACACAAGCCCACTCAGTCATTAACGGAGAAATTAAAGAAAAAGATCAAGGAAATGATGGCGTGTTTTAAGAGTGTAGATCCGTCATTGAAACTGTCAGAAGATTTTTTTTATCAACCACATCGTACAGATTCTGAAGAAAATCTTCCAGAAATAGGAGTGTCACTTGACGAGGAGAATAATTTCATTTTCACCGGAGTGTCTGCCAACGATGGAGGGATTCTGACTCAAGAATCGCGCAGTACTACGTTCTTTCAAGGCGAGGGTTCTTCATTTCACGTAAGCGAGGGTTCAGGATTTCAAGGTGCTGAAGTCGAAAGAGGTGGGGTTGTTGAAGACGATGCTGGTGTGATAACCCAAGTTTACCGTCGTCGGCCTTCGAAGGCCCCTCGACGAGGTGGACGAAATAAAATTCCTACGAAAGTTTTTTCTCCACATTAGTTGTCATTACATTTTGGTTAAACTACATTTTCGATCAGAACAATTTCATTTCTTAAACAATATGTCAGTGTTATGAACAATTTTATTTGACGGTTTAGTTGTTTGAAATTTTATTTTCAATTTTATTTCTTGTATGTTTGTTATACGGCGAGATTCGAAATGATTTTTTCCCCTTAGGTGTACAAGGCTTGGATTTAAAATCCAAGAGAATGGAATGAGAAAACAGATTTTTTCTGTTTTCTGTCTGCTGAAAAACGACACTAAAAGTGTCGTTTTTACTTGAACAAAAACGGCACTAGCAGTGCCATTTTTATTCAGTTCAAAAAGACACTACTAGTGACGTTTTTTAAGTAGACAGAATTCCAGAGCACTAGCTTTGATTTTTTTAGTTTTCAACACAAAAATAATGTCTTAACCTGAGATTCACAACACAAGTATCATCATAACATATTGTAGCGATGATTAACATTTAATATTGTTTCCCCTACATGTGGTACAAGGGAAATTAAGGCTAAAATAAAGAACACAAAATGAACATACTAAATTGTCTCTTTACATGTTTTCCTGTTGTGACTAACTTGCGACAACGCCTACATCGTATTACTCGTCCACTTTGTTCGTCCATGTTGTTTCTGATTCTTTTTGTTTTCGGTCACCCACTTCGTCTTACCATAGAAGGTGCTACTAAAGCTATATGTCCTTCTGCTATCCAAAACCTTTCGTCTAGTATTGGAAAGAAAATAGGTGCATATGCTTTCCTGTAATCTTGAGTTGTTAGGTATTCTGAGACGATTCGCAAAGTAAGAATGTTCACGTGGCGGTTGCTGCATACGGCCAACACATGTGAGCGTGGAATGTGGTGTGCATCTATGTACTCGCAGGAGCATGTTGGACCTGACTCCGTCAAAGTAACCTGAAAGCTACGAGACTGGTTGCTTTCGACACTAAAGAGGTTATGACTATGTCTAGTGACACAAAGTTGTGTAGTCATATGCCGTTGGTTTGTGATTTCATCGTTGATCTTTTTAGGATATGCCAATATCATATTCTCCCATTCATCTCTTCTACTGACAAAATATTTATTCAAACGCAGATAAGTCATCATGATGAGAGGACAAAGTGGTAAGCCACGTACACGCTTTAACACATTGTTGAAGCTTTCTGACAAGTTTGTGGTCATTATACCAAAATGGTGGCCAAAATCATGACTTAATGCCCAATACGAAACGTTTTCTTGTTCTTTAATCCATTTGAACCCATGAGGGTAATTGATTGACATCATTTCATGCTCATATTTGTATCTTATATCCATTATCTTTCACCTAAACAATGCTATGTCACGAGTTTTATGTTTAGTTTTCAGGAATAAATAGGTTTGAAGAGATGAAACATAAAAGGACCCAAAAGCTGGGAAAAAGGACTGAATTGTGAGATCTGGGGACTGAGATGCAAGGAAGAAGGACCTGAATGTAAGACCAAAGGACCAAAGTGCAAAATAGAGAACTCCACACCATCATGGGGAGTATTTTGGCAATTCTACTCGGGTCGGAGATCCAACAACTCAAGTAACCGCATCAAAGACAACAAATACCAACATGGAAAGCCCAGAAGAAAGCCCAGGACGATCTGGAGTTTATAGACCGCTAATTAGCGGTCCTGGACCGCTAATTGGCGGTCCAAGTTGCTCCAAATTCTCTTAGCTTGTTATGGCCTGTGTATTAGAGCATTCTTAGTCCATTTATGGTATCTGTTTAGTCCCACATCGGGGGACTGTCCCGGATTAGCTTTTTCCATGGCTATAAATAGAACTCTTCACCTCCTATTGTAATCACTCCATATTTTAAGTGGCTATTCTTCCTACTAGAAGTGAGGCCTTGAAGCACACACTAAAGTAGGAGGATGCTACTTTTAATGTGAGTCATTTTATCAATAAAGTTTTGTGTTTCTTTCATTGTTTGTTTATGCTTCTTTTATTGTTTGTGCATGTTTTAGTTTAATCGTCTTTTATTTCTAGCTTAGTTTTTAATATGCTTTCTTTGCTTAGTTTAATCATTAGTGTAATGTTTAGTGAGTAGTTTCATCCCCTTTTGGGGGTGGAGTAGATGTACATACATGCATTAGAGAATGGGATGAATGCTTTATTTTTGATGTGTTGATTAAACATGAATGTATGCTTGCTTGTTTAGGATAGAATTTACAACTTGATGAGTTTTGCCAAAATGATTAGACACCTCTCATGCTTGTTTAGGTTCTGAAATAAACACCTTGCATATGTAAATGTTAATCAACTAAGTTGGTGAATAGATTGATAGGTTTTGCCATAACATTTAGACACTTCCTATGCTTGATAAACACCACCTTCATGTGCTTAAAGAATGTATTCTACACCCACCTCTTTGCATGTGTGCACTCACTCCACCCCTTAGGGATTTTCCATTTCTGAATTCCAGCATTCTTGTTTTGTTCTCAGCTTAGTTTTTATTTGATCGTTTATTTCTTTGTTTCGCATTTCATACTTCTTAGCATAGTTTAGTGTAGAGTAGCGTAACCAACTCTCTTCTCCATTATTTTCGCCACTTGATTTCGTACAAGCAAGAGGCTGCTCACCTCCCTGAGGACGACCCGTACTTGCCACCGCTTCATCGCGGCCGTGCACTTGTGGTTTAAATAAAACGTTCAACAAGTTTTTGGCGCCGTTGCCGGGGAGGTGCCAGTCCAGACTCTTGTTTGGACGATTCGAGTGGATTTAATTTGTGTTTTGTAGTTGTTCTTTGTTTCAGGAGACTGGGAATAGCAAGGGAAGGCTTCTGGAAAAATTGCAAGGCTACCTGGGCACTTCAGACCGCCAATCAGCGGTCTGAGACCGCTAATCAGCGGTTGGGTGAGCTCAGTTCACCTTCTAGTTTTTTGTTGTTGTTAGCCTAATTGATATAGTAATCTGGGACTCCATTTTTGCATGTTCTGACTCTTAGATTGCTCCCAGATTAATAATCAACCTCCTTTAAGCAACTTGGACCCTAAAACTCAAAGCAAAAGATTAGGCATTATTCTTGTTTAAGTCATGCATCATGTATGTGACTTAGGCATTTAGATTGTCTTTTATCTTAGCTTTATTTTCTGTTGCTGAGAGCTGGCGTGAGGTACACACCTTCTACTCTCATTCATGCATTTCATATGAACATGCATTAGTTAGTAGGAAGTGCATTGCAACAAGTGTGAGTTGAGCGTTGTTTGGAGAGTTGATTGCTAGATTTAGGACTCCAAAACGCTACTAAGGAGGGGCTGTCCCGTAAAAGATAAGGTGGGGGATTTCATCACCCTTTCCTTCGCCCCAAAAACCACACTAATCAAGAGCCTAATTTTAAAATCAAGTAGACATTGGCCCTAAGGATCTTGGACGCATTAGGAGAGTGATCCGGTCCCGACCGTCATGACCTGATCGGCGTTGCCCACTTTGTCGATAGTAGGAGAGACGAGATCCCCGGATCTTGGCTCACTTGCTGGGCTTTGTGGTCCTCGTTGTAGGGAGGTGAGGCGTGTTGAGGCCGTGTGACCTCGCAGTTAGGCGTCGTCTAGCTGTAAGGACCTATAGCGACCTTAGGATTGTTTGAGCCTTGTTTGCTTGTGTGCTTCTACCTGTACCCATCCGCCGTAGCTTAAGGACTTCTTCCCTTCTCTCCTGAGTCATTCTTTCTCTCCTGTGTTCCCTCGTCTTCTCTTCTACGTACATTCTTCATTTGAAAAAGAAAAAAGAAAAAAAAAAGAGAGTTGTGGTTTGTGTGTGCACCTTTGTGCATGCTTTCGTGGACACGAGACGAGAGTGGTCGTTTGACGAGGAGCGTTGTCAATCCGGCTTCGGTCATCGATTTCTCGACACCTTCCTCCTCTCGTGTTGCACGTAGTTCGGGTCCAATGGCTGCTAATTTCCGTGAGGAGGAGCAGTTGCTGGACCCACCTGTTCGACCAGTGCTCCCAGTTGTCGTTTCCATACCTCTACGTGATCGATGCTACCCGAGCCGTACAGCTCTACCCTCATGCATCGTATTACCAGAGGCTAATGGGAACCATTTTGAGGTTAAGCCTCAATTCATTTCCATGCTCCCTCATTTCACTGGGAAAGGTGACCCCTATATCTTTCTCAGGGAATTTGAGGAGGTCTGTGCTATGTTCAAGCTGCAACAACTTAGCACAGACTCCATCCATCTTAGGCTCGTTCCTTTTGCACTAAAGGATGACGCCAAGAAGTGGTTGTACAGCAACCAGGCGAATTCCTTTAGGACTTGGGATGAGTTTCAATCTGCATTCCTCAAGAAGTACTTTCCTAATCATCGGACTCAAAAATTGAGGAACGAAATCAATTCGTTCTATCAACATGAGACTGAACCATTTCATGCATATCTTGAGAGGTTCAAAGAGCTACTATCCTCGTGCCCTCACCATGGCATTGAGTTGTGGCGTCTTTGTCAGATTGTGTATGAGGGTCTTCACATCCCGTCCAGAACGCTCCTTGAGTCCATGTGTCAAGGAGAGTTCTTGGGAAAGGATGAAAGGAAGGCATGGGCCTTCCTAGAAGACCTCGCTGAGAAAACCATGCAGTGGGAGAGTGTGAGGGAACCACCTGCATCATCTAGTATAGGAGCGAGGATCGCGAATGCAAACTCAACTAGATCGGGTTTCGCATTTGCTATCGATACCACTACGGCCACCGAGGCACGCATGGCGGCCTTAATGCGCCGTATGGATTCGATTGAGCTCCAAAACCAACAAAGTGCACCTCACATGTCCACATCTGGTCCAGTTCCCTGTCATTCATGTGGTAGGATAGGTCATGTAGAGAGCGAGTGTGAGTCCATTCCTCCTGAGATGGAGCGTGTCAACGCCATCTATGACAGAGCTAGGAATGACCCATACTCATCATCTTATAACCCTGGATGGAGGAACCACCCCAATTTTTCATGGAACCAAAATAATGCCCCGGGTGGTCCTTCAAACTCCTCTAGACCACCTTCCCAATCACACCAACCTCCCATGCATGCACATTCCTATCAGCCACCCCAAGCGCAAACCACCAATCCATCGGGTTTCCCAAATTCCAATAATATGGAAACCCGATTCAATTCGCTTGAGACCTTGACTCGTGGACTTGAAAACTCAATGAAAAATTTTATGTCTACCACAAGTCAAGTTCTCACTTCAAATCAGCAGACCATGAAATCTCTAGAGCTTCAGATGGGCCAATTGGCTCAGTCTGTACATGAAAGAGAGAGAGGGTCTTTTCCTAGCCAGCCTGAGGCTAACCCCCGTGTGTACGACCAACAACAACAAATGCAAAATGAGAATGTGGTACCTCGGGGGAGGCAAGTGAACCATGTAGAGGAACCTGTTCAGCATGTCAATTCCATTGTGACCTTAAGGAATGGAAAACAGGTTGACAATCACATTTCCTTGCCACACCCACCACCATCTATGCAGCCCCTCAGTGGGAATGGTGGTGAAGAAGAAGCTGAGGGTGAGGGTAATACACCAAAGCTTTCTTCTCAGGCACAGCAGAAAACCTACCTGCCAAAAGCTCCTTATCCAAGTAGGTTAAACAAAAAGCAGAGTGACAACATGAACAAGATATTAGAGGTATTTAAGCAAGTGAAGGTTAACATCCCCTTGTTGGATGTCATCCAACAAATACCTCAATATGCCAAAGTGTTGAAGGATCTCTGCACAACCAAGAGGAAGACCAATGTTCCTAAGAAAGCATTCTTGGCTGCAAATATCAGCTCACTTTTGTCCAATCCTACCTACACAAAATACAAGGACCCGGGGTGTCCTACTATTCAGTGTACGATAGGGGACACTAGATTGAGCAATGTTTTGCTTGATTTAGGATCAGCGGTCAACCTCCTCCCATTCTCTGTTTATCAACAGTTGAACTTGGGAGAATTGAAACCAACTAAGATCACCCTCCAACTGGCAGATAGATCCATTCGTATTCCCATGGGGATTATCGAGGACGTGCTTATCAAAGTTGGAGATTTTATATTTCCAGTCGATTTTGTTGTCCTCGATACCAATCCTGTTGCGAACACCCACTCTCAAATACCTTTGATTTTGGGTAGACCATTTCTGGCAACCTCCAATGCCTTGATTAATTGTAGAAATGGTCTCATGAAGCTCTCATTCGGTAACATGAGTGCCGAGTTTCATGTGTTCAACTCTGGTAGGCAACAGGGACCCATGGATGAACCTTTAAATCTCAATCTCATCCGCCAATTGGAGAAAGCACCACAAAATCAACGAACACCTCTAACACCAATGCAACCCGTTGAGAATGTTTGTAGGCTCAGCGAAGTCTCATTGCCTGTCTTTGCAATGCAACAGAGTGAGCTGACCTCAAACATGAATGTTCAAAGGGAGTGTTCGTTGCATGATTCAGTTGAGAGTACTAGTGAGAGTGAGACACCTCACCATATGCCTATACCAGAAGGTGTCTCTACCTCATGTCCCATGGCCATTGAGCCATTTGAGCTTCATTTTGACTCCAACAAGGACCCACCTATGACCGAGCTTATGCTTGATGATCTAAATGATGGTGGGAGGTCCTTGTTGGATGACTTGGGGAGAAGCCCCATTTTTAGTGATGCAGGTCTGCTGCATCCATCGAATGAGCCTGAGGAACTCATTCCGATGCACCCGCCTATTGGTTGGAGGGTTTTCTTCGATGAGCAATTAAACCCTAGTGAGGCAACACAACTTCATTCTTTGTTGCCCACACCCGACCAATATCATGAGGGGTTCGAGCCTTTCAGCTTTGACCTTTCACCCCTCATGACACCTCAGAGTACCAGCGGAGTTTGCCCATCTCGGCAAGTCTCTGGTCCTCCTGACTTGATGTTCTCATTTGATGTTCCTTGACCAAATGATTATGAGAATATCTTGGTTGATGTATATATCTTAAAAAAAAAAAACAACAAAAAAAAAACAACAAAAAAAAAAACAAAAAAAGAAGAAGAAGTGTGTAATAAAAGACTCCTTCAGTGAGCATCGATTGTTGTGGGCCCCAACCCTTGTGTACTTGGGCCCAATCTCTTCACGTATTTATCTCCCTTCTTCAGCTTCTCACAGGTTTTGAGGGAATTTGGGTTTGTGTCCATCAACATGACCCTGAACGTCCCATTGTACTTCATGTTGGTGAGATCTTTCCTTTTTCATGCATGTATCCATGTAGTATCTTGTTCACATTCATTGAGGACAATGCATGAAGTAGGTGTGGGGGGGGGGTGTTTTACGTGTGTACATAGTCGAGTCTTTTTCCTTTGGATTTATTTTCGTTTGTTTCTACTGCTAGGGTCATGTTAGTGTGCCGCATTTAACATTGATATATCTGCTTGCCATGATCCTTGGGTGACTTGTCTCCTTTTGCTTGCCGAGTGCTTTAAAATTTTCACATTTCTTTCAAAATCTTCATGTGTTTGCGAAAGAAAATGTTTTTGTGGGTTTTGCGTGTGTTTAGCATGTGCAAAACCGTTGAGAGGCAAAGTAAAAAGAAAGCTCCCAAAATTGTCTTGAACTTGATGCATTAGGATTTCTAGTTTACTGACTTTAGGTCTTATCGAGTCGTTAGGATGCACCCCGGTTTTCCCTCGGGGAGCGTGTAATCATAGGGTTTCAGCACTCAAACATTTAAAGAAGTCCACCCTGAACCTAGTGAGTCAAATAATTCGTGTCTGTTAGTATAAGGAAGTTTGTCGTAGTCAAGGGCCCTTAATCTCTTTTTGTGAAACTTAAGTGTAGGGGTTTTGGTTCCCATGTAGATAAGTAAATAAGTGGTGTTCTCTCTTCTCGCACGGCTCCTATCACTCGGGAAAGTAGGTATGAGGGGACTTTGTGCCTGGTGCTTTCGAGTCATCTGACTTGGGATGCACCGACCGAACTCCCGTTACACGGGTGGTAGGGATCGCCCTATGTGGAGATTTGGGGGAAGGTGTACGTGATAGTGTAAGTCCTCATAGGCAATGATGCACGAAACCTGACCCTGGGAGAATCAAACACCAACCAATAAAATGCTCCAAAGAAAAAGAAAAAAAAAAGAAAAAAAAGGAAAAAAAAGAAGAAAAAAAAGAGTCAAATAAGAACCAAAATGGACTTTACACATTGTATCACATTTAGAAGTTAAGGTTGCCCATGTCTTTCACTTAATTCCTTAGTTAACTCTCACGAATAACTCATTAGGCTAGGTGTGTGGACTAATTACATATATAGAGTCGACCCGTAGTATTACCGCATCCCATGATCGACAAAATGAGTCCAACGAGTCGTGTAGCTAGATTGATTAATGCATCTTGTTCGGATTTTGTGGGTGTATCCGCTGAAAACCCTCAGGAGACAACACTCCTCCTCCTTGGCGACAAGGAGGTTTAACGGCTTGTTGCACGTGCTAAGTGCAACCGTGATTCCTACGAAAGTGAGTTAGGATTTCTTGTTTTTCGTTTGCTTTTCTCTTTCTTTGTTTTGCTCGGGACTAGCAAAAGTTAGGTGTGGGGGTATTTGATTGACATCATTTCATGCTCATATTTGTATCTTATATCCATTATCTTTCACCTAAACAATGCTATGTCACGAGTTTTATGTTTAGTTTTCAGGAATAAATAGGTTTGAAGAGATGAAACATAAAAGGACCCAAAAGCTGGGAAAAAGGACTGAATTGTGAGATCTGGGGACTGAGATGCAAGGAAGAAGGACCTGAATGTAAGACCAAAGGACCAAAGTGCAAAATAGAGAACTCCACACCATCATGGGGAGTATTTTGGCAATTCTACTCGGGTCGGAGATCCAACAACTCAAGTAACCGCATCAAAGACAACAAATACCAACATGGAAAGCCCAGAAGAAAGCCCAGGACGATCTGGAGTTTATAGACCGCTAATTAGCGGTCCTGGACCGCTAATTGGCGGTCCAAGTTGCTCCAAATTCTCTTAGCTTGTTATGGCCTGTGTATTAGAGCATTCTTAGTCCATTTATGGTATCTGTTTAGTCCCACATCGGGGGACTGTCCCGGATTAGCTTTTTCCATGGCTATAAATAGAACTCTTCACCTCCTATTGTAATCACTCCATATTTTAAGTGGCTATTCTTCCTACTAGAAGTGAGGCCTTGAAGCACACACTAAAGTAGGAGGATGCTACTTTTAATGTGAGTCATTTTATCAATAAAGTTTTGTGTTTCTTTCATTGTTTGTTTATGCTTCTTTTATTGTTTGTGCATGTTTTAGTTTAATCGTCTTTTATTTCTAGCTTAGTTTTTAATATGCTTTCTTTGCTTAGTTTAATCATTAGTGTAATGTTTAGTGAGTAGTTTCATCCCCTTTTGGGGGTGGAGTAGATGTACATACATGCATTAGAGAATGGGATGAATGCTTTATTTTTGATGTGTTGATTAAACATGAATGTATGCTTGCTTGTTTAGGATAGAATTTACAACTTGATGAGTTTTGCCAAAATGATTAGACACCTCTCATGCTTGTTTAGGTTCTGAAATAAACACCTTGCATATGTAAATGTTAATCAACTAAGTTGGTGAATAGATTGATAGGTTTTGCCATAACATTTAGACACTTCCTATGCTTGATAAACACCACCTTCATGTGCTTAAAGAATGTATTCTACACCCACCTCTTTGCATGTGTGCACTCACTCCACCCCTTAGGGGTTTTCCATTTCTGAATTCCAGCATTCTTGTTTTGTTCTTAGCTTAGTTTTTATTTGATCGTTTATTTCTTTGTTTCGCATTTCATACTTCTTAGCATAGTTTAGTGTAGAGTAGCGTAACCAACTCTCTTCTCCATTATTTTCGCCACTTGATTTCGTACAAGCAAGAGGCTGCTCACCTCCCTGAGGACGACCCGTACTTGCCACCGCTTCATCGCGGCCGTGCACTTGCGGTTTAAATAAAACGTTCAACAGTAATTAATCTCGATATCCTTCAGATGCTCTTCAAATGTTTTTCTATCAGGAGCGACACCGGCATGCCAAAATTTATGTTGCAATTCGACATTCCTGCACCAAGTATTTCTTAACATATTTGCACTCATATGTCTCAGACAGAACCTGTGAACATGACCTCGCTTTGGGGGAAAAAATCTTCACAATATTTGTAAGACCCGAAAACCGGTCACTAATAATACACAATCTATCTCGTGTGCATACGCTACTGGACAAAATACTTAAGAACAACTGCCATGAGCTGTCAGATTCTTTTTCAACAATAGAAAACGTCAAAGGAAACAAACCAGAGTTCGCGTATGTACTCATAACAATTAAAAGAGTCCCCTCAAACTTGCCAAACAAATGAGTCTCATCAATACTCAACACAGGTCTACAGTACTGAAAACCTTCAATTGAAGTTGCGAATGACCAAAAAATTCTTTGAAACCGCTCAATGTTGTGACTTATCCTCTGTGTCTAAATCTCGATCACGGTGCCAGGATTGGTGGTGCAAATATTAGACATAAAACGTCTTAAGTTACGATAAGAAGTCTCATCAACTCCGTATACTTGTTCCAATGCTTTCTTACGGGCGTACCAAGCTTTGTCATACTTGATATCTATGAAGTAATGAGTCTTCACTAAAGCTTGAATTTCTGAAGGAGTAATTGTTATGTTGGTTCGAATGGTGGCAAGAATCATGTTATAAATTAACCCGGCGTCACATTGCACGTGGTCATGCAAAAGTATCTCGTTACTACAGGTGTGTTCAGACTTGTACTTCTTAACTTGAAAACATTCTTTGCTCTGATTGTAAGAGGCATGTATCTTCCATTTACACTCTTTTTTCAAACAACCAGCTGTAAATCTTTTTGGCCCAGACGTTAACACTTTGAATTAGACACTTTTTCGCAAATGTCATTCCTTCAACTGATGCAGCAAATATTTTTTTTGTTGAGAAAATTCTATGCAACCAATAACTTCGTCCATCTTCTAAGTTATCGTATTCAGTGTACGCAGCAATACGCTCATCGACATTTCCAATCACTGAATCTTCAATCCAGTTCTCGTCAGGCTCTATGTATGGCAAATGCCTCAAATCTGGTAGTACTGGTAATGGTGGCAATTCATTACTAACGATGGCTTCATGTACGTAGCTATCAGGTTCTCGATTCACTGCGTCTGCTGTTGAGAATTAAATTTATACCGCAACTGCACGGCCGCGATGAAGCGGTGGCAAGTACGGGTCAAACACAAGGAGGGAGAGATATTGTTATTTTTGGATTTTCGATTAGAGAGAGAGAGAGAGAGAGAGAGAACAATAATAAGGTTTGAGATTTTTGGTTTTTAATTATCTAAAGCAAGAACAACAAAACATAACTAAAAGGAAAACAATTATGGATGAGAGTCCAGCGAGTGGAGGTTTAGATATCGGATTTTGATTAGAGAATTCTGAAACTTATAATAAATCACATTAGTTATATAAAACATTACATCATAAATGACTCAACATAAACTCAAGTAATCAAAATATACTTACACGAAATTAAAATAATAACTTGACTCTTCTTCTCATCACCCTAAATCCGTCACCCCCACCCTTTGGAGAGAGTTAGAAACTCATGGATGGAGAGGAGGGAGAAGGGGTCCTAGAGAAACTACAAAAGAAAATTAAAAACACCAAATAAAAGAAACAGAATTTTATTGCTAATTAATGGGTCCAAAACAAGAACTCCCACAACATCGTTCTCGGGGCTATTTATAGATGATACAAGGGACCTAGGTATAAAATAAGAAAGTACATGTGTCAAGACACGACTAGACAAAATTCGAGGCCACAGATCGAAAGGGGGGCGGCGGAATCGCCGCAAAGTCTATGTAAGGTGCGGCGGAAACGCCGCAAATTATGCTATGATTCGGTCCGGATTTTTGTTGTGCCTTTATGGCATGATTTAATCCTCCTTTGCGCGTCTCGATTGATTCTTTCCTTTCTTTTGAGCTCCGACTTTATTTCTTTATATATTTGAAGATCCACATTGATTTTTCTTTAGACTTTCTCCATAATAATAAAAGTTACTCGTAATTTGCAATTAGGTCCTTGGCTTTTTGCAATTATGTCCCTGGCTCCCTTTGTGCTTAAGTCCTTGTCCTTTTTGTAATTAGGTTTTGAATGCTTTAAGCTTGGATGCACTTCCATTTGAACCCCGATAGTCTTGAACTCGGTCTTTATGATAGAAATAAGTCTCTTGCACGCATTTATGCTCGGGATATGGGTAATTTGCATTCAGGTCCCTGTATTCTGTAAATCAGACTAAACACATACCTTAGTAGCATTTATTGATATAAAATTAATTTAAATGAAAGACATATAATGCAATGTATGCAATGCATCAAATACCCCCATACCTAGATTTTGCTAGTCCCTAGCAAAACAAAATATAAGAAAAATGAAAATAGGGAAATCCTAACTCACTTTCGTAGGAATCACGGTTGCACTTAGCATGTGCAACAAGCCTTTAAACCTCCAAGTTTCCTTAGAGGACGAGTTTTGTCTCGTGAGGGTTTTCAGTTGACACACCCACAAAGTCTTAATTCATCATTTCATTAATAGCTCTCAATATCTCCACCTCAACCTTATACATCTCACTTAGAATTCTTGCATGCTCATTATATAAATCTAACTCATAAAAATCTGACTTGGTCTTTGTTCTCCCAACATTCACACCACTAACCCTTCTACACATGTTTATCACTTAAATTATTTTGCACGCCTCCTCTGGTGGTGAAGTATCATTTGGATCAACCATGGCATGAATCATTCTTTTAACTTTGGGCCTTGAGTATCTTAAAGTATATATTTTTTTTCTTTTTCCCGTGCTTCAACACATTTGATTTTGACACTTTTGCCATTTTTGCATTCGTGTAGCGAGTTTGGTCGATAATCCCGAGCTGGCAGACTCAAGTTACCAGGTTTCAAGATACCCCTACGAACTAGTGACTCGAAGGCTTGGGCTTTTGTAATCATTTTGCAAGATATGCTTTCCTCACTTTTATTCTCCTTTTATTTTCCTCAAGGCTTAATTGCTATCAGAAGTCCATACTTCCCGGTATATTTTCCTCAACCTCTGCTTTTTATCAACCACTTCAAAGATTTGATTCATTCAATTTAAGTGCATCCATGTCTTAATGGGTAATGGGTTATTTCTTTGGAACTTAGATTTATGTCATAATTTCCACAAGCAGAACTATATAATAAGGAACAAAAACTCAATGCAATTTGTACTCGGGTTTTGGTAGTTCAATCTAAAGCTATGTCATGAAACATTGATTTTTTTTAAAGAACAAAAATAAAACAGATAGATAAACAGATAAACACCCCCCACACCTAAATCATGCATTGTCCTCAATGTATGCAATGATAAAGCAAATGCACTTATTACCTGAGTCAACTTGCGGTAGAGGGGTTGAACTTGCTCAGAGTCAACCATAGTCAGAACTAGATTGAATGTCACCATGTTGGTGCATGTATCCAGTTGAATTGTTCCCCATGTTGCCCTGAGAGTCCTGAGGTACAAATTCCACACCCCTCACATATGTTGGTTCTCTTATTTGCTCGAGTGATGGTGGGTGGGTAGATGAATTACTCCCCTTTTTCTCACTTGCTTTTTGATTTTGTGATGATTTATTTGATTCAGAAATTTTATAGATACGTGATCTCATCACAACATCACTTTGATTGCAAACTATTTCCGGTTCATTATCAACATGAAAGATATTAAATTCAGCTTTTAAGTTTCCAAAAGATAGTTGCATGAGCCCATTTCGGCAATTTATCAAAGCTTCAGAAGTGGCTAAAAAGGGTCTGCCTAGAATTACAGGGATTTGTCTCTTAGGATCGACAACAGGTTCAGTGTCTAGAACGACAAAATCCACTGGGTAAATGAAGTCACCAACTTTGATCAAAACATCCCCTACTACACCTCTTGGTTTCTTAATAGAACAATCAGTAAATTGAAGGGTTGTCTTAGAGGGTTTTAGTAGACCAAGGTTGAGTTGCTCGTAGACAGAGAATGGGAGTAGGTTAACACTAGCACCGAGGTCTAGAAGGGCTTTGTTGATAAAAGTATCTCCTATCACACATGAAATTGTGGGACACCCAGGGTCCTTATACTTTATAGGAGATGAGTTTGACAAAATAGAGCTTATGTTTGCAGTTAAGAATGCCTTCTTTGGTACATTTGTTTTTCTCTTTTTAGTGCACAGATCTTTTAAGAATTTAGCATAAGCAGATATTTGTTGAATCATATCTAGGAGTGGAATATTCACCTTGACTTGCTTAAATACTTCCAAGATTTTCTCTATTTGTGCACTTTAGTTCTTCTTGAGTCTATTGGGGAATGAGGCTTTAGGAACATAGACTCGCTCAGGTTGAGCTATAGGGTCAGGTTGAGTAGGTGGGTTGGGCTTTTCAATTTGGACTTCAAGTTCAATGGTCAGGTCATATGTGGGTGCTTGATGGCTAGATTGATTGGGAACTCTAGGGTTTACCACATTGTTATCAACTTGTCTTCCAGACCGTAATGAAACTACTGCATTTATTTGTTGGAACGGTCCCTCCTCATGAACCATTTGAACGGGTCTAGGGTTGTTACTTCCTTGAGGTGGTTGATAGGGCTGATATTGATTATTAGATCTTGGATTCACCTCAGGTTGACTTGGAAACTGACACTTTTCTCTTTCACCTATAATCTGTGGTAGTTGGTTGACCTGTGTTTCTAGCCTTTGGAAGGATTGGTTGGTTGTTTGCATAAAAGTTTTGACCATATTTTCCAAGCTTGTCAACCTAGCATCATAATTTCCATTGTTTCTAAACCCAGATGATGTATTATTTTGGTTATACGGGTTTGGTTGTTGTCTAGGAGGTTGACCTTGTTGGTTCCATGAAAGATTGAGATGATTACGCCAACCCGGGTTATAGGTTGATGCGTATGGGTCATTTCTAGAATATGCGGCATTAACTTGTTCTAGGTCTGCACAATCCTCCATTATATGACCACTTTGACCACATCTAGAGCAAGGGATAGAAGAGTCTTGATTCACTAAGGGTCGGGTGTTTAGCTCTAGACTTTCCATTCTACGCATAAGGGTAGCTAGTTTTGCTTCAGCTGCTACAGTAGCATCTACAGCGAAGACACCTGATTTGGGTTGACTTGCTATTCTAGATCCAATACTCGGGTCAATCGGTGCTCTAGAATTGTCCCATTGCATACTATTTTCGGCTAAATCCTCAAGAAAAGTCCAAGCATCATTCTCATTTTTGGACATGAAGTTCCCTTGGCTTACAGATTCTACCATAACCCTAGATGTAGGTGTCAATCCCTCATAAATAATTTGGCACAATTGCCATCTTGGAATTCCATGATGAGGGCATTGGGTCAACATGCTCTTGAATCTTTCTAAATAGGAATAGAACGGCTCGCTCTTAGATTGAACGAATGCAACAATTTCATTCCTAATCCTAATAGTCTTATGGTTGGGGAAATATTTCTTTAAGAATACTTGAACAAACTCGGCCCAACTCCTAATAGATCTTTCGGCTAGACTATATAGCCATTTCTTAGCGTCGTCCTTCAGTGCTAGAGGCACGAATTTAAGACGCACTGCTTCCTCAGAGATATGCTGGTATTGCATAAGGGAGCAGATTTCCTCAAATTCTCTAAGGAAGAGATATGGGTCTTCCCTAGAGGTGAACTTGGGCAACATACTCATGTATTGTGCCTTCAGTTCGAAGTCGCGACCCGGTATGACGGGCATAACGATGCACGATGGCTGAGCAGCCATCGTTGGGTAGCACCGATCCCTCAGAGTTATAGGCGGTGCAACAGGCGGGTCCACTACATTCTCACCCATTGGATCCGAGTGAGGTGGTGCAACAGGGGGATTGGGGCTAAGCTCTAGACTGGAATCTAGATGAACTCGTGAGAGTCGATTGCTCAAGTCCCGAACCCAAATCTGAGTGCACCGGGTAGAATTTTTTTTTCAAAAAATGGAAACAAACAATAGAAGGGGAAAAGACGAGGAAGGAATCCTAATCTAGAGAATTGAGATGAGAAGAGAAAGAAGACTCAGATGAGAAAGGAAACTTAACTCTAAAAGATAGAAGAGAGGGTTGGTCAGAAGCTTCCTTAAACAAGCACGGTTCAAGCAATCCTAGACCTAATGTAGCTTAGATCTAGACGACTCCTAACTGGTTGAGTCGAGTTAGTTCGCTTGATTCACCTCCCTCACTAATCAAACCAAATTGGCCAGGTAGTGTATAGCTAGTGGGGGCGCTTCCGACAGAGTCGGTGCCAATTAGACAACCACTTCGCTTGGAAGACCTACGTCAACACAAAAACACTTCCTAGACACCAAATTGAATTCGATCAGCTTCAAGTCATAGCAAGTCAAACCAATCTTCTCCTTAATTGAGTCTGAATCCTTAGGGGTCAATGTCTAATTGATTTTAATTTTGAGGCTTGGGTGACACTTTAGGATTGTGATTTGTGGGCCACGGAAGGGTGATGAAATCCCCACCGTATCTTTTCCTACGGAGTTGCCCTTAAGGTAGTTTAACTTTAATCTAGCAAAGATAGTCAAACATTGGTCTTTAATTGGGGGACAATTGCAAGGGTTGTATGCAAACTAATTTATATGCTTAAATGCAATCGAAAAAACCGCGCACGTACCTTGCCTCCAGCACTCTTCAACAAAAATACTAATTTGCAAGAATTTAGCAAGAATAATGCAAACAAAACATTATATGATGCATGCACTAAGTCCTTCTAATTTTGCCAATTTTTAGGTCAGAGTTGAATTATTGCCAATTATGGAATTTTGCCCTAACACGTGCAGTTCTACTGAAAAGAAAATTTTCTGAAATTTAGATTTTACGAGAAAGGCAAGAAAAGTTACCTCCGCAATGCTCAGACGGGTTCGCCGCCCGCTCTCGAAATTTCCCAGATGCTCTACGCGTCCACCCAGAGATGAGTCGCGTCCCAGAAAAGTTTGAAGCCCAGATGCTCCAGATGTGCGGCGGATCCGCCGCAAGTTTCTCTTTAGGTGCGGCGATTTCGCCGCTCGTTTAGCTCAAAATGTGCTCGGATTTCGCCGCGCACTCTGTTGTCTCCTGAAACGCAAATCCAAATAGTTAGATCGTGCACACGATAAACAGAAAAAAATCAAAATCACTAAAATAAACAAAAATCTTCGTCGCCTCCCCGGCAACGGCGCCAAAAACTTGTTGAGAATTAAATTTATACCGCAAGTGCACGGCCACGATGAAGCGGTGGCAAGTACGGGTCGAACACAAGGAGGGAGAAATATTGTTATTTTTGGATTTTCGATTAGAGAGAGAGAGAGAGAGAGAACAATAATAAGGTTTGAGATTTTTGGTTTTTAATTATCTAAAGCAAGAACAACAAAACATAACTAAAAGGAAAACAATTATGGATGAGAGTCCATCGGGTGGAGGTTTAGATATCGGATTTTGATTAGAGAATTCTAAAACTTATAATAAATCACATTAGTTATATAAAGCATTACATGATAAATGACTCAACATAAACTCAAGTAATCAAAATATACTAACACGAAATTAAAATAATAACTTGATTCTTCTTCTCATCACCCTAAATCTGTCACCCCCACCCTTTGGAGAGAGTTAGAAACTCATGGATGGAGAGGAGGGAGAAGGGGTCCTAGAGAAACTACAAAAGAAAATTAAAAACACCAAATAAAAGAAACAGAATTTTATTGCTAATTAATGGGTCCAAAACAAGAACTCCCCACAACATCGTTCTCGGGGCTATTTATGGATGATACAATGGACCTAGGTATAAAATAAGAAAGTACATGTGTCAAGACACGACTGGACAAAATTCGAGGCCACAGATCGAAAGGGGGGCGGCGGAATCGCCGCAAAGTCTATGTAAGGTGCGGCGGAAACGCCGCAAATTATGCTCTGATTCGGTCCGGATTTTTGCTGTGCCTTTATGGCATGATTTAATCCTCCTTTGCGCGTCTCGATTGATTCTTTCCTTTCTTTTGAGCTCCGACTTTATTTCTTTATATATTTGGAGATCCACATTGATTTTTCTTTAGACTTTCTCCATAATAATAAAAGTTACTCGTAATTTGCAATTAGGTCCTTGGCTTTTTGCAATTAAGTCCCTAGCTCCCTTTGTGCTTAAGTCCTTGTCCTTTTTGTAATTAGGTTTTGAATGCTTTTCTGCTTGGATGGACTTCCATTTGAACCCCGATAGTCTTGAACTCGGTCTTTATGATAGAAATGAGTCTCTTGCACGCATTTATGCTCGGGATATGGGTAATTTGCATTCAGGTCCCTGTATTCTGTAAATCAGACTAAACACATACCTTAGTAGCATTTATTGATATAAAATTAATCTAAATGAAAGACATATGATGCAATGTATGCAATGCATCATCTGCCATATAATGAAACATGTTCTGCAACTCCGGAAGTGGGGTTGAATCTACATCAACAATGTCTATCTCATCACCATCCATCTGACCATCTGCCTCATCATCATCTGTCTCATCACTATCTGCATCTTCAACCTGTCTTCCTTGAGAATATGATTGAACTACGTCTGCTTCATAATTACCAATATTCATTGGTGTGCTCATACGATCCAAAATAGGACTGAGGAACTGCCGACGAAGGACCTGCTTCATATTGGCTATATGTTTGTGTCATTTGTTGATAATCCTTATTCAACTGACTGTGGTGGACAGTAGTATAGTGCTTGGGTTGTTTCTTAACAAACAATACAACCGTATTCATGAAGTTAAATAGAGATAGCATTGTAGCCGTGCTCTGATCATCAAAACTTCAGCATATGTATACTTTTCATACGGTGACCATTTGCAGGTTAACTTTAGATCAAACTCTCCTTCTTGGAAACCACAAACTTGACAAACTGATTCACAGAGATCATCATATTGCATTTGTGTATTAACATTAAGCATTCGTCTGTAACCACCTTCATATTCTGGTACCCCATCTATGAATGTAACAATTCCATCGAAAAAACCATAACCAATCCGATACCGGAGCTCATTACTTCGAGTGTAGAAAATCTACATTTCATACATACATGACATAATAACAAATACATTAACTATACATGTATTGTATTTCATGTCAAAATAAAAAATAAAAAAACAAAAACCAAACCTCAAAAGTGTTGCTGGTTGGAGAGAGAGACTAATGGGGAGTGGGGGGAAATTTGGGAGTGGGAGAATGAAGATGGTGGCTGGGTCAGGCCACTTAAAACCCTAAGTAAAAAATGGCATCTCGGATGCCAGTTAACTTAAACAAGCCAACGGGCAACATTTTCTTAATCTTAAATCTTAACATATAAAGTTCAATATAAATTCCGCTTTTACTTGTATCTTCTGTTATCACCTCTGCTCTGGCTCCTAGGTTCTTCCTATCTACATTGGATATAATGCATTTCAGTTTCTTAATTTGCAAAGTTGAAGATTGATTTTGTAAGAATAAGTAGCGTATGTTGGTTTGTTGTTTCTGACTTCAAGATATTTTATAATCAACCCGTAGATCCATAAGCTAATAAAATAGAATATGTTGGCACAATGCTGTTTTCTCTTAATATAATCAACCTATTTCAGTTATGTTGTATTTCTTTATTATTCTTTCTATGATTTGTACGCCGAATTTTAACTTTAGATCACAACTAGGATATCTCTGTTTGGCCAACTTACAAGGAACTGAGTAGTTAAACTAAGAGCATATATGCACTGAGGAAGTTTAAAAAAAAACAGTTTAGTTGAAGATCGTTTTAGAGTCAGGAACCAACATGTAGGACCATTGACGAAAATCAATTATAAATTGGTCAAACCAAGAAAATCTGGTCATCACTTTGACTGAACCATTATCTCCATTTCATTCAGCATAAAATCTCCAATAGCTGAAGAATAAAAAAACTGATGGGGATTTCACAAAAGAGCAAAACCTTCCAACTCAAGGAATACATTAACTTTGGAATAAAGAAGGGTTGGTCTACTGTACATGCATGAACGCAAACTGAGAAGTTGTTGTAATGTGATGTTAAGTAGCCAATTAGAACAAAGGCAGTAGCATCGAAACATGTTTCTGCACTTAGACTGCATCTTCTCCTCCTCAAAGCATTGGTTGGTACAAATCCTCCAAGTGTGCGCGCTTAGTTTCACTTTGCAGTTTTTCAGATGCTTAATTCTTCTCTAATTTATTTTTAGCCACGATCATCATGGAACAATATAGAGTGCAGAGACCACTGGGAATATACTTCCTGTTTAGTTAGGCTTTACTCCTATAATCTCTCTCTGATAACCAGATTCTGATCAACAAGGCACTAAGAAACAAACCAAACTGAGAACCACAGATATTTAAATTTAAATATATTTTCCTAACAACATTCAGGTACGGTTGATACGCTCTATAAATATCACCTATGATCAAGGCACATAATGTACGTAAGTGATGGTAAAATAAAGGACGGTAGAAAATACAATCAACTCTCATATCAATGCTTTATATTATTCTTCCACAACCCTCCATTGTCCATACAATGACAGTGCCCTGCACGAAGAATGTTGTAGGCTAAATTGGCATCTCGCATTTTTTTTATTTATAAAAATGGGAGTGTGGGCTTCAAGGATGTCCACTATAAGTTGGTGAAAAAGACATGATATTTTGAGCATGTCATGCTTACAATATTTGACTACAAAGAACTTATGCGTATGTAGTCCCACCCTGGGACATGTTCTAAAACACTACTTCACTTGTAAGGAAAATATTATTATTCAGAGAAAAAATTGAAAAGATATCCAACCACCATTTGTAACCACTTTCTTCTATTTTGATCCCACCATTTCTCTCTTTTGTCCCCACAACAAAGCGTTAGTTGTCCAAACATTTTAAACATATATGTATGAAGAAGAAAAGAAATAGAAGAATAAGGAAAATACCAGATTTGTCCAATGTTGCAGTATATAAGCACAGCCCCCCAACAACAAACTTAGTCAGAAGAGAGATCCTTTCCCATACTAATCTACTCTTCTACCCTAGTCCCTCTCAACAAATTCAGACAAACATGGCAAAGCAAGAGGACTTGAAGGTGAGTCTTCTATGAAAAAAATTCTTACTTGTTTACACTTCAGGGTTGTTATGTTATCTATTGCTCATGAAGCCAAATTGCTCTCTGTGTTTCAGAAGATCGAGTTGAAAGTCCATGTCGACTGCTGTGATGGATGCAAGAAGAAAGTACTCAAAGCCTTGAGCATCAAAGGTACTATGAAATTCTGAAGCCTTTCCTTCCACTTCTCTTGCATCAAAGAGAATAGAATTGTATCTGTAAAGAAAGTTTACAATAGGAACATATTCTGTTGCTTTGATGTGTCCTCTGAATGCACGTAAGGTTATTTTGTAATAGCTTGGACATGGGTTTAGTCTCATACCGGCTAATTACGATCGTATGATGGGGGGGTATATAAGTAACTTCCAGCTTTAAGTTTTTGTGGAAAGCTCTAACGGTCACCTTTTTTTTGTTGCTCTGCAGGGATTCTGAAGATGGAAATCCACCCCACAAAACCAAAAGTGACAATCATGGGAAACGTTAATGCCGAAACGCTGATAAAGAAGTTAGCCAAGTGCGGTAAAGTGGCGGAATTATTGCCTTCTGAATCCAAGAAGCAAGATACAGAAGGCAAGCAACAAGGAAATGTTAACATCGACATGACCAAAAAAGAAGATGCAAAAGAAAAGCCAATTAAAGAGGCAAATTGTGAGAAAAAAAGTTCAAACCAGTGTCATGCAGAAACCACTAAATTTGTAGAAGCAGAAAGATCAGAGAAAAATCACAAGGAAGCGAAATTCAACAGCACTTGTGAAGTCATAAAGCCTGTGAATTCTACTCCTCCTCACATGAACTACTTGATGATGAATCCAGCAATGATGCAACCACCACAGCATCAAGTTTGTTACTCGACGGTGGAGCCTCAGAGCATGGTGGTGCCCATGACATATTACATGGCCAACTCTTGTGATTCAGCACCACCTCCATATTGCAACATGATTCAACCTTGCTACCACGGCATGCTGATAAACCATGTACCGGCAGTGCACCCCCAACCTTCTCGAGTTATGGATTACTTCAATGACGAAAACACTGCCGGATGCCATGTCATGTGATATTCATTCATCTCCCTGATTGTACTGTAAATATTGCAATTAAGTTGATATATAGTGAATTTCTTATATTCTTAGCAGCCAACATTAATTGATCAACTAACTAACTAACTAACACGAGTTCATAGTTTTGGATGGAATCAAGACCTGCAAAGTTGGTTGGTTTGGACGAGTAGGAGAGAACCAATTCTAACTGTCACAAATAGCTTGTTCATAAAAGATCCCATTGTTGGGAGGGGGATCTAACAATGCACTAACTCGATACGGATTAAACGCACCACGTATAATAGAATATTGATTGCGGAATTAACTTCGGACCCTCTCCCAAACTCAATTGCAACAAGAACACAAACAAGATGAAAATAAAACAAGCAAAAAACACATGCACACCTGAAACAACCACGACACACGTGTTTTACAAGGTTCGGCAACGTGCCTACGTCCTTGGGGGGTCTCCTGCGGGTTTCCTTTCCTTCTTCCGCTTCTCCAACAAGAGAAGCAACCGAGATTACAAACGTTTGGAAGCAATATGTCTCCCAAAGCACTCTAGATCTATCTCTAGCCTTAATCTCTCAACTCACAATGAAGGAAACAAACTTGTATGCAATGTTATGTAAGAGCAAGGACAAACAAGCCCTTTTATAGACTCAAAAACCGAGCTACAATTAAGCAAAACCGAACAGAACTATTCATGGGGACACGGTTAATCGATGCTCGTTCGGTTAACCGTGACTGTTTCAACAGGAACGATTCCTGTGCTGATTCGGTTAACCGAATCCTTCCTCGGTCGACCGAGGGAACGATTCTTGCGCGTCTCGGTAGACCGCGAGAACGATTCTTCCACGAACTAACGAACTATTCAACAACCCTTCGGTAGACCGAGTGCCCCTCGGTGATCCGTGCCAACTTGGACATGCACTTTCCAGATTCTCGGAACACCAAAAATCTCCTCAACTGTTTGCCGAACCGTTCTTCCGAAGTGCTTGAAAACCTTCTGACGGTAGACCGAATCCAATTCGGTCATCCGATTCCTGCTACACACGAAGTGCCTGGAATCCTTGGGTCGGTGGACCGAATCCAATTCGGTAGACCGACCCGTCTTCGCCGAAAATCTCCTGGGTTGTGCGTCGGTCGACCGGATCCAATCCGGTTGACCGAATCTTCCTGGATTTGCTTCCTTAACAAATATAAGCCAATATTCAACACCCATTTATTTACATCAATGATCAAAGAACATTACATTAAGAACTACTGACTGATATGAGCTACTTTTTACTTGATTTTTGTCGATTTGATCTGTAAATTGTAGATTCTAGTGTTCTCACTATTTCAATCCCCAAAATTATATGATGTACTTGTTCTCAGCACACATGATATCATAATTAATATTGCAATAAGATGAGGTTATTCTTTTCCATGTATTTCTTGTTCAACTAAATATTCACAATTAATATAAGCAACTCAAAATCCTTTTGAAAGCCGGAGTAGGTGGAGTTAGAATTAATTAATTAGAATTTGTATGTTATAACTGTCCCATGATCTAATTTTCGGAAGGCCAGATAAAACTTTGGGCGAAAATATGTTTCATTAGTGTATGCAAAAATTTAGGCAAAGTGGGAAAATAAATTCTAGTGGTTATGTTGGCTCTAGGAACTAGGAAGCATAACATGTGTTGGTGTTAATTTGTGGGAAGTCTACAATATATGGGTTCTTAATTTGTGGGAAGTCCTACGTGTTCTTCATGGACAACATCATCGACTCGGCCAAAGATGTGAACATTTTGGAATTCAGAAAGATCATTCATAATGCTCTGGGAAGCGATAAGGCGGTGGCCAAGCTCTTCAACAACCTGTCGAGGGATGTGACTTTGGATCCAGATAGTAGCCTCGACGATGTCCAAAGGAGGGTGAACAAGTACGGTGGGAAGAAGTGGAACATGTGGAGGGCAAATCTGATACACACATACTTCAGGAGTCCTTGGGCTCTCATCTCACTTGCTGCTGCTATTTTCCTTCTTGGTCTCACTGTGGTTCAGACTTCCTACTCCGTTTATTCTTACTACCATCCGTCCCAGTGAAGCAGGAAACAATATTGCTCCTCCACCGCAGCCACCACCACGGCAACACTGAACTAGGATGTGTCTCTGTTGACTGTCTTCTTTTACATTTGGATTTCGTTTGATGGTGTGGGTTTAATTTGTTGAGTGTTTTTTTACAAGTATATATGTTTTTGGTTTACTGAAGTGGAGCTGCATGACATACTCAAGAGTTAGCGCAGAATAAATAAGACAGACGTCGGTTTGTGATGTAATCACACATGAAAATGCACTGGCAAACTCACAAGGTTGTTCTTTGGTTCTTAATTTCCAGTAGAAACCTTGAAGCAAAACAGGAAAAAGGTTTGATGCCAAAAGCACGAAAATTGTTAAGGGATGCATATATACGCATCCATTCCAACACCAATGTTGGTCGTCTATAACCGTAGATATCCACCTATATATAAAAACAAAGTGGTTTGAACACCTTACTACTTATACAAAAACACATACTTGCTAAAGGTAAAATTGAAATAAAGATCGACAAACTTTTGATTGAAAAAAAATGCAAATACGAGACAGAGATTACAGATTTTTAAACATTGCTGCCCTTGAGCCATTGGCCCCAGAGTTACTGAGGATTACTAGCTACCTCCATTATGTGACTGACAATATATAATGTTAAATATTCAGGATAAAACAAAAACGTGAAAGAAAGAAAGAAAGAAAGAAAGAAAAAAAAATACTAACCTTGTATCATATGTGAGGCCAAGTGCAACCCCAACAATGAATAAGAAAAAGGGCATAACAAAATCCGCAAGGGTGGGTGGGCGAATGACTGATGGCGGGAAGAAAACTACCAGTATCATAATTAAGCTGTGTACATGTGTAAATTAAGGCAGATACAAAAACCAAAATATTCAGGATAACAACAGCAAACCATGTGATCAACCAACATACTGACAACAAAAATGTTATTTTTGTGACAAAAAATGAGAAGGCAATAGAGACTTCATGTGAAAAACTCTCGGCTATCATCCAAAAATAGCAGTTGTCCCTAATTCATTGAACTTGAGCCGAGTCTGGGAATGGAAATGTTATATTAATATTGATGTGATGTGGTTAAATGGGAAGTTGTGGTGGTGGAGGATGGTTGTGTTGTTAATGTTTAAGGAATGAGTTTCATGTTAAACACGTACAGTTTCGTAATGGAGTAGGTCACTTATTATGAGTGACCGACCAGCCAACAAGTCCCACACCACACCACACCACACGACGACTCTCCTTGTTCACACGACACGACTCTCTCCTTGTTTGGTTAGTTGTTCAGTTGTACGTTGTTGTGTAATGTACTGCTGTAGTGATATATGGGCAAGTTTGAAGGGGTGTGTTTGGTTGACATACATACATACATACGTATCGTATCGTATCTTCCTTCCTTGCAACTTGTTTGTTGGTCTTCCTTGGGTTCCGATTGCAGTCAGGTTGGTTAGGTTAATGTTACTTCCACGCAACTTAGTCGTACCATTCCTTTCCTTTACTTTTTGGTTTCTAATTTATCTATTTCTCTTCCGATTCCTGATTCCTAATTCCTAATTCCTGATTCCTGATTCCTATTCCTTCCTTGCCTTATCTGCTACATTAATATTTGGTTTTGCCATTCCAACCATATTTGGTTTCGGCCAATAGCCTCCAGACCAGCCCAGCCATGTTGGAAGTCCTCTCCTTCTCCTCAGCCACCTCTTTCGTCCGTCCATCTACTTATGATTCTTCCCATCTACGACCACGACCACCACCACGACGATTCAACAATAAACATTTCCTCCTCTCCTCCTCTTCCAACTCATCATCATCATCGCTCTACGGCAACAAACTCAAACTACAAACTCAAACTCTCCGTCGTCACCACCACCGGACCACCACCACCACCACCAAGATCTCCGCCGTCTTCGAGCGCTTCACCGAGAGGTCCATCAAGGCGGTTATATTCTCCCAGAAGGAAGCCAGGGCTCTCGGCGCCGACTCCGTCTCTCCCCAACACCTCTTCCTCGGCCTCGTTGCCGAAGAACAAAAAGCTTCTTCTCCTGCCTTCCTTGGCGTCACTCTCCAAGCCGCAAGGGACGCTGTACTAAGGATTGATCAGAATGACACATCATCAACAACAACAACAACATCATCATCAACAACATCATCAACAGCAGTGGACGTGCCTTTCTCGGAGAGCGCCAAACGAGTGTTCGAAAACGCCGTCGACTACTCCAACACCATGCGATGCAACTTCATAGCTCCAGAACACATCATCATCGCCCTCCTCACTCTTCCACACATCTCCCAACTCCTCAAAACGTATTTTTTTCTTCTTTTTTTTACTTTATTTATCATTTTCGATCCATCATCCATTAATATCTTCTCTATATTGATCCATCCATCCATCCATCAGGCTTGGACTCGATCCCAATCAGTTGGTCTCCGTTGCCCTCTCCAGACTCCATGGAGAGCTTGCCAAGGACGGCAGAGACCCCACTCCCGCTGCTGCTTCCCGGAATAATAATAATAACATCTCTAGAAAATCTCGCCCCTCTCAAAAATCCAAAGGTATGATTGATTGATTGATTGGTCTTTTTCATCTGAAATTTAACCAACAAACTCATGTGGTATATGTGATGCAGATAAAAGCATGTTGGGGCAGTTCTGTGTGGATCTCACTGCCAGGGCGGTCGAGGGACTCATCGACCCTGTTATCGGCAGGGATACCGAGGTTCAGAGAATTGTTCAGATTCTTTGCCGGAGAACAAAAAACAACCCTATTCTTCTAGGACAACCCGGGGTTGGGAAGACTGCCATTGCTGAAGGACTAGCCATCTCCATTGCAGAACGAAACATCCCCATCTTTCTATCGGACAAGCGTATCATGTCGTTGGACATTGGGTTGCTAATGGCCGGTGCAAAGGAAAGAGGCGAGCTGGAGGCACGAGTTACAGGACTGTTGAGTGAAGTCAAGAAAGCTGGTAACAGAAAATTCATATTGTTGCCTCTCCAATTTCAGCTTCATTCGAATTCTAAAAATGCATTCGCAAATGCAGCTGATGTCATCCTCTTCATTGATGAGGTCCATACACTCATCGGATCTGGTACAGTTGGAAAAGGAAATAAAGGATCGGGCCTAGATATTGGTAATTTATTGAAACCTGCACTCGGCAGGGGAGAATTGCAGGTAACCAAACCAAACCTTTTGTTTTGTCACTCCCAACACCAAAAATAGATATAATCTCTTACAGGAGAAGCTCTGCTTAAGAAATTGTTAATAATTACATTGTACAATTCAACCAGAAAACATTTATCTAACTTTTTTTGTTTTCCGATATGCTTGATACTGGGAGCTCATGTATGTATGTATGTATGGCAGTGCATTGCTTCTACAACGATAGATGAACACCGAACACATTTCGAAAAAGACAAAGCATTGGCCCGAAGATTTCAGCCCGTGATTATCAATGAACCTAGTCAGGTAACCTGATTGTCTCTGCTAACTTATGTTTTAAGCAGCATCCATCACATTCCAAGCAATGTTGATCAATTTGTAATTGTCTGATACTACAGGAGGATGCTGTGAGAATATTGTTGGGTCTACGTGAGAAGTATGAAGCTCATCATAAGTGCAGATTCACTTTAGAAGCTATAAATGCTGCAGTTTTCCTCTCGGCTAGATACATTCCTGATAGACATCTTCCAGATAAAGCTATTGATCTCATCGATGAAGCTGGAAGTAGGGCTTGCATGGATGCATGCAAGAGAAAGAAGGAACATCAAACTTCTATACTCACAAGATCACCAGACGAATACTGGCAGGAAATCAAAGCTGTCCAAACAATGCATGAAATGGTATTTCTCCTTGCAGATTTTTGGTTGTCAATTAACAGCTGCCATGAGATTGTGTTGTAATATTTCAATTTTTGTGCTCCAAATCAGGACTCTGAGAGTAAGTTAAGATTCTCCATTGACAACAATGAAGTTAAAGATTCAGCAGAGACGGAGGGTCAAGTTCTTTCAGCCTCGGAACCTTTCACCAAAGACAATGAGTATGGCCCACCATGTTCAATTATAGATGTTTCATTTTTTTAAAATTTTAATGTGGATTATCTTTTATTTAAGCAACTTGTTCTTCTTATGTTCCAGTCCTGTTATGGTGGGACCTGAAGACATTGCAGCTGTTGCCTCTCTGTGGTCCGGTATCCCAGTTCAACAGCTAACTGCAGATGAAAGAAAGCTTCTGATTGGTCTTGATGAACATCTTAAGAATCGTGTCATTGGCCAAAATGATGCCGTAAATGCCATTTCTCGGGCCGTGAAAAGGTCTCGTGTCGGCTTGAAGGATCCTGACCGGCCAATTGCAGCAATGCTCTTCTGTGGCCCAACAGGGGTTGGTAAAACAGAACTTACCAAGGCCCTAGCTGATTGCTACTTTGGATCGGTATGCCTCCCTTCTTCTTCCTGTCTGTCTCTCACTTTATCTACCTGTAATCATGGTATTGCCTTAAAACAACGAAATGCATTCCACACTTTCCTTTATTTGGCATGTCTAGGAGTAGGAACTTTAGTTCTCTATGTTGAATTGGGTTGTGCAATGACGTGAATGATGATTAGTATTTTATCTGTTAGCAAAAAGAGGTTGATTCTATTCCTTTATCATTCATATATGCTTTAAAAAAACTCATTATTGTACTTCCATTGGCTAAATCCGTTAGTTGAATTGTCTTGATAATGCAGGAGAGTGCCATGCTAAGATTGGATATGAGTGAATATATGGAGCGCCACACGGTGAGCAAACTGATAGGATCTCCTCCAGGCTATGTGGGTTATGGAGAAGGTGGCACTTTGACTGAAGCTGTGAGAAGAAGACCGTTTACAGTCGTGTTGCTTGACGAAATCGAGAAGGCTCACCCCGACATATTTAACATCCTCCTCCAAGTTTTCGAAGATGGCCACCTTACTGATTCTCAGGTGAGTTATCCACCTGTGTGTTCCATCTTCTGACTTTCTTTTAGCAAGAACCTCAAAACCTTTATGATGTTACTTAACTTCGAATTACTCTGTTTTTTTACATATAAAAAAATCTTGACATGCTAATTAGTTCTCTTCCTTTTGTCGTTTTTCTACGTGTGTTCCACCTACTTACAACTTTAAAAACCTGGATTGATTCAACAGGGAAGACGTGTGTCGTTCAAAAATACACTAATAGTGATGACATCAAATGTGGGATCTTCTGCCATTTCAAAGGGCAAACGGAGCATTGGTTTCACGTTAACTGAGGACAGTGAGTCGAATACATATGCTGGAATGAAAGTGCTTGTTACAGAAGAGTTGAAGGCATACTTCCGCCCTGAATTGCTCAACAGATTGGACGAGATTGTTGTATTCCGTCCCCTCGAAAAGACCCAGGTTCGTGACTCTTTTTTAAGAAATTGCCATCACAGTGATATTTCTTTGTATTTTTTTCTCTCCTTAAGATGATCAAGCATCCGTGACATATATTCAAAATGGCAAAGGTTTTGAGTAACCATGTGAAATTAGTGCTCAATTAAACTAATGGTGAAGTTAATTTGGGTTTGTGCTTGGCACAGATGTTGGAAATTTTGGAGGTGATGTTGGAAGAGGTGAAGGCAAGACTTGAAACCAAAAATGTAGTTGTTGAGGTGTCTGAATCAGTGAAGGATCTAGTATGTGAGCAAGGGTATGACAGAAGCTACGGTGCTCGACCTCTAAGGAGAGCAGTGACGAACATCATAGAGAACGTTTTAAGCGAAGCCTTCCTCGGAGGGGTGTACAAGGAGGGCGATAAGGTGATTGTTGACCTCGATTCCACTGGCAACCCATACGTTACACATTGGGACAAGCACAATGTCCACTACTCGGATGCGACCTCCATGCTGTGAGATCTGAGATGAGATCAGTAGCCATTGCTTGAATCATCAAGGCAGCAGCAATATAACCTCCATCTATTCACTTCATATATATATATAACATAAGAAGGATTAATATTTATATTTTTGTATAGGAAGAATACCGATTTTTTATTTATTGAAATGTATATATATGCTTACATAGGAGAAATCAAAAGTTACAGTATTCATGCTTGATTTCCAGTGATCGACTGTAAGTTTGTTAAATGTATATACATGCTTATTCATACAAATGAAGTACGAATTCTGTGTTGCAATTGCAAGAGAGAGAGAGAGAGAGAGAGAGAGAGAGAGTGATTTTAGTGAAGAGAATACATATACTATATTTGAAGATGAAATTAATTAATGTACGAAAAGTAGGAAATACATAACTAATATAATATACTATATTAGGAGTTAGCCCAATATGACGAAATAAGAAGCAATTAGTGGATCTGGAAGATCACTAATAGTAATAGTAATTGAGGATGAATCATGGAATTAATGGAGCGTAGGAAAGTAGATATGGTTTTTATCCTTAGACAACTCATGGAGAGGTATAGAAAACAAAAGAAAGATTTACACATGATTTATTGATTTAGAAAATGTATATGACAGAATTTTAAGAAATATTATGTGGTGTGCCCTAGAGAAGAAGAATGTATCAATAAAATACGTGAACTTAATTAAAGATATGTACGAAGGAGTTGAAATTAGTATTAGATTTTGTGATGGTGTGACTAAAACTTTTCTGATTAAGATTGGACTTCATCAGGGTTCAGCTAAGTCCATATCATTTTGCTTTAGTAATAGACGATGTGACAAAAGACATACAATGTGAGGTTTCATGGTGTATGTTTTTTGTGGATGATGTAGTATTAATTGACGAGAGTAGGGTAGGTGTAGAGAGAAAACTAGAGTTGTGGAGAAATACTTTAGAAACATAATATTTTAAACTAAGTAGATCTAAAACTGAATATATGAAGTGTTGTTTCAGTACCATTAATGTAGGATTTCGTGTCCCCATGTATGTATATATTTTAAAAATAATAATACAAAGATACAAGATCGATTTCATATTTTCATTGATTTTACGTACATGTATTTGTTTATTCTAATATCATGCATTCCTACACATATTTCAATAAACAAAGGATAGATGATCATACCCAAAGGTTCTCTAAAACCTTTAAGAAGATCCGGAGTTTCGTTGCTCGTCGAATCGCCCGCTGATTCGCCTCCAAGTGTTCACCAAACTCTAAACAAGATCAGAGAGAAAGGAGCTAGTCAATCAATCTCTAACTAAGCTTAGAATATAGCTAATAACTCGTCTTTAAGCTCCTGAGATTTCTATCTCCAAAACTTAAAACTATTAAGAGATTTTCGTGGTGATTAATGGAGAGATGAATGAGAGAAAGAATTTTTGTATTAACATAAACAAGTAGGATGAATGGTCCTTTTATAGGTTCCCAAAACATCATTATCAAGAACTATTCTTTAGTCATGATCTCTTGCGTTTACTCTCCTAAAATTAATCTCAAATTGCCACATAAGCATCCCAAAAACGTTTGATTAAATCTGGATTAATCCAATCTATGATCTAATTATTCTCTTAATAATTCAGACATGTTTGGTGGACTGTGAGCTAGACGGTCGATCGAATATGCATGAGAAAAAATCTTTGGAAAAATTCGTACGATCCGCGTCTTTCTCCGGTCGACCGTTGACTCACCAAAATTTCTCTTGGTCGAATCTCATCGGACGACCGTGTTGCCTTCGGTCTACCGAAAATATCACAAGATATCTCCTGGATATTTTCTCTCGGTTGACCGTTCACGCTCGGTTGACCGAACCTAATTGTCTAGGCAATCCAGACAATTTCGGTCAACCAATTGTGTGTACTCGTTCCCCGTTCGGTTGATCGTTCCGAAAACACCTCGGTCGACCGAACCCTAAACGGTTTACCGTGTTTGACCTTGATTTTTTCTTTGTCAAAATTTGGATTTATTTCGAACAAAATTTGATTTTTTGGGTTTTTTTGCAAATTCATATCTTATGTAATATATTATCTTATGTCATATTAAATTATTACACCCCATAATATATACACCTCATATGAATTTATTATGATTCTAATTATGTCAATTCTCATGACATATTGATTTTATTCATTCACCACATGTGTCCCTTTTTCACATGAAACCTAACACATCATATGAACTCAAAATCAAGCTTCTTGTTTTCCAGTTTTGTGGTGTAACCTATAAGAGGATCTAAACCAAATTGGTAGCGATATTAAATACTTAATATCTCAAACTATAAGCGGTATCTAGTTACATATTATAGTTACTCAATTAGCATAGATGTCTTTGTTCCACTCGAACTAAACACGATCCATTTAGTGATGTAAGTGCACCACTTGTGTCCGTCCCTTGCCTCATGATATTAAGAATATATACAAAGTAGAAATGTGTCACCTTTGTATTATATTCATTTCTTGATTCTCTTTAAGCTAATTATAACTATGTAACTTAACTCAAGTTACATTGTGCACATTATAATAATGCTTTATCAAGGAGCCCACTAATATCATCACTCAATAAAGAGGGGCAACGATAATCGTTTGACTAGCTATTTTTTCCAGCACAAGTCATGTTCAACCAATTATTGCCTTTATCACTATACTCATTGATAGCTTTTGACAATAATCAAATTAAGCACTTCTTGAGTGAAAAGATATAAGTCTCATATCTTAGGATCCAAGACACAGTAAAACATTAATAACACGAAACACAATTCCATAATGTTTTACTTGTTAGGTCTATTCAATATATAAAAGTAATTTTTTCCTCTTTTATATACTCGTGTCGTCAATTATTTGTAGAGCTACAACAATCGATGACCAACATGACAATCTTATCTCGGTGATTAATGTTCCATGTTAATTACCATGATTGTGAATAACTTTTGATTTATGTAAACCATTGTCTTTTAGAGCTCTATGGTCAAGGACCAAACACATCTTCCTTAACACTTCCAAAAGACGAATACCATAATCAAGGAACAAAATGTTTAAACATTCAATTCATAATAATTGACATGTAAAAGTAAAACTTTTAGAACACATTCCTTTCAGTTAATACCGAGGAAGAGGAGATTATATTAGATGGGCAAGTGGTGCGTAGAAAAGATATTTTGGATCAATACTTCAAAAAGATGGGGAGATCGATGAAAATGTTAACCATAGGATTAGAGCATGATGGATGAAATGGAGACAAGCATCAGGTGTCTTATGTGACAAGAAAATTCCACTTAAGTTAAAAGGAAAATTTTATAGAACCGCAATAAGACCTGCAATGCTATATGGTACGGAATGTTGGGTCACTAAAAGACAACATATACAATAGGTGAGTGTATCTGAAATGAGGATGTTGAGGTGGATGTGTGGTCATACGCGAATGGATCGGATTAGGAAAGAAGACATTCGTGAGAGAGTTGGAGTTGCTCCAAAAGAAGAGAAAGTTATACAACAGAGACTGAAATGATTTGGACATGTACAAAGAAGACCTATGGATGCACCTATAAGAAGAGGAGTATTGAATCAGATTGAAGACACAAAAAGAGGAAGAGGTAGACCACGATTGACTTGGGAGGAAGTAGTCAAAAGAGATCTAAATGATTGGAATGTTCCTTAGGAATTTGCATTGGATAGAAACGCGTGGAAGAAGACGATCCACGTGCCTGAACCGTGACTCCTTAGAGTTTCATTTCTAGCATACCCCAACTAGTTTGAGATTAAAGGCTTTGTTGTTGTTGTTGTAGGAAAGTAGGCATGGATAAAAAGTAAAAACCTTACCTCTGGTTTGGTTTGGTTTGGTTTGGTTGGTGTCTTCTCTTGTTCCTCTGTGATACGATACGATACGATAAACCAACCCTTAGACTCAGAGAAGAGAACCTCTTTCTAATACATCCGTCCTCTGGTGGTTGGTTTGCCGGTGGGCCCCTCGTCTAGGCCCGCAACTCCTACGTCATGAAGACCAACCAACATAAGCACGAATTGCCATTTACCAACTCCAACTTTAATGTGTTAGTTCGATATCCATTTAGAGTTGACTTCATTTATCTAATCCAACTGGATACTGATCGCCTGTTGTTGCAAATTTTTTGTGAAGCATATGTGCTCACCACCTTTGTTGGATTATGGTCATATGTATTGATACAATTAAAAATATAATCATGTAATACCGTGAGTTACAGATGTTGAATAAATATTGTAGCAGAATTCAGATTAAGCCAGCGTAAAAATCTATGTTTAGAAAAACAAACAAATGAAGAATAATGATCAGAAACGACCTTACAAACCGAGCCGTCGAATTTCTACTTGCCTCAAAGAAAATATCACTCCCACGTACTAGTGCGATGAGTCTGCCGCTTTTCTCCGAGGATAGAATGGTTTCTTTGTCGAACGGGCGCACACCGGAGCTGATGAACCTCGAAGGCATATCAAAACCTCTCAATATCGCTATCAACAGGAAAGTAGGGTTTTTTTATGGTAGAGAGAGAAAAGTCGTATATTGAATATATATATATATATATGTGTGTGTGTGTGTGTGTGTGTGTTTTTGGATGGAGTGCAAGATAATTTATAGTAGTCTATGACACAAAAATCGGGCCACTAACCCCACTAACACGGGCCCACGACCACGACGTGATGGGACACGTGAGCACGTTTACATGTGACGTGTGCTCAACCGGTCCACTCCTTCTATTCTCTTCACTTCTCAGTAATTCAAGGAAGAGAAAATGTCATAAACCTTTTCCCCCATCCCACCCTATCCGATGTGGGACTAAACCCCACATATGGATTTTTTCCAACATTCCCCCACAAATCCATTGTTGATCAAGTGACAAAACATTACAACCTAGTGCTTTCAGCAATGGTACCTTTCGGGTTTGAACCATAGCCCGAGTTCTTCAACTTTACTCCCACAGGAACTAAGTGAAATGAAATCTTAAGCTTGAAACTTTGTTGTGAAGATGTCCATTGAGAACAACACCAAGCAGGTCATACTGCAATCTACATGGTTGATGCATTACGACCATGCATTCGTATCCTGTTTCATGAATGCTTTCAAGGAATGACCCACATTCCTTTAATTGCGGCCACACAATTGCATTCACATAGTTGAGCTTCTCCAAAGATGCACTGCTAACAACTTGTTCGAAGAACTCGAACTCATTCAGAGTATACACTCTTACTAAACTTGTAGTTTCAGCAACATATCCATTCCTTAGGGTATTGACGCAGATACAATGTATGATCTACAATGTATCACCAATTGGTTGCACTCAACTCACTCAAGAACTTGTTATTACCACATTGAACCAACTTTATAAGATCTCCACTCAGATTGGTTGGGTTGTCATTCTAGATGAGTCATGAAATGAGTCTCAGTCTCATCCCTAGCTTGGATTTCAGAATTTGAGCTAGATCAAGTCCTTTGGTGAAAGGATCAACTTTTTGTCTTTGGTACCAACAAAATCAACAACCATCACCCTTTCCAACACTAACTCCCTTACAGACTTTAGTTTGACTTGGATGTCTCTCCTTTGTAGGTTTTTATATTTTGAGCTTCTCATATTTGCAATAGTAGTTATACTATCACAATGCATAGATATTGCAGGAACTGATTTGCTGATCATTGACAATTCTAAAAGGAGTCCTTTCAACCATTCAACTTCCATTCTACTTGTATCCAAAGTACAAAGTTCAACCTCAAACGTCGATCGAGACAATATGGTATGTTGTAGACCTCTATGAGATTGCACCTCCACCCATAGTAAAAGCATACCCTATAACACCGTTACTCCCAGAGTTTTTGGCTATCCAGCTTGCATCACTGTACACTTCGATGCTGGGAATTTCCTATAATGGAGCCCAAGGGTCGAAGTACCCTTCAAGTGCTTTAATACTCTAACCAAAGCCTCCCAATGAGTAGGATCAAGACAACTTGTGTATCTACTAGGTTTGCTCACCGAGAATGAATATCTGGTCGTGCAATTTGCAAGATACATCATGCTACCTATAATTTGAGAATATCTCAATTGTGAAACTGGAACACTACTTTTGTTCTTGTACAAAGATTTTGAAAAATCATATGGTTTTTTATAGATCTACAATTTGTATAGCCAAATCTCTCAAGAACCTTCTCAACATAGTGAGATTGAGATATGGAAATACCCTCAACTAACTTAGTAAATTTGATGCCTAAGATCACATTTGCAACACTCATATCCTTTATCTCAATCTTATTACATAAGAAGGATTTTGTTTCATGTATTATATTAAAGTTTGAGCCAAACATTAATATGTCATTGACATATAAACATAATACAATGCATGCATCACCTTAAACTTTGCAATAGACACACTTGTTAGAATCAATAATCTGGAATCCAAATGATAATATTATTTTGTCAAATTTCTCATATCAAGCTTTTGAGGCTTGTTTAAGTTCATAGAGTAACTTAACAAGTTTACAAACTTTGTTCTCACTTCCAGAAGCTACAAATCCTTCAGGCTGATCCATATAAATTACTTCATGGTCACCAAGAAGAAAAGAAGTTTTCACATCTATTTGATGGATCGTAAAATCAAATATGGGTGCCAATGCTAAAAGGACTCAGTTAGTAGTCATTTACAACCGATCGTTGAACAACCTGGAGGAAGATTTCCCAACTCTCATGTCCCATTTGAGACAATAGAGTCCATTTCGATCTTAACTGCATCTTTTCAATGCTTTGCTTCGGATGAAGCCATAACATCCTTGAAAGTAGTTGGATCGCCCTTGACGTGGTATGTAATGTAATCACTTCCCAAATCCTTGACAATTCTAGATCGTTTATTTCTTCTGGGTTCAATTTCATCTTGAGTTCAGAAAAACTCAGATCTGGAACGGACCGATCTGCCCCCACATTTGTCATCCTTTTGACATGCTCATGGATGGAACCAGACGTAGATGGATTACTTGAAAAGGAAACTTATTGAGAAACTCCAGATTTCGTGGGAAATACATCCTTAAAAATGTGGCAGCACAAAATTCAACAATAGTGTTAACATCTATGCCAGATATCTCAGATTTATTACCAAATATCTGTACGCATAGCTATTAATCACGTATCTGATAAATATTGCATCAACGGTCTTGGGACAAATCATTTTCCTCTTATGTTCAGGGATTAACACTTTTACAAGACAATCCCAAACTTTAAGATATTTAAGACTTGGTTTTCGACCATACCAGAGTTCGAACGGATTAGCCTCCTTATGTTTTTGAGGAACTTTATTCAGAATATGGCAAACCGTATTCAAAGCTTCTCCCCACATATATTTAGGTAATCCTGAACTCTCCAACAATGCATTAATCATATTAGATAATGTGTTCTATTCTTTCGTTCAGCAATTCCATTAGATTGTGGAGAACATGGTGATGTTACCTCATGAACTATGCAAGAATTCTGACAAACTTGTTCGAACAGGTTAGATGTATATTCACCACCTCTATCGGATCTCAACCTCTTAAATGTTTTTTCAGCTTGTGTCTCTGCTTCGTTCTTAAAAATAAGAAATTTAGACAACGCTTCATCCTTACTTTTCAAAAGATAAACATAACAATATTTTGAACTATCATTAATGAAAGTGATAAAATTAAATTTCTTTTATCATTACTTAACAAGTCATTAAATTCACAAGTATCAGTGTGTACGAGTTCTAAAATACTTGTATCTCTAGTCACAGAATGAAAATGTTTCTTTGGTTGTTTAGCTTGTACACACACTTGACATTTTTTACACACAATTGCTACTTAGGAATCATATATAGATTCATCATTCTTTTCAAACATTGATAATTCACATGTCCTAGACATCTATGCCAAACATCACAAGATTCAATGGAATAAACAACCGTAGAAGACACATCGTTAGCAGAAATAACGTTACGATTATATAAAGCAGGTTCAATATGAAGTAAAAAACACCACAAGACAAGTATCACTTGCCAATAAAAGTACCAGAAAGAGTAATCACAACTTTGTTACATTTAAAGTCATTTCATAACCCTGAACTACCATACATGGATTACTAATAATATTATGACGAACAACAGACACATGATGCGTCCTGTGTAGCGAAAGAACTCGTCCTAAAGGAAACATCAAGTCGATACGTCCAACACCAAGCACCTTTGCAACATTCCCATCGGCCATCGCCACAAATTTTCCATCAATAAGCCGGTAAGAGGTAAACATGGACTTGTCAGCACATACATGCACATTAGCCCTAGTGTCAACCAACCACTCATGTGATTCGTAAATGGAAATTACTCGAGGATTAACAGAAACAAACTTACTGTTGGTCTCTTTTACCCCAGTCAATACATTGAGATGTGGTACCTTGTTGTCATTTGAATTTCTTGGAAGGAGATTCCTTAGTCTAGTGCCCAACCTATCCACAATTCCAACATGGTTTGTTTGTTGACTTTTTCTGGATTTTGACCTTAGGTTTTATCTTATTAGAAGATTGTGGTTTTCTTTAAAAATGTGACTTAGATGAGGATCCAATTAATACGTTTGCTTTTGGTTGAAACTCTACAGGCATCACTGATTTTTCACCCCAATGTTCCTCCTCGATTGCAATAGCAACCATGAGGTCATCCATAGTCAGTTTTCTCTCCTATGCTTAAGAGACATACCGAAGTCCTCCCAAGACCAATGAAATTTCTGAATTATTTACATTACCAGAAACTTCTCAGGAAGCTTCATGTTAGCTCTTTTAAGCCATGGATCATGATCATAAATTGATGGACCTGTTCAGTAACTGACTTGCCTTCAACCATTTGAAACTTCAAGAATTTTCCAACATAGTACTTTTCATGACCTAAATCCTCAGTATTATATTTTTATCCAACTCAACCCACAAATCCTTTGCAGTTACAGAGGTAGAGGAGGATGAACTATATAGATCGAAGAGCATGTCGGACAGAGCCAACAGAATGCAACCTCGACATAATTTGTCATTCTCCATCCACAACTCTTGTACTGCTTTGATTATGGAATCTTCAGTTTCAGAAAATGGAAAAACATTTTCAATTCCATTAACCAAACCAATACCGGTCAACCAAATTTTCATACGTTGTTGCCAACGTTTGAAATTCTACCCACAATTTTTTTTCCGGCATGCCTTACATGTCCACTTTTGGTGCAAACGAATTATTACTCTATATGGTTAATATTTTCTCTGAGATTGTTGATACAATTACAAATATAATCATGTAATACAGTGGGTTACAAATATCAAATAAATATTTCAGCATAATTCAGATTAAACCAACGTACAAATTCATGTTTACAAAAACAAACAAATGAAGAATAATGATCAGAAATTACCTTACAAACCGAGCCGTCGAACCTCGAAAGCATATCAAAACCTCGCCATATCGTTATCAACAGGAAAGTAGGGTTTTTTGGTGGAGAGAGAACTTGTATATTATATATGTGTGTATTTTTTTCCTGAATGGAGTGCAAGATAATTTATAGTAGTCTATATATGACACAAAAATCGGACTACTAACCCCGACCCACGACCGTGACATGATGGGACACGTGAGCCCGACCCACGACCGTGACATGATGGGACACGTGAGCATGTGTTTGGGTGTACGTGTACCCAAACACTGCTTCTACTATCTCCACTTCTCATTAATTCAAGGAAGGAAAAATCATAAACCTTTTTCCCCATCCCACCATATCTGATGTGGGACTAAACCCCACATATGGATTTCTTCCAACAATATGTACCGGTTGGTAAGAAGTTCTTGACGCCACCAGCAGAGGGTATTAACTACGTGCAAGCAAGAGACTACTCACCTCCCTGAGGACGACCCGTACTTGCCACCGCTTCATCGCGGCCGTGCACTTGCGGTTTAAATTAAAACGTTCAACACATAACGACCGCCTCCTCGAAGCCGCTCTCCACAAGATCCCAAGCATCATGCACACCAAACAGGGCACGCATTTGGATACTCCAATTGTCGTAATTCCCATTTGAGAGGTGAGGCAACGATACATGACCAAACGAAGTCATTCCCGAGCTCCCCATCAGACAAGGCTCTGATACCAGATGTTAGATACGGGAGAAAGACGGGAAGAACTCAACCATGTCACCCAGAAAGTCGTCCTCCACCAGACACACTTGGACTGCCAACTAGTGGTTCAGAAGCCGCGCCTGGTGCGCGGTTTTGGCTCACCTTGCTCTCCATGCTGAGGGCCTTTCATTGTCATCACTAAAACCATACTTTGATTTACGTAATGGGTGGCCACGAATGAAAGAAGAAAATGAATGCTTGACACTCAAATACAAAACGGGATTTGTAACAAACATTCATCTTTTCTCTCTTCTTTCTACTTACTTACATTCTTCTTCTTTTTTCTCTTTTTCTCTCATGCTACATATGGAGAACTCTTGTGCTTATATAGGCACTTACAATGACTCTTCAACTTAACCTAAACATAACTCTTTCATAAACAAGACATAAACCACATAAAGATGACCATTCAAGATCATTACAACCTCTACTCAAATTGCACCATAAAAACAAGGACGAAAAACATAAAACTATTTGTGTCTTCCTTTCCTTCAACCTCTCACCTTCCAACTTGTTGATTCATCAATACCTAGATGACTCACCCTCCATAGATGATGTGGCTAGTGACTAGGATGCCACCTTGGATTAAGCTCAATTCTCAATACTTCTGGTATGCAAGTCCTGCTCCTATGCCAACAATACCAATGATGTGATTAATAAATTTGGTATTGTTTTGGTATTATTTTTTCTAATGAATGTTACAAACCATGGGAGTATATAAACGATAGTACAATAGCCATTGGAGGAGAATTAGAGACTTTCCTACTACATTTGATTAACAATAGGATTGAGAGTTTAGAGTTGGATTGAGCTCTTGTAGCTCAGGTCGCTACTCCCGCTTGTAGTAAGTGTGGATTTACGAGACATAGTGACTTATAATGTGCTTGCACTCTAAGTGATACTGAGCATGCAAATGCGATGTATAAACAACAGTCTTATAACGACCCGTACAATCACTCGTACAACCTAGGATGACGAAACCACCCTACTTCAACCTCAACCCGACATAGTGGGGGGCATGGTCAGAGCTCGCACGCTCAACCTCAACCCCCACCTTATCACCCTCCACGCCTATCGGTGACCTATCAACCCCCACATCAAAGGTCTCAGCCTCATACTCACCAACCTCCTCGAGCCTCACCATTGAGTTATTCTAACCAAACTCCACTACCCAACGGGTTGAACCAAAGGACCCCTCTCTTGAATAAACCCTTCAAGCGTTCATGCAGAGCATGCAAAGTTTGTTCAAAACATTGAAAGTGCAAGTCAGCCAATTGGCTCATCAGGTCTATGAATGTGAAGGTTCAATTCCGAAGTCAACCCGAGGTGAATCCCCTAGATACTCAATCTCAAGGAAGGCCAATACTGTCTCGTGCTACCTCTGAACCAACCCGTAATGTTAATGTGATTCATACTTTGAGGTCTGGTAAGGAGGTGGACAACCAAATTGGGTTGCCTTCCTTGAAATCACCATCCCTTTGTGTCATCAGACCTGTGGTGACACCCACATCTATGAGGGAGCCGGATCCTGAGGTTCCCTCAACGAATACTTCCAAGAAGAAGGTTGATCCTGAGGTTCCTTCTACTTTTATTTCGACAATGGGGTCGAACCCTGAGATTAATTTCTCATCATGGTCAAAGAAATGAGAGTCTGAGGTTCCTTCGCAAGACTTGTATGCCGCGAATGTGTCTTTCCCTGAGCTCTTTAAAAAGAAAACTTCAAATCAACATGACAAGATGCTTGAGATCTTTCAGCAAGTTAAGGTGAACAATCTGTTGTTGGAGGTGATTCCACAGATGTCACCTTATGCCAAGGTTCTCAATGATTTATGCACCAAAAAGACAAAAAACTCATGTTCCCAAGAAAGCTTTTCTTGCGGTAAACGTGAGTTCATTGTTGGCACAACCTATGCAAGTCAAATACAAGGACCCTCGTTGTCCTACTATTTCTCGTGTGATTGGTGATGTGTCAATACATCGAGCTTTATTGGACTTAGGTGCATCTATCAATCTGTTGTCGTATTCTGTCTACCTCAAACACACAAAAACCACTCTTCAACTGGTTGATAGGTCAATGAAGAAACTGAGGGGCGTTGTGGAAGATGTCCTTATCCTGGAGGCGAAGTCATGTAGACTTCTTCTTTTAAAGTTCCTTGGAGAAAGGCATTCTGAACAATCCATTTGATAGAGATCCCATTCATAATTGACAGTAATATAGAGAAGGACCCTAACGGTGTTCATTTTTGCAACATGTGCAAAAGTTTCTAGATAATCAAGACCATAAGTTTGAGTATATAGCCCTCAGCGACTAGTCTAGCCTTGTACCTATCAATGGAGTCATTACTATTAGGAAAATGATTAGTAGCCGCTGTTTAGGACGCTCGTTGAGGACGCTGCTGAGTTGGAGTGATCCATGTCAGCAAAACTTATAATCTTTTTCTTATTTTTTTATTTTCACTTCCCGATGCGTTTCCAATCACATTAAATGCGTCTCAAATCAGTTCGTCCTCCCTCGTTTTGGCGCTCCTACGCAGGATACACATCTCATGGATTTTCTTCCTCCTTTTGTCTCCCTTTTGGCGCACTATCAACCATTTTCCTCCCTTCGTTCTTTGTACTCAAATGGAGGAGACCTCAAACGTTCCGAAGCAGCAAATGTTTTTCCGTTCTTTCGAAGACGCCAAAACATTTTACGTTGCCTATGCCGATTCATGTGGTTTTGGTGTTAAGATAAGGCAATCTCATTACGATCGTGGTGTTGTGATACGTGCCACACTGACTTGCTCCAAGGAGGGTCACACTCTAGCAAACCAAGGAGAAGGGAAACTAAAGCATAGGTTATCCGGTAGGGTCCAGTGCACTGCTCGGATCAGGGTCTCTGGAAACCCAGCAAGAGGGTACCACATAAACTATGTTGATCTTCAACATAACCACGCCATGCTTGAGGACGATCAAATGCGTTTCCTCTGACAAAAACGAGTCGTCCCTGATGCCGCCAGAGCACGCATATCGTGCAATGTTTCTGCTGGGATATCGGCTGCTAAGACCATGCAATCTTTTGTGGTCGAGGCCGGAGGTCATGACAAATTGACTTTCAACGAGCAGGACCTAAGGTGTGTGTTATTTTTTGCGTAATTTAATTGAAGTTAAACATTTTGCCCGGTCTTAAACATTGTTGTGTGCAGGAACGTTGTAAACGAAGTCAGAAATTTGAAGATGTGACCGGGCGATGCACAAGCTCTTCAGAATTATTTCATCAGGATGCAGAAAATTGATTCTATGTTTTTTTATGTAATGGATATGGATGACGAAGGAAGACTACGAAACGTGTTCTGGGCTGACTGTCATTCTAGAGCTGCGTACTCATACTTTGGAGACGCAATATGTTTCGACACAACCTACATTACCAACAAATACGACATGCCTTTTGCCCCATTTGTAGGAGTAAATCACCATTTCGAATCGGTTTTGCTCGGTTGCGCTTTGCTATCTTCTGAGACCACTGAAAATTACATCTGGTTGTTCCAAACTTGGTTGTCGTGCATGAACGGTACGTATATACTTATTTAAGGTTCCATGTCTGTCCGGTTTAAGTTGTACGTATGCCCGGAATAAGTTGTGGTTCTGTCCAGAATAAGTAATATGTCTGTCCGGAATAAGGTTATTCTCTATCCGGAATAAAATGTATGTATGTCCGGTTTAAGGTTTGAGTGTGTCCAGAATAGGTTCTGGTTGTATCCCGATAAAGTTGCTTGTCTGTCCGGAATAAGGTCCTCCTCTGTCCGCAATAAGACATATGTCTGTCCGCAATAAAACAAAATCTGCGTCGCCTCCCCGGCAACGGCGCCAAAAACTTGATGCGAATTAAATTTATACCGCAAGTGCACGGCCGCGATGAAGCGGTGGCAAGTACGGGTCGAACACAAGGAGGGAGAAATTTGTTATTTGTGTGATTTCGATTAAGGGAACGGAAGAGGGAGAAGAATAAATTTGGTTTTGAGATTTTTGGGTTTTAATTATTTAAAGCAAGAAACAAAGACAATTAAAACTAAAGCACGAATAAAGATGTGAATCCCGTTGGGTGGAGGTTTAGATTTAGGATTTAGATTAGAGAATTCTGAAACTTATAATAAATCACATTAGTTATAAAGCATTACATGATAAATGATTTAACATAAACTCAAGTAATCAAAACATACTAATACGAAATTAAAATAATAACTTTATTCTCTTCTCATCACCCTAAATCCGTCACCCTCACCCTTTCGAAAGATTTAGAAACTCATGGAGGGAGGAAGAAGGGGTCCTAGAGGCATTACAAAAGAAAAGTAAAAACAAGAAATAAAAGACAGAATTTTATTAAACTAAGGAATAAAAATTACAACATAAGCTAAAGGACCAAGGATCCTTCTAACATCGTTCTCGGGGCTATTTATAGCCGATACAAGGGATCCCAATATATAAATGGAACGTACACGCGTCAATACAGCATTGGTAAAAAATTGAGCACACGGATCAACTTTTGTGCGGCTAAATCGCCGCAATTTGTACATGAGGTGCGGCGGAATCGCCACCTTTTTGGCTCGGATTCGATCCGGATTTTTCCTGTGTTTATGGTATGATTTGATCCTCCTTTGCGCGTCTGGATTGATTCTTTCCATTCTTTTGAGCTCCGGATTAATTCCTTCATATATTTGGAGATCCACATTGATTTTTCTTTATATTTTCTCCAAGATAATAAAAGCTACTCGTGATTTGCAATTAGGTCCTTGTCTTTTTGCCATTAAGTCCCCGACTACTTTTGTGCTCAAGTCCTTGTTCTTTTTGTAATTAGGTCTTGAATGCTTTTATGCTTGGATACATTTCCATTTGAAACCCGATAATCTTGATCTTGGTCTTTATGATGGGAATGAGTCTTTTGCACGCGTTTATGCTCGGGATGTGGGTAAATTGCATTCAAGTCCCTGTCTTCTGTAAATAAGACTAAACACATACCTTAGTAGCATTTATTGATGTAAAAGTGATCTAAATGAAAGACATATGATGCAATGTATGCAATGCATCAAATACCCCCACACCTAGATTTTGCTAGTCCCTGGCAAAACAGAATATAAGAAAAATGAAAACAGGGAAATCCTAACTCACTTTCGTAGGAATCACGGTTGCACTTAGCATGTGCAACAAGCCTTTAAACCTCTTTGTTGCCAAGGAGGAGGAGTGTTGTCTCCTGAGGGTTTTCAGCGGATATACCCACAAAATCCTAAATCAACATTTCATTAATAGTTCTCAATATCCCTACCTCAACCTTATACATCTCACTGAGAATTCTTGCATGCTCATTATATAAATCTAACTCAAAAAATATGACTTGATCTTTGTTCCTCCAACATTCACACCACTAACCCTTCTACACATGATATCACTTAGATTATTTTGCACGCCTCCTCTGGTGGTGAAGTATCATTTGGATCAACCATGGCATGGATCATTCTTTTAGCTTTGGGCCTTGAGTATTTTTTTTCTTCCTCCGTGATTCAACACATTTGCTTTTTGACACTTTTACCCTTTTTGCATTCGTGTAGCGAGTTTGGTCGATAATCCCGAGCTGGTAGACTCAAGTTACCGGGTTTCAAGATACCCCTACGGACCAGTGACTCAAAGGCTTGGGCTTTTGTAATCATTTTGCAGAATGTGTTTTCCTCACTTTATTCCTTTATTTTTAATTTCCTCAAGGCTTAATTGCTATTAGAAGTCCACACTTCCCGGTATATTTTCCTCAACCTCTGCTTTTTATCAACCACTTCAAAGATTTGATTCATCCAATTTAAGTGCATACATATCTTAAAGGGCAATGGGTTATTTCTTTGGAACTTAGATTTATGTCATAATTTCTACAAGCAGAACTATATAATGAGGAACAAAAACTCAATGCAATTTGTACTCGGGTTTTGGTAGTTCAATCTTAAGCTATGTCATGAAACATTGATTATTTATTTATTTATTTATTTTATTTTATTTTTATTTGAAATAAAAGACAGATATATAGATAAATATATATATAGACACCCCCCACACCTAAATCATGCATTGTCCTCAATGTATGCAAATATAAAGCAAATGCACTTATTACCTGAGTGAACTGCGGTGGAAGGATGGAATTTGCTCAAAGTCAAACATAGTCAGAACTGGATTGAATGACACCATATTGGTGCATGTATCCAGTTGAATTGTTCCCCATGTTGCAATGAGATTCCTGAGTCACAGGTTCCACACCCCTCACATAAATTGGTTCTCTTATTTGCTCGAGTGACGGTGGCTGTGTAGATGAATTCCTCCCTTTTTTCTTACTTCCTTTTTGATTTTGTGACGATTCAGAAATATTATAGATTCGTGATTTCATCACAACGTCACTTTGATTGCATATCATTTCGGGCTCACTATCAATATGAAAGATATTAAATTCAGCTTTTAAGTTCCCAAAAGATAATTGCATGAGCCCATTTCGACAGTTTATCAATGCTTCCGAAGTGGCTAAAAAGGGTCTGCCTAGAATTACAGGGATTTGTCGGTTAGGATTTACAACAGGTGCGGTATCTAGTACGACAAAATCCACTGGGTAAATGAAGTCACCAACCTTGATCAAAACATCCTCTACTATACCTCTTGGTTTCTTAATAGAACAATCAGCAAATTGAAGGGTTGTCTTAGAGGGTTTTAGTGGACCAAGGTTCATTTGCTCATAGACAGAGTACGGGAGTAGGTTAACACTAGCACCAAGGTCTAGAAGGGCTTTGTTGATAAAAGTATCTCCTATTGCACATGAAATTGTGGGACATCCAGGATCCTTATATTTTATAGGAGATGTGTTGGACAAAATAGAACTTATGTTTGCAGTTAAGAATGCCTTCTTTGGTACGTTCGTTTTTCTCTTTTTAGTGCACAGATCTTTTAAGAATTTAGCATAAGCAGATATTTGTTGAATCATGTCTAAGAGTGGAATGTTCACCTTAACTTGCTTAAATACTTCCAAGATTTTCTCCATTTGTGCACTTGAGTTCTTTTTTAGTCCATTGAGGAATGGGGCTTTAGGAACATAGACTCGCTCAGGTTCAGGTTGAGCTATGGGTTCAGGTTGAGTAGGTGGGTTGGGCGTTTCAGATTGGACGTCAGGTTCAATGGTTAGGTCATATGTGGTTGCTTGGTGGCTAGATTGATTAGACGTTCTAGGATTTACCACATTGTTATCGACTTGTCTTCCGGACCGTAATGACACTACTGCATTTATTTGTTGGAACGGTCCTTCCTCATTAACCATTTGAAATGGTCTAGGGTTGTTATTTCCTGAAGGTGCTTGATAGGATTGATATGAATTATTAGATCTAGGGTTCACCTCAGGTTGACTTGGAAACCGACCATTTTCTCTTTCACCTACTATTTGTGCTAGTTGGCTGACTTGTGTCTCTAGCCTTTGGAAGGTCTGGTTGGTTGTTTGTATAAAAGTTTTCATCAAATTTTCCAAGCTTGTCAACCTAACCTCATGATCGTTATTGTTACTAAACCCAGATGATGTATTATTTTGGTTATACGGGTTTGGTTGTTGTCTAGGAGGTTGACCATGTTGGTTTGATGAGAAATTGGAATTATTACGCCAACCCGAGTTATAGGTTGATGCGTATGGGTCATTTCTAGCATGGTTATACATGGCATTAACTTGGTCCCATTCCGCACAATCCTCCATTACATGACCAGTCTGACCACATCTAGAGCACGGGATAGTCGAGGCTTGATTCACTCGGGTTTGGGTTTGTAGCTCTAAACTTTCCATTCTGCGCATAAGGGTAGCTAGTTTTGCTTCAGCCGCTATGTTGGCATCTACAGCTAAGACACCTGGTTTGGGTTGACTTGCTATTCTAGATCCAATACTCGGGTTAAGCGGTGTTCTAGCATTGTCCCATTGCATACTGTTTTCAGCTAATTCCTCAAGGAAAGTCCAGGCATCATTTTCATTTTTCGACATAAAGTTCCCTTGGCTTACGGATTCTACCATAACCCTAGATGTGGGTGTCAATCCCTCATAAATAATTTGACATAATTGCCATCTCGAAATTCCATGATGAGGGCATTGGGTCAGAACACTTTTGAATCTTTCTAGATAGGAATAGAACGGCTCGCTCTCAGACTGAATGAATGCAACAATTTCATTCATAATCCTCATAGTCTTATGGTTGGGAAAATATTTTTTCAGGAATACTTGAACAAACTCAGCCCAACTCCTAATAGATCTTTCGGCTAGACTATATAGCCATTTCTTAGCGTCATCCTTCAGTGCTAGAGGCACGAATTTCAGACGCACTGCCTCCTCAGGAATATGCTGGTATTGCATAAGAGAGCAGATTTCCTCAAATTCTCTAAGGAAGAGATATGGGTCTTCCCTAGAGGTGAACTTAGGCAACATACTCATGTATTGTGCCTTAAGTTCGAAGTCGCGACCCGGTATGGTGGGCATAACGATGCACGATGGCTGAGCAGCCATCGCTGGATAGCATCGATCCCTCAGAGTTATGGGTTGCACAACAGGTGGATCCACTACGTTCTCACCCATTGGATCTGGGTGAGGTGGTGCAACAGGTGGATTGGGGCTAAGTTCCAGACTGGGATCTAGATGAACTCGTGAGAGTCGATTACTCAAGTCCCGAATCCAAATCTGAGTGCACCGGGTTGAATCAATTTTTGAATTCAAATTCGAAATTTAAATTCCAAATTTAATTTCAAGAATTAATTACAAATAGTTTTTTTTTATAATTTTCGTTTTTTTTATGTTTTTTTTTCAAAAGGGAAACAAACAAGAGAATGGGGCAAGATGAGAAAGGAATCCTAATCTAGAGAATTTAGGTGAGAAGAGAAAGAAGACTCAGATGAGAAGGGAAACCTAACTCTAAAGATAGAAAGAGGGTTGGTCAGAAAATTCCTAAGAAAGCACGGTTCAAACAATCCCAGACCTAGTGTCGCTTAGATCTAGACGACTCCTAACTAGTTGAGTCGAATTGATTTGCTTGATTCACCTCCCTCACTAATCAAACCAACTTGGCCAGGCCGTGTATAGCTAGTGGGGGCGCTTCCGACAGAGTCGGTGCCAATTAGACAACCACTTCGCTTGGAAGACTTACGTCAACACAAAAACACTTTCTAGACACCAAATTAAATTCAATCAGCTTCAGGTCATAGCAAGTCAAACCAATTCTTCTCCTTAAATGAGTCTGAGTCCTTAGGGGTCAATGTCTAATTGATTTTAATTTAAGGCTTGGGTGACACTTTAGGATTGTGATTTGTGGGCCACGGAAGGGTGATGAAATCCCCACCGTATCTTTGCCTACGGAGTTGCCCTTAAGATAGTTTAACTTAGATCTAGCAAAGATAGTCAAACAATGGTCTTTAGAGGGGGCAATTGCAAGGTTTGTATGCAACTAGATTATATACTTAAATGCGATCGATGAAAACCACGATACGTACCTTGACTCCAGCACTCTTCAACAGAAATTGATTTGCAAGAATTTAGCAAGAATAATGCATACAAAACACTAGATGATGCATGCACTAAAGCCTTTCTAATTTTGCCAATTTTAGGTCAGAGTTGAATTATTGCCAATTATGGAATTTTTCCCTAACACGTGCAGTTCTACGAAAGGAAATTTTCCGAAACTAGAAAGTACGAGGAAAAAGGAAACAAAGGTTACCTACGCAATGCTCAGTCGGGTTCACCGCCCGCTCTCGAACTTTCCAGATGCTCTACGCGTCCACCCAGAGATGGAGACGACCCCAGAACAATTTTAAGCCGAGAAGCCTCTGTTGTGCGGCGATTCCGCCGCAAGTTCTTCTTGATATGCGGCGATTCCGCCGCCTTTGTTGCTCAGACTGCGTTCAGATTTCGCCGTGCGCTCTGTTGTCTCCTGAAACACAAATCCAAATACTTAGATCGCGCACAAGATAAACAGAATAGAATCGAAATCAACAAAAAACAAAATCTGCGTCGCCTCCCCGGCAACGGCGCCAAAAACTTGATGCGAATTAAATTTATACCGCAAGTGCACGGCCGCGATGAAGCGGTGGCAAGTACGGGTCGAACACAAGGAGGGAGAGATTTGTTATTTGTGTGATTTCGATTAAGGGAAAGGAAGAGGGAGAAGAATAAATTTGGTTTTGAGATTTTTGGGTTTTAATTATTTAAAGCAAGAAACAAGGACAATTAAAACTAAAGCAAGAATAAAGATGTGAATCCCGTTGGGTGGAGGTTTAGATTTAGGATTTAGATTAGAGAATTCTGAAACTTATAATAAATCACATTAGTTATAAAGCATTACATGATAAATGATTTAACATAAACTCAAGTAATCAAAACATACTAATACGAAATTAAAATAATAACTTTATTCTCTTCTCATCACCCTAAATCCGTCACCCTCACCCTTTCGAAAGATTTAGAAACTCATGGAGGGAGGAAGAAGGGGTCCTAGAGGCATTACAAAAGAAAAGTAAAAACAAGAAATAAAAGACAGAATTTTATTAAACTAAGGAATAAAAATTACAACATAAGCTAAAGGACCAAGGATCCTTCTAACATCGTTCTCGGGGCTATTTATAGCCGATACAAGGGATCCCAATATATAAATGGAACGTACACGCGTCAATACAGCATTGGTAAAAAATTGAGCACACGGATCAACTTTTGTGCGGCTAAATCGCCGCAATTTGTACATGAGGTGCGGCGGAATCGCCACCTTTTTGGCTCGGATTCGATCCGGATTTTTCCTGTGTTTATGGTATGATTTGATCCTCCTTTGCGCGTCTGGATTGATTCTTTCCATTCTTTTGAGCTCCGGATTAATTCCTTCATATATTTGGAGATCCGCATTGATTTTTCTTTATATTTTCTCCAAGATAATAAAAGCTACTCGTGATTTGCAATTAGGTCCTTGTCTTTTTGCCATTAAGTCCCCGACTACTTTTGTGCTCAAGTCCTTGTTCTTTTTGTAATTAGGTCTTGAATGCTTTTATGCTTGGATACATTTCCATTTGAAACCCGATAATCTTGATCTTGGTCTTTATGATGGGAATGAGTCTTTTGCACGCGTTTATGCTCGGGATGTGGGTAAATTGCATTCAAGTCCCTGTCTTCTGTAAATAAGACTAAACACATACCTTAGTAGCATTTATTGATGTAAAAGTGATCTAAATGAAAGACATATGATGCAATGTATGCAATGCATCAAATACCCCCACACCTAGATTTTGCTAGTCCCTGGCAAAACAGAATATAAGAAAAATGAAAACAGGGAAATCCTAACTCACTTTCGTAGGAATCACGGTTGCACTTAGCATGTGCAACAAGCCTTTAAACCTCTTTGTTGCCAAGGAGGAGGAGTGTTGTCTCCTGAGGGTTTTCAGCGGATATACCCACAAAATCCTAAATCAACATTTCATTAATAGTTCTCAATATCCCTACCTCAACCTTATACATCTCACTGAGAATTCTTGCATGCTCATTATATAAATCTAACTCAAAAAATATGACTTGATCTTTGTTCCTCCAACATTCACACCACTAACCCTTCTACACATGATATCACTTAGATTATTTTGCACGCCTCCTCTGGTGGTGAAGTATCATTTGGATCAACCATGGCATGGATCATTCTTTTAGCTTTGGGCCTTGAGTATTTTTTTTCTTCCTCCGTGATTCAACACATTTGCTTTTTGACACTTTTACCCTTTTTGCATTCGTGTAGCGAGTTTGGTCGATAATCCCGAGCTGGTAGACTCAAGTTACCGGGTTTCAAGATACCCCTACGGACCAGTGACTCAAAGGCTTGGGCTTTTGTAATCATTTTGCAGAATGTGTTTTCCTCACTTTATTCCTTTATTTTTAATTTCCTCAAGGCTTAATTGCTATTAGAAGTCCACACTTCCCGGTATATTTTCCTCAACCTCTGCTTTTTATCAACCACTTCAAAGATTTGATTCATCCAATTTAAGTGCATACATATCTTAAAGGGCAATGGGTTATTTCTTTGGAACTTAGATTTATGTCATAATTTCTACAAGCAGAACTATATAATGAGGAACAAAAACTCAATGCAATTTGTACTCGGGTTTTGGTAGTTCAATCTTAAGCTATGTCATGAAACATTGATTTTTTATTTATTTATTTATTTTATTTTATTTTTATTTGAAATAAAAGACAGATATATAGATAAATATATATATAGACACCCCCCACACCTAAATCATGCATTGTCCTCAATGTATGCAAATATAAAGCAAATGCACTTATTACCTGAGTGAACTGCGGTGGAAGGATGGAATTTGCTCAAAGTCAAACATAGTCAGAACTGGATTGAATGACACCATATTGGTGCATGTATCCAGTTGAATTGTTCCCCATGTTGCAATGAGATTCCTGAGTCACAGGTTCCACACCCCTCACATAAATTGGTTCTCTTATTTGCTCGAGTGACGGTGGCTGTGTAGATGAATTCCTCCCTTTTTTCTTACTTCCTTTTTGATTTTGTGACGATTCAGAAATATTATAGATTCGTGATTTCATCACAACGTCACTTTGATTGCATATCATTTCGGGCTCACTATCAATATGAAAGATATTAAATTCAGCTTTTAAGTTCCCAAAAGATAATTGCATGAGCCCATTTCGACAGTTTATCAATGCTTCCGAAGTGGCTAAAAAGGGTCTGCCTAGAATTACAGGGATTTGTCGGTTAGGATTTACAACAGGTGCGGTATCTAGTACGACAAAATCCACTGGGTAAATGAAGTCACCAACCTTGATCAAAACATCCTCTACTATACCTCTTGGTTTCTTAATAGAACAATCAGCAAATTGAAGGGTTGTCTTAGAGGGTTTTAGTGGACCAAGGTTCATTTGCTCATAGACAGAGTACGGGAGTAGGTTAACACTAGCACCAAGGTCTAGAAGGGCTTTGTTGATAAAAGTATCTCCTATTGCACATGAAATTGTGGGACATCCAGGATCCTTATATTTTATAGGAGATGTGTTGGACAAAATAGAACTTATGTTTGCAGTTAAGAATGCCTTCTTTGGTACGTTCGTTTTTCTCTTTTTAGTGCACAGATCTTTTAAGAATTTAGCATAAGCAGATATTTGTTGAATCATGTCTAAGAGTGGAATGTTCACCTTAACTTGCTTAAATACTTCCAAGATTTTCTCCATTTGTGCACTTGAGTTCTTTTTTAGTCCATTGAGGAATGGGGCTTTAGGAACATAGACTCTCTCAGGTTCAGGTTGAGCTATGGGTTCAGGTTGAGTAGGTGGGTTGGGCGTTTCAGATTGGACGTCAGGTTCAATGGTTAGGTCATATGTGGTTGCTTGGTGGCTAGATTGATTAGACGTTCTAGGATTTACCACATTGTTATCGACTTGTCTTCCGGACCGTAATGACACTACTGCATTTATTTGTTGGAACGGTCCTTCCTCATTAACCATTTGAAATGGTCTAGGGTTGTTATTTCCTGAAGGTGCTTGATAGGATTGATATGAATTATTAGATCTAGGGTTCACCTCAGGTTGACTTGGAAACCGACCATTTTCTCTTTCACCTACTATTTGTGCTAGTTGGCTGACTTGTGTCTCTAGCCTTTGGAAGGTCTGGTTGGTTGTTTGTATAAAAGTTTTCATCAAATTTTCCAAGCTTGTCAACCTAACCTCATGATCGTTATTGTTACTAAACCCAGATGATGTATTATTTTGGTTATACGGGTTTGGTTGTTGTCTAGGAGGTTGACCATGTTGGTTTGATGAGAAATTGGAATTATTACGCCAACCCGAGTTATAGGTTGATGCGTATGGGTCATTTCTAGCATGGTTATACATGGCATTAACTTGGTCCCATTCCGCACAATCCTCCATTACATGACCAGTCTGACCACATCTAGAGCACGGGATAGTCGAGGCTTGATTCACTCGGGTTTGGGTTTGTAGCTCTAAACTTTCCATTCTGCGCATAAGGGTAGCTAGTTTTGCTTCAGTCGCTATGTTGGCATCTACAGCTAAGACACCTGGTTTGGGTTGACTTGCTATTCTAGATCCAATACTCGGGTTAAGCGGTGTTCTAGCATTGTCCCATTGCATACTGTTTTCAGCTAATTCCTCAAGGAAAGTCCAGGCATCATTTTCATTTTTCGACATAAAGTTCCCTTGGCTTACGGATTCTACCATAACCCTAGATGTGGGTGTCAATCCCTCATAAATAATTTGACATAATTGCCATCTCGAAATTCCATGATGAGGGCATTGGGTCAGAACACTTTTGAATCTTTCTAGATAGGAATAGAACGGCTCGCTCTCAGACTGAATGAATGCAACAATTTCATTCCTAATCCTCATAGTCTTATGGTTGGGAAAATATTTTTTCAGGAATACTTGAACAAACTCAGCCCAACTCCTAATAGATCTTTCGGCTAGACTATATAGCCATTTCTTAGCGTCATCCTTCAGTGCTAGAGGCACGAATTTCAGACGCACTGCCTCCTCAGGAATATGTTGGTATTGCATAAGAGAGCAGATTTCCTCAAATTCTCTAAGGAAGAGATATGGGTCTTCCCTAGAGGTGAACTTAGGCAACATACTCATGTATTGTGCCTTAAGTTCGAAGTCGCGACCCGGTATGGTGGGCATAACGATGCACGATGGCTGAGCAGCCATCGCTGGATAGCATCGATCCCTCAGAGTTATGGGTTGCACAACAGGTGGATCCACTACGTTCTCACCCATTGGATCTGGGTGAGGTGGTGCAACAGGTGGATTGGGGCTAAGTTCCAGACTGGGATCTAGATGAACTCGTGAGAGTCGATTACTCAAGTCCCGAATCCAAATCTGAGTGCACCGGGTTGAATCAATTTTTGAATTCAAATTCGAAATTTAAATTCCAAATTTAATTTCAAGAATTAATTACAAATAGTTTTTTTTATAATTTTCGTTTTTTTTTATGTTTTTTTTTCAAAAGGGAAACAAACAATAGAATGGGGCAAGATGAGAAAGGAATCCTAATCTAGAGAATTTAGGTGAGAAGAGAAAGAAGACTCAGATGAGAAGGGAAACCTAACTCTAAAGATAGAAAGAGGGTTGGTCAGAAAATTCCTAAGAAAGCACGGTTCAAACAATCCCAGACCTAGTGTCGCTTAGATCTAGACGACTCCTAACTGGTTGAGTCGAATTGATTTGCTTGATTCACCTCCCTCACTAATCAAACCAACTTGGCCAGGCCGTGTATAGCTAGTGGGGGCGCTTCCGACAGAGTCGGTGCCAATTAGACAACCACTTCGCTTGGAAGACTTACGTCAACACAAAAACACTTTCTAGACACCAAATTAAATTCAATCAGCTTCAGGTCATAGCAAGTCAAACCAATTCTTCTCCTTAAATGAGTCTGAGTCCTTAGGGGTCAATGTCTAATTGATTTTAATTTAAGGCTTGGGTGACACTTTAGGATTGTGATTTGTGGGCCACGGAAGGGTGATGAAATCCCCACCGTATCTTTGCCTACGGAGTTGCCCTTAAGATAGTTTAACTTAGATCTAGCAAAGATAGTCAAACAATGGTCTTTAGAGGGGGCAATTGCAAGGTTTGTATGCAACTAGATTATATACTTAAATGCGATCGATGAAAACCACGATACGTACCTTGACTCCAGCACTCTTCAACAGAAATTGATTTGCAAGAATTTAGCAAGAATAATGCATACAAAACACTAGATGATGCATGCACTAAAGCCTTTCTAATTTTGCCAATTTTAGGTCAGAGTTGAATTATTGCCAATTATGGAATTTTTCCCTAACACGTGCAGTTCTACGAAAGGAAATTTTCCGAAACTAGAAAGTACGAGGAAAAAGGAAACAAAGGTTACCTACGCAATGCTCAGTCGGGTTCACCGCCCGCTCTCGAACTTTCCAGATGCTCTACGCGTCCACCCAGAGATGGAGACGACCCCAGAACAATTTTAAGCCGAGAAGCCTCTGTTGTGCGGCGATTCCGCCGCAAGTTCTTCTTGATATGCGGCGATTCCGCCGCCTTTGTTGCTCAGACTGCGTTCAGATTTCGCCGTGCGCTCTGTTGTCTCCTGAAACACAAATCCAAATACTTAGATCGCGCACAAGATAAACAGAATAGAATCGAAATCAACAAAAAACAAAATCTGCGTCGCCTCCCCGGCAACGGCGCCAAAAACTTGATGCGAATTAAATTTATACCGCAAGTGCACGGCCGCGATGAAGCGGTGGCAAGTACGGGTCGAACACAAGGAGGGAGAGATTTGTTATTTGTGTGATTTCGATTAAGGGAAAGGAAGAGGGAGAAGAATAAATTTGGTTTTGAGATTTTTGGGTTTTAATTATTTAAAGCAAGAAACAAGGACAATTAAAACTAAAGCAAGAATAAAGATGTGAATCCCGTTGGGTGGAGGTTTAGATTTAGGATTTAGATTAGAGAATTCTGAAACTTATAATAAATCACATTAGTTATAAAGCATTACATGATAAATGATTTAACATAAACTCAAGTAATCAAAACATACTAATACGAAATTAAAATAATAACTTTATTCTCTTCTCATCACCCTAAATCCGTCACCCCCACCCTTTGGAAAGATTTAGAAACTCATGGAGGGAGGAAGAAGGGGTCCTAGAGGCATTATAAAAGAAAACTAAAAACAAGAAATAAAAGACAGAATTTTATTAAACTAAGGAATAAAAATTACAACATAAGCTAAAGGACCAAGGACCCTTCTAACATCGTTCTCGGGGCTATTTATAGCCGATACAAGGGATCCCAATATATAAATGGAACGTACACGCGTCAATACAGCATTGGTAAAAATTTGAGCACACGGATCAACTTTTGTGCGGCTAAATCGCCGCAATTTGTACATGAGGTGCGGCGGAATCACCACCTTTTTGGCTCGGATTCGATCCGGATTTTTCCTGTGTGTTTATGGTATGATTTGATCCTCCTTTGCGTGTCTGGATTGATTCTTTCCTTTCTTTTGAGCTCCGGATTAATTCCTTCATATATTTGGAGATCCACATTGATTTTTCTTTATATTTTCTCCAAGATAATAAAAGCTACTCGTGATTTGCAATTAGGTCCTTGTCTTTTTGCCATTAAGTCCCCGGCTACTTTTGTGCTCAAGTCCTTGTTCTTTTTGTAATTAGGTCTTGAATGCTTTTATGCTTGGATACATTTACATTTGAAACCCGATAATCTTGATCTTGGTCTTTATGATGGGAATGAGTCTTTTGCACGCGTTTATGCTCGGGATGTGGGTAAATTGCATTCAGGTCCCTATCTTCTGTAAATAAGACTAAACACATACCTTAGTAGTATTTATTGATGTAAAAGTGATCTAAATGAAAGACATATGATGAAATGTATGCAATGCATCATATGTCTGTCCGGATTAAGGTCCTTCTCTGTCTGGAATAAGATGTATGTCAGTCCGGAATAAGGTCCTTCTCTGTCCGGAATAAGATGTATGTATGTCCGGTTTAAGGTTTGAGTGTGTCCAGAATAAGTTCTGGTTGTATCCCGATAAAGTTACTTGTCTGTCCGGAATAAGGTCCTCCTCTGTCCGGAATAAGACATATGTCTATCCGGAATAAGATGTACGTCTGTCCGGATTAAGGTCATTCTCTGTCCGGAATAAGATGTATGTCAGTCCGGAATAAGGTCCTTCTTTGTCCGGAATAAGATGTATGTCTGTCCGGTTTAAGTTTTGAGTGTGTCCAGAATAAGTTCTGGTTCTATCCAGACAAAGTTGCTTGTCTGTCCGGAATAAGGTCCTCCTCTGTCCGGAATAAGACGTATGTCTGTCCGGAAGAAGTTCTGGGTGTGTCCGGAATACAGTTTGTTCGGAACAAGTTGGGTGTCTGTCCGGAACAAGTTGGGTGTCTGTCCGGAATAAGTTGGGTGTATGTCCAGAATAAGTTGTATGTCTGTCCGGATTAAGTCGTGTGTCTGTTCTGAATACTTTGTGGTTTTGTCCGTAATAAGTTGTGTTTGTCCGGATTAAGTTTTCAAAGTAGTTTTTCGTACCTTTGAATATATGACTCACTCATTTAAAATTGCCCCCGTCCATGCAGATATAAGTCCCCCAGCGATCATAACAGATCAATGTGGCGCCATTACTGCTGCTGTGAGGAATGTCTTCCCAGACGCGAGGCACAGATTTTGTATATGGCACATAATGAACAAAGCTCCCGTGAGGTTGCCGACGCAGTATCGGAAACACATGCTATTTGATCTCAAATTGATTGTATTTGATTCCAAAACCCCATCAGAATTTGAGCGTAATTGGCAGGGTTTTCTTGGTGATTTTGACCTCCATAACCATAGTTGGCTCCAATCGATTTATGCAATCCGAGGGTCCTGGATACCTGCATTTGTTGGAGATTGTTTCTTCGCAGGAATGGCATCTACTCAGAGAAGTGAGGGTATGAACGCCTTTTTCGACAAGTACCTGACATCTAAGACCACACTTACGCAGTTCGTTGGACAATACGAACTCGCGCTCCGCCACAAGTATGAGAAGGAAGCTCAATCCGATTTCGATTGTCTTCATGAGAGTCCCCAATTAGTTTCAATGTATCCGTTCGAGAGGCAGTTCGAAATGTTTCCTAGTACATATCAGATCTACGAACTTCACATGTGATTGTAGAATGTTTCAGCACATTGGTCTTTTATGTTGCCACATTTTGTTGTCATTGCACGCTTAGATCCTAATGCATTGCTCCCGGAGTCTTACATCGTTAATCGATGGAGGAAGGATATTCGAAGGAGTCATCGAGAAAAGAGTTACCCAGAAGATGGCATAATGGAGAAGGATGCGCTTCGTCGTCACGACGACATAATGGGTCGTCTCGTTTGGATCGCACAGGAAGCTTTCATTTCACACGCAAGGTATCTTGAGGCCGTTAAGTACATTGAATTGCTTAAGGTACGTATGCAAAGTACCCAACTCCCTATTGAACTTGTTGAACCTGGGACGACAGGTACATCTGTTCTCAATCCAGATAAGGTAAGACGTCCAGGAAGACCGCCGACTAGACGACGGATTTCTTTAGCTGAGAAGATAGTTAGAAGAAGCCATAAAAAGCACGACAAACAAGAAAAGAGAAAGTTCAAGGAGAAGGTTACATCGTCGTTGCACCCAGTCGCACCAAAACCGGGGGATGAAGATTTCGGTGATTGGGACATGAATCTGTATTACGAGGAACTTCCTCCTTAATTTTAGATTTCCTGTTATTTTCCGTCTCTTGTAAAACTTATTAGTTGTGAAATGTGTTCCTTGTTTAAGTGGTTTAAGTGTCCGAATTACGTTCTGAATCTGTCCGGATTACGTTTTGCGTCTGTCCGGTTTAAGTGGATTTTGTGTCCAGATTTAGTACACGGTCTGTCCGGATTAATGTTCTGGTCTGTCCGGTTTACGTTCTGGGGATTTGTCCGGATTACGTTCTGGGTCTGTCCGGTTTAAGTGGATTTTTTGTCCAGATTAAGTTCACGGTCTGTCCGAATTAAGGTTGTGGTCTGTCCGGTTACGTTCTAGCCTGTACCAATTATGTTGCTCGTGTGTCCAGATTATGGTTCTAGTGTGTCCGGATTACGTTCAGGGTCTGTCCGGTTTAAGTGTTTTTTGTGTCCAGATTAAGTTCATGGTCTGTCCAGATTAAGGTTCTGGTCTGTCCGGTTTACGTTCTGGATCTGTCCGGATTACGTTCTGGGTCTGTCCGGTTTAAGTGGATTTTTTGTCCAGATTAAGTTCACGGTCTGTCCGGATTAAGGTTGTAGTCTGTCCGGTTTACGTTCTAGCATATACCAATTACTAAGTTGTAGCCTTGGCAGAGGGCATGTTGAAGCTGACCCCGTTGCTTTGTGCGACTCTTGAGCAAGATTTTGATCGGAAGTCATCAGTTTCCGCTCCCTTTCACGTAGTGATGGAGGCCCCTTCAGCTCGAATTTGCAGTTGTAAATCTCGGCTAAGGTTATTCCACGTTCCTCCCATTTCCTCAGGGTTAAACGTTTCCCAAACATTTCCGTCCAACTTTTCATCCGTGGATATGCTCGTCTGGGCTCCCCCAATTTGAATTTCTCACAAAGCCACACCTTCAAATGGGAAAGATTAAATGTTAATAAGCACTTCAAGGCAGATAGACAAAAATTTTAAGCAAGATAAAAGATCATACTATTCCGGACTGACAAACATCGTATTCTGGACAGACCTACGCCTGATTCCGGACAGCAACATAACGTATTCCGGACAGCCAAACATCTTATTCCGGACAGACCTACTCCTAATTCCGGACAGCCAAACAACGTATTCCGGACAAACAAGAATCTTAATCCGGACAAAAGATCTTACTATTCCGGACAGACAGACATCCTATTCCTGATAGACAAAATTTTTATTCAAGATAAAAGATCATACTATTCCGGACAGACAGACATCGTATTCTGGACAGACCTACGCCTGATTCCGGACAGCAACATAATGTATTCCGGACAGCCAAACATCTTATTCCGGACAGACCTACTCCTGATTCCGGACAACCAAACAACGTATTCCGGACAGACAAGAATCTTAATCCGGACAAAAGATCTTACTATTCCGGACAGACAGACATCCTATTCCCGATAGACAAATATTTTATTCAAGATAAAAGATCATACTATTCCGGACAGACAGACATCGTATTCTGGACAGACCTACGCCAGATTCCGGACAGCAACATAACGTATTCCGGACAGACATACATCTTATTCCGGACATACCTACTCCTGATTCCGGACAGCCAAACAACGTATTCCGGACAGACAAGAATCTTAATCCGGACAAAAGATCTTACTATTCCGGACAGACAGACATCCTATTCTGGACAGACCTACGCCTCATTCCGGACAACAACATACAGACAGACATCGTATTCCGTACATACACAACACTGAATCTGGACTGACACACAACGTATTAAGGACAAAATTGCTTACTTGTAGTATTGCTACACAACCATCAACGCAGCCCTGCTTCATAATGAAGTTCCCGGCCGATCTCCTCTCCTGCAGTTCTAAGCTGGCTTCCTCCAGACCCCGAACCAGTGCGACGTGAACTGCACGTGCCCATGCATATCTGTTGATGCCTTTGAAGTCCCTCAAATGTTTCATGAACCAAATTTTGGTTCGAAGTGTTCCATCGAAGAACAAAAAATGGTTGAAGATGAAACAAATAAGGAGTCGAATGTACTCCTCGGCGTCGCCCATCACACTGGTTGCAGTCAGATGCCCTAATATTTGAGTGTTGTCAAGGTTCACTCCATCTCGCTTCTGTACGCCCGTCGGTTCCATAACAACTGTCTTCCCACGCACTTTTAGCCCCAGAATTACGGCAACGTCTTCAGCTGTAAGGGGGACTACCCCTGATCCTATTCTCAGCCCCACCTCCTTCGCATCGTAGTGTTCGACGAACCATCCGAGTATTTCATTGTCCGTTGGAATGTTAGGAAAATCTAGGAAGTGTCCGAAAGTGGTCCCACGGAAGACCTTCTTTTCGACGTCCTACATCCTACCGAACTGCTTTTGAATAGCCGTCCAACCACACTTTGTTTCCCGGAAGTAGTACGTGCTTCCCTAAAACAAACAAAAAATTCAAAGAAAGTTCGTAAATAACAAATCCACCCACGAAAAAAAACCTAAATAGACCCACCTCATCAGCCACAACTTCTGGAGCGACAGCATTACTCGGTGAATCCATTTCTCGTTTTGTTGTGAAACACACGTAGAGGAACGGTTTTCAGATTTCTCTCTTCACAGTTACAAACACAAAGATGAAGGAACTATTCGTTTCCTTCTTTTTTCGTGTGTCTATTCGTTTCCTTGCTCGAGACTCGAACCGTCGCCACATTATGTCTGCGCGCTGTCCAATCGTTTGATTTGGAAATGAACCGTCGAATTTTTTAAAATAAAGATGGCGCGTACTGCGATGACTACAGGTTTAATTCTAGGTGTCAAGGGGACGAGAGTCCAAGTTTGGTTTTTTAGAGCTTTTAGTTCATCATTCATTTTCTTTTACCCAGTTAGGGTGCTTAAGGGCTTCATAGTAGGAGGCATGTTCACTATTTTTATCAATTACATCTAAAAAACAACAATGAGAGGAAGTTATAGCATTGTAGGAAATATAGTCCGAGATGGGATAAGTGACTTTATAAGTAACAAAGTCTTGGATGAGATGGAATATGAGTGGGTCGTGTGGACTTTCTTGCGGGGACCTCCTCTTCTTGTGGTTCAATATGTTCATCATCTAGTTCACCCCGTGGTACTTGTGGTATATTTGTCTCCCTCGAATTGCGGGACTACAGAGCCGATTAATGAGATATACAGGAGTTAAGATAGCTTTAGACCAAAACATGTTAGAACCTGAGATTGAAATAAAAGGGATCTGGTGACATTTAAAATGTGACGATTTTTTTCTTTCAGAAATACCATTTTGTTCAGGGGTGTTAATGCAAGTAGTTTGATGAAATATGTTTTTTGCTTTCAAAAAATTTTGAAAAATATTGTTGGTGTATTCTTAACCATTATCTGATCTAAGAATTTTAATTTTAGTATCATACAGAAAATAGAGAAAACAACATATTTTGATCTAAGCAGGTATACCCAAGTTGTGCGAGAGAAATCATTAATAAAAGTATAAAGTATCTAAACCCAATGTAAGACTCAACAGGGCTTGGACCCCAGATGTCGGAGTGCATCATCTCTAGAGGTTTCCCTATTTTAGTGGTAGAAGTAGTAAAAGGTAACCTATTTTGTTTTGCCAGATGACAAATCTCACAACATAGCTCATTATTAAAAAAATTGCTAGAAAATAACTATTTTAAAACCGTAAAAGACGGGTGACCCCATGCGTTTATGCCAAAGATCGGGTGCCCAGTGGGACACATTATTAGCATGTAAAAAATTACTCGAGCTGTCTAAAATATATAGGCCATTTATGAGGACACCTTTATCAATTATCTTCCATGATGGTCATTAATCCTGAAATAACACATCAAAAGGTGAGAAGATTACATTACAATTTAAATTTCTAGTAAACTTTGCAACAAACAAAAGATTAGATGTGAATTCGGGAACATATAATATTTTTTCAGTCGTGTTGTTTAGTAGTTATGGTTATCCTATTCCATTAATTTTGACTTGATTTCCATTGGAAATTTTGACAAATTTATTCATATTAGGGTCATAGTAAATGTTGCATAGCATATCTTTATTTCCATTCATGTGATAATTTGTTCTGGTCTCTATATTCCATGAATTTATGCAATTAGTGAGATTAGCAATGGGATTAAGGGGATTAATACCTAACTTATATATTACATGATTGACTTTGATTTTGACCAAATATCTAAAGAAGACAGTCAGATATTATGTGACTCAACTCCTGTTGAACTGACTGACCCAAGCCCATAAAGTCCATGATCAGCATGCGTGCGTCCTCCTACACTCACACTCGTACCCGGATATGGAGCCATCCGCTCACCTAAGTCATTTTGAAAGTTGGATATTGGATGATCTGCGTTAGAGTCGGAGAAAAAACCTCGACTTCCGGAGTTTGACCCGACCAGTGCCCATTTTTGGTATTCGCCTCCAAAGTTAGGGTTTTGGTCTGGTCTGCCGTCGTCATTCGGGTGTCCTCTGTTATTGCCCCTTCTCTCTCTCTCTCTGTGTCCATCCTTGGGTGGCCGAAGGTGCGGGTAGAGGAACCAACATCGGTCGTGACTCTGTCCTTTTTTTATAGTTGTCATAGTGTTCATCTTTCCTTTTTCCGAACTGTCATTGTGCTTTTGTGGTTTGGTTTGGTTTGGTTTCGGTTGTGGGAGGAGACGAACGCTTGGTTTTCGTTGTTTGTAGTTTGTGGCATGGTGTGAGCCATCGTGATTATTTGGCTGAGGGGTGGTGGCTTCGATGATAGTAATATCTGAGACTTTAGGGTCTCGTAGCTTGAGTCGAGTCCCACCAGAAATTGGTAGACCCGATTTGTCTTGACCCTCTCCTGGATGATTATGGGATATGTGGTCGGAGGTTCATAGATTCTGAGTTCATCCCACCAATTTTTAAGAACACTGAGGTATTCAGTGACCGTCTTCTGTCCTTGCTTCGTTTGTGCGAATTCTTGTTTAGCTTTAAAAATGTGGGCAAAGTTTTGTTGTTTACCATATAGATCATGGATGGCGTTCCAGAGCTCCTTGGCCGAGTTGGAGTAGATGAACAACTCTGCGATCTGTGGTCGCATGGATTGAGCACCCACGTCATCGCAAGGTGATCGGCGGTCTGCCACTCCTCGATTTTGGTGTTGTCGGTGGTCGGTTTTTTCGTGTGGCCAGTGAAGTGTCCAAGTTTTCCCTTGCCATTGAGGGACAAGGTGACTGATCGCGCCTATGATAGGTAATTAGTCTTGTTAAAGAGTTGGGTGGTGAGTCTTTGGGGCGTCACTCCTTCTGAGGCCAAGGAGAGGGCTGGAGGTCGCTTTGTGCATCAGCCCCCTCTTGGGAACATGAATGGGTTTTTTGAGTCTGGGGCCGGAAGGCCGATGATGTTCTGGGAATTTTTGGTTTTGGGGTTTTGGATGGTCGGATATGTGATAATTTTTTTGGTGGTCAGATCTATGATGAATATGGTGATCTAAGGTGCTTGTTCTGGGGAGGTCGTCTTCGATGATGCAACCCTCGTTCTGAGATCAATGCTTTGATACCATATTAAATTTGGTATTGTTTTGATTATATTTTCTAATGAATGTTACAAACGATGCAGGTATATAAACGAAAGTACAATAGCCATTGGAGTAGAATTAGAGACTTTCCTGTTACATTGTATTATGATGTATATGTGAAATATTTGCTGATTTTGTGAGATATGCGATATATAATATGTTTCCTTTGGTGAATGTAGCCGTTTGAAGTGATGTGTGTTTCCTTAAGGCGATGATGACCGTTAGCGTCTGAGCCACTTTAGTATTTTAACAGTGGTGGACAATGTTGTCGACGACTTCGATCACTTAACAAGCAGCATAGGTGATCGTATATGAGATAAGACAACATAACAGCAAGAGCCTTCATCTGCAAGCAGAGTCGTTCATCTCAGGGTCAGCTAATTGTAAGAATGACCGTTCCAACAACAACAAAGATGACGAGAATTAAGGAGAATGATATTATTATACATAAGATCATTACCTGCAATGGAGAAGAAGGGGAGGCATATGAACAAACTGGGCCGCTCCAGTCCTGGACGGACAAAGAAGCCATTCGAACAGCAACCAGGGCATGGATGGTGGAGACCAAGCGGTTGCAGAATTCGAAACTGTGCTTCGGAACCACAGGAGCACTCCAGACACTACCACCTAGTTCACCACATACTCCTCGACTGATCTATCATCTATATATGCAACAAATCAAATGCCCTCCAATATCAGAAAAATCGCTGGCATATACAGTTATAATTGTAGCACACCACATACTCCTATTTCCTATAAATTCGATCTAGTCACTCCATGTACATGTGTGTGGTATGGGATAAAACAGCAAAATTTGGTTGCAATTTAATTATAGCACCACGATCAGTTTCAGAGATCAATTGGTTGGGAGACTGACATACTTTATTAAATTTATCACACATGGGTAAATAAGTACGTGAGTTAATCCAGAGATTGCAGACTGTCCACGTACATATATTCCGAACAGTTCACCTTCTAATTTGTACGACGGGTTGGTTTTTCAATTTTTTTGAGGGTGCAAAGTGCAAACTGATGAATTTATACATTACCCAACTACTTTACCTTATCAATTAAGTGCGATAATGGAGGGGACATGTCGGCCTAACCACTCTTACAGCTAACATTAATCTATTTGCTATAAAGCTTGTTGTTGTTGATCTGCCTCCGTTAATTATTTGTTTTTGAAAGTTTACATTAATTTTTTTTTGCAAGTGGATAAATGGCTTCATCACTTCAATATTTTCAACATTGATCTCCTCTTCGTACTTTTCCGAACTTCAAATACGATGTTAGAAAGCTGTCTTGAAGAACAACATCTAGTTCGTACGATCGAATCTCATTCGGTTGACCGGAACATATCCATCAGAGTTGGGCTGAAAATTTACTGGACTCCCAGAAAAGATGACCAACCCCCATTCGATGTATCGATACTTAGCCAACAAAATCTTTTTGGGAGTTGTTCGAATTTGAAGAACGGACATCCGAATCTTATTCGGTTGTCCGGATCCGGTCCACCGTTTGGCCAACGGTTGACCGAGACCAAGTGGACAATAATTGTCTGATGATTCACTGGAACCTGAAAAAAAAGGTTGACCATTCTCCAAACGATCGACCAAAATCTGCACGCGGGCAGTTTTCATTAATGGTATTTTGGGCATTCTTAAGTCATTTAGGTTTGCCCTTAACTTCTCATATAGATACCTAAGTTGCTTAGAATCCTAATGTTGTTGAAATCTTGAGAGAAAAGAGAGCCACAAGTCAAGAGGTAGGTTTGGCTACCAATATTCTTTAAGATTTTGGATTTGGGGAAAATTTTATTGTTGGAGTATCATCCAACTCCCAATCTGGTGTAACAAATCATCTCCGGTTCTATTCTCCTTGTACTCCAACAATTATCATAATGAAGCTCAATCCATCTCTGCCGTCGTGATTTTTCGCAATTGGGTTTCCACGTAAATTCGGTGTTGTGTTTGTTTGTGTTTTACTTGATTGCTTATGAGATTGCTAGATGCATGATAGGGATTTGATGAATTGCTTAAGTTGAGTTTTATTGGTTTTATTCATCATTCAACTTACAAATTGCCACATCTATAAATTGCAGTAAGTGTTACGTAAGTAGGTACGTACATGGGGAATGTGTGCAAAGAAGTTAAGTAGTTGAAACACCCATACTAAATGGATGGTCCAAGGGTGTTATAAAACAAGAGATATATGACCTCCCAAGAAACATCCTAGAACGTACGAGAATGTTCTAAAAAGGACGAGAGTCTTCTAGAAGATATGATATACTTGTAATAATGTACGAGAATCTTCTAATAGATAAGATATACTTGTAAGGAAGATAAACTCGAAATTGTATTCTAGATAAGGAGACCCTCTCCTATATTTAGGGGTCCCCTTCCTCATTTGTGGGTACTTATGTTTTGAAAGGAATACAAACGTATATTGTGCAAATCTTCTCAAGTGTTCTCTTTGTGTGAATGTGAGTGTGTTTTACTTGACATTCTAGTTAAGTTAATTTAGCAATACAGCGGTTGAACAAGTCTGAGCAACTTAAGGGAGTGCTGAGACGTGTTATATATGGTATCACGTTCCATATGTAACCTCCTCCTCCTGGACGTACATGATCATCTGCGCACGGCAACTTGATTATTGACCAAACTTGTACTGGGTGAAGCAATACTACTACTAGTACTAGTGGTGGTAGAATCATGTTGATTGATGATGTAGTAGCGGTAATAATAAAGCACAAAAGAACCCTAAAATGTTAACACTAGTGCAAAATGGTGCATACTCGTCGCACAATAGACATCGGCTATATACACAGCCGACGTCTATTATGTGGGAGGTCGGGGTATAGACATCGGCTGATTGGAACATGCATTGAACCCGACGTCTAAAACTCGATGTCTATACCCCGACATGCTATAGACGTCAGATATATTCTATAGACGACATCTATACCCCGACAACGTTGACCTATAGACGTCGGCTAGAATAGATATCTGACGCCTATTTGTCTTATAATTCCAACAGGACTTCAATTTTATATTTTATCCAAACCAAAACCCGAGCAAAACCCTAGTCGTGCGTCTTCCTCCACTTCAACAACTCTGACATATCTCCCACCAATCTCTGACCAGCCTCCGCGACCTCGGTCATCTTCCTCGACTTCCCTTACCACCATCATTGCACCCTCCACGACCACGTCCCCATAGCTGCGACCTCCGAGACTGCCTCTGCGACCTCTGACCTCCTCTGCGACCTCTGACTTCCTCAGCTTTCCCTCCTCCTCTGGTTCATGCTTAACCACCCGTAGAAAAATTAATACCTATCTATGTCGAATAACTCCAAAGTTAACCCGTTTGATTAGGTTCTCATATTTAATATGTTGAGATTGTGGTATTTGGATTTGGATTTTAGATTGTAGTGTTTGGATTTGGATTGTTTAGTTGGTTGTGGAGATTGTGAATTCTAGAATAGTTTGGTTGACGAGAATGGAGTGTGAATGAAGATTGGTTTGGTTTGGTTGTCAAAGTGTGATTTTTGCTCTAATTCTTGACATGTTGTGTGAATGTTTAATTCATTTTGTTATATGTTATTGTTATATGTTATGTTGATGGATTGTTATATGTTCATTGGATTGGTTTGGTTTGGATTGAGTTGGGTTGGTTGGATGATTTAAATGAGTATATATGTAGTTATATATGCAATAAATAAGTAAGTGTGAGTGATGATTTACAAGGATAATTTCTAGGAGATAAATCCTAATTAAGGTCTTGATTAATTGCTTATCTAAAGGATTTTTTTGAGTTTTCTGAAAATGCAAAATCCTTTATCATGTGTTTGAATGCGAGAGAAATTGAGAGAAAAGATAATAATATAATTTTTTATTATTTAATTAAATGTTTATTTTAGTCTATGATTTAGTTTAGTTAAATATTTATTTATGTTAAATGTTTATTTACGTTTAGTTAAATGTTTATTTATGCTTAAAAAAACTTATTTTGTTTAGTTAAATGTTTAGTTTCTAATAACTCATTACCCCCCTTAAGCAACTTGACCTTTAATAACCTAAAGCAAAACATTAGACAATATTTATTAAGTCATTCATCATATAAGGTTCTCATTCATCTTATTTATTACTTATTTTACGATTTCTGGCGTACATTGCTGGCGTAAAGTAAATAATCTCTTTCACTCAACATTCAATAGAAAGCATGTATTAGTTAGTAGGACTTGCATTGGAACAAGAGTGATGTGAGTGTTTGTTTGGTGTGTTGTTTGTTAGATTAAGGTATGAAAAACACTTAGGGGCAGTCACCTATAGGAGGTGAGGTGAGAGATTTCATCATCCTTTCCTTGGCCCAAAAACCACTTAATAAAAGTGTTTTAATAAAATCAATTAGATGTTGCCCCCTAGGATTTTTGGACGCATTAAGGAGAGGAAACCGTTTAAGACTGTTATGGCCTGAATGTCGTTGCCCATCTAGTCTCCTTGAGATTTTAGGAACCTTGGGCTCTTGATTTCCTAAAGACTAGTGGTCATCGACGTTTAAGACTGTTTCGGCCTGAACGTCGTTGCTCATCTAGTCTATCTAAGATTTTAGAGACCTCCGAGTTCTTGATTTCCTACATACTAGTGGTCTTTGATGGGACCTCGAAGTTAGACGTCGTCTAGTGCCAAGGACCTATAGTGGACTTTTGGCTTGTTTTGGCCTTGATTGCTTAGTTAGGTTTCTAACCTTCCTTATTCTCATGCTAGATTAATGACTTCATCTCCTCTCTCATGAGTCATTCTTTTCTCATCTTAATGTCTCCGGATCTTCTCATCTACCAACACATTCTTTTAAATTGAAATTTTATTTATTTTCTTCAATAATAACTATCATTTTTCTTAATGTTTAGATTGATTGATGTGTATGAGAAGAGGGTGAATATGTTCTTAGAGGTTGCCAAAAAACATTCACAAAAAACGAATGACAGCGACATGGTGTATTGTCCGTGCAATAAGTGTCATAATATGTCAGTGCTGACTTTTCGGAAAATAAAATATCATTTGTTTGAGATAGGTTTCAACCCAAGTTACAGTCAGTCACGACGAAAATGAATCATTTAGTTGTTCCAAGAATGACGGAGACAATGTTAGTGTGAGAGATCACCTAAAGGAAATAGTTCAGGATCTGACTGAAAAGTTTTCGTCCAATCCCGATTTACTTGGTAGTTTGTTGAGTGAATGAGAAACTATTTTATAAGAATTGTATCAAATTCATTAGATTGTCAGCGGTGTTGAAGTTGTACAATTTAAAAGCAGGGAATATTTTGACCAACGTCGGTTTCACATCATCGTTGAAACTATTGAAAGAGATGTTTTCAGATGATAATGAACTGCCAGATAGAACTTATGATGCTAAGAATGTGTTGTGTCCTACGGGAATGAAATATAGGAAGATACATGCATGTCTGAACGATTGTATATTGTATAGGGATGAGTTTGAAAACTTACATTCTTGTCCTAGGTGTAATGTTTCACGATACAAGATGAAACGCAGTGGACCGAACCACAATGTAGAGACTGATGAGATGACAAATCAAAAAACCTCATGCTAAGATTTTGTGGTATCTTCCGATAATACCAAGGCTTAAACGTTTATTTGCGGGTAAGGATGATTCCAAGAACATCAATTGCTACGTCATCATGTAGATTCACCTCAGTAGAAAAAAAGTAGATTACGACTTTCCTGTGTTTGGTGAAAAATCCAGGAATGTACGACTTGATCTCTGTACGGACGGAATGGATCATTTTGATAGTTTGAGTAGCATATTATACTTAAATCAGTTGGTTGTTCTGAATTGCGATGAAATACTTAAATCAGTAGCGTATCTTATAAGATGATTGTTGCGGGTTTGTTGTTTATCTGAATTTGTCAAGATGTCAAGTTAAAGATACTATCTTAATGAATTTTTACTTCTGATTTGTGATGCAACAACAACAACAACAAAGCTTTTAATCTCAAACTAGTTTGGGTAGGCTAGAAATGAAACTTTAAGGAGTCACGGTTCAGACACGTGAATCGTCTTCTTCCACGTGTTTCTATCCAATGTAAATTCCCGAGACACATTCCAATCTTTTAGATCTCTTTTGACCGCTTCCTCCGAGGTTCATCGTGGTCTACCTCTTCCTCTTTTTGTGTCTTCGATCTGATTTAATACTCATCTTCTTATAGGTGTCTCCAAAGGTCTTCTTTGTACATGTCCAAACCATCTCAGTCTGTGTTGTATAATTTTCTCTTCCAGGAGCAACTACAACTCTCTCACGAATGTCTTCATTTCTAATCTGATTCATTCACGTATGGTCACACATCTACCTCAACATCCTCATTTCAGATACACTCATCTTTTGTATATGTTGTCTTTTAGTGGCCCAACATTCCGCATCATATAACATTGCAAGTCTTATTGCGGTTCTATAAAAATTTCTTTTTAACTTATAATTTTCTTGTCACATAAGACACCTGAGGCTTGTCTCCATTTCATATATTCTACTCTAATCTTATGGTTAACATCTTCATCGATCTCCTCATCTTTTTGAAGTATTGATCCAAGATATCTAAAATTATCTTTACTACGCACCACTTGCCTATTTAATATAATCTTCTCTCCCTCGGTATTAACGGTATTAAAACAGCACTTCATATATTCAGTTTTAGATCTGCTTAGTTTAAAACCTTTTGTTTCTAAAGTATTTCTCCACAACTCTAGTTTTCTCTCCACACCTACCCTACTCTCGTCAATTAATACTACATTATCCGTAAAAAGCATACACTATGAAACCTCACATTGTATGTCTTTTGTTACCTCATTCATTACTAACGCAAAAAAATATGGACTTAAAGTTGAACCCTGATGAAGTCTAATCTTAATCGGAAAAGCTTTAGTCACATCATCACAAATTTTAATGCTAGTTTCAACTCATTCGTACATATCTTTAATTAAATTCACATATTTTGTTGATACATTCTTCTTCCCTAGGGCACACCACATAACATTTCTTGGAATTCTATCATATGTCTTTTCTAAATCAATAAAAATCATGTGTAAATCTTTCTTTTGTTCCATATACCTCTCCATAAGTTGTCCAATAATAAATATGACATCTATCGTTAACCTTCCAGGCATAAAACCAAATTGATTATCTCTAACACATATCTCTTTCCTTAGACGGTGTTCAATTACTCTTTCCCACAATTTCATAGTACGACACATGAACTTGATACCTCTATAGTTAGTGCAACTTTGAATATCCTCTTTATTCTTGTAAATTTACACCAAAGTACTCCTTCTCCACTCATTTGTTATTTTATTTTCTCAAAAATACTACTAAACAATCTAGTTAACCACGTTACTGCTTTATCCCCAAGACATTTTCACACCTCAATCGGAATCTCGTCTGGTCCTAAAGCCTTACCAACTTTCATCTTTTTTAAGATTTCCTTAACCTCAACTTCTCTTATCCTCCGTACAAATTCTTATTTGTGATGAAGTTCTAAAATTTGTGAAGATTTCGATGATGAGCTCGGTGGTACCGAAGGAAGAAGCTCAAATTCTCAAATGAGGTAGTAGAGCCATCAAATTAAAAAAATGTGCGTTGCATCAAACTCTCGTGTTGTAGATAGATGCCAATGAAAGTTAAAGTGTCACATGAATAATATAAAAAGCGCAAATGCAAATTGATACAAATGGAACCACAGAATGTTATCTGCCGATATACTTGCTAGCCACCCACCAGGCCACCACAAGAAAAACTAGTTTTTATTCAAAGTCATCATGGTTGAAGGTACATGTAATTTCAAAAAGGTTCGAAAGTTGCAGCAAGCTCGATGTAGGACGAGATTGATGGAAACATTATCATAATATCGTATGTATTTATGGAGAAAAAAACAAGTATAGGTACAATCAGGCAACATCAACACATCATTCAGTTAAAGACACTTACAAGATAAGAAACACAGTCCTCAAATGCTCGGTACTCAATTTACGCATTCCTCTCAACTTCAGCTCATAGTAGCACCTTCAGTAAATATAAATCTAACTTAAGAGACAGAAATTTTACCCGAGTGAATAAATCATTTGATCAGCAAGACATGAACCAACGACCTTAACATATCTATGCATCTGAAGCTCCAATGCTTCCAATTTTTTCCTTCTGATAGGTCCAACAACATTTTGCAGATCCTAATTCAAGTACCAAAAAGTGTCAGGACATGAAGAGAAAAAGGAAAGGCTAGAAAAGCACAAGATTTTTAACATAAAATGCCCTTCTTATTATAAACAAATTGTCCTAATTCAGGCCGTCTTTTTGTGAAGTAATGCTTCCATCTTGTTTATACCTACACGTTGAGACTTATCTAATACCAAATTATTGTTATGGTTGCCCGTCTAGGAAAAGACTAGTTTGTTGGTTTCGTTTTATTTATTTTTATCAATTTTGTTGGTTTAGTTTTATGGAACTTGAAGAAGAGTAGGGAACCTATATCATTTCCAATTATGAAAACTAGGTTTTATCATGATGTTGAATATTGGTGGGTTAATATCTGATATTTTGCATCATTAATTCTTGAAGAACAATTTATCTTTTATTTTCTAAGAGCTTATTCTAGGAGTTATTTATCTAATTAATTATAAGTCACACATGCTCGGATATTTGTAAAGAAACATTTCCTACTTCACTTTGAACAAACTTTCGAAATATCTATATAAGTTTGACGGGTGGAATGGGAAAATCAAGTATCAATACACAAAAATGACATTCAAAATTACAAATAATTTTCTCATAACAGAGTATAAATTACATTAAAGACTAGACATGTTTCAAGCATACAGTAGTAGGATAAAAAAACTTACGTCCTGCACTGAAAGTCAACCATACGAGAAACTATTTCCACTTTTTTTACAAGAGAAAAGAAACCATTATTGACAAAAAAATATGGATCACAATTTGGCTTTGATAAACACGTAAAACAGTAAGAAATTACATTTTTGATAAACAAGTTGTTTACTTCTTGTCATGTATCCAAGAAACAGACTATATGTAAAAAGAAGGCAAAGCGTACCTTAAATCTCACATTGATGCCATTGAAGTTGATCATAATGTTTTTAATGTCAACAGGAGATGGTCCATCAGGCAATTGCAAGTTGTTTCCAGCATCAAAATTTGAATCCCCTTCCACGTCAAGTACAACATCATTGTTGTCATCACTATGAGAACCATTGCGCAATACTTCTTCAGGACTTCCACCTTGCTTGTGTGACGAGTTTATGTGCAAGAGCTGAGTTGAGGTCATTTCTCTTTGTGAAGTGGCAACATCAGATAGGATAACATATGCCTTCTCATCAAGATATGGTCTCACTACGTGAAATGGTACCCACCTGCAGAAACAAATCCAAAAGTTCATTAGACTTATCTTGAAACTTTATTTACACGACCTCGGTTATGTGAAAATTATCCTGTAGGTGCTTGTTAATAATAAAATCTTTCTTATGTATAAAGCAGATAGAATCAAGAAGCTAACCGATAACGGAGTGGGCAGAGCAGTTCAGATGGGCAATATGCTGCTTTATATCTCATCTTATTACTAGAGTGAATATAATAACCAAGATAGTAGTACTGAAGACTGTGACATTGATCACGTTTTTCCTTCACCCAGTCTATTTCCCTCAAAGCAGCAAATTTTCCAAGAGATAGAAAAGCATAATCAGGGTCCCAAAATAAGTACTTGCTTGACAAACACTTGGGTAGAATATCCACCACCCCAACTGCAACAATTTTTCCATCGATCAAATATTGTTGATGGAAGGAACCAAAGCCACAACTTGGAGCCTCCCTGTCACTTGGTGAGCAAAATATTAAAGGGGTGTCTACCAGAAAACGAGTATAAGACTCTTCTGTGACCTTTTCCTCTTTATCATTATGAACTTTAATTTGGTATTTACGATATAAAGCATATTCCTCGGGATCAAAACATGACTTTTTTGTTCGAATTTCAAGTCTTCGTCTTTTGCATGTTACGCTTGGAATTCCATCTTCCCTGCAAGGATCCTTTGCATCAAGTTTATTGTCTATGGTGCAGTGCTTTAATCTGTCAACAGTGACAGGCTCCTTGCCAAAGCTGGTCTCAACAGAAGAATAAAAATTGAGATGACCATTGCAGGCCTTAACACGCAAGTCAGAGATGACGCCTCGCGTATCTATATGAGAAGCCAACTTTCCTGCAATAATAATTGGTGCAATGTCTCCAGCTTGATTTCCAGTATTTGTGGGCAATGTGAGTGACCGCTTCAGGGCTGCTGCAAGCTGAAATGAGATGCTGCAAGTATATACCAAGTCTTCTGACATATCAACTAGCTTTCTTTTAGTTTGTGGATTGACCTTTTTGACATTGGCCTTAGGGAGGTGATCGATATAAGGAAATTCACCATTGTGTATAGAGGTAACAACGGCATCATCAATTATGCACGACAGGAAATGCATAGATTGGTGTTCCTGATTGAGTACATCTTTATCTTGTTTTGGGAGTGGTTGAGAAACTTGTTCCTCCAAGTAGGACCGGCTAGTGCGATGAGTTGAGTTTTTGGAAGAATTGTTGTCATCCTCTGAATGATACTTGCCATCCAAAAACCTACATGTTCACAAATAAAATTATGTAGTTGTATAATCAGTAAATGATAGTCTTTAGTTTTTTCGAAAAAGAAAGAAAGAAAGGAAGCAGTTAGTAAAAAGACCTTTGGAATTTTTTGAGGACACGAGCTTGTTCTTTGGAAGGGCTAAAGTGATGGACGTTGAGGCGGATGGTGTATTGGGGACAGCACGTGCTCTCCATTTTGGGCTTGTAAAGAAAGGAGCCCAATCTTCTCCATCCACGATCAATAAGTTCTGCAAAAAAATTACAGAAGATGGGAATGGGAATGGGAACCGGAAAGGAAAGGAAAGGAAACCTTGGTAGTGATCAACGGTCATGGTGTTGGCCCACAATCCATGGGAGACGGAGGAGCTGCACGATCGGCAGTAGCCACAGGAATTCCTCATCCACCCATAATCCACCACCACTGTCGTCACCAGCACCTTCTCAGATTTTTCTCCGCTGCTCTCCGCTTCCGATTCCATCTGCTCAAACACAAACAGAATTGATATTTCCCTTCCCTTTCCTCCTCCAATTTCTGTCGTGCTTTGTTTGATTGTTTGTTTGTTTTTTGTCAACTACTAGAGATGCACATGCAGATAGATGCATGTGACTGGAAGAAGAAGAAAAATGAGTGAAGGTCAATATCTCTCTTTGAGAAATTTATAATTGATGTGCAAATTTAGGGGTGTAATCGATCCATAAACGAGCGATCCGAGCTTGCTCAAGATCGGTTCGATAAAGGTTTCGAGCGGAAAATTATGCTCGTGCTTGGCTCGTCCTGCTCACGAGCGGCTCGCGAGTGGCTTGTTAACCAAAACCTTAATTTTTTTGGTGTTAAAATTGCTAATAATATTGTCCTAATAAGTAATTATAAGATCACTTAAGACAAATACAATAGTAGTTACTAACACAATCTTAAAATTAACACTTAAAATTAAACACAATCTTATAAATTATACGACAACATCTTATAAATAAGATCATACACTTCGATCAAACAAAATCAATACAATATTAAAGTCAACATCTAAAATCAAACACATTCTCATAAATTATATGACAACTCGCAACATCATCTTATAAATAAGATCATACACTTTGATAAAAAAAAATCAACACAATTTTAAAATAAACACCTAATATTAAACATAATCTTATAAATTATACGACAACTCACAACATCAACATCTTACAAATAAGATCATTCAACTAACCTAAACATTAATTTATTTGAACTTTTGGTTTAGAAAAGAATGAAAAAAAAGAAAAGAAATAAGGATAACGAAAAACGAAAAATTGTCGTACTAATAAGGTTTTGATTCTTATAGGTATTTGAGTTTGGTTTGTTAAATAGATTGTTGGGTTTGGTAATGGATAATGGGTTTGGTAAATTGATTTATTAAATGAGTTTACCAATTAGGTAATTTGATATAATATGTGAGTTAATCGAATAATTGGATATAGTAATCAGGTTTCGAGCAATAATCGAGTGAGCGGTGTCTGCTCGTGCTCGGCTCGTTACTAATCGATCGGAGCAAAATCGAGCGAACATCGAGTGATTTATCGATCCTGAACAGAACTTGACATCCCTATGCAAATTTGTGATTAGAATGCATGGGCACCCCCGGAAGGGTATCTAACCATGAAAATAACTATCTTCTAAATTATGATAAATGCCTTGCTACACATTTATATATTGCAACATTTGCTGGACTATAATGAGTACATAAAATGACAAATATTAGGACAATAAATGACAGATAATAACTGTACCTAGAAAAGTGAACAAACTACTATATCTTGGTTTGGTTCCCCCAAATTATTTCCTCAAGGTAACCAATTTGAAGTTATGAACCAACTCTATTTTGTTCTGATTCATGATTACCCGAAGTTTGAAGCTAATGATAATCACACTACAATCCCAAAATTAATTCTTTGAGATAAGCAAAAAATGGCAAAGGTATTGTAGCTTAGGGGGGGAATTCAAGCTACATGTGGAATCATAGAAACTTAGTAAGCCTCTAAGGAAAATTGTGTAGTATGAAACTATGATTATTCAAACAAATGTACTAGTAATGCATTTCTAAATCCGTAACCAAAGGGGAAATGATTCAAACGTATATAATGTGTTGGATGTGTTCTTACACTCTTCTCATCATGAACCCCCATATGCAATAGTGCATATTTTAAATTAATAAGGGTCCACTATATCAATTCTAACTGGTTAATCCAACCTGCTCTCATTCATGAGGATGAATGTGGAGCGTCTCTTATTAAAAAATAAATTTAATATGAGAAGATTCTACAAAACCTTATGGATCGTGCAAGTATGACGAAAATCTCATGCCTAGATGGCCTAGCCCAAAGCACAACATACTCTTAAAAGGATGTGTAGGAGTCCATCTAGTCAAAAAATGAAAAAGAGAAACTAATGATGTGATTTAGGGATTAGACTATTTTAAATACAAATGAAGACTATATTTGTCATGTTAAGAGTGAGAACATGCATGCACGCTGCTGTTGGTGTACGCTTTACAATACGCAGCAGTATCATGACTTAAATTGGTCACACATGTTTTATGAAATCTATTACAAGAAAATCATACAATACAAATACTCAAATGTAATGTCTTAAGAAGTTAAGATTTTTTTTAATTATTCCTATTTTTTCCGTTAATAGTGAAAGTCACACGGGCATAAACAGAATGGAGAAACACAATGCTCTGAGAGACAAAAGGGGATTACCTAGAGGAGTCCGACAAAGGAGAGAAGACAAGGTCAAGGGTGAGATGAGCTGGTGGTGAACACAACAATAGAAGTTCGAACCCAGCATTTGCATGGATATCATTAACAAAATTAAGAACACAAGTAAGATTGAGAAATAAAACTCATCACTAGTACTACTCCAAAGGTCTGCTTATTATTAGCTCACCCACTCGAATCCAGATTAAGAAAAAAATACTTAATACAAGAGCACACCGACCCAATAATAAGATCATTTTCCAGCAATCAACATGCCAAAAGTGGTAAATGGAGCAAGAAAAATCCAAAAGCACGATTCTGAGTACCAGCCATCAAATGCAAGTCAAATTACAACCATTTAACCTAAATTTGCAACTTTCCAATAAAGAAAAGCACAAAAAACACCTAATTTCCACCCGAAAAACACAGAAACCACAATCCAACACCAATAAATCACCAAAAGGCGACACCTTTGGACCAAATCACAACCTAAACCACCAAAGAACTCTTTTTTTTTACCACCAAACCCACTCAAACACCACATAACTCCACAATTATCCGCAAAACTACCAAAGAACTCAACTTTTCAACCTTAACCTCTCAAACCGACGATCAGACCCTAAAGGCCTCCGAAACCCAATTTTTTCGTGATTTCGGTCGCGTTTGGTCCGTAGAACGCTAAACGGACACCAGAAAACGCAGAACAAAACGAGGAGAAGGGTGATGGGGAGGGGATCGTACCTGGTATTGGAGGGTTTTGGTGGAGGAGACCAGGGATTTGAGAAGGGAATGTCGGAGAACGGGGACGAGTGGACTGGAGACGCATTTTATACTTGAGAGATGGTGGGAGTTTTGCAGGTTTTGGGATGGGTTTCTGGGATTTCCTTTCCTTTCCTCAAGGAGTTGTTGGTCTTTAAAATCCGACCTAATTTTGACTCGTCTTCTTTAACCTACTTCAATATACTAGTTGGTGGAATTGTAAAAATGATCAACTAAGCACGTAACAATCAATCACTAATTAAGCGGACTACTTGACTTGCATGTCTATTTCAATCACTAATTAAGCTTACACGGAGATGAAGACCCAACATGACCAACAAATCTCATAACAATTGATCACCAATAAAGAATAAGTAGAAGAAGGAGAAATAAAATTCTGAATTGCTAAACATCGCTCCAAAATTACTTAAATCGTCCCTTGAAATTACCAAATTGACCTTCATCCAATTTTTGCTTATATATCTCACAATTTCACTCTTTTTTCAAAATTTTCTCTTCCTATACCTACTACAGAAGATTAGGAATGTCTCGGAGGCCAGGAAAGCAGCCAGCAGTTCCCCCGGTGTACCCGTATACAGTAACCTTACTTTATTTATTTGTTTTAAAATAAATAAAAAATAAAAAAAGTGGTCGGCGTCCGAGGGAGACGCCCCCCGCATGGGGCGGGCGTCCTCGGAAGCCGACCACTAGCGGGAGACGTCTGGGGAAGACGTCTTCCCGATGGAGGAGACGTCTTCGGCAGACGTCTCCCCCAAAGAGGAGGCGTCTCCGACATACGCCTCCACCATACGGGAGGCGTCTCTCGCAGACGCCTCCACAATTTTTTTTTTAAATTATTAAATCTGATAATTACTTTAATAAATTGTTATAAATCTGAAAATTTAATTTAACAAATTCTTATTAAGTTTAACATTTGTGATATTTAGTTTTAACAATTTTTGATTTAGTTTAATAATTGTTTTAATTTAGTTTAACAAATTTTGATTTAGTTTAACAATTGTGATAATTTAGTTTAACAAATTTTGATTTAGTTTAACAATTGTGATAAATATGATAATTTAGTTTAACAAATTTAACAAATTTGTAATTAAAATTTCAATTAATAGTCATCGGGTCACAGTGGAGGGAAAGGCAAGTCGATATCATTACACGCCTTCCGTTCTTTAGAGGATGATTCAGCACCGCGTCATCCACGTAGAAGGGGGATATCTGCTTCGGTCAGGAGAGAGAGAGAGGCATTACGTCGTCGTGAGGAGGATGATGATTCCTTCGATGATGAGCATGTGGACAGTCCCGACGACGGGAGCGACGATGATGACCCGTATGAGTTAGAGCGCCCGGAGGTGGAGAGGCAGGGGGAGTATAGCAGAGGACGTGGTCGAGCGGGTAGTTCTACTTCCGCCGGATGGATGGTGCGGAAGGGTAGGGGTGGGAGGTTTACGACCGCGGATTCGAGCTCGTGCACTGTTGATCCCCGCGCTCAGAAGAAGAAGAGGGTCCAGGACGATTCTTGGATCGTGAGCAGTATGACGCCTGGTGGTCCTTTAGATGGGAGCGTCATTCCTAGTTTCTGGGGTCACATCGCTAGACGGATCTGGGACGGAGAGGATCGGAAGGTTCTGAAGTGCCATAATCGGCACAGAGCCTGTACAGCACTACAGGGTTGGCGGTCTACACTGAGTGCTGATATCAGAGAGGAGATTAGTGTCACGCATTTGGGGCACTTACCGTACAACATGTTCCCTTATCTCGACATGCCTTTGATTTCTGCGTTTGTGGAGCGGTGGCAGCCTGACACCAACACTTTCCACATGCCTTTCGGAGAGATGACGATCATGCTTCACGATGTTTTCCAGATCCTGCGCATTCCTGTGGATGGTCGTCTGGTTAGTGCTCAGGGGTCGACGTCTGAGCTAAGGTGTTATGTGGCAGAGTTGCTTGGTGTCACACCTGATGGTCTGGCGAGAGATACAGCTTTATGGAGTGGTGGTGGTGTCGGCATCGACTCCCTTGAGGACCTATGCAGACGGGCACGACCTCCGCGGGCCGATGATACACAGTTGACGGCGTACCTATTCTTGATGCTCGGAGCCGTCTTGTTTGTCGACAAGAGTGGTTGCCGGATCAGACCACGCGATCTACTGGAGGCTAGGGACCCGGACACCGTTCGTGAGTACTCGTGGGGGTCAGCGACGTTGGCATACCTGTACCGTCAGCTTGGGATAGCTAGTCGTGCGGATTGTTCTGGGATTGCAGGTTGTCTTACGCTGCTGCAGGGGTGGATATACGAGTACTTTCCTGCATTCCGCCCGCATCGTGAGCGGAAGATTATCGAGGAGGGTCATCCACGTTCGGGTATGTGGGCCGTCCGGAGCGAGGACAAGAGCGATGGACGATTGCGTTCCATCCGCGCACGGCTAGATCAGATGACTGCATCAGAGGTATCAAACTTTACACCATTTACATTTATTTATTTAATTTTAAGATGTATTATTATTAATGTGTTAAAGTTTAGGTGGAGTGGTTACCCTACGGTCCTGACCCAGCAGCGGATGTCCCGAGGACTTTATTGATGGGCCTTATTCGTTATCGGGATATCATAGAGCCTTATATGCCCGATCGGGTCTTGCGTCAGTTAGGATATGTTCAGGTGATCCCGGTTGACATCCCGACACCAGAGCATGCGGTGCGGTCTGCGACAGCAGCGACGTACGACGTCAGGTTCCCCGCTTCTACAGCGGAATCGACTTGGCGGACATTTCCGAGATCATGCCGACTGTTCCTTGGCGACTTCAGACGTAGTCGCGACCCCTCCGAGTGTGATGCACGTTATCTTGATTGGTTCGGTAGTTACTCACATCCTATCATCGTCCGTGGTGCCTCCCGGAGAGCAGATCGACCACCAGATAGGACGTGTGGCGATCTGGTAATTTTTTCATTTTATCTATATTTATTTGTACCGTATATTTTGTTAATGTACGCTAATGTTATTGTTATGTGCAGTGGATGGGTAAGATGATACGGGCTGTAGACCCAATCTTGCAGATGAGGGATGAGCTGCCAGACGATGCCAGAGCTGCATGCGGAGATTTGGATGAGATCATAAACTCGTGGCATACTCAGTTAGGCATCTCCGACCATGATTCGGATGATGAGTAGGCTGATCTGTTGTACCGTACTCTTAGTATTTGCATTTATATTTGTTTATCTGTCGTACGCTTATTATTTGTATTTGTGTTTGTGTTTGCTAACATATTGTACGCTTATTATTTGTATTTGTGTTTGCTTATTTGTCATACGCTTATTATTTTTTTTGTGTTTGCTAACGTATCGTATTATTATATATAATGCAAATAAAGCAAACATATCAAAACATATTACATAACAAAGCAACACTATATAATGTACAAACATATCAAAACATATTACATAATTGTACAAACATATCAAAACATATTACATAATTGTTGCCAAGATGCTATCCTATTTTGGTACTCCATCTCCCATCCAATAACACTCTCATCTCGTACTTGAAACCACAGAGTCGCTATAGGAGGTACGGGGAATCCCTCATTCAAATCCAAACGAATGTAATGAGCGTAACTCCCTAAATGAGCAATAATCAACTCTCTGCACGGTCTCGTCACGGTAGGTGGACTCTCCCAAGGTAGAACTGTAAGACATGGGTACAACGAACCATCATTTCCGAGAGAGAAGAACATAACTGCACACTTGTAAAAATTTGCAATGGGAAACAAGTCCGTCCACGTCTCCATGTAGTGATTCTCGCCACAAGGTCCCCCGCCCCAATTAATCCGGTGACGAGTCTGCGCCACACCGTCGTAGTATACGTGCTTATAAAAAGATGGGTTCGCAGCTAGCTCATTTGAAATCGAACAACGGGCGAGTTGCCAATTGTCTTCACCACCGTGAAAAACATCGGCGACACATCGAAATCCACAGTTTCCATCAGCACGTACATCATTCCACTGGTGTAGGAATGGCATAATGATTCCTGGAATCCTATCCGCATATGGAAAGTCGTCTACGTCAGCCCGCCCAGTCACTACAATATCAACAAAAAATACAGTTACATATAATAACAAAAGATACATATTTACTGAAATAAATAACAAAATTATAATAACAATAAATATAGGGATGGTATACTTGATCCTCCCCTCACAGATGAAGAACCAGAAGATCGACCACGACCTTTGCTTCCACTACCGGAAGAACGACCACGACCTCTACTCCCACTACCTGAAGATCGACCACTACCTCGCTCTGCATACTCAAACGCACTAGGGTCCCGTCGTGTCGACTTTCCCCTTGGTCGACCTTGTAGCTTTGTTTTTTCTGCAGGCTCTCTCAAATTCGCATGTTCGGGGTGTAGCTGCTCGAATAAAACCCGAGAGGCAGATCGAATTACGGTGGGGTCACTTCCTGCAATCTCATCAACCAGGCTGCGAAAATGTTCGGCGTCTTTAGCTGCCTGAGACACAAACTCTGCGTTCCCGGCTCCTTCCCCAATGACAAGTGTCCTCCAGAACGAATGAATCTGCTCTAAGTAAATTCCGTTGTCTGATTCAAGACATCCGCGGATGGTACATGCGCAAGGTATCCCATGAGAAGTCAGAAAAGCGCACTCACAACGATATTCAACTTCATCATCTAACTCTTGCATTCTTTTCACCTCCTGACTCAGCAATTGCAAGCAGTGATGCGAAACTCGACCATTTATGTGACGATATAGAGCATGTCCGAAATTAGTCAAATTTCGCCGTCTCGAGTCTTCAAGAGCGTTTCGAATATTCGTCAGCTGCATTTCAATAGCCACGTTGACGCGCTCGAAAAGAGTGTCCAGAGCTGCAGTCGATGTAGAAATCCACTCTTTTAGAGCCGAATGAGCACTTCGACCCTACAATTCGTGGTGTTCCCAAAATGAAGGACTTTGTTCGTCCAATTCAGCACAAACTTTTCTTTATGCACCAACCACGTAGTGTCCAGATACTCCGTGATAGCCGGTCACGATCTATACAAATCTTTCAGAGCATACACAGCTCTATCATACTCGGCTTCTGAAGTAGAAAGCATGATTTTCCTCCATCTTCCACGCCTCAAAGTCTCTGCCATCTGCTTATTTTTGCCGAATACGTGGTATGCGTAGTTCAATACGTCTTTGTTGATGTGTCATGTGCAGAGTAAATGAGCAGAGTCAGGAAATACCTCTCTCACTGGTCGCATAAGGCCTAACTCCCGGTCTGTTATTATTGCAGTCGGGCTGACAATCCCCAATAACAGATCTCGCAACTTCTTCATCCCCCACAGATAACTGGAGTAAGTTTCATCCATCAAAATCGCATATCCAATAAGGAAATTCATGTTTGTTGGTGTGACCCCAATCATTTCGAACAAAGGCATATTATACTTGTTCGTCTTGTAAGTCGAATCCATGCAGATAACGAAAGGATATGTCCGCAACAACTGGACTGACGTCGGATGTGCCAAAAAAGCGTGAGTGACGACATCAGTTTCTGGATCCGCCATAATCCAATGTAAGTACTCACACTGCACTGCTTGATAGAGAAACTGCTGGACGAGATTCCGGTCTTCAGATTTTGTCCTCCTCATGTAATCTCTGAAATTATAAATATGCCTTTGATTTGGATTGTCCTCCGGGAATTTTTCTTTTACTGCCTTCAAGATGTTCCGTGGTTTTGCTTGCGCCTCAGTCATATCACGAACAATCTTCTTCGCCCCCAGAACTTAGACCACTAATTTGACGATGACCCTCTGGATAAACTGTCAGTCTGTGGTTGTGATGTCCGTGAGCACTATTAAAAACCACAACCCATCCATCACGATCTCGTCGCTCCACCACTTTTATTAAGAAACGACAACCGCAACCCTTTCTTTTGGTGTTTCTTCGAAGTGCAGTATCCATATCCCGAGACTCCATTTGATTTCGCCGGTCGCATCTCAAATAACAATCCATCCGACTATCTGATCTTGTTTTGTACGACGACACGACCAAAAAAAACCCAGCTCTGATAGCTACTTGTTTGGCCCATTTACATGCTTCATCGATTGTTTCAAAGATTTGTGTACTTTGAAATAACTCACTGTAATCCACTCCATCACCACCGAAATCTTCCAACGGAACCTACAAAAAAAATCGAAATTAAAAAAATCAAAAAAATTCCGGGCGTCTGTATTAAACGCCTACCCCATGGGAGGGGCGTCTGAGTTAAACGCCCTTCCCAAGGGTGAGGCGTCTGAGTAGGACGCCTGACCCTAGGGAATGACGTTTAAGGGGCGTCTGAGTTAAACGCCCTTCCCAAGGGTGAGGCGTCTGAGTAGGACGCCTGACCCTAGGGAAGGGCGTCTACTACAGACGCCTTACCCAAGGGGAGGACGTCTACATAAGACGCCTCTCCCATTGCGTAGGCGTCTGCGTTAGACGCCTCGGCCAAGGGGAGGACGTCCTACGCAGACGCCCTCACCTTGGGGGAGGCGTCTAATGCAGACACTCAGCCCAAAATTTACCCCGCGCCAGGCTTACCTCACCGGATGCATCACCCTCGCCAGACATTTTCGTGGTGTTTTTACTGATAAATTATGAATATACAAGACCGTAGGCCTAATTTATAGACACGGGACGATATGGGTATTAAATATATTGTTAAGGGCAATTTGGTAATTTCAAGGGGTGATTTAAGTAGTTTTGGGGCGACGTTTAGTAGTTCCCATAAAATTGATGGCCAAAAAGTCACCAAGATCAATGTTCAGGAATGTACTCGATGCAGGAATATAATTCGATTGACATGGTGATGCGAGAGGGTCACCGCAGCGCATACCCCTGATGCACCCCCTGTAAACTTAGGCCGCCTGATGCGGCTGCAGCTCATTCCAATTTAATTGGGCTAAAAACCTTGATTATAGATCCAGCAATCCATAACCCAAATACCCAATCAATCTCCTTTCTTCCAGCCGAAGTCAAACACAAAAACATAACACACAAACAAAAGAAACCCACCCAAAAGGCCAAGTTGCTCTTAATTCAGTCATCATCGATATACCAAGTTGGTATTCAATGTGGAGGTATAATAGGGTCTAGTCTTTATACATGAGTTCATTTAGCTTCATTCCAATTATTGTCTTATATGTTTTAATGATATGATCTTATCTTATTTCATGTAGAGGCAAAGTTGGATTTAGTTTAATGATATCGTGCACTACATATTGTGAGGAGAATAATTGAACACACACACATATCTTTATACTCACATTACTTCTCTTACATTTACTTTTCGCATTGTAGTGTAGTTTAGTGTAATCAACTTTTCTCCCCTTTCTTTCCCACTCGCCTTCGCACAAACCAAAAGTCGACACACCTCCCTGTGGATCGACCCATATTTGCCACCGCTTCAACGCGGTCGTGCACTTGCGGTTTAACTTAAATTATCAATCAGCGGACTACTTGACTTGCATGTCTATTTCAATCACTAATTAAGCTTACACTTTATATATCTATTCCTATCTTAATTAGTTGGTAGAACGTTAAAAATGAACAGAGATGAAGACCCCACGTGACCAACAAATCTCATAACAATCAGTCACCAATAACGAATAAGTAGAAGAAGAAGAAGAAATAAAATTGATCGCCAAAGAGTCACCAAGATCAATGTTCAGGAATGTGTTCGATGCAGGAGTATAATTTGATTGACATGGTGATGCGAGGGGGTCGCCGCAACGCATACCCCTGATGCGCCCCCATAAACTTAGGCCACCTGATGCGGCTGCATCTCATTCCAATTTAATTGGGCTAAAAAACCCGATTATAGATCCAGCAATCCATAACCCAAATACCCAATCAATCTTCTTTCTTCCAGCCGAAGTCAAAGAGCCAAAGCCACAAACACAAAAACAAAAACAAAAACAAAAACAAAAACAAAAGAAACCCACCCAAAAGGCCAAGTTGCTCTTAATTCAGTCATCATCGATATACCAAGTTGGTCTTCAAGTTAGGTATTTTTTTGTGATCTGGTAAATTCAGTCATCAATAATTCCTGTTTATACAACCTGATTGGATAATTGTTCACAAAGTGTGTCATCACTTTTAAGCTTATTCCATTTTCTTTCTTTCTTTGTTTCTTTCTTTCTTTCTCTGACATTGAAAATTATATGAAATAGGGAATTATGTGTTCCGAGAAACATGATCTCTATTGTCCTGGAGAGTTGGTTGACTCGTGGGCATCATACTCAGTTGTTGGAACATATCATTGTTACAATATTCGTTTCAGTCCAAGTTTTGACCATGATGTTCATCCCAGGAGTATTATATTTGTTGTGAAGTCGAATTTGGGTCCTGAACTCTCTGAGTTTCTGTTAGATATGGAAACTGATAGAGGAGATATGACTATCGAACTTCATTATATGGGGACCACCCATCTTAGTCATGAACAAGTATTGTAGCCTTTATGTTCTTCTTTCAACTAAGGTGCTCACTCATAAATTTGTGTCACTCATTTTGCATTACTGACTTGTTTCAGGTATTCATGGCAAGGAAATTTCAAGCCGCAATTCTTAGTCTTACAGTTTATCATAATTATGATGATCTGAAAATTTCTCTACACCACCTTTGCCAAGATAAACTTAATCTACAGACTGCATACTTATTGCTTCCGTCAATTGATATTGATCAGCAATTTCCTATTATTGATTGGGATTGTGTCAAATCCATGGTTTCCTCTAAAGAAAAAGAGTCAGATTGCTATATTCCAGACATTTTTCACAATCACAGGTGTTCTCCAGAAAAATGTTGTTGCTTTCAATTGAAAGATTCCAAGGTTCAGAGTTGTATGATCCAAAGTGTTGTATATACTCCTCACAATAATTATGTCTACTGCATCACGGGTATCTTTGATAAACTAGATGGTCATTCAAAACTCAGGTTAAAAGCTGGAGAAACTCTTACATATTCGAAATTCTACCAATCAAGGTATTAAGCTTTTTATTTTATTTTTTTATTTTAATTAACTACTTAGTGACTTGTTTATGTGCAAAGGTACGGGATTACCCTATCTCTACCAGAGCAACACCTTCTAGCTGGTAGGCATCTTTTCACTGCAAAAAATTATCTCTTCAGTCAACAATGTCACAAGCAGAAAGGTTGTTGATTTTACCTCCTTATTTAGTTTTGCATGATCAGATTGGCAATTGGCATGAGGTTTATGTTTATGGATCATTTTCGGCTATACTCTTTTGTGGTTTGGGTGCACTCATTGGTCTAATTGGGAGGCACCATGGATATTGTAAAGCCTTTTGTTTGTTAAAAGTTACATGTAATTTGTTAGCTGTCAGTGTAAAGTAGCATATTTGGCTGCAGACCACATATAAGGTTACATTATGACATTATGCATTTAGGAATTGTTCCTCAAGATCTAATGTTTTTGTTTTCTTATTTTAACTAGAATCAAGAGCCATTGTTGAATTGCCTCCAGAGCTCTGTGTGATTATACTATCTCCTGTGGATGCGGGCACTTTATATTCATTTTCTTTTATTCCATCAATCATGTATCGGATTGAATCTGTGTTACTTGCATCTTATTTAAAAATATCTTCTGGTACCTGTGAAAACAATGATGTTCTTCTGGTGAACAAGGTAAAATCTGTTACATTTTTGTTTGATCTCTCCAGAATAACTTGTATCTCAATTCCTTGGTCACTTCAATTACTTGTGCAAGAACAACAATTTTCCTACTATGGTAAACTAGAACATTCTAGGGATTTGATGACTTGCGTCATTTTATTTTATTTCTCCTGAGTGATTTCTCAATAAAAAATCTTGATAGTAACTTCTCTTCTCCAATGAAGCTCTTAGAGGCAATAACTACAAGGAAATGTAGAGAGACATTTTCACTGGAGTCGCTAGAGACACTTGGAGATTCCTATCTCAAATATTTAGCAAGCTTGCATCTCTTTACAAAATACCAGAATCATGATGAAGGTTTTCTTAGCAAGAAGAAGGAGCAGTTCGTTTCCAATGCTTCGCTTTACCAGCTGGGCTGCAACAAAAAGTTGCCGGTACCACTTTATCTTCTTTAAAGCACCTACAACAAAATTATTGTTTTGGGTGACATCTGGTGTTTGGTTTCTGTTTCACATTAGTTCATTTTGTTTTTTGTTTCTTTTTCCGAGGAATACATTTTTGCCTACATATCGGAATATCATACCTCCTAATAAGTCTGAACACTGCCGGAGCTTTTGTGTGGAGCAGCTGTGCATTCTCAGCAGAAAATATGCTCTATCATAATTCAGATTATCATTAGGCTTTCTTATATTCCACTAAGTAATCCTCCCTCTGCACTTAATATTGGTGACTTCTTATACAATATTACCAATATGCGAGTGTTGATGTTCTGAAACTCAATGAACTATTTCTTTTAGTGGATATAGTATTTGTTTCATTCCAGAGAGTGTTTTTTTATTCTGAAACTTGCTATAGTTTATTTTGGAGGGCAAAAACTAGGGCCGTAAGCGGGGCGGGGCGGGTTTTCGCCCCACCAAAGTTAAACGGGTAGGCGGGAGGGGCGGGGTCAAAAAAAAAATCCGCTACCCGCCCCGCGTAAGGATGGACTAGGCTATGCGGGGCGGGTTGGCGGGTTTAATCTTTTATTAAAGGTAAATACAAAAATCAATTTATTTTCTTTAACGTTATCTATTTTAATCAAAGCTAAGTACAAAAATCAAGGAAAAAAATCAATAAATGTATGTTTTTAAAGCTATATACAAAAAAATTTAAAGCTAAATACAAACAAAATCAAAACTAAATACAAAAAAATCAAAAAAATATAAGGCTTATGCGGGTTGCGGGTTATGCGGGGCGGGTTGGGAGAAAACCGCAACCCGCCCCGCTTATTATGCAGGTTGTGCGGGTGGCGGGTAACAATTTTTTGTCCGCAACCCGCGTTAGGCGGGGCGGGTTGCATGTAAAATCCTACACATTTACGGCCCTAACAAAAACAAAGATTCTATATTGTAAATCAAGTACATATTAGTTTTAGGCTTAAGAAGTTCGAAAGTAGAGTAGTAATGTGGCCATCCTTTGCATGCTCATTTTGAAATTTGTAAATCGATTATGTCATCTACTTGGATAGTGAACCTTGTTGCATATTGGATATGTAATTTTAGTCATACCAGTAGCCCTTGATGTCATATATTGAACATTGTTCAATTACAGGTGCCTCTGGGTGTAATTTTTGGTTGAGGCACTTGTCCTCCAAAAACTCATATTTGTTTTCTCCTAAATTCCCTTTTTTGTTTGGTATTTGACTTTGTTCTGTATGTTTCTTTGCAGGGATTTATAAGAAATGAAGAGTTCAATCCCAGACAATGGATAACTACCTTTCTTTCTCATTCTTTTCTTGGAGATGATGCAACTTCCCATTCAAGTTCAAAGTTGAGTTATAATATGGGTATAAGTTACATGAAGAACAAGGTTGTTGCTGATGTGGTTGAGGCACTTATTGGAGCATACCTCACTACCAAAGGGGAAACTGGAGCATTGGCTTTTATGCAGTGGCTTGGTCTGGATATCAATATCCATACTGTTGTATCTAATGAAACGGTTCTCACATCGAGTGCTGATACTTATGTAAATGTGAAAGCTCTTGAGTCTTTGCTGAACTATTCATTTCGTAACCCTTCGTTGTTAGTTGAAGCACTGACTCATGGATCATACCAAGTCCCTGGCATTCCTAGATGTTACCAGGTATTTTTTTAGCCTAATTTTGATTATTCTTGCTTACCAAAATTTTGGTTTTCGAAATACCTGACGTTGCTGTATGTGCTAAAATAAGTTTTATTGTTTGTTTCTGCTATGCAGAGGTTGGAGTTTCTTGGTGATGCTGTTCTGGATTACCTTATAACAGTGCATATGTATAACACATATCCTGAACTATCTCCTGGGCAGTTAACAGACCTTAGATCTGCATCGGTAAATAACAATTGTTATGCACATGCAACAGTGAAAGCAGGTCTAAACAAACACATATTGCATACTTCTCCTGATCTCAGCGGGCAAATGGAAGTGTACTCCAACAAGATCTCAAAATCATTTTCCGGTTCATCACACTCACATGGATGGGAGGCTGGAGTAGCTTCACCCAAGGTGTGTGTCGTCCTCCTTGCCGGAAACAAATAAAATAGGATCCGATCGAGCGTAACCACATTTCTCTTTTGTAATTTATTATATGTTTTCGTAACAGGTTCTTGGTGATGTCATTGAATCCTTAGCTGGAGCTATTCTGGTGGATTGCGGTTACAACAAGGAGATGGTATGGCAATCTCTAAGGCCTTTGTTGGAACCACTGGTCACCCCTGAAACCATGGAGTACCATCCAGTTAGAGAACTAGAAGAGCTTTGCTCCCGTGAAGGATATCAGAAGGAGTACAAATACACGAGCCATGAAGGTATGGCTTCAATTACTATCGAAATTGAGATGAATGGTAAGACTATCAGTGAAACTGGAACGGCAAACAACAAGAAGATGGCAAAGGAATTGGCATCCAAAGCCATATTAGAGACATTGAGATTGAGTTAATTGAACTTATTGTTATGCTGAAGAGTTTGGACTTGTGAATTGCTTTGTAAATGTCTTGTCGAGTTATTAGTACCCAGAAAGAGAATGATATCTGTATCCCTCTTCTTGACTGTGATTGGTTTGTTGTTCGTACCCAGAAAGAGATAATGATATCTGTATCCCTCTTCTTGACTGTGATTGGTTTGTTGTTCGAAAGCTTGGGAAACCAATTTTGGAAGAACTTACAAGTTTGTGCATGAGATTTATTTTCCCATTCAATGCTATAAAATCATAAACAACGACGAAAAATGTTAAAATCAACATTTTGAATGTTCCACGAGTTGTAGGTTATTAGTTATTGAAAATAGTAAAGTCTTCCAAGATGTGGTTCACCCGTGAAGATAGTGGTTACATGGTAAAAATGGTGTTGGATATGAGATGGGTGGGGAGAAATTCTAATAATAAAAAAAAAATTAAAATAGTAAAGAAACTTTTTTTTAAAAGTAGCTTGAGAGTTGAGAGGGAGGATAGGGATAAAAAAAAGGAATTTTTTTCAAAATAATCAAAAAAATAAAAAATTGTAAAAATATGTACTTCAAAAACTTAATTGGCAAAATATGCACATTCAAAAACGGCACCTGAAATACCATTTTTATTAAGTTAAAACGGCACATTCAGTGCCGTTTTTCACTTGGTAAAAAACGACACTACTAGTGACATTTTTCACTTGGTTAAAAATGGCACTAATGGTGCCGTTTTTACCCTATATAAAAATGGCATCCGAGATGTCGTTTTTAACATAGGGTTAAAAACGACACCAAGGCCCCCTTCTCCAATCTTCCCAAATAGTTTTGTGTTTTTTCCTCTCCCTCTCTCCTACGATTTCAGGTATTTTTAGATCATTTTTTGTTAAGATTTTGCCTTATTAGTTTGTATTTATGTACATTTGATTGGTTTGGTAGGGATGTGTGTGGATTGTTTGATTTGAATTGGATTCGATTGATTGATATTTGGTTGATGAGTTTACCCTACTTTGTTTAATTAATCTTGTGTGGATGATGTTATATTGTTATGATTATTAATCTTGTGCGGATTTGATGATTTGATTAATGGATCAATTAATCTCAGAAGTCCAAATTTAATAAATTTACATTGTGTGGTGAGTTTCACATTGTGTGGATTTGTGTTAAACCAATTAAATTGAATGATCAATGTTGTAGTTGTTGAAATTAGATTGATTGTGGATAATGTATTGAATTTGTTTGGATTGTATTATTTGAACTGAATAGTATGTAATTTTATTTTTTGTTAATTATGTTTTATAGTTTCCAAAATGTCGACCTCACATGATTGTCACGGTCCTGTTGAGCCTTTAGTGTTAGTACTACAGAAAGATCGTAGATCATCTTCGATTCTTGAAAATGTAAGTGTTATGATTTTTAAATTTTAATTTTTGTGTATCGGTATTGGTTTTTATTTGACGTAAAATAATTAAATTTATTTTTCAGGAGCCTTTGACGGATATTAAATGCGTCGAGCACGCCATTCAGTTCAACACGTGGAATGTGCAAGATGAAAGGATGTGGGATTTGTTAGAGATTGCGGGATTTGACACTGTGTCTCGATTGCAACGACTGCAACTGGATTGGAATCTGATTCGTGCTGTTGTGGAGATGTGGAGGCCTGAGACACACCTTCCATTTTAGACACGAGAGATGACCATCACGCTACAAGACGTATCTATGATTAGTGGTCTTCGTGTTGACGGTTTGGCAGTGTGTGCAACATTAGATCACAATTGGACTCAGGTTTGCATGAATATGTTGGGTGCTGAAGAAGAAGAAGCGAGAACTGCAGTGAAAGGTGGATACGTGTCATTGCAGTGGTTGCAGTAAAATTTTCAGGTTGTTGAGCAAGATGCAACAGATGAGCAGGTTATGCAGCACACGAGAGCGTACATTTTGTTTCAGTTAGGATCCGGAATAGTGGGCGATAAGAGTGGAAACAAAGTCCATCTTAGATATTTATTGTTGCTGGAAAACATATTTGAATGTGGAAACTACAGATGGGAAGCTGCATCCTTAGCTGTTTTGTATCAATATTTGGATCAGGCATGTCTGAAAAAAGGGAAACAATTAGCTGGTTTCCTTACATTGTTACAGATATGGTGTTGGGAACATCTTCATGTCGGACGACCATCTAGAATTCTCTGTGTGCAACTTCCATTGTGTCCTTTAGGTTCACGTTGGCGGACTCCTAGGTCGTGGGCGAACAATGTGAAAACGGCTCAGATTGAATTTAACAAAAATGAGTTCGACGTTCAAGATGAAAGTCAAGTTTGTTGGAACTCATACGAAGAAGTATATCTGATGGCGTTACCTGCTGATTGCCGCCAAGGACATGAGGTTTGGATGAGTAGAACATGGATTGTTTGTTTCGGAGTTGCCGCAATGCACGTTCCGAACAGAGTGATGCGTCAGTTTGGATTGCGGCAACATATTCCAGAAATAATGGAGATTTGCAAGATGAAGAAGACCCAGGGGAAGTCAGAGTAAACTGGTTGCAAGAGCAACAATTATACATTCAAGCATTGTCACGTCGGCGAGATTTTGTGCAGTTCGAGGCACCATCACTCTCGGAAGATTTTGCTGCTTGTAGACGAATTTACATGGAGTGGTACTGGCAGATTACGATTCTGCAACTCCGGAAGTGGGTTGAATCTACATCAACAATGTCTATCTCATCACCATCCATCTGACCATCTACCTCATCATCATCTGTATCATTATTATCTGCATCTTCAACCTGTCTTCCTTGAGAATGTGATTGAACTACGTCTGCTTCATAATTACCAATATTCATTGGTGTGCTCATATGATCCAAAATAGGACAGAGGAACTGCCGAAGAAGGACCTGCTTCATATTGACTATATGTTTGTGCCATTTGTTGATAATCCTCATTCAACTGACTGTGGTGGATAGAGTATAGTGCTTGGGTTGTTTCTCAACAAACAATACAAACCGTATTCATGAAGTTAAATAGAGATAGCATTGTAGCCGTGCTCTGATCATCAAAAACTTGACCATATGTATACTTTTCATACGGTGGTCATTTGCAGGTTAACTTTAGATCAAACTCTCCTTCTTGGAAACCACAAACTTGACAAACTGATTCACAGAGATCATCATATCGCATTTGTGTGTTAACATTAAGCATTCGTCGGTAACCACCTTCATATTCTGGTACCTCATATACGAATGTAAGAATTCCATCGAAAAAACCCATAACCAATCCGGTACCGGAGCTCATTACTTCGAGTGAAGAAAATCTACATTTCATACATACATGAACATAAAAATAAATACATTAACTATACATGCATTGTATTTCATGTCAAAATCAAAATAAAAACCTAACCTCAACACTGTTGGTCGTCGGAGAGAGAGACTAATCGGGAGTGGAGAAAATTTTGGGAGTGAGAGAATGAAGATGGTGGCTGGCCATGCCACTTAAACCCTAGTTTAAAAACGACATCTCGAATGTCGTTTTTATATAGGGTAAAAACAACACCAGTAGTGTCGTTTTTAACCAAGTGGAAAACGACACCAGTAGTGCCGTTTTTTACCAAGTGAAAAACGATAGTGGATGTGTCGTTTTAACTTAATAAAAATAGTATCTCATGTGTCGTTTTTGAATGTGCATATTTTACCAATTAAGTTTTAAATATTGATCAAAGTGAGAGTTTTTGTTTTTGTTTTGAAAATAGTAAAGAAACTATTTTTTAAAAAAGTAGCTTGAGAGAGGATAGGGATAAAAAAAACTTTCCAAAAATAAAAAGGTTAAAGAAATATTGATTAATGTGAGAGTTTTTGTTTTTGTTTTGGAGAAGCAATTGATTGAAAGGGGTTGGACTGGGGAGTTGTAATTTCTACAGGAAAGGAGAGAGGAGAAGGAGAAGGTGGGCGATGTCGCGACGGAGATCACCAGATGGCACGTCGGAATCGGAAGAGGAAGAGGAAGCTCTGGTTACGTTGATCGAGTACAGATCTAAAGAGGTTGATCACCTCCGGAAGAAGACTGAATACTATCAGAACCAACTCAACGACGCCCACAAAAGCCTTCAAATCCTCAAAACCCGACTCATCAAAGCCCGACGTCGACGCCCCTCTTCCATTCTCAATCCTTCTTCACCTCAATCGTCCCTCCAACAACACCAAAAGCCTCAACTTCTCATTCCGGCCGTCAAACCCTCTTCCAATTCCACTTCTGGTAATCACTCACCGCCTTCTTAACGATTGAATAGATAACTCTCAATTTTCTAATTCTAATTGACATTGTAGTAGTAATTGTTGCTCCTGCTAATCTCCGCAAAATCCAACCACCAAAACAACAACAGCAACAACAACAACAAAGCAAGGACTTGATCACAAGCGTGAGAACCTCTTCCTCGCCACACCTCATCCGTCTTCATTCCAGCACCCACATACCAACCCACCACAACAGGAGGCTCAGATGTCTCCTTCTCAGTCCCACTAACGACAATCACTTCTTCACTAGGTTCTTCTTTTCTTTCATACCATCTCTTCTATTTATGTGTTACTCTTTACCATATTTAATTATGTGTGGTGTGCAGTGCCCTGGATGGAGTTGTCAACCTTTGGGAACTACGCGCCAATGGGTGGGTGTGGATCCATCCTTCTTCTCTACTATCATCTTGTGTTACTTATCTCTCACTAGCTCCCTCACAACCTCAAACTGCAACTATTTCTCTTCTGATGTAGATCTGCTGCTTCACATCTTAGCTCTACAAACTGCAGTTCCATAAAAGGTAGATGGCCCGAAGACATAGCTTGCCATCCTGATGGAGAGACTCTTGTTGCTGCATATACTGCCGATGCCGGAGATACTCAACTTTCTGTCCTCAACTTCAATGCTTCTCGTGAGGTAACTCGTTTACTGGCCAACTAAAATAATACCCATTGAATTTGTCAAAATTCTTTGTTCGTGGGGTAACTTTTACCATTCTTACTTCACTTACGTTCCCTACTAATTTAGTTTTATGAGCATGCTCATTTGGCGATTCATGTGCAAGAATCGTGATCGTTATTGAGTATTGTTTCTAACCTACGCCAACTAGTTTGGAACTAAAGATTTGTTATTGTTGTTTTAACTTGTTCACTTCTAATAAGAAGTTACATTAAACATTAGACTTCTATTGTCAAGTAAAAGTTTGAATTAGTTCAATCTGAAAATTGATTTATCTTGTTAATCTCAACAGAAAAGAGTTACTTTCTTAGAAGCAAAACCGCATGTCAAAGGTGTTATCAACAACATACAGTTCATGCCATGGACAGATTTGTGCTTTGCAACCGGTGGAAGTGACCATGCTGTTGTACTATGGAACACGAATAAGGATGGCAATTCATGGAAGCCACAGGCAGTGCACAGGAACATGCATTCTTCTGCTGTCACTGGAGTTGCTGGGTTGCAACAAAAGAAAATGATACTATCTGTTGGTGCAGACAAGAGAATTATTGGTTTTGACATGGTGTCGGCCAGAGCTGACTTCAAACATCAAATAGAAAGTAAATGCATGAGTGTTTTACCAAACCCATTCGACTTCAATCTATTTTTGGTGCAGACAGGGTAAGTACACTAACACCTCCACGTTATGCACAATTTTTGCAGTTTTGTTATAATTGAAACTCAGCAAAAGTGTCCCTCAAGAACCTTTACTTCTATTCAAAGCATGTTCAATGGCTTCTTGCATGATACATCTTCCATCAAATTTGGTTCTACAGGACACCTGGAAAGCAGCTCAGGTTATTTGACATCAGATTAAGGCAGACAGAAATCCATTCTTTTGGTTGGAAGCAAGAGAGCAGCGAATCTCAATCTGCTTTGATCAATCAGGCATGGTCGTCTGATGGATACTATATAACATCAGGCTCAGCTGATCCGATGATTCATATCTTCGACATCAGGTGTACTGGTTGCACTCCATCTCAATCAGTGCAGGCTCATCAGAAAAGAGTCTTCAAGGCGGCATGGCACCGATCACTCCCATTATTGGTGTCCATTTCCTCCGACCTTAACATTGGCTTGCACAAGATAAGTTAGCACCTTTTCCAGTTCCACGTCTTCCAATGGCTTCAACATAATTATGCAAGCCACAACCACCATGCCACGAGCGTGTTCTGCATAGGTGGTCAGGCTCCAATTATTTATATTTTGAAAGTCTTCTCAGTTGCAAAAAAATGAATTAATACGGTGAGAAGCTTAACGTAGATTATTTAACCTTGGATAAGTTCAGTCAGCAAATATATTGATTGGCCCTTATCTTAGTTGTCCATCAATCTCTCTCATCTTATTTTGTTTTTATGTTGTTAAGCTAGCAGCCAGTGTTTTTGATGGGCAATTTTGTTGCACTAGCACTTTCATTTTATAGGTACATTTTTCTTCGTAAATGCATTTGTGTCGGTACATTGCCAACACCAACAACCAAGGTACAGAAAGGTAAACTGGTCTGGGAGCTCCATACGTGAATTCATAAGCATGATTTTTACACAACAAACAGTTTCCCAAAGGCCTTCATAGGTTTGTGTTGTTGCGTGAATATCCTGGCGCATCGATCTTAGTAGAGAATTTACCGGGCATAGATCAATTCCCCCGAATTCGGTAAGTCTTACGTTGTAGGAGATGGCGATCCCTATGTGGGATAGGGTGGTGCAAGTGTGGATGGACAAAGAGCACGTCAGATGAACAAATGATTTAGACATGATTATGATTATGATAACAAATTTTCTGTTAATATAAGATGATAATATGCAAGCATTGCCATACTCAGAACCTTCGAGCATTTTGAGACTGCAAATAACTTTCACAATTTCACAAAGCTCAGAAAAATAATGAACAACAGTTGCCCTGCATTGTCATTTTCAATTGTAACCGAACCGCTCCCGATGGTTCCTACAGAAACGTTCACATGATAGAAGCAAAATCGCAGTTAAACTATTACAAGACATGATCACCCGTGAAGAAATAGAGGATTATCTAACTCATGGGCTAAGGAGGATTCAAAAGGCAATTGAAAATATTTAACTCATGCAACCAAATCTAATCATTTTGTACTTTTTTTTACTATGAGCGGCATGTATACACACTTCAGAGATCACCAGGAGGACCACCTCTTCTTCCAGCATTACCTTCTGATCTGACTCACCATATTTATCATACAAAAAGCTGATAAAACCTACAACAGGAAACAGTAAATATATAACCCCTTTATGTATTGTCTTGTTCGGTATCAAAGCGAACAATGGAATAGCAACGCCTTCTATTCACGAATCAGTATCATCGTATTTTCGATTTATATGCAAAATAAATTATATAGTGTCAAAAAATAGGAGACCATGTTTTTGTTTGTTTCCAAAGAATCAGAAAGAAGATTTTTGTGCACAAATTCCTTCCTTCATTTACTAAACTGCTAAACGTCGTCCGAAAATTACTTAAATCGTTTGTGCCAATTACAGTTTGTCATTCTCTCATTTATACTTATATATATCTTCATTTCACTCTCCTACCACCACTCTCTCTTCATATTCCTATCATAATCATCAAAAAGAATGTCTCGGAGGCCAGGAAAGGAGTCAGCGGATGCCCCGGTGCACTCAAATATGGTAAAATATCACAATTATTTCAAGTTTAAAAAAACCATTTTTTGGGGTGGACGTCCGTAGGAGCCGCCCCTCCCATTGGGGGGGAGCTCCCGTCGAACGCCCACCCCATGGGGGTGTGGCTCCCTCCCCCCATGGGGTCGACGTATGCCAGACGCCCCTCTAAATATAATAGTATTAATTGGTAATTAGTTAAAAATAATTAATAATTTTGTTAATTTAGAATCTTAGATGCTTAAATCCATTTAACAAAAAATTATTTCTAAAATTTAATTAATAGTCATCGGGTTATCGTAGAGGAAGAGGAAAATATATACATTTACGCGTTGTACATGCTTACGAAGAGGATTTAGCACCTCGTCATCCACGTAGATGTGATATATTTGCTTCGGTTAGGAGGGAAAGAGATAGTTTACGTCGTCATCAAACACGTGATGATTCTTTCGACGAGGATGAGGATGAGGGGAGAGTGACGATGGGGGTTGGTAGGGGTGTGTAAAACCTGGTCTGGTCCGGTTTTTTGGACCAAACCGGTCGGTTCGGGTTCTGGTCCAGACTTTTTGAAAATTCCAATTCCAGTCTGGACCAGTCCGGGTTTTTTAATTAAAAATTTTGGTCCTGGACCGGCCTGGATCGGACCGGTCCAGTCTTCGGTCTGAACCAATCTGTCTGGTCCGATCTTTGGTTCGGACCCCAGATAAAAATCCGGTCTGGTCCGGTCCGGACCCGATCTCACCCCTAGGGGTTGGTATGGGTTGGAGTTGGAGCGGCAGGAAGATGACAGGGAGGGGAAGTATGGTAGAGGACGTGGGCGAGAGGAGCAATATGGTAGAGGACGGGAGCAAGAGGAGCAATATGGTAGAGGACGGGGGTGACATGGTAGTTCTTCTGTTGAGTGGGTAATTCGAAAGGGTAGAGGTGGTAGGTTTATGACTGGTGATTCGAGTTCGTGCACTGTAGATGCCCGAGCTCAGAAGAAGAAGAGGGTTGAGGATAATTCTTGGATTGTGACCGGTGTGATGCCCGATGGTCCTTTAGATGACAGCGTCATTTCGAGTTTCGGGGGCCACATCGCTAGACGCATTTGGGAGGGTCAGGATTAGAAGGTTCTTAAGTGCCATAATCGACACAGAGTCTATACTACATTGTAGGGTTGACGCTTAGTTTTGAGTGATGATATCACTGGGAGCATTACTGACACTAGTGCAGAATGCTCAATAGACGTCACCAAATAGACGTCGGATATAAAAACATCTGACGTCTATTGGTATAGACGTCGGATGTTTGGACATCCGACGTCTATAGGTTTGTATAAACGTCGGTTGTTTAGTATAACCGACGTCTATACCTCCTAAAAGAAGAAAATATTTTTTGTTTATTTTTTTGGATTTATTTCGTATAAGAATTTATGTGGATTATTTTGTATCAGAAATAACACATTTTTTTGGGATTTATTTCGTGTAAGAATTAACACATTTTTTTGGGATTTATTTTGTATAAGAAATAACGTAATTTTTTGGGATTTATTTTGTGTAATAATTTATGGGGATTATTTTGTGTAATAATAGTTACATCATTATAACTATCACATGTGTGTTGTACACATGTGTGTGTATGGTGACATGTTTAGTCCCACATTGGAGAAAGTTTTTTATTGGTGGAGTTGAAGTACTCAACTACTCCTTTACTTCTAAATGGTAGTTTGGTACCACATTACAAAATGCAAGTGAGATACATATATATATTTAATGGTCAAAAGATTGACACTTGGGGCAACTTGGGCTTCAAATGGTTGCAACGTCTTTTTTTTACTATTAACTCATGTATAGACGTCGGTTGTATATGGTAGCCGACGTCTATAGGGCGTATTTTTTATTAATTATTGTTATTTCAATGTATAGACGTCGGATGTATAGCATGACCGACGTCTATAGGTCATGTTGTATGAATAGACGTCGGTCAATATAAATATCCGACGTCTATTGGGTGTAATACTTTAGTCCCACATCGGAGAATTTATTTTTGTTAGTGTGGTTGATGTACTCCACCACTCCTTTACTGCTGAACGCGAACGACTTGGAGCACCTGTTTATGATGAGCTTGATATTCGTGGTTATTTGTCAAAAGATTGGCACTTGGGGCACTTGGGCAGCTTGGGCTTGATTAATGTGAGTGCAGAATGCCCGATATACGTTCCAATGTATTTTTTTGTTAATTAACATATAATAGACGTCGGTCGTATATAGCCGACGTTTATACACTGTATTGACGTCGGTCGTATATAGCCGACGTCTATACAATAAGGAATAGACGACGGGAAAATAGACGTCGGGTACTTGGACCGTCGAAATCCGACGTCTATACCCCTGTATATCCGACGTATATGGACTTTTCTGCACTAGTGTGATAACAGATTGGGTCACTTGCCTTACAGTATGTTCCTCTGCCTTGACATGTCATTGATTTCTGCGTTTATGGAGCAGTGACAACCTAACACCAACTCTTTCCACTTGCCTTTCAAAGAGATGACAATCATGTTACATGACGTGTTCCAGATTCTGCGCATTCATGTTGAGGGTCGTATGGTCAGTGCTCATGCATCGACGCCTGAGCTGAAGAGTTATGTATCAGAGTTGCTCGGGGTGAGCGTCGATGGTCTTGGGAGGGATAACCCCTTTTGGAGTGGCAGTGGTGTTAGCATCGACGTTGTTGATGACTTTTGCAGACGGGAACGACCACCGCGGGCTGAGGATACGTAGTTCACTTCCTACCTGTTCTTACTGCTCGGATGCATCTTGTTTGTCGACAATAGCGGTTGGAGAGTCAGTACTCATGGGGGTCGACGACGTTGTTATACCAGTATCGCCAGTTGGGGATAGCTAGCCGTGCTGATTGTTATGGTATTGCAGGTTGTTTTACGTTCCCGCAGGCTTGGATATATGAGTATTTGAAAGGAATGTGTTCTAAAAGTTTTACTTTTATATGTCAATTATTATGAATTGGATGTGCAAACATTTTGTTCCTTGATTATGCTATTTTTCTTTTGGAAGTGTTAAGGAAGATGCGCTTGGTCCTTAACCGTAGAGGTCTAAAAGATAATGGTTTACATAAATCAAAAGTTATTCACAATCATGGTAATTAACATGGAACATTAATCACCGAGATAATATTGTCGTGTTGGTCATCGATTGTTGTAGCTCTACAAATAATTGACGACACGAGTATATAAAATAGGAAAAGATTACTTTTATATATTGAATGAACCTAACAAGTAAAACATTATGGAATTGTGTTTCGTGTCATTAATGTTTTACTGTGTCTTGGTTCCTAAGATATGAGACTTATATTTTTTTCACTCAAGAAATGCTTAATTTGATTATTGTCAAAAGTTATCAATGAGTATAGTGATAAATGCAATAGTTGGTTGAACATGATTTGTGCTGGAATAGATAGTTAGTCAAACGATTATCATTGCCCCTCTTAATTGAGTGATGATATTAGCGGGCCCCTTGATAAAGTAAAATTATAATGTGCACAATATAACTTGAGTTAAGTTACATAGTTATAATTAGCTTAGAGAGATCAAGAAATGAATATAATACAAAGGTGACACATTTCTACTTTGTATATATTCTTAATATTATGAGGCAAGGGGTGGACACAAGTGATACACTTACATCACTAAATGGATCGTGTTTAGTTCGTGTGAAAAAAGACATCTATGCTAATTGGGTAACTACAATGCGTAGCTAGATACCGCTTATAGTTTGGGATATTGAGTGTTTAATATCGTTGTCAATTTGGCTTAGATCCTCCTATAGGTCACACCACAAAACTGAGAAACAAGAAGCTTGATTTTGAGTTCATATGATGTGTCGGGTTTCATGTGAAATAGAGACACATGTGGTGAATGAATAAAATCAATATGTCATGAGAATTGACATAATTAGAATCATAATAAATTCACATAAGGTGTATATATTATGGGGTATAATAATTTAATATTACATATGAGAATATATTACATAAGATATGAATTTGCTAAAACCCCAAAAGATCAAATTTTGATGGAAATAAATTCAAAATTTGACAAAGGCAAAATCAGGATCAAACACGGTAAACCGTTTAGGGTTCGGTCGACCAAGGTATCTAATGAGCGGTCTACCAAATGGGGAACGGGTAAACACAATTGGTTGACCGAAATTGTCTGGAGTGCCTGGACAATTGAGTTCGGTCAACCGAGCGTGAACGGTCAACCGAGAGAAAATATCCAGGAGATATCTTGGGCTATTTTCGGTAGACCGAAGGTGACACGGTCGTCCGATGAATATTCGTCAGGAGAAATTTTGGTGAGTCAACGGTCGACTGGAGCAAGACGCGGATCGTCCGAATTTTTCAGAGAATTTTTCTCATGCATATTCGGTCGACCGTCTAGCTCACGGTCCACCGAACATGTGTTAAAATCGAATGGTTCGGTTAACCAAGAAGAATTCTCTGTCAACCGAACAACACGATTTTTTCCCTAATTATTAAGAGAATAATTATATCATGTGTTGGATTAATTTCAGATTTAAACAAACGTTTTTTAGGTTGCTTATGTGGCAATTTGAGATTAATTTTAGGAGAGAATAAACAAGATATCATGACTAAAGAATAGTTCTTGATAAAGATGTTTTGGGAGCCTATAAAAGGACACATCATCTTACTTGTTTAGGTTAATGCAAAAATTCTCTCTCTCATTAATCTCTCCCTTAATTACCACGAAAATCTCTTAATAGTTTTAAGTTTTGGAGATAGAAATCTCAGGAGCTTAAAGAGGGGTTATTAGCTAGATTCTAAGCCTAATTAGACATTGATTGGCTAGCTTCTTTCTCTCTAATCTTGTTTAGAGTTTGGTGAACACTTGGAGGCGAATCAGTAGGCGATTCGACGAGCAACGGAACTCCGGATCTTCTGAAAGGTTTTAGAGAACATTTGGGTATGATCCTCTATCTTTTGTTTATTTTAATATATGTAGGAATGCATGATATTAGAATAAACAAATACATGTACGTAAAATCAATGAAAATATGAAATCGATCTTGTATGTTTGTATTAAAAAATTTAAAATATATACATACATAGGGACACGAAATCCTACAATATTTTCCTCTTTTCTGCCCGTATTGGAGCGGAAAATCATTAAGTCAGGCTATACTCGTTCATGTATGTCGGCTATTCAGAGCGAGGAACGACTTCATTCCATCCGTAGACGGTTAGATCAGATGATTGCATCGCAGGTATGAAACTCTATACCATTCACGTTTATTTAATTATTATTATTATTATTATTAACGTGTAAACGCTTAGGTGGAGTGATTGCTCTATGGTCCTGAGCCTACTGCAACTGTACCGAAGACTTTATTGATGATCGTTATTTGTTATCGGGATATCATGGAGTCTTATTTGCCTAATTGCGTCTTGCGTCAGTTAGGATACGTTCAGATTATCCCGGTTGAGATCCCAACGCCAGAGCATGCAGTGCGATCTACGATTGTGACGACGTACGACGTCAGGTACAACGCTTCGACGACGGAATCGATTTGGAGTACATTTCCGAGAGGAGGCTGACTTAACCGTGGCAATCTCACATGTAGCCGCGACCCCTCTACTTGTCATGCAGATTATTTAGATTGGTTTGGTAGGTACTCACATCCATCTCTCGTGCGCGGTACTGCCCCGAGACCTGAGAGACCACTGGATAGGACATGTGACGATGCGGTAGGTTTTTTAAATTATTTCCTTTTGTAATGTATATTATGTTTTCTTATTAATGTACACTAATTTTGATGTTATATACAGTGGATGAGTAGGGTGATACTGCTTGTGCAGCTGTTTTTGGATTATAGGGACAAATGCTGAAGGAGGATACTAGATCTGCATGTGTAGGTTGGAACAGTCAGTTGGGCATTTCCAACCACGATTCAGATGATGAGTTGTAGTCGGCTTATACATTATTTACTTTATTATCTGTTGAACTCTTATTATTTGTATTTGTGTTTGCTTACTTGTTGTACTCTTATTATTTATTTCTGATGAACATATCTTCTCCCTATTTGCTATATTCGATGCATTTTAAATTTGAAATTTGATAAAAAACACGACAAGAAAGCAACAAAAACATATTACACATTAAAAGCACCGTAATTTCACCAATACATAATAAATTACAATCAAAATCTACTACGTAACTTGATGGGAATTTAATTTATCCCGCAAGTGCACGACGTCAATGAAGACGTGGCAAGTACGGGTCGAACACAAGGAGGGAGATATATTGTTATTTGTGTGATTTTCGAGTTAAGGGAAGAAATAGAGAGAAAACATAATTTTGGTTTGAGATTTTTGGTTTTTGATTTCTAAGGCAAGAACAACAAAAACAAATTAAGAATAAAGCAAAGAAGGGTGAGAGTCCAGCAGGTGGAGGTTTAGATGTCGGGTTTTGTTTAGAGAAATCAGAAACTTATAATAAATCATATTAGTTATAAAGCATTACATGATAAATGATTTAACACAAACTCAAGTAATCAAAATATCCTAGCACGAAATTAGAATAATAACCTCATTCTTCTTCTTATCACCCTAAATCCATCACCCCCACCCTTTGGAGAGAGTTAGAAACTCGTGGATAGAGGGAATGAGAAGGGGTCCTAGAGAAATTACAAAAGAAACTAAAAACACAAGATAAAACAACAAAACTTTACTACTAAATTATGGAATAAAAATAAGAACATCCTCTACAACATCGCTTCGGGGCTATTTATAGCCGATACAAGGGACCTAGGTATAAAATAGGAAAGTACACGTGGCGAGATACGACTGGGAAAAATCCGAAGCCACGGATCCACAAGGGGGTGGCGTTTCCGCCGCACATTACATGTGATGTGCAGCACACTCGCCTCAAGAATGTGTCTGATTCGATCCGGATTTTTCCTGCGTGTTTATGGTATGATTTAAATGTCCTTTGCGCATCCAGATGATTTCTTTCCTTTCTTTTGAGCTCCGAATTAATTCTTTGTATATTTGGAGAACCAAATTGATTTTTTAGAACTTCTCCAAAATAGTATTTTGGTCCTTGCAGTCGGGTCCTTGTCTTTTTGCAATTAAGTCCCTGACTACTTTTGTGCTTAAGTCCTTGGCCTTTTTGTAATTAGGTCTTTGAATGCTTTTATGCTTGGATGGATTTCCGTTTGAATCCCGATAATCTTGAACTTGGTCTTTATGACAGGAATGAGTCTCTTGCACGCATTTATGCTCGGGATATGTGTAATTTGCATTCAGGTCCCTGTATTCTGTAAATAAGACTAAACACATACCTTAGTAGCATTTATTGATATAAAATTAATCTAAATGAAAGACATATGATGCAATGTATGCAATGCATCATAACTGGTCTCAATATGCTCTCCTACTTTCATACTCCACCTCCCATCCAAGAACACTCTCGTCTCGCATTTGAAACCACAGGATCGCTATAGGAGGTACTGGAAATCTCTCAGTTAATTCTAAGCGAATGTAATGTTTGTAACTCCTTAACTGAGCAATAATAAACTCTCTGCTTGGCTTCGTCATGGTAGACGGACTCTCCCAAGGTAGTACTGTAATATACGGGTACAACAAACCATCCGTTCCCACGTAGAAAGACATAACTGCACATTTGTAAAAATTGACAATCGGAAACAAGTCGCATCAAATCTCCTTATTGTGACCCTCACCACAAGGTCCTCCACCCCAATCAATTCGTTGATGAGCTTGTACCACACCTTCATAATAAACGTGCTCATAAATGGGATGTGCTCCTGTCTCATTAGAAATCGCACAACGAACGTAAAACCAATTGTCTTGACCACCATGGAAAGCACCGGTAACACATCGAATCAACAGTTGCCATCAACACGTACATCATTCCACCTCTCCAGAAATGGTAAGATGATTCCTGGAAGTCTATCAACATATGGGAAGTTATCGACGTCAATCTGTCAGATACTACAATACGAAAAAATAGCAAACTTATATATAATAACTGGAAGAACATGTTTATTGAAAAACAACAACGAAGTAATAATAATAACAACAAACATGTCGTCATACCAGATCATGTACTCATGTTTACGGACGATGGAAACGAACTAGAAGATCGACCACGCCCCTTGCTCTGACTACTAGAAGATCGACCATGACTTCACTCAGCATACTCAAAGGCACTCGGGTCCCGACGTGTTGACTTTCCCCTTGGTTGACCTCATACCTTAGTATTTTTTGCGGACTTTAAATAGTTCGATTGATCAGGGTGTAACTACGCGTATAAAATACGAGAGACACTACGAATTACTGTAGGGTCGTTCCCCGAGATCTCATCAACGAGGTTCAAAAAATGCTCGACGTCTTGTGATGACTAATCCACAAACTCTGGCATGTCGAATCCTTCTCTAATGACAAGTATTTTCCAGAATGGATGAATTTGCTCTAAATAAATTCTTTCGCCTGACTCAATACAACCGTGGATGGTACATGCACAAGGAATCTCATGTGATGTCAGAAAAGCACACCTACAACGATATTCAACTTGATTGCTTAAGTCCTGCATTCTCTTCAACTCCTCAATCAATAACGACAATCAATGATGCAAAATTCAACCATTTATATGCTGATACAAAACATTTCTGTAGTTAGTTAAATTTTGACTTCTTGACTCTTCAAGAAAGTTTCGAATATTCGTCAGTTGAATTTCAATATCCGCGTTTACGTGGTCGAAAAGAGTGTCTAGAGCTGCAGTCGATGCAGTGATACACTCTTTTAGAGTCGAATGAGCGCTTTCGACCATACAGTTCGTAGTGTTGCCGAAATGAAGGACTTTGTTCGTCCAATTCAACACAAACTTTTCTTTATGCACTAACCACGTGTCGTCCAGATACTCAGTGATAGTTGGCCAAGCCTTAGAAAAATCTTTCAGATTACGGACAACTCTATTATAATCGGGTTCTGAGGTAGAAAACATGATTTCCCTTCACTTTCCACACTTCAAAGTCTCTGCAAACTGCTTGTTCTTGCCGAACGTGTGATATGCGTAGTTGTATACGTCTTTGTTGATATGTCATGTGCAAAATAAATGAGCAGAGTCAGGAAAAACCTCTCTTACTGGTCGCATAAGCCCTAACTCTCGGTATGTTATTATTGCAGTCGGACTGACAATACCCAATAACAGATCTCGCAACTTCTCCAACACCCACCGGTAACTAGACTCGGTCTCATCATTCATAATCGCATAGCCGACGAGGAAGTTCATGTTTGTTGGTGTCACCCCAACCATCTCGAACAAAGACATCTTGTACTTGTTCGTTTTGTAGTACGTCGAATCCATGTAGATAACGAAAGGACATGTGCGCAACAACTGAACTGACGTCGGATGTGCCAAAAATGCATGAGTGACGACATTAGTTTCTTCATCGGCCATAATCCAATGTAAGTACTGATACTGCACTGCCTGATGCAGAAACTGCTGAGCGGGATTTCTGTCTTCAGATTTCATCCTCCTCATGTACTCTCTGAAGTTATATGTGTCTCTGATTTGGATTATCCTCTGCGAATTTCTCCTTTACCGCCAACAAGATGTTACGTGGTTTCACTTGTGCCTCAATCATATCACTAACAATTTTCTTGGTCGCAGGACTAAGACCGCTGATCTATTGGTGACCCTCTGGATAAACTGCAAGTCTGTGGTTGTGCTGACCATGAGTACTATTAGAAACTACGACCCATCCATCACGCTCCCCTCGCTCGATCACCTTTATCAAAAAAACGACAACCGTAACTATTTCTTTTCGTACTGCAATATCCATATCCTGAGAATCCATTTCATTTCTGCGATCGCAACTCAGATAACAATTCATCCGATTATCTGTTTGTGATTTATAGGATAATATTACAAAAAAGACTCCGATGACAACTTGTTTCGCTCATTTATCCATGTCATCAATTGTTGGAAATACTTTTGGACTTACAAAAAGTTAACTGTAATCTATTTTATCACCACCAAAATCTTGCAATGGAACCTGAAATAATTTAAAATAAAAAAATATTTTTTTGGGTGTCTGGCTAGGGGACCTCCTTGCGCCTTGGGGGACGTCACTCCCATGGGGAGGCACCCTGCCTAGATGCCCCCACCATGGGGCTGCGGCTTAGACAGACGTTCGTGACGATTTTTCACCGGATCCCGACGTTTCACCAGACATTTTCGTGGTGTTGATACTGGTAAAGTGAGGAAAACTTAGACAGAAGCCTTTAGTTTAAGGGACAAGAGAAAATGAGTATTAAATAGATTGTGAAAGACAAAATGATAATTAGACAGATGATTTAAGTAAAAATTGGGCGACAAATAGTAATTCCTTTTTTTTATTACATTTTCACATATCATAAGGAAAGGAGAGGAATCCCACTGGACTGTATCGCAATTACGAATTCTAAATAGTGGTTTTACAAACACACTGGACTTTTCTGCTACTTTGAAAATCTTCAACTTTTCTACTGTTTCCAGCGGCAGAGAGTGAGAGAGAGGAAATGGGCGACGAAGTGGCGGCGATCGCCGACGAGCTATACCTCATCCGAGATACATTCTTCTCCGACGAGAAGGCCTCCAAGATGAAGTCCCTCTCCGATCGCGGCCTCCTTCTCCTCGATTCTGTCCCCCAAGGTTGGTTGGCTGGTTTGTAAAAATAAAAATAAAAATCCCATCTTGATTATTGATTTTCTAGTCAGAGCAAAGGGTGTCGCCTCTACAGCGCGCCAGGTTGGAGTACTTGCGGGGTAAACTGCTTGACGTCTTCCCCGACTACTCCAACCAAGCCGAACATCACCTCTCCAAAGCGGTATTATTATTATTATTATGTCTTCTTCTTCTTCTAAACAACAAAAGGTGCAATTTTGATTGATTTGGTGATGCAACTTGCAGGTGAAGCTCAACCCTTCTCTTGGAGATGCTTGACTTTGTTTGGGTAATTGCATTTAGAAGAAGGGAGATTTCACTTCTGCCAATAATTGTTTCTCTCTCGCTCTCACTAAGCTGGTACCTACTGCTCCTCAATTCCCTTTCCATCTGCCTCTATCACTTGCTACTGCTAAGTGCTAATGTCTGTCTTTCTTTTTTTTCGTGTAGGGTCCTAACAAGTACATACTGTGTCAGCTATCAATGCTTCAAAGACAATTGGCCCAAGGCATTCCTTCTTTACTCATACTGCTTTTACTTCATCTTATGCTCTTCAACTAAGTAGTGTAGTCCCCAATCTTCACGTTTTTATTAAATTGCATAAATATAGGAACTGACAATCAAGCACAATCAGTAGAAGAAAGCATCCGTTATGCAAAGGAAGCCATATCTCTGGATGTCAAATATGGATACTCTTGGTGTAACTACCATCTTTCTTTTTTCCTTTCAATGATTCATCAAATTCTTGATGGATTCCTTACTTCTCTAAGCTTTTGTTTTCTTTAACATTTTTTTTAAATTGATTGGTGTATGATAATCAGATAATCTTGGAAACGCTTGCCTTACAAACTTTTTTGTAACTGGAGCGTGGGACAAAAACAAGCTTTTGCAGTCATTAAAAGCTTATCAGAATTCTGTAAGTCCATGGGAGGTCATTCTTCTTAATATATAAAGCCATAAGCTCTTGGTGCCTTGTTTTTCACCAGCATCCAAAGGGTATAGTTTTTTATTTTCTCTGAAGAATGTTTCATGTCCTGAACAATGATTGCATTTCAGGAGAAAGATGAGCGCATGAAATCAAATCCAGATCTTTACTTCAATTGTGCCACGGTAGGTCATTTGATGGGAACTTGTTGTAGCTGCTAGTTTCTTCATGTCCACTTCTGTTCATATTAATATTTCCCCGGTAGGCCAACAAATATCTAGAAAACTATGAAAGGGCCCTTTCTGGATTTGAAGCTGCGGCGTCGAAGGATCCTGGTCTTAATGCTAATGTGGAAGTCAAAAACATTCTTAGCCTTCTTGACAAGCTAGATTATTCAATTAAGGTAATTCTTTTATCCCTTTTGAGAAAATTATGTATTAACTGCAGTCCTTGATAATAGAGACGTAGCGATTGAGATACAAGTTCCCAGACATTTTCTTATCTCATCCCAAAAACTGGTGTTGATGTTTTTATTTACAAATATAAGCATTATTGTTACACTTTCTGTCTTATTTACCACATCCACTAATCTTTGTCTACAAAATCTACCTTTCGCTGCTTCTACTTCTCTGCCAGATTAATCCTTTAATGTCATTGATCATCATATAATCATATAAATATAACTGTTAGATAAATCGGTCATCATAAAAATATATGTGACGTATGCTTCTATGATTATGATTATCCAACTAACCATTAGTACTCCAAAACACTACCTAATTATTGTTTTTTAGGCTGTTACAACCTCCCATAAACACGTATGAGTTGGAAAGTTGGCGGTGCCTTTTTAACTATGGAGCATATCTAGTAGGCATTTTTATGATTTTGAAGCGAGTCAACTGTAGCTTAATGAGACTTAATCTTTTGTTTTATCATTATTGGATTGATATCCAACCACTCATTTTGAAGCCCTAATTTATTGATTCTAGCTTGATATATAATACCAAGAATAAGATCCATTACACTTCATGAAGAATATGTTACGATGTGGTGGTTTCTTTGTCCTGTTGAAAATTCTTACACTTTGTTGTTTTATGATTCCCTTCACAAATTAAAAGGTTCTTTAGCGATTTATGGCATGTGTATCAGGGGCAAGCCAAATCCAAACGCTTGGCATCGCTAGCATCTTCCTTAAATGAAGTTAGTTGTAAGTTTGCCCTTGTTTCTGATGTATGTGAACTTTTAAAAACAGAATTCTCTTACTACCTGTTACTAATCAACTCTGCATTATGAAGTGAACACGTCACACAAAAAAGCCAATGTCGCTGTCCTACAAGAAGGGTTGAATCGAACAGTAGCAGTTATTGGGAAAGTTTTCCTCTTCGTCAAACATGAAAATGTTTCTCCCTTGTAAGTGTCCTTGTATTTCTATTCATCAAAGTTTACATATTCACCCAATCTATTGCTTTCCAGGTTTTGCATGCTTCATTTTCCTATTTTCTGACAATAAATATTACTTCGTTGATGTGTTTTATGTTGGTAACCAAATATCACAATCTTTTAAAGCACGTAGCAGTAGAAACGAACATAGTCACGCTTTATTCCTCTGAAAAAGTTGTGACATAGATATCTACATATTTATGTATTTATTGATATGAAAAATTGTAATGGAGGGGAAGTTGTGGACAACTGCTGTAGGTGATAGTATTATATTGCAGGTACTATGTAATTTGTGACTCGGATCAGACTTGCTTCATTCTCACAGTTTATGGATTACACAGCAACGCGGTTAGTATTGCTTTTAATTCTGTACCTTTTGTTTTTCGGTCTTTCAATCCTTCTTACTATTAATTTTTTCTTTAAAATTTGAGGATAAACTCAGGTCCATGTAAAGTTTTATGCCATTTTAAACATCCAATGTTTAAGTGGTTCAAATATATGTTGCGACTAATAACTATACCTGTAGTTCTAAATGTTTGTTCTTTTATTTCTTCTTATTATTTTGTCTTGGAGAATATCAACTTGAGTACATCAGCAATAGATTATCGTTGAGGGTGTTTTCCCCCTTTACTGATTACTTAGTGTTATTGTGTCTAGATTAAAGAAGGAGACAGAGTGATACTTCTTGATCCTTGCTGTTGCATGAATGATTTTTCTTGGAAAGGGAAGGTATGGTCGTAGAGGTTTCCTCTTCTTTTTTCTTTCTGTCTTCTTTCCTAAAGGGTTGTCTAGTTGACGCCACCGAGTATTTCTATGTTCCTAATATCGTTGTCTAGACATGGTTATCCAATCTTACTTCTTGATGAATGTTTTAAAATCAATAGCAGTGGATAGTTTTTTTTTGTAAAAATAAACTAAGCCAAAGCGTCTGAACCTCCCTTTTTCTATGTTATGTTTGTCAGAGGTACAAGTTCAGTTCAGTTAGGGTGGATTTCATGGAACAAATTCTTGTGAATGGAAAATCACCGGCTCCTCAACATGTAGTTCAATCTTCCATTTGTGCGCAACACAAACCTTGACGACTTCATTCCAACGTCAAGCTCCAAGTTCGAGAAAGAAACCGTTCAGTCTGCAATATTATTACTCCACGTTCTGTATTCGCTTCTGACCTGTCAAGTTACTGCCATACATTTACCATCCAAGACCTGTTCCTTGGAAGCATGCTTTTGGTAGCCCAAGTCCTTGTAAGTGAAGAAGATGCCATTGTGTTTTCTCAACTAAAATTTAGTCGAGTGTGTGTAGATGGTAGCGATTGTATCATGTTTTGTGCTTGTATTTGAATGTCTATATATGCCTTTGTTGGTGTGCTTCGTATATCAAGGAAATTATGTTTGTTATGATAACTTTTCTTATTATTAATTATGACACCGTAAGTGGTTTGGAATTTCGGATGAACAGCTAGGGGTGCTGGCACGATCTGGCCCGGCACGGTGACCGGTACTTGTCCAAACATGTCGTGCCCGCCCGATCCGGTCCAATTCGAAGGTCTATCAACAACAGCTACCCTTATTTTATTATTGATAACTCTTTGTCTCTTCTGTCGTGATCACATGGTCAGCATGGTTATGATACAAGATAAGAATAAATTTTTGATGTGGTGGTGGCCAATCAATCAAAATATCACATGCAGAAGGTAGCAAAACTTTGAGGTTAACAATAACTAGTTGGTGAGTTGACTGAGTGTTCAACCCTTTGCCATTGCCATTCCTCCATAATGGATTTGGATTTAGTAAAATATCAACAAAGTCCGTGGATGATATTTTTTCGACGTTTATATTTGGACTGAGTAATGTAGTATTGTTGTATATAAATACTTTTGGTTCGTTATAAATACGGTATCTAATTGATTAGTAGAGGAGGTGCCTTTTTTATTATAGAATATTGATTGCATTAGTTTAGAAAAATAAAAGGGGTCTAGGACCCCAACACGATGAGGGTGATTTTTCAACATTGCAACTCCCATATAATATAAAATGTGAAATATCTATATATATGTAGGTATGTATATTTGTATTATTAAAAAAAGAAAAGGAAAGGAGAAGTTGCTGTAGTGAAGTGCAGTGCAATATAAAAGAAGAGGTGGAAAGCAAAAGGACTCACTAGTAATATATATATATATATATATATATATATATATATATATATATATATATATATAGAGTAAGGTTAGAATGAGCCCGGGGCTCATTTGGGTTAAATGAGCTCCTTAAGATCTAACTGTTCATTTTAATCTTAATGGTGAAGGATGTTTTCCTTTAAGTAAGGGTATTAAAGTAAATTCGTTGGTCTTCCCAAACCCTTCAATCAAAGTTATTGGTATTCCCAATTCGTTGCTCTTCCCAAATCCGCACGAGAAAACCCAATTTCTTCCTTCTATTTTCGTCACCCCTTTCTCCTCCCCCTCCAAACCGTTATTGTCAATCAATATCACGGATTGTTCGATACATCTTGCTTTTGTTTGGTTTGTTTTTCCAACTCTAATCGTTTTTTTGGGTTTTTTATCCTGATTTCAGTTCTTGTTGGTTTTAGTTTTTTTTGCAACTGATTTCGTTCTTCGATACATCTTTCCATAGATTTCGAAGTGGCTTAGTTTTTCCTTCTCCATTTCGTTTTTTTCGTTTTTTTGCTCGTGAATTCTGTTTTGTTTTTTTGAGATTTTTGCTGTTGATTCGATTTTGACTTGGTTTTTGGATGCTGATTTTCGTTTTTATTTTTTATTTTTTATTATTTTTTTGCTGCTGATTCGATTTTGACTTGGTGTTTGGATGGTGATTTTCGTTTTTATTTAAAATACTATTTGTTTTCAGAGGGCAAAAATCCAAAATATGGAAATTGTTGAAAGAAATCCAACCTCTTGGAAGTCCGGAGAAATCCAATCAGGTCTACTGGAAAATGGGGTAAGTTTGTTTTTTTATTACTTTTGATAGCAGATTTCACTTTGGAAACTGTGATCTAAACCAAAAATTATTTAAAATCGGAAATAATTTTAGGTTTGTAACGGGAACATCGTAATAGTAGCAGCAATATAAATATGACTACTGTAATATAATATTGAAAACTGTAATATTGATGAGTTGATATGTAATATTAAATTGATACCCGTAATAATGACCATTTACTTGAACCTAAAATATCTCTTTTGTACTGGTAATATAGTGAAGTAATATGGATTTGACAATCTAATATTGTTATATCATTATGAAAGCAGTAATATTGTACACCTAATTGTGCAACGTTTAGGATAATTTAAATTGCAGAATGAGGTTGAGGAATGCAATCAAAGCAGTAATATCATTATGAAAGTAGTAATATTGTACACCTAATCTGCAACTGAGTTGGTGGAACAGAAATTAGAATTTGCTCTGTTAGAAACCAAAAATGCAGTCAAAGAAATCCATGAGGATGATAAGCAAAAATCTGGAACATGTCAAAGGGAAATACTAGTTCATCAGCCAGATAAAGCGAAAACAAAAGGGAGCGGCAGAGGTGGAAGACCAAAATTTAGTAGTAATCGCATTCAATCAAATCTTGAGAAAAAACAAGCAAGAGTCTTAGACAATGTAAAACGTGCATGCAATATTCGGACCACGACTCAAGAACTTGTCCTACTAAAAGGCAATAAGAAATCGTGAGTAGTTAATCTTCTTATTCAATATGAATTATACATGATAATTGTCTTATGTTTTTGTTTGGGATTGCAGAGTTACAACTAAAGATACAAATAAATGACACGAATGACTTGCAAGGAAGCTTAATATTCATGGACAAGATATACATGTGAATGATGCCCTACAGGAATATACATCATTTTTTTTAAAGTTTTGATATACATACTCTAGTATATACTCTCTTTATTGCGTAATATTTTTGGGTTTGTACCAAGACATGGTGATATTACATTGCAGGAATATTTTGGCAGGAATATTTTTTAACTATACTTGATAGTTGTAATATTACATTGCTAACTGTAATATTGAGGTTTACTAGTAACATTTATTTTCAAAATGTAAAATTAAAATATTTTTACAATAACCAATTGGAATATGAAAGTGTATTAATAATTTTCTAGACGTATGATCCTTAATTAATTTTACCCAAATAATTTTATTAATAATTTTAGGTTTATTAACATTTTATGTTTTGTTCATCAAAATGGTTAATGAGTACCGCCTATATACCTAGTCTGATTGTATATTGTAGCTGTAATATGACGATACCAACTGTAATATCAGGAGGCTGCTGTAATATACTATACAAACCGTAACAATACGCAAAATCAATATGTAATATTAATTTGCGCGATGTAATAATAGTCCTGCCCAATTAAAAGAATGGATGCCTGATAATGTGTAAGATTTAATGTAGATCTTAAGGTAATTGAAGGTTTAGAAAAGTTTTAACATAAAGTGATTGTATATTGTAACTGTAATATGACGATAACAACTGTAACATCAGGAGGCTGCTGTAATATAACTATACAAACCGTAATATTAAAAGAGTATTAACCTTAACAATACGCAATATCAATATGTAATATTAATTTGCGCGATGTAATATTAGTCCTGCCCAATTAAAAAAATGGATGCCTGATAATGTGTAAGATGTAATGGGGATCTTAAGATAATTGAAGGTTTAGAAAAGTTTTAACAATAAGAAGTACAACATGTGTTATTAAATTTCTATGAATAGAGTATATCTATTAGCTGTAATATTACTGAAAATAATATATCCTATTACTTAGTTGAATATGTTAACTTCTGTTCAACACAAAGTTGATGAGAACTGGTTATGTACCTTGTTTGATTGAAAAAAAGAAGCTGTACAATTATGGTAAGAAGTGTAAAATCGACAAGATGCTGTAATAATATTAGTCAAAACGTAATATTAGAGGGGTACTTGGCTAGGCATAAGTAATAGTAACTGTAAATATTCACATACATACAACAGTTGCATGCAATTGTAATGTTGTACATTTGAAAAAGTTCGTGGAATCCCAAAAAAATATTCCTAGAATCTAATCGGAACATGTTCCACGAAGTATCATAGCAACGTATTCAGCACGAATCCGAGCCATATCTTCTTCTCCAAAATCAAAAACATCTTTTCCTTCAGAGAGATATTCTGCAAACTTCAATACATACAAACCGCAATTCAAACTGGTTGCTGATTGCTGGGGGCAAGGAACATGTTCTACTTCCCAAGTCTTCATATTATCAAAATTGTGCGTCATTTCAAAGTACTTAGTCACCCACTTGGACTGCAAAACAAACAAACCAACTGAAAATTAGTGACAATAAACAATAAATCCATGTGTATTATAACTCAAGAACAGGAAACAACATACCCACTGAAGAACTCTTGCTTTAGATTTAGCGGAATTATAAGAGTTGTACGATCGGAATCGACTTTGTTGAAAATTGATGACAAAAAGATGTCAGTGGCTACCCGTGTGCAAAATCATGAAATAGTAATTAACTATACCCATAATATAACTTGGACAATCGAAACAATGACAAAGGTTTTTCTTCATTTCATCAGTAAGGACATCTGGACATGAATGCAACTTTATCTACATTGAAATTGGATCAAAACAAAGTATCAACAACTAATCCTTAGAAGGAACCAAAGAAAGAATATTAAACAACCAATCCAACAAGAAAGGAGAACTAACCTGAGGGTAAACATAAGAGAATATACAATATAAACCAGCACGATCTCCAGCTTTAGCTTTGGTATCCAGCAGCTCAAATGTCACTTCTAATACCTAAAAGGTGGGACAATTAACAATGCTTGCAAAAAAAAATTGCAAACAAATAATTTCACTTACATCACCAGAAACCATTTTTCCATCCAACACATCAAGCAAATGTGATCCTATGCAAAATGTTTCTTAGTTGTTCTATAATTCCTTGCACTCCAACGTATATAGTATTGGTAAAATTATTTAAAATCGGAAATAAATTTAGGTTTGTAACGGGAACATCGTAATAGTAGCAGCAATATAAATATGACTACTGTAATATAATATTGAAAACTGTAATATTGAACACTTTTCCTGAAAACCGAAGTCAAATTAGCAACTAAATCCAACATGACCCTAAAAATCCAAAATTTCGATAAATCAAACCCGGAAACACCATTAGTCACGATCTAAATGCCAAGATACAACAAAACCCAAACCCTAACTAAGAGCCTCGGATGGGAACAGAACGGATCGGATCTGACGAAGAAGAGGTAGATCGGAACGAAGAAATCGAGATATGAGCGGAAGAGAGATTTACCTGAGGCAAAAAAATACAGAAATTAGAGGCAAAAAAACCCTGTGTTATAGGAATGATACAAATCCTACCTGTGGATTTCAGCGTTCCATCTCTCTCTTCATCCATTTCGGATTGGATTTTTCAGATATTTGTGTGGATTTGATGAGAGGTGTGGATACGGTTTAGGGAGAGGAAGGGAGGATTCGGGGGGAGATGATGGCTAGGTTTAGGGTTTAGGGCCAGATCGAAGGAGATGGAAACGTGGGAGAGAAGAATGGTTTCGTTGGAGGCGTGAGGGAGGGTGAGGATTTCGTGTGAATGGTAAAAAACCCTGACCAAAGGTAAAGTAAATACCGATCCTACCCTTCTACTACTAAAATTAACCAGAGCTTACTCTATACGTTGGATTTGTATTGCACGGTGGATGATTAAGGGGCTCACTTAAGCCTAATTGAGCCCCGGGCTCATTCTAAAATTTCTGTATATATATATATATATATATAGTTGGGCCTCTCCGTCTGTGGTGCCTCTCTCTCTCTCTGTGTGTGTGTTTATTTAGGATTAGGATTAAGAAGTTGCCCTGCCCTGCCCTCTTTCGATTCGATTCGATTCTTGGGCGTCTCTCCTCCTTTAATCCAAATCCAGATCCAAATCCAATCCCCGCTGGCGCTGGTAAGGTAAGTTGTTGGAATCTAGAATCCTCCTTGTGTTCTGTTTGTTGTATACTGTGAAATTCCACCGCAAAGTTGGTTGTTTTTGTGCGTTTTCTGTTAGATTATCGATCTGGTTGTTGCTGGTGCAGGGCAGGGGAGGGTCTGTTGTCCGGTCTATCAAACTTCAATCTTTGCATAAGGTAAGAAGTTCCTTGACCCTTTCCTTTACTCTTTTTTGCCGTTTGATAGTAGATTTAGACATCTAGTACTGTACATTCTTAGGAAAAGTTGAATACTTGGACGAACTAGATGACTCAGGCTGCCCCTGATACACATGCCATAAATCGCTAAACAACCTTTTAATTTGTATAGGGGATCATGTAAGAATTTTCAACAAGACAAACAAATCACTGCATCGTAACTTTTTCTTCATGAAGTGTAATGGATCTTATTCTTGGTATTATATATCAAGCTAGAATCAACTAATTACGGCTTCAAATGAGTGGTTGGATATCAATCCAATCATGATAAAACAAAAGGTGAAGCCTCATTAAGTTACAGTTGACTCGCTTCAAATCATAAAAATGGCTACTAGATATGCACAGTAGTTAAAAAGCACCACCAACTTTCCAACTGATACATGTTTATAGTAGGCTGCAACTGCCTAAAAGAACAATAATTAGGTAGTGTTTTTGACAATTCCATAATGTTTTACTTGTTAGGTCTATTCAATATATAAAAGTAATATTTTCCTCTTTTATATACTCTTGTCGTCAATTATTTGTAGAACTACAACAATCGATGACCAACACGACAATCTTATTTCGGTAGTTAATGTTCGATGTTAATTATCATGATTGTGAATAACTTTTGATTTATATAAATCATTATCTTTTAGAGCTCTACGGTTAAGGACCAAACACATCTTCCTTAAAACTTCCAAAAGACGAATACAATAATCAAGGAACAAAATGTTTCCACATCCAATTCATAATAATTGACATATAAAAGTAAAACTTTTAGAACACATTCCTTTCGTTTAATTGTAAACAGAAAAACCCCATAAAAATCAAATTGGGTAACACTCTCAATTCTCACTCTCTCTCATGAATATCTCTCTCCACGCTTTCACACACACTCTCTTATCCCTCTCTCTCTCTCTCTCTCTCTCTCTCCTTTCTCCCTCTCCACTTTTTCACTCTCTCTCATCCCGCTCTCTATTGAATCTTTCTCTCCACAAAATGCAATCTCTTTCTCTCTCATCACTCACTCTCTCATGAATCTCTCTGTCATCCCTCTTTCTCTCACTCGTGAATCTCTCTCTCCACTATTTAACTCTCTTTCATCTCGCTCTCTCTGTTGAATCTTTTTCTCCTTTCTTTTTCTCCACGAAATGCAATCTCTTTCTCTCTCATCGCTCTTTCTTTATCTCTCTCTCTCCTTTCTCCCTGTCCACTCTTTCATTTTCTCTCCTTTCTCTATCTCCAATCTTTCACTCTCTCTCCTTTCTCCCTCTCCAATCATTCACTCTCTCACATCCCTCTTTCTTTCTTTCTTTCTTTCTCTCTCTCTCTCTCTCTCTCATTTCTCCCTCTCCACTCTTTCACTCTCTCTAATCTTTCACTCTCTTGAATATCTTGAAAGGAAATTAAACCCCTGTAGAAAAAATACTACGAATCGAGTAGAGCCAAATACGCACAGCGGAAATCCATACACGTCTGAAAAACGATCGAAAATGCACACAACAAGCAAACCACACAAACACAAGGATTTAACGTGGAAACCCAAAATCGGGAAAAACCACGGGGCAAGCCGGCAAACCAATCCACTAATCAATCAACGGGATACAAGGGAGTTTTCTCTCTCGGATTTTGCCCAAAATCCAAGACACAATCTACAAATAGATTGATTGGGGAGATACAAATGTTACCTCTAGGGCTTAAGCAAACCCTAGGATTTCCACCTCAGAAGCTCTCCAAGACGAGGAGACGACGACTGGAACTCCAAAAGGAACCCGTAGGAAGAAACGACACCTCAATCAGACCAACACTCGACCCGGAATCACCAATTCTTTTCTCTCCTCCCAATCTCTCTCTTTCCGCCGGCACCAGAATCGAGACAAGATGGTTACTGTTCACGAACAGTAGAAAAACCCTCTTTCGTTTCTTTTGGGAATATTAAATGGGTGAATTGCGTTTCCAACCCAATCTTCTTGATAATTGCAATCAAGGACAACAGTTTTGGGTTTGATAAATCCAACAAATCTCCCCCTCAAACCCAACAACGAGGAAGATCACAATCATCACCAATAAGTGGAAATCCATACCCGCCAGCTGGCGGCAAATGTCATGTCTCTCCTTGGCTAAGGGCTTTGTCAACATGTCTGCAACATTATCATCGGTGTGAACCTTTTCGAGCTCAAGCAACTTCTTCTCAAGCACATCTCTGATCCAATGATATCTGACATCAATATGCTTCGACTTAGAATGCAAACTCGGATTTTTGCTCAAGTGGATGGCACTCTGATTGTCACAAAAAATAACATAATTTTTCTGCTCTAGTCCCAACTCCTCGATGAACCTCTTCATCCACAGCATCTCCTTGCAAGCTTCTGTAGTAGCAATATACTCAGCCTCTGTAGTAGAAAGAGAAACACACTTCTGCAACCTGGATTGCCAAGAGACAACTCCCCCTGCAAAAGTCAACACAAAACCGGAAGTGGATTTTTTGGTGTCGATATCTCTAGCCATATCTGCTTCTGTATATGCTGTCAACGCTGCTGGACCGCTTCCAAAGCTTAAACAAACTTTGGATGTCCCTCTCAAATATCGAAGAATCCACTTCACCGCTTCCCAATGCTCTCTACCTGGATTAGCAAGAAATCTGCTAGCAACTCCAACTGCATATGCAATATCCGGTCTCGTACACACCATAGCATACATCAAACAACCAACTGCTGAAGCATAAGGAACATTCTTCATTTCCCCCTTCTCATCATCCGACGATGGACACTTCTCAACACTCATCCTGAAGTGATCAGCTAATGGAGAACCAACTGGCTTAGCATTACTCATGCTGAATCTGTCGAGCACATTCTCGATATATTTTTCCTGTGACAACCACAACTTCTTTGCTTTCCTGTCACGAGTTATCTGCATGCCCAATATTTGCTTAGCCGCTCCCAAGTCTTTCATATCAAAAGACTCATTCAGTTCCTGCTTCAAACTATCAATAACAGACATATCTCGGCCTAGAATCAATATATCATCAACATAAAGCAAGAGAATAATAAAATCCTCACCAAACCTCTTCATGTAAACACAATGATCCGATGTTGTTCTAGTGTACCATTTCTCTGTCATAAAGGAATCAAACTTCTTGTACCACTGTCGTGGAGCTTGTTTCAGACCATACAAACTCTTCTTCAAACGACAAACAAGATTCTCTTTATTTTTGACTTTGAATCCCTCTGGTTGCTCCATATAAATTTCTTCATCTAAATCACCATGAAGAAAAGCAGTTTTCACATCCATCTGCTCAATCTCTAAATCCTGACAAGCAGCAAGACCTAAAGCAACTCGAATCGAGGTTATCTTCACCACCGGTGAGAAAATCTCAGTAAAATCAATTCCTTGCCTCTGACCGAAGCCTTTCACGACCAACCTTGCCTTGTACCTGGGTTGTGATTTACCTTCATGAGATTTCAACTTGAATACCCATTTATTCTTCAACAATTTCTTCCCCTTTGGCAACTCAACCAAGTCATACGTGTGATTTTTCTGCAAAGAGTCCATCTCTTCATGCATAGCAGACAACCAATACTTTTTATGGTCACTTTCAACAGCTTCCTGATAACACTCTGGATCACCTGCATCAGTAAGCATCACATATTCATCAGAAGGATACCTGCTCGAAGGTCGTCTGTTCCTGACTGGTCTCCCAACTGGAACCTCTCGGGAAAAATCTGTGGAAATCTCTGGCTCTGAGGTAACATTACTGCATCAACCTCAACTGGTACATGTGCATCACCTTCCTGCTGCAACTCATCAACTTGCACAGGAGCACGTGTAAGTGGGAACGAATTTAAATCAACCAAATCATGATGAACTTCTGATCCTGAATTCATCTTCGATTTCTGAATATCCTGAATGGTCTGATCTTCCACAAACACAACATCTCTGCTTCTGATTATTTTCTTCTCAACTGGATCATACAACTTGTATCCAAACTCATCCAGACCAAAACCAATAAAGATGCACTGTCGCGATTTCGAATTAAGCTTGGACCTGTCATCTTTGGGAATGTGCACAAAAACCTTACATCCAAACACACGCAAGTGGTCATAGGAAACATCTTTTCCTGTCCAAACTCTATTAGGAATATCAAAATCCAAAGGAACACAAGGAGTAAGATTAAGAATATGTACCACCGTACTCATTGCCTCAGCCCAGAACGACTTCGACAACTGCGCCTGCGAGAGCAAACATCTTACCCTTTCTATTAGTGTCATGTTCATCCTCTCAGCTATTCCATTCAACTGAGGTGTCTTCGGAGGTGTTCTCTGATGTCTAATCCCATGCTGTCTGCAATACTGTGCAAAACATCCAATATAGTCTCCACCATTATCAGTCCTGATGCATTTCAGTTTCTTTCCTGTCTGCCTCTCAACCAAGGCGTGAAACTCTCTAAATACACCTGCAACTTGATCTTTAGTTTTCAAGGTATATACCCAAATTTTCCTTGAAAAATCATCTATAAATGTGACAAAATAAATTGAACCACCAAGAGATTTTGTCTTCATAGGACCACAGACATCTGAATGCACAAGATCAAGCATACCTGACTTTCTCGAAGGAGGATAGCTCCTGAAAGCAACTCTATTCTGCTTTCCAGCTAGACAATGCGAACACTTCCTCAAAGCTGCATTTTTAATTCCTGGAAGAAGATTTTTGTTAGACAAAAAATTCAAACCTTTCTCACTAATATGACCAAGTCTCCGGTGCCACATCTCAACACTCTCTTCATCATCTACTGCACTAATTCTGTCCCCAGACACCTTAGCCTGCAGTATATATAATGAAGGATTTTTGCTCGCTCTAGCAATGACCATAGAACCCTTCGTGAGCTTCCACTGTCCATCCTTGAAGGTGCTACAATAACCTTCAGAATCAAGCACACCTGTAGAAATCAAATTCTAAAGAGTGGTTTTACAAACACACTGGACTTTTCTGCTACTTTGAAAATCTTCAACTTTTTTACTGTTTCCAGCGGCAGGGAGTGAGAGAGAGGAAATGGGCGACGAAGTGGCGGCGATCGCCGACGAGCTATACCTCATCCGAGATACATTCTTCTCCGACGAGAAGGCCTCCAAGCTGAAGTCCCTCTCCGATCGCGGCCTCCTTCTCCTCGATTCCGTCCCCCAAGGTTGGTTGGCTGGTTTGTAAAATAAAAATAAAAATCCCATCTTGATTATTGATTTTCTGGTCAGAGCAAAGGGTGTCGCCTCTACAGCGCGCCAGGTTGGAGTACTTGCGGGGTAAACTGCTTGACGTCTTCCCCGACTACTCCAACCAAGCCGAACATCACCTCTCCAAAGCGGTATTATTATCATTATTATTATTATTATTATTATTATTATATCTTCTTCTTCTAAACAACAAAAGGTGCAATTTTGATTGATTTGGTGATGCAACTTGCAGGTGAAGCTCAACCCTTCTCTTGGAGATGCTTGGCTTTGTTTGGGTAATTGCATTTGGAAGAAGGGAGATTTCACTTCTGCCAATAATTGTTTCTCTCTCGCTCTCACTAAGCTGGTACCTACTGCTCCTCAATTCCCTTTCCATCTGCCTCTATCACTTGCTACTGCTAAGTGCTAATGTCTGTCTTTTTTTTCTTCGTGTAGGGTCCTAACAAGTACATACTGTGTCAGCTATCAATGCTTCAAAGACAATTGGCCCAAGGCATTCCTTCTTTACTCATACTGCTTTTACTTCATCTTATGCTCTTCAACTAAGTAGTGTAGTCCCCAATCTTCACGTTTTTATTAAATTGCATAAATATAGGAACTGACAATAAGGCACAATCAGTAGAAGAAAGCATCCGTTATGCAAAGGAAGCCATATCTCTGGATGTCAAAGATGGATACTCTTGGTGTAACTACCATCTTTCTTTTTTCCTTTCAATGATTCATCAACTTCTTGATGGATTCCTTACTTCTCTAAGCTTTTGTTTTCTTTAACATTTTTTTATTAAAATTGATTGGTGTATGATAATCAGATAATCTTGGAAATGCTTGCCTTACAAACTTTTTTGTAACTGGAGCGTGGGACAAAAACAAGCTTTTGCAGTCATTAAAAGCTTATCAGAATTCTGTAAGTCCATGGGAGGTCATTCTTCTTAATATATAAAGCCATACGCTCTTGGTGCATTGTTTTTCACCAGCATCCAAAGGGTATAGTTTTTTATTTTCTCTGAAGAATGTTTCATATCCTGAACAATGATTGCATTTCAGGAGAAAGATGAGCGCATGAAATCAAATCCAGATCTTTACTTCAATTGTGCCACGGTAGGTCATTTGATGGGAACTTGTTGTAGCTGCTAGTTTCTTCATGTCCACTTCTGTTCATATTAATATTTTCCCCGGTAGGCCAACAAATATCTAGAAAACTATGAAAGGGCCCTTTCTGGATTTGAAGCTGCGGCGTCGAAGGATCCTGGTCTTAATGCTAATGTTGAAGTCAAAAACATTCTTAGCCTTCTTGACAAGCTAGATTATTCAATTAAGGTAATTCTTTTATCCCTTTTGAGAAAATTATGTATTAACTGCAGTCCTTGATAATAGAGACGTAGCGATTGAGATACAAGTTCCCAGACATTTTCTTATCTCATCCCAAAAACTGGTGTTGAGGTTTTTATTTACAAATATAAGCATTATTGTTACACTTTCTGTCTTATTTACCACATCCACTAATCTTTGTCTACAAAATCTACCTTTCGCTGCTTCTACTTCTCTGCCAGATTAATCCTTTAATGTCATTGATCATCATATAATCATATAAATATAAATGTTAGATAAATCGGTCATCATATAAATATATGTGATGTATGCTTCTATGATTATGATTATCCAACTAACCATTAGTACTCCAAAACACTATCTAATTATTGTTTTTTAGGCTGTTACAGCCTCCCATAAACACGTATGAGTTGGAAAGTTGGTGGTGCCTTTTTAACTATGGAGCATATCTAGTAGGTATTTTATGATTTTGAAGCGAGTCAACTGTAACTTAATCTTTTGTTTTATCATTATCGGATTGATATCCAACCACTCATTTTGAAGCCCTAATTCATTGATTCTAGCTTGATATATAATACCAAGAATAAGATCCATTACACTTCATGAAGAATATGTTACGATGTGGTGGTTTCTTTGTCCTGTTGAAAATTCTTACACTTTGTTGTTTTATGATTCTCTTCACAAATTAAAAGGTTGTTTAGCGATTTATGGCATGTGTATCAGGGGCAAGCCAAATTCAAACGCTTGGCATCACTAGCATCTTCCTTAAATGAAGTTAGTTGTAAGTTTGCCCTTGTTTCTGAAGTATGTGAACTTTTAAAAACAGAATTCTCTTACTACCTGTTACTAATCAACTCTGCATTATGAAGTGAACACGTCACACAAAAAAGCCAGTGTCGTTGTCCTACAAGAAGGGTTGAATCGAACAGTAGCAGTTATTGGGAAAGTTCTCCTCTTCGTCAAACATGAAAATGTTTCTCCCTTGTAAGTGTCCTTGTATTTCTATTCATCAAAGTTTACGTATTCACCCAATCTATTGCTTTCCAGGTTTTGCATGCTTCGTTTTCTTACTTTCTGACAATAAATATTACTTCATTGATGTGTTTTATGTTGGTAACCAAATATCACAATCTTTTAAAGCACGTAGCAGTAGAAACGAACATAGTCACTCTTTATTCCTCTGAAAAAGTTGTGACGTAGATATCTACATATTTATGTATTTATTGATATGAAAAATTGTAATGGAGGGGAAGTTGTGGACAACTGCTGTAGGTGATAGTATTATATTGCAGGTACTATGTAATTTGTGACTCGGATCAGACTTGCTTCATTCTCACAGTTTATGGATTACACAGCAACGCGGTTAGTATTGCTTTTAATTCTGTACCTTTTGTTTTTCGGTCTTTCAATCCTTCTTACTATTAATTTTTTCTTTAAAATTTGAGGATAAACTCAGGTCCATGTAAAGTTTTATGCCATTTTAAACATCCAATGTTTAAGTGGTTCAAATATATGTTGCGACTAATAACTATACCTGTAGTTCTAAATGTTTGTTCTTCTATTTCTTCTTATTATCTTGTCTTGGAGAATATCAACTTGAGTACATCAGCAATAGATTATCGTTGAGGGTGTTTTCCCCCTTTACTGATTACTTAGTGTTATTGTGTCTAGATTAAAGAAGGAGACAGAGTGATACTTCTTGATCCTTGCTGTTGCATGAATGATTTTTCTTGGAAAGGGAAGGTATGGTCGTAGAGGTTTCCTCTTCTTTCTTTTTTCTGTCTTCTTTCCTAAAGGGTTGTCTAGTTGACGCCACCGAGTATTTCTATGTTCCTAATATCGTTGTCTAGACATGGTTATCCAATCTTACTTCTTGATGAATGTTTTAAAATCAATAGCAGTGGATAGTTTTTTTTTTGTAAAAATAAACTAAGCCAAAGCGTCTGAACCTCCCTTTTTCTATGTTATGTTTGTCAGAGGTACACGTTCAGTTCAGTTAGGGTGGACTTCATGGAACAAATTCTTGTAAATGGAAAATCACCGGCTCCTCAACATGTAGTTCAGTCTTCCATTTGTGCGCAACACAAACCTTGACGACTTCATTCCAACGTCAAGCTCCAAGTTCGAGAAAGAAACCGTTCAGTCTGCAATATTATTACTCCATGTTCTGTAATCGCTTCTGACCTGTCAAGTTACTGCCATCCATTTACCATCCAAGACCTGTTCCTTGGAAGAATGCTTTTGGTAGCCCAAGTCCTTGGGAGTGAAGAAGATGCCATTGTGTTTTCTCAACTAAAATTTAGTCGAGTGTGTGTAGATGGTAGCGATTGTATCATGTTTTGTGCTTGTATTTGGATGTCTATATATGCCTTTGTTGGTGTGCTTCGTATATCAAGGAAATTATGTTTGTTATGATAACTTTTCTTATTATTAATTATGACACCGTAAGTGGTTTGGAATTTCGGATGAACATCTAGGGGTGCTGGCACGATCTGGCCCGGCACGGTGACCGGTACTTGTCCAAACAGGTCGTGCCCGCCCGATCCGGTCCAATTCCAAGGTCTATCAACAACAGCTACCCTTATTTTATTATTGATAACTCTTTGTCTCTTCTGTCGTGATCACATGGTCAGCATGGTTATGATACAAGATTAGAATAAATTTTTGATGTGGTGGTGGCCAATCAATCAAAATATCACATGCAGAAGGTAGCAAAACTTTGAGGTTAACAATAACTAGTGGGTGAGTTGACTGAGTTCAATTGTTCAACCCTTTGCCATTGCCATTCCTCCGTAATGGATTTGGATTTAGTAAAATATCAACAAAGTCCGTGGATGACATTTTTTCGTCGTATATATTTTGACTGAGTAATGTAGTATTGTTGTATATAAATACTTTTGGTTCGTTACATATTATACGGTATCTAATTGATTAATTGAGGAGGTGCCTTTTTTTATAGAATATTGATTGCATTAGTTTAGAAAAATAAAAGGGGTCTAGGACCCAACACGATGAGGGTGATTTTTCCAATATTGCAACTCCTATATAATATAAAATGTGAAATATCTATATATATGTAGGTATGTATATTTGTATTATTAAAAAAAGAAAAGAAAAGGAGAAGTTGCTGTACTGAAGTGCAATATAAAAGAAGAGGTGGAAAGCAAAAGGACTGACTAGTAATACATATATATATATAGTTGGGCCTCTCCGACTGTGGTGCCTCTCTCTCTCTCTGTGTGTTTATTTTGGATTAGGATTAAGAAGTTGCCCTGCCCTGCCCTCTTTCGATTCGATTCGATTCTTGGGCGTCTCTCCTCCTTTAATCCAAATCCAGATCCAAATCCAATCCCCGCTGGCGCTGGTAAGGTAAGTTGTTGGAATCTAGAATCCTCCTTGTGTTCTGTTTGTTGTATACTGTGAAATTCCACCGCAAAGTTGGTTGTTTTTGTGCGTTTTCTGTTAGATTATCGATCTGGTTGTTGCTGGTGCAGGGCAGGGGAGGGTCTGTTGTCCGGTCTATCAAACTTCAATCTTTGCATAAGGTAAGAAGTTCCTCGACCCTTTCCTTTACTCTTTTTCTTCTTCTTTCTCTTATTGTAATATCGATGTATATCTATTTAATAAATATGCCACTTCTAAAGAAGTACCAATTATACTTTCAAGGAGACTGTTATGATGGGGAATCTGTATCTCAGATTTGAATTTAGAGAGGATTATTTGTATTGAAAAATACTTGCACTTGAAAGAAATTTAACCAGCATTTCAAAATTTTCAGGAACGTGTAGAGATCTTCCACATCTCATGGTTAGGAATTGAGGATATGATGTTATCATAGTATTACTAATTACACTGATCATCTGATGTAATAGACTCGTGATATTATCCAACATCTCTTTGTTTAAGGGTAGATTTAGACATTTAGTACATTCTTGGGAAAAGTTGAATACTTGGACGAACTAGATGACTCCGGTTTCCCAAACCAATCCATGGTGAAAGTAAGACATATCTGCTATTGATGTTTGACAGTGGGAAAACTTTTCCGGTTTAAGATACAATTTTATTCCCTGGTTTTCTACAATATTTTTAACATTTTACTCACCCTTGTAGTAATCATTTAATCATAATAGAGTTACCAATGTGGATATGATTTACTCAAACAAACATCAAGAAACTGTTTAAACCTCCAAGATTGTCTTTTTCGGTCCTGCGGTGTGGCTTTTGTAAGATGAAAGGTTGTGACTTTTGCAAAACTAAATACCGATGACTATACAACTTGTGAGTTTATATCAACATCACTTTGGTTTTGGACCTGTGTTGTTTTTCTTGGTCTATTATTTATATTGAACACGGGTATCATTCGTTCAGATATTTTCTTGAACTTGTTTTCCATTTTATTATGGGTGCCACTGAAGAATCTATTTCGATAATTCAACAGTGAGATGTTTTAGTGCATTTTTGGCTTATTATTTAGTATATACTTTCTTTTTAATGTCTGCCTTTTTTTTGGTTTTGGTACTTTCTCATAGTTAATTTTGTCAGCCAAACCAAAACATAAAAAAGGCCAGCATGACTCCCAAGTACCACATTATCTCAACCACCTCAGGCTTCTAGCTATGGTGAAACATAATGACATCATGAAGTTGCCTTTTTATTCTGCAATAATCAACCATGTATCGTAGTTGCAAGGTGTTGAAGCTCATATCAATAAATACATAAATATGTAGATATCTACGTCACAACTTTTTCAGAGGAATAAAGCGTGATTATGTTCATTTCTACCGCTACGTGCTTTAAAAGATTGTGATATTGGTTACCAACATAAAACACATCAATGAAGTAATATTTATTGTCAGAAAGTAAGAAAATGAAGCATGCAAAACCTGGGAAGCAATAGATTGGGTGAATACGTAAACTTTGATGAATAGAAATACAAGGACACTTACAAGGGAGAAACATTTTCATGTTTGACGAAGAGAACTTTCCCAATAACTGCTACTGCTCGATTCAACCCTTCTTCTAGGACAGCGACACTGGCTTTTTTGTGTGACGTGTTCACTTCATAATGCAGAGTTGATTATTAACAGGTAGTAAGAGAATTGTGTTTTTAAAAGTTCACATACTTCAGAAACAAGGGCAAGCTTACAACTAACTTCATTTAAGGAAGATGCTAGCGATTCCAAGCGTTTGGATTTGGCTTGCCCCTGATACACATGCCATAAATCGCTAAAGAACCTTTTAATTTGTGAAGGGAATCATAAAACAACAAAGTGTAAGAATTTTCAACAGGACAAAGAAACCACCACATCGTAACATATTCTTCATGAAGTGTAATGGATCTTATTCTTGGTATTATATATCAAGCTAGAATCAATGAATTAGGGCTTCAAAATGAGTGGTTGGATATCAGTCCAATAATGATAAAACAAAAGATTAAGTCTCATTAAGTTACAGTTGACTCGCTTCAAAATCATAAAAATGCCTACTAGATATGCTCCATAGTTAAAAAGGCACCGGCAACTTTCAAACTCATACGTGTTTATGGGAGGCTGTAACAGCCTAAAAAACAATAATTAGGTAGTGTTTTGGAGCACTAATGGTTAGTTGGATAATCATAATCATAGAAGCATACATCACATATATTTATATGATGACCGATTTATCTAACAATTATATTTATATGATTATATGATGATCAATGACATTAAAGGATTAATCTGGCAGAGAAGTAGAAGCAGCGAAAGGTAGATTTTGTAGACAAAGATTAGTGGATGCGGTATATAAGACAGAAAGTGTAACAATAATGCTTATATTTGTAAATAAAAACCTCAACACCAGTTTTTGGGATGAGATAAGAAAATGTCTGGGAACTTGTATCTCAATCGCTACGTCTCTATTATCAAGGACTGCAGTTAATACATAATTTTCTCAAAAGGGATAAAAGAATTACCTTAATTGAATTATCTAGCTTGTCAAGAAGTCTAAGAATGTTTTTGACTTCCATCTTATCATTAAAGCAGGATCATTCGACGTCGCAACTTCAAATCCAGAAAGGGTCCTTTCATAGTTTTCTAGATATTTGTGTAGGATCGTTATGACTCCTAATTATCTAATCAATTTATTTAATCTGTACTTAATATGTAGCTTTAACGATAATTAAAAATTGTAGAGAAAAGATACGCAAATCACAATAGACGCAACAGTGATTTATAGAGGTTTGACACCCATACTCGTGTCATACTTCTCTTTTACAAGCTCCGCTCGATTCTACGAGCTCCGCTTACGTCTTCACTATTCGATCTCGTTCTGACCGAGATTAAGCCTTTACACCACGAACTTGCAAACAAATCCTCGTTGAGCTCGATTTTTTCCTCTCAATGTTTCGAGCTTTCACCAAAACTTTTACGACATTTGGCTTGACAAATAGAACGAGTGACAAACACTCTCTAACTTGTGCAAACTTTGAGTATGATGAGAATTTAGATCAAAGTGTGGAAGTTTAAACTTGGAGTGTTGGATTTGGGATTTTTAGGAGTAGGAGGATTCTCTCTAGAGTATGTTTGAGTTTGGAGTAAGAACGTTGTCTAAATAACGTGTCAATCTCTATTTATAAACTCTTAAAGTATTATAGCCATTGGGGAAGATTGATTGAGATTTGTGTAAGGTACACAAAACAGAAAGTTAAAAAAGTTTTCCCAATCTGTCCTAAAGTGGTCAATTGACACGGAATCAACGGTCGACCGTTTCCATGAAAGTAAGGAAACTTGTTTCGGTTGACCATTCTGCACAGACAAGTCGATGTTTAGTTTGAGTGATTTTCGACCTAAGTTTGAGTGATCTATTGAAGTTCAAATGATGTGAAATTTGATGTGTGATTTTTACAAGGAACCTATTGTGTATGTGAATACTATTGTGTATGTGAATAGGTTATACATGTTGTATGTTCAAGTTTACATAGATCCGTAAGACTCAAATAAAAGATAAAATTAAATGTTTTCAAATAGTTTAATTATATGTCTTGACTTTATTCCTTTATTCATTGAGTCTTGATTACCTGTAGATGTTAACACAATATAATATATATTCCATGCATAATGTGTGTTATTATATATTCGATTCTGATTAAGATTATGTTATTTAAATCAACAAAACCTAGATTAAGGTTAAAAACCAACAATTTGTTGGCTTAGGGGGAAAATATTAATATGAACAGAAGTTGACACGAAGAAAGCAGCTATAAAAAGTTTCCATCAAATGACCTACCGTGACACAATTGAAGTAAAGATATGGATTTAATTTCATACGCTTATCTTTCTCCTGAAATGCAATCATTGTTCAGCATATGAGACATTTGATTGATCTAGTTATAATAACTGTATGTGCACAATCGCGATGAAGCTGTGACAAACACGGGTCGAGTCCACAGGAAGGTGTGTCAGCTCTGGTTATTTAGAAATCAAGTGGAAAATAAAAGAGAGAAAAAATTGATTACACTAAATTAGGCTACACTAAACAAACAATTAACTAACAAGAAAGATAAAAATATGAGAGTAACTGAAACTGAACTAAGCAAAAAGCAAAGCAAGATGAAATTCAGTAAAGAAGACCCCATTAGTTGGTGAAGAATGCATTTAATAAGATACAAGTGTAGGTTATGTTTTCATGCATATGAAGTACCTAATGTTGGAAAATCTATCATTTTAATCACTTAGTTGATTAACATGAGTATAAACTAGTTGATCATTAAGAACCTAAACAAACATGAGAAATACCTAATAGTTATGACAAAACTCATCAAGTTAAATATTCTCTTTTAAACAAACAAGCATACATTTACATTCATCACATATTGCATAAGATAACACTCATTCCCACTATTTATTACATGTATAAACATCATCTTCACCTCCAAAGCGGATAAAACTACTCATTACATATTAAGTTGACAATTATACGAAGAAAGAAAAACATTTTAACTAATTATACTACTGATTAAAGAAACGAAACTAAACTAAACATGCAAAAAGAAACAACATGAAATTGACAAAAAAATATTTTTCATGACTCGCATTACAGTTAACATCTCTCCATTTGAGTTTTGCTCCAAATGTTTACTCTAAGTAAAGAGAATGACTATCAAGCAAATGGTATATTAGAAAGGAGGAAAAAAAGTTTTATTTATATACATGAAAAAGACAACTGGGACAATCTTCTAATGTGGGACTATTAAACATGCCTAAAATGGACATAAACAACATAATACACAATCACGAGAAGCCGGGTCGGATCATAACCAAACTAGACACCAATTGACGGCCATAGTTGGTAGGATTCGACTCAGTTTCGGCTAACTTTTTCATTGCTTCAATTCTCCACGTGGGGTTTGAGTCTGTGCCCGAATATAATTGCCAAAGTACTCATCATGATGGTATGAAGTTTCTAAATTTGCTATTTGGCCTCTCTGGATTTACGTCGAAGTCATTCTCTCTTGTATTTATGTCATTGTGTATGATAGCCAGGTCTATTTTGCTTCATTTAAATCATTTTTCTTATGTTTCAGTCTTTTTCTCTTCATTTTTCTTTTTTATTACCTAATACCTGAAATATAACAATAAATACTCGAGTAACACAATATTAGGATAAAGTAAAAAATATATAGCATGAGAGTATGATGTATGATATGTTACTAATCAACATTCGTAGAGAAAATAAAAATGTATGCCCTTTTAATGCTGGTGAAAAACAAGGCACCATGAACGATGGTAGACTCCTAAGGTTAGGGTTTCAGCAACGTTGTGACTATGGGTTGTAACGGTGGTAGATGTTTTCGTATGTTTTCCTCCTGGTAGGGCTTTATATTAGGTTGTTGTGACTTATAATAACCTTAAATTTTTTATTCAATGAACGAAACAACAATATTATTAAAAAAACGATGCAAATTGCATGTGGTTGATTGTGAGATCTCAGACGGTGTCTTGTCGTGATTCGTCCAAACCCAAACAAAATCACATCTTGTTTCGGTTCCGATCACTCCACTCTTCTGTTTCAAGTTTTATCTAATTTCTTTTTGGTACCACAATTATTTTCTCTGTTTTTGGCAGGTATAATATACTTGTGTTGGAACTTGGAATTGGATCTCTCTTTCTGTCTCATAGGAAGGAGGTTAGGAGAAGAGAAAGTTCGGCAAGGAAGACCCACGATTCGTTTGGTAGTTTATAATAATCATTCTTTTCTTTTTTGAGTTTATTCGGTAATAATAATCCTTTCTTTTCTTGAGAAAAGTAAAATAAAAAAAAATCATTTGTTTTCCAAAGAGGGAATTCAAGTACTTTGGTCCCTCAACTTTGAATGGTAGTTTGGGAAGGAAAAGTATTGGATTCAACGGAATGAAGAAAAAACTAACGGGGTTGACTAAACTGTGTCAAAATTCAAATTCAGGGACCAAAGTGTTACAAATCAAACTCAAGGGACTAAAGTGTTACACCCCTCAAACATGAAGGGGCAAAGTGTAATTTACCTTTTTATATATTCAAAACTATATCCATATATATATATATATGCTAATTTCCATCTACTTTTCTTTCTATCTATCTGGTTGTCATTCGGATCAAGTTTCAGAATGTGATCTTTTTACATTGATGTTCTACATCTTCATCTTCTGTTGTGTTACTTGGAATCCCTACCATAACCCATCTTTCTCAATATCAGTTTCTTTCTTTTTTTGGTTATGTAGGGTCATCAACCACAATAAATAACAAAATCTCTTCTTTTTTAATTTTTTTGGTTAATTCCACAATGCTGACATTGCTGCAAATTAGGAAGCAAATTAAATAATATGTTTTTTTTAATCCTGATTCCCTCAAACTTGAACAGGTAAGACAAATTGATAGAAGCAAGCAAGATGAGTGATAGTTCTGTGCCAATTGATGCAATGGTCAAGACCAGCAATGTCAGCATTCTCACTGCAGTTGTGCCCTTGCTCAAATTATTGACACTTACGCTCATAGGCATACTCCTTGCTCATCCTCGCACTGGGATACTTCCAAGAGCCACCTTTAGGCTCCTCAGCAAGCTTGTTTTCGCTTTGTTCTTGCCGTGTCTCATCTTCGTCCATCTCGGTGAATCTATCACTCTTGATGAGTTTGTGCTTTGGTGGTTTGTTCCAGTCAATGTGCTCTTGTCCACCGCCATGGGATGCACTTTGGGTTTTTTGGTCGCAATGGTGTGTCGTCCCCCCCCTCAATTTGTGCGGCTTACTGTGATAATGACTGGATTTGGCAACACGGGTAACCTTCCGATTGCTATTGTTGGCTCAATCTGCCACAGCAAGGACCAACCATTCGGATCCAACTGCCACCAGTCTGGGATAGCTTATGTCTCTTTTGCGCAGTGGGTCTCTGTGATCCTTGTCTACACACTTGTTTATCACATGATGGAGCCGCCAATGCAGTATTATGAGGTCATCTCGGAGGGAGCTAGGGCTGAGATAGAGGAGGAGCCAATTGGCAACATCAGCAGGCCGCTACTCCACGAGGCAGAGTGGCCTGGCATGGACGAAAAGGAAACAACACATTGTAAGAAGCCATTCATCGCAAGAGTTTTCATGAGTATCACTGGATCCTCGCAGAACAATTTCCCTGATATAGATTTGATCGAGGAGGCTGGTGTGGGTGCTAGCAGTAGCAGTCCAAAGTCCATCAGGTGTTTAGCGGAGCCCAAGGTGGTTCGCAAGTTCAGAACCGTTGCAGAACAAACTCCCATCCGTCACATTCTTCAACCTCCAACAATTGCCTCGCTATTAGCCATAATTGTTGGACTAGTTCCGGCATTCAGGAACTTTGTGTTTGGGAGTGATGCACCACTTTCTTTCTTTACCGACAGCTTGGAGATTTTGGCTGGGGCAGTCGTGCCTTTTGTGATGCTGATTCTTGGAGGAATGCTTGCAGAAGGGCCGAACCACTCGGAGCTTGGGATTAGAACTATTATTGGAATAATTGTGGCAAGGTTGTTGGTTCTTCCTGTAATTGGGATTGGTGTGGTGACTTTAGCAGATAAACTGGGCATACTTCTGGTTGGAGATCAGATGTACAGATTTGTTATTCTGTTGCAGTACACAACACCAAGTGCCATCTTATTAGGTGCAATTGCTAGTCTGAGGGGCTATGCTGTTGCTGAGGCTTCGGCGCTCTTGTTCTGGCAACATGTATGTGCACTTTTCTCACTGTCCATGTACGTTTTTATCTACTTCAAGTTTCTTTCTTGAGCTAGAGACACTAGTTGGATGCGACGACTAATGGTTAAGTCAAGACTTGTACTGCCGAGCATCAAATCAATGAATTTCTCTTATGTTCATAATTGTATGGTTCCTATCCTAGGAGAAATATATTTGTTGTAGGTTATCTGTGTAGGTATGTATGTCCATTATTCTGTTGTGGTAGAAAAAGTAAGAAGGGTAAAAGGTATTTTAGTTGCTTGTCTACCATGAACTTCACATCAATATAACAGATGTATTATTTTCAGTATTATTTGTCTCTCTTTCATTTCCTTCTCTTCCTCCAATTGTATTGCCTGATTGTGAATTGCATATTTGATGAAATTATTTTTCAACTTCTGCACCCATTCTGTTAGATTATGGCACCAAAATGGTATTGTGGATGAACTATTGTGTATTGATAACACCCGATTGGCAGACATTGAGGAGGTAAACTTTTCCCTTTGTAGCAAAAAATCTTGCATGTGTACAATGATAAAACACTTTCACTTTTGAAGGTCAACCATTTGCTACTTCTACAACCATGATGTTGGTGTCTGCAAAACATAATGTAGTTTTTAAATCTACCCATCTAGTGAAGGGTATGCATGCATCAGTTGACTTGATTGGCTTGTCTTAGGTTGTTCTACTCTTGTGCAGCTTCTAATCTAACATAAACCAAGCCAGCTATGAAGTAATAGATGATGAGCTACGGCCATTGATCAGTTTCTCTGCTTATCTTGTTAGTGTATTCTAATGCGGGTTGTAATATTAAAAATAAGGATTAACCATGAAACCACGGTTAATCAGGTCTTACAGAAAGCTTACAAAAATATAAGGAAAAGTCCTCTGATAGTCAAAAGCAAATACGAAAATAAAAACCAAGCAAAGTCCACTACTATAACCGTTATGGTTGTCAACACGACGAAAGGAAGCAACGCCTGACCAACCACCAAAAACCGCCCAATCTTGTTTGTTGAATTAATTGTTACAAGCAGAAGGGAAAATCTAAACATCCCCTCCCTCCTCTACACAATTGTTTTTGCAGGTGTAATCTCACATTATTATTATGATAAGGACGATGACATGCATTTCATTTTCAAGTTAAATGATTCAGCCGTCTACATCCGTCTGATTCTCATATTGCATATATTTGTGTTGTCCATTCGGACTTGACCGGATTATGCTCTCTCCTATCATAAATTATAACCAGAAAAGAAAAGAAAAAAAGCAAATGGAATATGATGAGACTTCAAACGCATTAACAACAAATGGCTATTAGATTAATTCCTGTTCTTCACTACTTTCTTAATCATCGTTGTACTTATGTTCATATCAATGGGTGTGGTTTTTATTCAAACAATTAAAAAGTCACCAACAAACTTTCCATCACCTTGTTGGGCTTTTCATCATCTTAAAGAATGGCAACCTTTATTTATTAGTTACTAGATGCATGAAATTGATCATGCCCCCAAAGGCAAATCAAATAGAAGAAAAAGCCCATGTGATGGATACAAAAAGGAAAATGATAGATGACCGCTATTTAGGACGCTCCTTGAGGGACGCGGTTTAGTTGACATTCTCCATGTCAGCACAGAAATTTTTTTATTCCTCAATTCTTTGGTTATCCGTACAAATGTCTACATCTCTCCATCCCTCCCTCCATCCCTCATTAATGCGTCTCAAATCACTCTCTTCCTTCATCATTTTGGCGCTCCTACACAGCAGAAGACTTGTTATTCATCTCAAGATGCGTCTTCCTTTTTCTTCCCTTCTCTTCTGTGGTCCTTCCTCTGTACTCCAATGGAAATCGTTAATGTGCCTTCCCAAATGGAGCAGCCGGCAAACGTTCCTAAGGAGGAGATTTTTTTTCCTTCTTTCGAAGAAGCCAAAACATTTTACGTGGCCTATGCCGATTCTTGTGGTTTTGGTGTTAAGACAAGACAATCTCATTACGATCGTGGTGTTGTTATACGGGCCACACTGACTTGCTCCAAGGAGGGCACGACACCAACAAACCAAGGTCAAGGAAAATTGAAGCCTAGGTTATCCAGTAGAGTCCAATGCACTGCTCGGATAAGGGTCTCCGGAAACCCAGCAAGGGCTTACCACATTAACTTTGTGGATCTTAAAACATTACCACACCATGCTTGAACAGGAGCAAATGCGTTTTCTCAGACAAAAACGAACCGTCCCTGAGGCCGCCAAAGCACGCATATCGTGCAATGATACTCCTGGGATATCGGCTGCTAAGACCATGCAATCTTTTGTGGTCGAGGCTGGAGGTCATGACAAATTGACTTTCAACGAAAGGGATTTAAGGTTTGTGTTCTTTCTGCCTAACATAATTGAAGTTCAACATTTTGCGCCTGGTCTTAGTGGTTTCTGTGTGTAGGAATGTTGTAAACGAAGTCAAAAATTTAAAGATGGGACTTGGTGATGCACAAGCTCTTCAGAACTATTTCATTAGGATGCAGAAGATTGATTCCATGTTTTTCTATGTAATGGATATGGATGACGAAGGAAGACTACGGAACGTGTTTTGGGCCGACTGTCGTTCTAGAGTTGCATATTCATACTTTGGAGACGCAATATGTTTCGACACCACCTACATTACAAACAAATACGACATGCCTTTTGCCCCATTTGTAGGAGTTAATCACCATTTCGAGTCAGTTTTGCTCGGTTGCGCTTTGCTGTCTTCTGAGACCACTGAAAATTACATATGGTTGTTCCAAACAAGGTTGTCGTGCATGAACGGTAAGGTGTGACTATGTCCAGTTAAAGGTCTGTGACTGTTTAGTTTAAGCTGTGTATGTGTTCAGTTTAAGTGGTGGAACTGTTCGGTTTAAGTGGTGTGACCTGTCGGTTTAAGGTGTGAATCCATTCGGTTTAAGGTGTGAATCCGTTCGGTTTAAGTGGTGTGACTGTTCGGTTTAAGTGGTGTGACTGTTTGGTTTAAGGTGTGTATGTGTTCGGTTTAAGTGGTGGAACTGTTCGGTTTAAATGGTGTGACTGTTCGGTTTAAGGTGTGTATGTGTTCAGTTTAAGTGGTGGAACTGTTCGGTTTAAGTGGTGGGACTGTTCAGTTTAAGGTGTGAATCCGTTCGGTTTAAGTTGTGTGCCTGTTCGGTTTAAGGTGTGAATCCGTTCGGTTTAAGTTGTATGTCTGTTCGGATTAAGTTGCGTGTCTGTTCGGAATAAGCTGTCTGTCTGTTCGGAATATGTTGTGTGTCTGTTCGGAATAAGTTGTCTGTTTGGTTTTAGGTGTGTGACTGTTCTATTAAAGTTTTCAAAGTAGGATTTTGTACCTTTCAATATATGACTCACTCCTTTTAAATTGCCCCCCCTTATGCAGATATAACCCCCCAGCCATAATAACAGATCAATGTGGTGCCATTATTGCTGCTGTAAGGAATGTCTTCCTAGATTCAAGACACAGATTCTGCATATGACACATAATGAACAAAGCTCCCGTGAAGTTGCCGACGCAGTATCAGAAGCACATGTTATTTGATCTGAAATTGATTGTATATGATTCCAAAACCCCAGCAGAATTTGATCGTAATTGGCAGGGTTTCCTTCTTGATTTTGACCTGCAGAACCATAGCTGACTCAAATCGATTTATGAAATCCGAGAGTCGTGGATACCTGCATTTGTTGGTGATATTTTTTTCGCGGGAATGACATCTACTCAGAGAAGCGAGAGTATGAACGCCTTTTTCGACAAGTATCTTACTTCGAAGACCATCCTTAAGCAGTTTGTTCAACAATACGAACTTGCGCTCTGCCATAAGTACGAGAAGGAAGCTCAATCAGATTTTGATTGTCTTCATAAGAGACCCCAGTTGGTTTCAATTTATCCATTTAAGAGACAGATGAGCGAGTTGTATACGGTAGGGGTCTTCAAGAAAGTGCAGTTATAAATTGGGAAGATAATATACTGCGATATAACGGAGGAGTTCAATACAAATGACACATTTCAGTACAAGGTATCTGAACGTGTTTTGGCTGGTGAGCAGCTACTGTCGAAACGTTTCCTAGTACAAAACATATCCATGAACTTCACATGTGATTGTAGAATGTTTCAGCACGTTGACCTTCTATGCTGCAACATTTTTGTTGTACTTGGACGCTTAAATCCTAATGCATTGCTCCCAGACTCTTACATCGTTAATCGATGGCGGAAGGATATTCGAAGGAGCTATCGAGTAAGATGTACCCAGACGATGGCGTAATGGAGAAGGATGCGCTTCGTCGTCACGACAACATCATGGGTCGTGCCGTTTGGATCGCACAGGAAGCCTTCATTTCCCACGAAAGGTATATTGAGGTCGTGAAGTGTATTGAAATGCTTAAGGCACGTATGCACACTACCCAGTTCTTGGTTCGACTTGATGAACCTGAGTCTGCGGGTACATCAGTTCTTAATCCATATAAGGTCAGATGTATAGGAAGATCGCCGACTAGACGTCGGGTGTCTTTAGCTGAGAAGATAATTAAAACAAGCCATAAAAGGCACGCCCAACAAGAAAAGAGAAAGTTCAAGATGAAGGTTACATCGTCGCTTAACGAAGTCGCACCAAAACCCGGGGATCCTGATTTCTCTGATTGGGACATGAATTTGTATTACGAGGAACTTCCTCCTTAATTTAATATTTCTTGTTATTTTCAGTTCTTGTAAAACCAAGAAACTTCTAATTGTTGATCTGTTTGGATCTGTAAATGGTTGTTATACACGTTCAGTTCGTATTAAGCTGTGTCCTTGTTCAGTTTAAGTTTTGTGATTGTTCGGTTTTAAGTTGTGGATCTGTTCTGTTTAAGTTCTGTGTCTGTTCGGTTTATGGTGTGCATCTGTTCGTTTTAAGATGTGTTACTGTTCTGTTTAAGGTGTGCATCTATTCGGTTTAAGTGGTTTGACTATTCGGTTTAAGGTGTCCATCTGTTCGGTTTAAGTTGTGCATCTGTTTGGTTTAAGTTGTGTGACTGTTCTGTTTAAGTTGTGTGTCGGTTCGGTTTAAGTTGTGGGTCTTTTCGGTTTAAGTTGTGGATATGTTCGGTTTAAGTTGTGTGTCTGTTTGGTTTAAGTTGTGTGTCTGTTCGGTTTATGGTGTGTGTCTGTTCGGTTTAAGATGTTTGACTGTTCTATTTAAGGTGTGCATCTGTTCGGAATAAGTTGTGTGACTGTTTGGTTTAAGTTGTGTGTCTGTTCGGTTTAAGTGGTTTGACTGTTCGGTTTAAGGTGTCCATCTGTTCGGTTTAAGTTGTGCATCTGTTCAGTTTATGGTGTGTGTCTGTTTGGTTTAAGATGTTTGACTGTTCTGTTTAAGGTGTGCATTTGTTCGGAGTAAGATGTGTGACTGTTCGGTTTAAGTTGTGTGTCTGTTCGGTTTAAGTGGTTTGACTGTTCGGTTTAAGGTGTCCATCTGTTCGGTTTAAGTTGTGCATCTGTTTGGTTTAAGTTGTGTGACTGTTCTGTTTAAGTTATGTGTCGGTTCGGTTTAAGCTGTGGGTCTTTTCGGTTTAAGTTGTGGATATGTTCAGTTTAAGTTGTGTGTCTGTTCGGTTTAAGTTGTGTGTCTGTTCGGTTTATGGTGTGTGTCTGTTCGGTTTAAGATGTTTGACTGTTCTGTTTAAGGTGTGCATCTGTTCGGAATAAGTTGTGTGACTGTTCGGTTTAAGTTGTGTGTCTGTTCGGTTTAAGTGGTTTGACTGTTCGGTTTAAGGTGTCCATCTGTTCGGTTTAAGTTGTGCATCTGTTCGGTTTATGGTGTGTGTCTGTTTGGTTTAAGATGTTTGACTGTTCTGTTTAAGGTGTGCATTTGTTCGGAGTAAGATGTGTGACTGTTCGGTTTAAGTTGTGTGTCTGTTCGGTTTAAGTGGTTTGACTGTTCGATTTAAGGTGTCCATCTGTTCGGTTTAAGTTGTGCATCTGTTCGGTTTAAGTTGTGTGACTGTTCTGTTTAAGTTATGTGTCGGTTCGGTTTAAGCTGTGGGTCTTTTCGGTTTAAGTTGTGGATATGTTCAGTTTAAGTTGTGTGTCTGTTCGGTTTAAGTTGTGTGTCTGTTCGGTTTATGGTGTGTGTATGTTCGGTTTAAGATGTTTGACTGTTCTGTTTAAGGTGTGCATCTGTCCGGTTTAAGTTGTGTGTCTGTTCGGTTTAAGTTGTGTGTCTGTTCGGTTTATGGTGTGCATCTGTTCGGTTTAAGTTGTGTGACTGTTCGGTTTAAGTTGTGTGTCTATTCGGATTAAGTTGTCTGTCTGTTCGGAATAAGCTATCTGTCTGTTTGGAATATGTTGTGGGTCTGTTCGGAATAAGTTGTGTGTTTGTTCGGATTAAGTTGTGTGTCTGTTCGGAATAAGTTGTCTGCCTGTTCGGTTTAAGTTGTGTGACTGTTCGGTTTAAGTTGTGTGACTGTTCGGTTTAAGGTGTGGATCTTTTGAAGTTGTCAGGGAAGAGTTTGTAATTTGTACATTTAAAAAACACAACACTAAAAAAATAACCAAAAAAAGAGTTGGTAATTTGTACATGTAAAAAAATAAACACTAAAAAAATTGGACTTCAGATCTGCACACACGATCGGCGGTCCCTAAGTAACATGACCGCCAATTCACCCCTGATACAGTGGATGTTATTGGGGTCCTTCTCCTTCGTCGGGTCAAGTTTTAACATTAGGCACCTTATCCAGTATAAAACATAGGCGCCGCAATCGTTGCTCCCCGGTGGTTGTCGTTGGCTATTTTTCCTGAGGATTTTCAAGGGCTAGTCAACCTTTATTAGATCCCTCCAATATTTAGCTACATCCGTTGCTGCGCATTCATGTACGCCTATAGTCTGCTCTGGATCTTCACCTTGCTCTAGCTCCCTAGAGATACTGTTGAACGCCGAAATCTCATTGGACGGGCCGTGGACAACCACCAGAGTCCAATGACCTGTAGACCAGCATGGTTGTGCGATTACGGACTCTGTTGGAGACACACGTTCTATTTTAGGGAGGATAAAATCATCAATTGCTCTGCCTTGGCCACCCACAATTCGCCCTGACTCGAATGTTGATATGCATATAACTTTTTGTGTTAGGCGTCTTTCTTCGAGAACCGAAAGCATAACGTCGATAGTTTGGTCGGTAATATCCACCCAGGCGTTATAAGTTCCTTCAGGTCGGTGCGTGTTAAACTGCACATATCGCCTCTCCAGATGACCTCTCTATTGTCCTTGTTGGCTGCGGTCAACTTCAATATCATGTTGACCTTATCAGCTGACAACGTTCCCATTGCAGCCATGTCAACATCAGGCCTTGTCCCTCCTAAGTGGACAGCCAACCTATAATTCTCCTCTTTTTTCCCTTTTTTTCTTTAGGCTCCTTTGAATCGCTCTCTCTTTTCTCTTTTGCTCTTCTTCCACCTTCTTCTTCTTGCCCCGCTGTTCATCTCCCTTCATCTGCTGCTCCACGATGGCCGTCGAGCGTTGTCTTTTCACACCCCAGTTTGGTTTCCGGGCCTTGCTCTCTTGTTCCTTTTCCTCTTCTTTATTCTTCTCTTCCTTCTTCCTCCCATCCTCCCTCTTCTTCTCTTCCTCCTTCTCCAGTCTCTTTCTCTTTTCTTCCTTCTTCCTCTCCTCCTCCCTCTTCTTCTCCTCCTCCCTCTTCTTCTCTTCCTCCTTCTCCAGTCTCTTTCTCTCTTCTTCCTTCTTCCTCTCCTCCTCCCTCTTCTTCTCCACCTCCCTCTTCTTCTCTTCCTCCTTCTCCAATCTCTTTCTCTCTTCGTCCTTCTTCCTCTCCTCCTCCCTCTTCTTCTCCACCTCCCTCTTCTTCTCTTCCTCCTTCTCCAGTCTCTTTCTCTCTTCTTCCTTCTTCCTCTCCTCCTCCCTCTTCTTCTCCTCCTCCCTCTTCTTCTCTTCCTCCTTCTCCACTCTCTTTCTCTCTTCTTCCTTCTTCCTCTCCTCCTACCTCTTCTTCTCTTCCTCCTTCTCCACTCTCTTTCTCTCTTCTTCCTTCTCCTCTTCTTCCTTCTTCCTCTCCTCCTCCCTCTTTCTCTCTTCCTCCTTCTCCTCCTCTCTCTTTCTCTCTTCTTCCTTCTCCTCCTCTCTCTTTCTCTCTTCTTCCATCTCCTCCTCCCTCTTCCTCTCTTCTTCTTCCTCCTCCTCCCTCTTCCTCTCTTCTTCTTCCTTCTCCTCCTCTTTATTTAGATCTTCGTCTTTCTCCCCACCAGTATTTTCACCTGTCCCTGTCCCTCGAAGATATATAATTTCTTCCCTCAGCCTCCCACACTCTTCCTGGGTCATCCTCAGTTCTTCCTTCAGGTAGTTAACCTCTTCTGTCGCCTTCTTAAGGGCAGCTTCGACCCTCAACCATTTCGTCTTCACCTCACTCAGCTCCAACTCCTGGAGCAGCGGGTCACATGGAATGTTGCAGTCTGTCAGTTGAAGCCTTGGCAAACTGCATGTTGAAGTTGAGCCCTTTCGAACAGGAGTTCGAACAGAACTAATATGTTCCAGCTCCCTTTCACTCATTAATGGAGCCCCCATCAGGTCGAACTTGCCGTTGTAAATCTGAGGTAAGGTAATTCTACGTTCCTCCCATTTCCTCAGGGTTAAACGTTTCCTAAACATTTCCGTCCAACTTTTCATTCGTGGAAATGCTCCAGTTCTGGGCTCCCCCAATTTGAATTTCTCACAAAGCCACACCTTCAAATGGAAAAGCTCAACTGTTTAGAACGACTCAACAGACATACGTTCATATTCTAAACATACATAACTTAATCCAAACAGTCAGACAACTTAATCCGAACATACACACAACGTAATCCGAACATGCAGACAACTTATTCCGAACAGACACACAACTTAATCCGAACAGACAGACAACTTATTCCGAACAAACACACAACATATTCCGAACAGACACACAACATATTCCGAACAGACAAACAACTTATTCCGAACAGATAGACAACTTAATCCGAACAGACCCACAACTGATTCCGAACAGACAGACAACTTAATCGGAGCAGACACACAACTTATTCCGAACAGACCCACAACTTATTGCGAACAATCAGACAACTTATTCCGAACAGTCAGACAACTTATTCCGAATAGACACACAACATATTCCAATCAGACACACAACATATTCCGAACAGACAGACAACTTATTCCGAACATACACACAACATATTCCGAACAGACACACAACATATTCTGAACAGACAGACAACTTGTTAAATCCTTACTCCTTGTTATTGTTTTAATTGTGATTAGGGGTGGATTAGGATGGAGGGCTGGGATTGATTGGGTGGTGTTGAGGTGGATGGTGGAGATGAGGGGAGGTATAAGAGTTGGTGGCCTCTCTCTCTCTATCTCTCTCTCTATCTCTCTCTCGTGCTATTCTCTCCCTCACGCTCAAGTCTATCTCTCTCTTGATCTGCAGTTCTTTGAGGCGAGGAGGAGCTCAGACATTCTCCGGGTCGTGTGGTTCGAGACTCGCCGGGTCGTTGCCGGAGTTGTCGAAGAAATCAGAGTAGAAGAAGGTTGCCGGAGTTTGAGCTATTTCGTGGAAACGCTCGCCGTCATTTCTTCTAAGGCTTCTTCAAGCCTTAAGGTATGTAAAACTTGCTTTTACGCTCACCTATTATTAGTGTGGGGGTGGGAGCGGTCGACGGTAGGCCATTTTGGCTCGTCGGACCTGCACAACAGCTTCTGCACTAAAATCGGTCGACCAGTGTTCTAGGTTCGGTCGACCGGTTATAGTGTATTTTGGGCGAATTCCTCGCACCGGTCGAACGATACCCTTTGGGTGGTCGACCGATTGTGCAATTTTAGCGAGAGAAGGATGCTCTGGGTATTTTTGGTCGAACGGGCCCCTTTGCCGGTCGACCGAATGTAGTGTTGTATGTCGGTTGGGACGTTGACCATCTAAACGGTCGACCGTCTGTTTGACTCGTTCGACCGACGACTTAAGTTTACTTAATGGCCGGTCGACCGGAAGTGTGGTTTCGGTCGACCGTGTAGTGTGGACTGTTGGTGAGTATTACTGGAGGTTTTAGGTCGACTGGAAGTCTTGGGTCGTCTGACCGTTTGATCATGATTTGCGAAAATGAATTTCTTACTGGTGCTTTTCGGTCGACCGGGTCCCCTTTGCCGTTCGACCGATTGGCGGGTTTTTCGGTTGGGCCAGTTCTCTGGGTCGACCGGAAGACAGTTTTTGTTCGACAGTTTTACACAGTTTTGGTGTGTTTGTGTTACTATTGATTGGCTAGAAGGCAACGGGTTCACTGGCCCTTTTGGGGTGACGGACGGACAGGCCGGCCCTATAGCGATTAGTAGTGACACGTGGAGGGGGATTGTGATAACTGTCGCCGTGGCTCCGGCAATTGAGGCAAAGCCGTGGCTCCGACGAATGAGGCATGTTTTATTTGTCTCCGTGGCTCCGGCAATTGATGCAAAACCGTGGCTCCGGTAACACTAAGGCAAGAGTTTGGTTGTGTGGCCGTGTTTTGGACCGGCGGTGCCTTGTGTGCACGAGTGTTGCTGGGGTTGGGGTGAGAGGACCCTTGAGACCCGGGTTGTTGTTTTGGCTATGGCCAGGAGAGAGGTCCGGGGAACTTAGCAGTTGTGTTGGTTGTGATATTTGTGGTTCATTGCATTTTTCATTATTGTTCATATATGTGTTAGGGTTTGGCATACGGGATTTCCTTTTGGAAACTCAGACATGTTTCATGTCTACTTTCAGGCCGAGAGCGGCGATAGGCGGGTGGTGACTGCGGAGGTGTCGCTCGGGACCGGATCATGCTTTCCTTCCTTTTTGAGGTGGTTGTGATTATACGTGTATATTTTATGTTTATGAGCTTTTGATGTAATCACATTCTTTTGTAAACTAGATCACATATATATATATATTATATGTTGGTGCACCTATGTGTATGTTCTTTCGTAATGTCCTCACATGATTGTATGTTTAAAATTTTAAATTTTCTCTGTGTTTGAGGACGTTACAACCTGGTATCAGAGCGGTCAGTTTCGGTGTCTTCGTCCAAAGGAACCACCCTTAGAGTTGTGTCGAGCATGCATGCATTGTTCTAATTCATGTTTTGTGTCTCTTGTGTAGATGGCACCGAGACGCGTGAGACCTCCTCCCCGAGACCGTAGCCCCAGTGATGAGGTGGGTGAGGGGAGCAGGGGTGAGGAGTGGAGGACGGTCTAGGCCACGCTGGGTAGACTGGGCGAGATTCTTGAGCGCCAATCTGCTCAGGTCGAGCAGGGAGGATCAGGTGCAGTACTTGATCGGTTCATGCGTCAGCATCCCCCATCCATCGATGGTTGTGGCGACCCTGAGGCAGCAGAGGACTGAGTCTTTAAGATCCAGAAGATATTTCGGGCGATTGGGTGTCCTCCTGAGAGGAAGGTGGATCTGGCCACCTACGTGTTGGACGGCGGCGCAGCCAACTGGTGGAGGTCCACTTCTGCTGTGGTTTTCAAGGACAGTGAGGAGTTGGGCTGGGAGGATTTCCTGGCGGAATTCAACCAGCAATATTTCCAGCATCACGCCCGTGATAGGAAGAGAGAGGAGTTCCTAGCTTTAGAGCAGATGGACATGACTCTGGCTGCCTACATCAGCAAATTTCACGCATTGGAGCGATATTGTCCAGAGATCTATGTGACACAGGAGCAGAGGGCTCGGAGGTTTGTGCGCGGTCTGAGGCCGCAGTTCAGGGCTCGTGTTACCACGAGCATGCCACAGACGTTAGCAGACGCTGTGAAGTTTGCGAGCATTATAGATCAGGATAGCCAGGACATCGAGGAGGCTAGGAGGTCGGAGGTGAAGACCGGAGTACGTCCGGAGAGTCAGTTGGCAGGGAATCCGGGCAAGAGGCCCCGGGTTGACGGGGGTGGACCACTGCAGGCTGGGTAGTGCATGCAGTGTGGTGGAGTTCATCCGGGACGCGGTTGCGGGCCCCGTTCTGGTGTGTGTCAAGGTTGTGGCCAGCTGGGTTACTTTATTCGTTCTTGCCCGAGTAGGCCGGATGGGCCTATTGTTCGACCGGGATCATCCACAGCTGGTGGAGCTGGACAGAGTCGTTTAGCAGCACCACCCCAGCAGGGGAAGAGAGCAGGTCGCGTGTTCACTATCCAGGTGGAGGAGGCTAGAGATGTCAACACGGTGGTGGAAGGTACGCTACTTGTTGCAGATTTGGTAGCTAGGGTGTTGTTCGACTCTGGGGCCACACACTCGTTTATCTCTGATCAGTTTGCGAGCGTGTTGGGCCGTACCCCTGCGATGTTGACTGCCACTTTGGAAGTCAGCACACCCCTGGGTTTGGTCGGCATAATGGGGAGATTTCTTCCCGGCACCACGATTGCTTCGGGAGGCCAAGAATTTCCGGCTGACCTGGTCTTGCTACCGATGGTAGACTTTGATATCATACTTGGGATGGATTGGCTGTCCCAGTACGATGTTCGAGTCTTATGCCGTGATAAGAAGATTCTGATTCCGAGGCAGGGTTTTCCTGATCTGATGATCAGAGGGACGCGGGACCGAGGAGGCCGGTTGGTGGTTTCTGCAGTTAGAGCACAGAAGTTGGTTCAGCAGGGTTGCAGAGCTTTTGTGGCCACTTGTTGAACGTTTTAATTAAAACCGCAAATGCACGGCCGTGTTGAAGCGGTGGCAAATACGGGTCGTCCTCAGGGAGGTGAGCAGCCTCTCGTTTGCACGAAATCAAGTGGCCAAATATTGGAGAAGAGAGTGGTTTATGCTACTCTATGCTACACTACACTACAAATACGAAATGCGAAAGAAAGCAACAAACGATTAACTAAAACTTAACTAAGAACAAAAGAAGAGTGCTGGAATTCAGAAGTGGAAAATCCCTAAGGGGTGGAGTGAGTGCACACAAGCAAAGAGGTGGGTGTTGAACACATTCTTTAAGCACAAATAAAGGTGGTGTTATCATGCATAGGAAGTGTCTAAATGTTGTGGCAAAACCTATCAATCTATTCACCAACTTAGTTGATTAACATTTACATATGCAAGATGTTTATTTCAGAACCTAAACAAGCATGATAGGTGTCTAATCATTTTGGCAAAACTCATCAAGTTATAAATTCTATCCTAAACAAGCAAACATACATTCATGTTTTATCAACACATTGGAAATAAAGCATTCAATCCATTCTCATTTGCATGTATGTACATCTACTCCACCCCCCAAAGGGGATGTAACTACTCACTAAACATTACACTAATTATTAAACTAAACAAAGAAAGCGTATTAACTAAGCTAATAAAACTAATGAAATGAGATTAAGCAAAACAAAACAAAACAAGAAACATAAAACAAACAACATAATAAAGAAAACTTGTATTAAAATGACTCACATTAAAAGTAGCATCCTCCTACTTTAGTGTGTGCTTCAAGGCCTCACTTCTAGTAGGAAGAATAGCCACTTAAAATATGGAGTGATTACAATAGGAGGTGAAGAGTTCTATTTATAGCCATGGAAAAAGGCAAACCGGGACAATCCCCCGATGTGGGACTAAACAAATACCAAAAATAGCCTAAACATCCTCTAATACATGTGCTGGAGAAATTTTAGCGGATTTGGGCCAAAATGGACCGCTAATTAGCGGTCTTGGACCGCCAATTGGCGGTCTAAAAAGTCCGGATCCATCTGGAATTTGTGTTGGGCTTTGCGTAGTGTATTTGGTGGTCTTGGATGCATCTACTTCGTTTATTTGAGCTCCGACCCGAATAGAATTGCCAAAATACTCCCCATGATGGTGTGGAGTTTTCTGTTTTGCTCTTAGGTCCTTCTGTCTTGCGTTCAGGTCCTTCTCCCTTGCATCTTGGTCCCCAGATCTTACAATTCAGTCCCTTTTCCCAGCTTTTGGGTCCTTTTATGCTTCATCTCTTCAAACCTATTTATTCCTGAAAACTAAACATAAAACTCGTAACATAGCATTGTTTAGGTGGAAGATAATGGATATAAGATACAAATATAAGCATAAAATGATGTCAATCACATACCCCCACACCTAACTTTTGCTAGTCCCGAGCAAAACAAAGAAAGAGAAAAGCATACGAAAAACACGAAATCCTAACTCACTTTCGTAGGAATCACGATTGCACTTAGCACGTGCAACAAGCCGTTAAACCTCCTTGTTGCCAAGGAGGAGGAGTGTTGTCTCCTGATGGTTTTCAGCGGATATACCCACAAAATCCGAACAAGATGCATTAATCAATCTAGCTACACGACTCGTTGGACTCATATTGTCGATCATGGGACGCGGTAATACTACAGGTCGACTCTATATATGTAATCGGTCTACACACCTAGCCAAATGAGTTATTCGTGAAAGTTAGTTAAGGACTTAAGTGAAAGACATGGGCAACCTTAACTTCTAAATGTGATACAATGTGTAAAGTCCATTTTGGTTTTTATTTGACTCTTTTTTTTCTTTGGAGCATTTTATTGGTTGGTGTTTGATTCTCCCAGGGTCAGGTTTCGTGCATCATTGCCTATGAGGATTTACACTATCACGTACACCTTCCCCCAAATCTCCACATAGGGCGATCCCTACCACCCGTGTAACGAGAGTTCGGTCGGCGCATCCCATGTCAGATGACTCCAAAGCACCAGGCGCAAAGTCCCCTCAGACTTACTTTCCCGAGTGATAGGAGCCGTGCGAGAAGGGAGAACACCACTTATTTATTTATCTACATGGGAACCAAAACCCCTACACTTAGGTTTCACAAAAAGAGATTAAGGGCCCTTGACCACGACAAACTTCCTTATACTAAAAGACACGAATTATTTGACTCACTAGGTTCAGGGTGGACTTCTTTAAATGTTTGAGTGCTGAAACCCCATGATTACACGCCCCCCGAGGGAAAACCGGGGTGCATCCTAACGACTCGATTAGACCTAAAATCAGTAAACTAGATATCCTAATGCATCAAGTTCAAGACAATTTCGGGAGCTTTCTTTTTACTTTGCCTCTCAACGGTTTTGCACATGCTAAACACACGCAAAACCCACAAAACATTTTCTTTCGCAAACACATGAAGATTTTGAAAGAAATGTGAAAATTTTAAAGCACTAGGCAAGCAAAAGAAGACAAGTCACCCAAGGATCATGGCAAGCAGATATATCAATGTTAAATGCAGCACACTAGCATGACCCTAACAATACACATAAAAAAGAAAACAAAATCAAATGAAAAGACTCAACTATGTACACACGTACAACACCCCCCCACACCTACTTCATGCATTGTCCTCAATGAATGCGAGCAAGATACTACATGGAAATATGCATGAAAAAGGAAAGATCTCACCAACATGAAGTACAAAGGGACGTTCAGGGTCATGTTGATGGACACAAACCCAAATTCCCTCAAAACCTGTGAGAAGCTGAAGAAGGGAGATAAATACGTGAAGGAAGTGGGCCCAAGTACACAAGGGTTGGGGCCTACAACAATCAATGCTCGCTCATGGAGTCTTTTATTGCACTTTTTTTCGATTTTTTTTGTATGATATGTACAACAACAACGATATTCTCATAATCATTTGGTCAAGGAACATCAAATGAGAACATCAAGTCATGAGGACCAGAGACTTGCCGAGATGGGCAAACTTCACTGGTACTCTGAGGTGTCATGAGGGGTGAAAGGTCAAAGCTGAAAGGTTCGAACCCCTCATGATATTGGTTGGGTGTGGGCAACAAAGAATGAAGTTATGTTGCCTCACTAAGGTTTAGTTGCTCATCGAACAAAACCCTCCAACCAATAGGCGGGTGCATCGGAATGAGTTCCTCAAGCTCATTCGATGGATGCAACAGACCTGCATCACTAAGAACGGGGCTGCTCCCCAAGTCATCCAACAAGGTCCTCCCACCATCATTTAGATCATCAAGCATAAGCTCGGTCATAGGTGGGTCCTTGTTGGAGTCAATATGCAACTCAAATGGCTCAATGGCCATGGGACATGAGGTAGAGACACCTTCTGGTATAGGCATATGATGAGGTGTCTCACTCTCACTAGTACTCTCAACTGAATCATGCAACGAACACTCCCTTTGGACATCCATGTTCGAGGCCAGCTCACTCTGTTGCATTGCGAAGACAGGCAATGAGTTTTCGCTGGGCCCACGAACATTCTCAACGGGTTGCATTGGGGTTAGGGGTGTTCGTTGTTTTTGTGGTGCTTTCTCCAATTGGCAGATGAGATTTAGATTTAAAGGTTCATCCATGGGTTCCTATTGCCTACCAGAGTTGAACACATGAAACTCGGCACTCATGTTACCGAATGAGAGCTTCATGAGACCATTTCTACAATTAATCAAGGCATTGGAGGTGGCCAGAAATGGTCTACCCAAAATCAAAGGTATTTGAGAGTGGGTGTTCGCAACAGGATTGGTATCGAGGACAACAAAATCGACTGGAAATATAAAATCTCCAACTTTGATAAGCACGTCCTCGATAATCCCCATGGGAATACGAGTGGATCTATCTGCCAATTGGAGGGTGATCTTAGTTGGTTTCAATTCTCCCAAGTTACACTGTTGATAAACAGAGAATGGGAGGAGGTTAACCGCTGATCCTAAATCAAGCAAAACATTGCTCATTCTAGTGTCCCCTATCGTACACTGAATAGTAGGACACCCAGGGTCCTTGTATTTTGTGTAGGTAGGATTGGACAAAAGTGAGCTGATATTTGCAGCCAAGAATGCTTTCTTAGGAACATTGGTCTTCCTCTTGGTTGTGCAGAGATCCTTAAACACTTTGGCATATTGAGGTACTTGTTGAATGACATCCAACAAGGGGATGTTAACCTTTACTTGCTTAAACACCTATAATATCTTGTCCATGTTGTCACTCTGCTTTTTGGTTAACCTATTTGGATAGGGAGCTTTTGGCAGGTAGGTTTTCTGCGGTGCCTGAGAAGGAAGCCTTGGTGTATTACCCTCACCCTCAGCCTCTTCTTCACCACCATTCCCACTGAGGGGCTGCATAGATGGTGGTGGTTGTGGCAAGGAATGTGATTGTCAACCTGCTTTCCATTCCTTAAGGTCACAATGGAATTGAAATGGTGAACAAGTTCCTCCACACGGTTCACTTGCCTCCCCCGCGGTACCACATTTTCATTTTTCATGTGTTGTTGCTGGTACATGCGGGGGTTAGCCTCAGGCTGGCTAGGCAAAGACCATTTCTCTCTTTCATGTACAGACTGAGCCAATTGACCCATCTGAAGCTCTAGAGATTTGATGGTCTGCTGATTTGAAGTGAGAACTTGACTCGTGGTTGACATAATTTTTTTCATTGAGTTTTCAAGTCCACGAGTCAAGGTCTCAAGCGAATTGAATCGGGTTTCCATATTGTTGGAATTTGGGAAACCCGATTGATTGGTGGTTTGCGCTTGGGGTGGCTGATAGGATTGTGCATGCATGGGAGGTTGGTGTGATTGGTAAGGTGGTCTAGAGGAGTTTGAAGGACCACCCTGGGCATTAGTTTGGTTCCATAAAAAATTGGGGTGGTTCCTCCATCCAGGATTATAAGATGATGAGTATGGGTCATTCCTAGCTTTGTCATAGATGGCGTTGACACGCTCCATCTCAGGAGGAATAAACACACACTCGCTTTCTACATGACCTATCCTACCACATGAATGACAGGGAACTGGACTAGATGTGGACATGTGAGGTGCACCATGTTGGTTTTGGAGCGCAATCGAATCCATACGGCGCATTAAGGCCGCCATGCGCGCCTCGGTGGCCGTAGTGGTATCGACAACAAATGCGGCACCCGATCTAGTCGAGTTTGCATTCGTGATCCTTGCTCCTATACTAGATGATGCAGGTGGCTCCCTCACACTCTCCCATTGCATGGTTTTCTCAGCGAGGTCTTCTAGGAAAGCCCATGCCTCCCTTTCATCCTTTCCCAAGAACTCTCCTTGACACATGGACTCAAGGAGCGTTCTTGACGGAATGTGAAAACCTTCGTAAACAATCTGACAAAGGTGCCACAACTCGATGCCATGGTGAGGGCATGAGGATAGTAGCTCCTTGAACCTCTCTAAGTATGCATGGAATGGTTCGGTCTCATGTTGATAGAACGAATTGATTTCGTTCCTCAATTTTTGAGTCCGATGATTTGGAAAGTACTTCTTGAGGAATGCAGATTGAAACTCGTCCCAAGTCTTAAAGGCATTCGCCTGGTTTCTGTACAACCACTTCTTGGCGTCATCCTTTAGTGCAAAAGGAACGAGTCTAAGATGGATGGAGTCTGTGCTAAGTTGTTGCAGCTTGAACATAGCACAGACCTCCTCAAATTCCCTGAGAAAGATATAGGGGCCACCCTTTCGAGTGAAGCGAGGGAGCATGGAAATAAACTGAGGCTTAACCTCAAAATGGTTCCCATTAGCCTCTGGTAATACGATGCATGAGGGTAGAGCTGTACGGCTCGGGTAGCATCGATCACGTAGAGGTATGGGAACGACAACATGACGCTCAGGTGGGTCCAGCAACTGCTCCTCCTCGCGGAAATTAGCAGCCATTGAACCCGAACTATGTGCGACACGAGAGGAGGAAGGTGTCGAGAAATCGATGACCGAAGCCAGATTGACAACGCTCCTCGTCAAACGACCACTCTCGTCTCGTGTCCACGAAAGCATGCACAAAGGTGCACACGCACCAAATTTTTTTGTTTTTTTCAAAGAATGTACGTAGGGGAGAAGACGGGGGAACACAGGAGAGAAAGAATGACTCAGGAGAGAAAGGAAGAAGTCCTTATGCTACGGAGGATGGGTACATGTAGAAGCACACAAGCAAACAAGGCTCAAGTAATCCTAAGGTCGCTATAGGTCCTTACAGCTAGACGATGCCTAACTGCGAGGTCACACAGCCTCAACACGCCTCACCTCCCTACAACGAGGACCACAAAGCCCAGCAAGTGAGTCAAGATCCAGAGATCTCGTCTCTCCTACTATCGACAAAGTGGGCAAGGCCGATCAGGTTATGACGGTCGGGACCGAATCACTCTCCTAATGCGTCCGAATTCCTTAAGGCCAATGTCTACTTGATTTTAGAAATTAGGCTCTTGATTAGTGTGGTTTTTGGGGTGATGAAATCCCCCACCTTATCTTTTACGGGACAACCCCTCCTTAGTAGCATTTTGGAGTCTTAATCTAACAATCAACTCTCCAAACAAAACGCTCAACTCACACTTGTTTCAATGCACTTCCTACTAACCAATGCATGTTCATACGAAATGCATGAATGCGAGTAGAAGGTGCGTACCTCACGCCACCACTCAGCAACAGAAAATAAAGCTAAGAGAAAAGACAATCTACATGCCTAAGTCACATACATGATGCATGACCTAAACAAAAAGAATGCCTAATCTTTTGCTTTGGGTTTTAGGGTCCAAGTTGCTTAAAGGAGGTTTGATTATGGATCTGGGAACGAACTATAAGTCAACACATGCAAAATTAAGTCCCAAATTACTAGATCAATTAGAGCAACAACACAAAGAAATTAGAACATGAACAGAGCTCACCAGACCGCTGATTAGCGGTCTCCGACCGCTGATTGGCGGTCTGAAGTGCTCAGGTCGTCTTGAAATTTCTCCAGTAGCCTCCACTTACTATTACCGGTCTCCTGCAACAAAGAAAAACTACAAAACACAAATTAAATCCCCTCGAATCGTCCAAACAAGAGTCTGGACTGGCACCTCCCCGACAACGGCGCCAAAAACTTGTTGAACGTTTTAATTAAAACCGCAAGTGCACGACCGCGTTGAAGCGGTGGCAAATACGGGTCGTCCTCAGGGAGGTGAGCAGCCTCTCGTTTGCACGAAATCAAGTGGCGAAAAATTGGAGAAGAGAGTGGTTTATGCTACTCTATGCTACACTACACTACGAAATACGAAATGCGAAAGAAAGCAACAAACGATTAACTAAAACTTAACTAAGAACAAAAGAAGAGTGCTGGAATTCAGAAGTGGAAAACCCCTAAGGGGTGGAGTGAGTGCACACAAGCAAAGAGGTGGGTGTTGAACACATTCTTTAAGCACAAATAAAGGTGGTGTTATCATGCATAGGAAGTGTCTAAATGTTGTGGCAAAACCTATCAATCTATTCACCAACTTAGTTGATTAACATTTACATATGCAAGATGTTTATTTCAGAACCTAAACAAGCATGAGAGGTGTCTAATCATTTTGGCAAAACTCATCAAGTTATAAATTCTATCCTAAACAAGCAAACATACATTCATGTTTTATCAACATATTGGAAATAAAGCATTCAATCCATTCTCATTTGCATGTATGTACATCTACTCCACCCCCCAAAGGGGATGTAACTACTCACTAAACATTACACTAATTATTAAACTAAACAAAGAAAGCGTATTAACTAAGCTAATAAAACTAATGAAATGAGATTAAGCAAAACAAAACAAAACAAGAAACATAAAACAAACAACATAATAAAGAAAACTTGTATTAAAATGACTCACATTAAAAGTAGCATCCTCCTACTTTAGTGTGTGCTTCAAGGCCTCACTTCTAGTAGGAAGAATAGCCACTTAAAATATGGAGTGATTACAATAGGAGGTGAAGAGTTCTATTTATAGCCATGGAAAAAGGCAAACCGGGACAATCCCCCGATGTAGGACTAAACAAATACCAAAAATAGCCTAAACATCCTCTAATACATGTGCTGGAGAAATTTTAGCGGATTTGGGCCAAAATAGACCACCAATTAGCGGTCTTGGACCGCCAATTGGCGGTCTAAAAAGTCCGGATCCATCTGGAATTTGTGCTGGGCTTTGCTTAATGTATTTGGTGGTCTTGGATGCATCTACTTTGTTTATTTGAGCTCCGACCCGAATAGAATTGCCAAAATACTTCCCATGATGGTGTGGAGTTTTCCGTTTTGCTCTTAGGTCCTTCTGTCTTGCGTTCAGGTCCTTCTCCCTTGCATCTTGGTCCCCAGATCTCACAATTCAGTCCATTTTCCCAGCTTTTGGGTCCTTTTATGCTTCATCTCTTCAAACCTATTTATTCCTGAAAACTAAACATAAAACTCGTAACATAGCATTGTTTAGGTGAAAGATAATGGATATAAGATACAAATATAAGCATGAAATGATGTCAATCACCACTCTATTAGTTTCAGATCATGAGAGGGGCAGTTTAGAGGACATCGAGGTGGTCCGAGATTTTCCAGAGGTCTTTTCAGAGATCACTACCTTGCCGCCTGCTAGAGAGATAGAGTTCGGCATAGATTTGGTAGCAGAGACCACACCGCAGTCGAAGGCTCCGTACAGGATGGCGCCTGCAGAGTTGGCGGAGCTGAAGAAGCAGTTGCTGGATCTGATGGATACTGGGTTTATCCGACCTAGTGTCTCACCGTGGGGTGCGCCGATATTATTCGTAAAGAAGAAGGATGGCTCGTTGCGGATGTGTATAGACTACCGGATGCTGAATAAGGTTACAGTGAGGAATCAGTATCCTTTGCCCAGGATCGAGGACCTGTTTGACCAGTTGCAGTCAGCGAAGGTGTTCTCGAAGATTGATCTGCGATCTGGGTACCATCAGTTGAGGATCAGAGAGGTAGATGTTCAAAAGACAACTTTCTAGACGAGGTATGGACACTTTGAGTTTCTGGTGATGCCGTTCGGGTTGACGAACGCGCCTGCAGCTTTCATTGATCTGATGAATAGGACATTCAGTCAGTACCTCGACCGTTTCGTGATTGTCTTCGTAGACGATATCTCGGTCTATTCACCAGATATGGAGCAGCACCGGGAGCATCTAAGGATTGTACTTGGCATTCTGAGAGATCAGCTGTTGTACGCCAAGTTTTCGAAGTGCGAGTTCTGGCTTCACGGTGTAGCATTTTTGGGGCATATAGTATCGGGAGTTGGGATATCAGTGGATCCAGCGAAGGTCGAGGCAGTGACACAGTGGAGAGCCTCGACGAGTGTGACTGAGATTAGGAGTTTTGTTGGATTGGCGGGTTATTACCGTCGGTTCATCAAAGACTTCTCGAGACTTGCTTCACCTATGATAGCACTGACGCAGAAAGGAGTGAAGTTTGTTTGGTCCCAGAAGTGCGAGGACAGTTTTCAGGAACTGAAGAGTCAGTTGTCGACTGCTCCAGTTCTGACTCTTCCCAGTGGTAGCAGAGGTTTCGTGATTTACAGCGACACTTCAGGCGTTGGTTTAGGGTGTGTACTGATACAACACGGGTAAGTAGTGGCGTATGCTTCGAGGCAGCTGAAAGTGCACGAGAAGAATTACCCCACTCACGATTTAGAGTTGGCAGCGGTGGTTCATGCCCTGAAGATTTGGCGTCACTATTTGTATGGTGAGCAGTTTGAAGTCTTCACGGATCATCAGAGTCTGAAGTACCTGTTTTCACAGAAGGAGCTGAATATGAGACAGCGCAGATGGCTCGAGTTGATTAAGGATTTTGATTTGACCATCTCCTACCATCCGGGGAAGGCGAATTCAGTTGCACACGCACTGAGCAGGAAGGTGGAGGTGTATGCTGCGAGTTTGTGCATTCGGGAGTGGAGGCTACTCGTGACATTGTCAGAGTGGAGGCCGTTCACAGAGAGCTCAGAGGGGGCAGTGATTGTGGGACTTCGAGTGGAGCCGCAGACTGTCAGTCGAGTTGTTCAGGCTCAGCACGGTGATGAGGAGTTGACTAGTCTGCTACAGTCAGCTGCCAGGGATTGATCAGACTTCACTGTGGGAGTGGATGGAGGTCTGAGGTTCAGGAGTCGGATCTGGGTGCCAAAGGTCGATGAGCTGAGAGATGACATCATGGAGGAGGCACACCGAGCCAGATATTCCATTCACCCGGGGAGTACGAAGATGTATAAAGATCTGCAGCGGAACTTTTGGTGGAGAGGGATGAAGCGTGATGTGGCTGATTTTGTGGCTAGGTGCTTGGTTTGCCAGCAGGTGAGTATCGAGCACCAGAGACCAGCGGGACCGATGCAGAGTATAGAGCTACCTGAGTGGAAATGGGAGCATGTGACGATGGATTTCTACACCGGGTTGCCGAAGACGAAGAGTTTCCATGACGCGATTTGGGTTATAGTCGACCGACTGACCAAGTCGGCACACTTTCGGGCCATCCTGACTACTCTACCATTGGAAGGTCTGACGAGGTTGTATATTGAGGAGATCATCAGACTGCATGGGGTGCCAGTGAGTATCATTTCAGATCGAGATCCGAGGTTCACTTCCAGATTCTGGGGAAGTTTGCAACAGGCTCTGGGAACTCGTCTGAAGTTCACTACAGCTTTTCATCCACAGACAGATGGGCAGTCCGAGAGGACTATTCAGACTCTGGAGGACATGCTGAGAGCGTGCACTCTGGATTGGGAAGGGCATTGGGATGAGCACTTGCCGTTGATCGAGGTCGCCTAGAACACGCGAGTATTGGGATGGCGCCGTACGAGGCTTTGTACGGGAGAGCTTGAAGATCACCGGTGTGCTGGAGTGAGGTAGGCGAGAGACAGCTAGTCGGGCCTGAGATGGTGCAGTTGTATGCTGAGAAAGTTGACGTGATCAGGCAGAGGCTAGCGACAGCTCAGAGCAGGCAGAAGAGCTACGCAGATCGGCGTAGGCGTGTGCTGATTTTTGAGGTTGGCGATCATGTCTTTCTGAAGATCTCACCGTCGCGTGGGGTGATGAGATTCGGGAAGAAGGGGAAGCTCAATCCGAGATATATTGGGCCGTTTGAGATATTAGACCGAGTTGGAGAGGTCGCCTACCAGATCGCGTTGCCGCCACAGTTTTCTGGTCTTCATAACGTCTTCCATGTTTCGATGCTGAGGAAGTACGTGGCAGATCCTTCTCACGTGATCTAGATTGAGGTTCCAGAGATCCAGCAGGATTTGTCTCTCGAGGAGAGACCCGTAGAGATTGTGGATCGGATGGAGCACCAACTCAGGAGGAGGACTATTCCTATGGTTAAGGTCAGGTGGCAGCATCACTCCGAGCGAGAGGCTACTTGGGAGGTTGAGGAGGAGGTCCGGAAGTTGTATCCGGAGCTATTTTGGTAAGAGCTGGATTTAATTTCGAGGGCGGAATTATTTTAAGGAGGGTGGATTGTTAAATCCTAACTCCTTGTTATTGTTTTAATTGTGATTACGGTAAGATTAGGATGGAGGGCTGGGATTGATTGGGTGGTGTTGAGGTGGATGGTGGAGATGAGGGGAGGTATAAGAGTTGGTGGGTTTTCTCCCTCTCTCTCTCTCTCATGCTATTCTATCTCTCACACTCAAGTCTATCTCTCTCTTGATCTGCAGTTCTCTGAGGTGAGGAGGAGCTCAGACATTCTCCGGGTCGTGTGGTTCGAGACTCGCCGGGTCGTTGCCGGAGTTGTCGAAGAAATCAGAGTAGAAGAAGGTTGCCGGAGTTTGAGCTATTTCGTGGAAACGCTCACCATCATTTCTTCTAAGGCTTCTTCAAGCCTTAAGGTATGTCAAACTTGCTTTTACGCTCACCTATTATTACTGTGGGGGTGGGAGCGGTCGACAGTAGGCCGTTTTGGCTCGTCGGACCTGCACAACAGCTTCTGCACTAAAATTGGTCGACCGGTGTTCTAGCTTCGGTCGACCGGTTATAGTGTATTTTGGGCGAATTCCTCGCACCGGTCGAACGATACCCTTTGGGTGGTCGACCGATTGTGCAATTTTAGCGAGAGAAGGACGCTCTAGGTATTTTTGGTCAAACGGGACCCCTTTGCCGGTCGACCGAAGGTACTGTTGTATGTCGGTTGGTGCGTTGGCCATCTAAACGGTCGACCGCCTGTTTGACTCGTTCGACCGACGACTTAAGTTTACTTAATGGCCGGTCGACCGGAAGTGTGGTTTTGGTCGACCGTGTAGTGTGGACTGTTGGTGAGTTTTACTGGAGGTTTTCGGTCGACCAGAAGTCTTGGGTTGTCTCACCGTTTGATCATGATTTGCGAAAATGAATTTCTTACTAGTGCTTTTCGGTCGACCGGGTCCCCTTTGCCGTTTGACCGATTGGCGGGTTTTTCGGTTGGGCCAGTTCTCTGGGTCGACCGGAAGACAGTTTTTGTTCGACCGTTTTACACAGTTTTGGTGTGTTTGTGTTACTATTGATTGGCTAGAAGGCAACGGGTTCACTGGCCCTTTTGGGGTGACGGACGGACAGGACGACCCTATAGCGATTAGTAGTGACACGTGGAGGGGGATTGTGATAACTGTCGCCGTGGCTCCGGCAATTGAGGCAAAGTCGTGGCTCCGACGAATGAGGCATGTTTTATTTGTCTCCGTGGCTCCGGCAATTGATGCAAAACCGTGGCTCCGGTAACACTGAAGCAAGAGTTTGGTTGTGTGGCCGTGTTTTGGACCGGCGGTGCCTTGTGTGCACGAGTGTTGGTGGGGTTGGGGTGAGAGGACCCTTGAGACCCGGGTTGTTGTTTTGGCTATGGCCAGGAGAGAGGTCCCGGGAACTTAGCAGTTGTGTTGGTTGTGATATTTGTGGTTCATTGCATTTTTCATTATTGTTCATATATGTGTTAGGGTTTGGCATACGAGATTTCCTTTTGGAAACTCAGACATGTTTCATGTCTACTTTCAGGCCGAGAGCGGCGATAGGCGGGTGGTGACTGCGGAGGGGTCGCTCGGGACCAGATCATGCTTTCCTTCCTTTTTGAGGTGGTTGTGATTACACGTGTATATTTTATGTTTATGAGCTTTTGATGTAATCACATTCTTTTGTAAACTCGATCACAGATATATATTATATGTTGGTGCACCTGTGTGTATGTTCCTTCTCATGTGGCACCGGGGTAGAGGAACATACAATCATGTGAGGACATCCGAAAGCAGCTTGACAGGATGAAGAAGGTTGAGAAGGAGGTTTTCTGGAGCACCCCTTTCGGTCACTTCCTAGACCTTCCTAACATTACTACAGACAACCAAATAGTGGGTTGGTTCGTCGAACACTACGATGTGGAGGAGGTGGGGCTGAGAATAGGATCAGGGGTAGTTCCTCTACACCGGAAGATGTATGTTCCTCTACACCCTGATCCTATTCTCAGCCCCACCTCCTCCACATCGTAGTGTTCGACGAACCAACCCACTATTTGGTTGTCAGTAGTAATGTTAGGAAGGTCTAGGAAGTGACCGAAAGGGGTGCTCCAGAAAACCTCCTTCTCAACCTTCTTCATCCTGTCAAGCTGCTTTCGGATAGCCGTCCAGTAGCACCGGCATTCCCGGAAGTAGTAGGTGGTTCCCTAAAACAAAAAATTGAAGAAACGAAAGTTCATCAAAAAAATAACGACCAAGCGAAAAAAATATAGACCCACAGGTTCTTGGACAGGTTCGCTATCGACGGCAGGAGTCGAAGAATCCATTATCGTTTAGAGGGTAAGAAAGAAAGCCGGAATAGGTTTACAGGTACGCTTCCTCCGTTCACAGGTATTCCAACGAGAAAGAAAGCGAGACTCTCCCTTTCGGTCTAGATATTTTTAATCTTCCTCGGTATCCGAACCGTCGTTCGTAGGGTGTCTGCCGCTGTCTTATCTGGAAATGAACCGTCGTTCTAAAACCGTCAAAAAAAATTAAAAAACAATTTAAGGCGCGTTTTGAAAAGGTGACATGACAATCTGACTAGACGCTGACTCGCCAACTTTTGGGTGCCACGTAGGGCGCGTCACGGAAGCCAGCGTCCGTGTATAACAACCCATACAAAAAACTGTAGGTCTGAGAAAGTTTGGTTTACCAGAATATGATCATTATTTGGGGAACCAATAGGATATTGTGCAACAGTACCCCATTAAATATGGTACTTCAAAATGTAAAGACCACTGACTAACGTAGACGTTTTGCTGCACTTCCCTTAACTCAACAACAACATTACAATCATCTTTAGAGGTGGCATGTTAAAATCTAGAAAATAGGTTATATGCCAGGCTTCCTAGGTGGCATCCTAGTCACTAGCCACATCACCTATGGAGGGTGAGTCGTCTAGGAGTTGATGACTCAACAAGAAGGAAGACAAAAGTTTGTAGGAAAGGAAGAGACAAGGGACTCTTCATTTTTTCTATTATTTTCGTCCTATTTTATGATGCAATTTAAGTAGAGGTTGTAATGATCTTGAATGATCATCTTTATATAGTTTATGTTATGTTTGTGTTATATGGTAAGTTGAAGAGTCTTTGTAAGTGCCTATATAAGCACAAGAGTTCTCCATTTGTAATACAAGCCAAAAACAAATCAAGTCAAGTGAGAAAGAAGAAAGAAAAGATGAGTGTTTGGTGCAAATCTCGTTTTGCTTGTGAGTGTTATGTAGTTTGTTTTCTTCTTTCATTCGTGTCCACAAATTGCGTAGATCAAAGTATGGATCTAGTGATGGCAATAGAAGGCCCTCAGCATGGTGAACAAGGTGAGCCTAAGAAACTTCTAAACCGCTGGTTGGCGGTCCAGGTGTGTCTGGTGGAGGCGTGCTTTCTGGGGTGGCTTGGTGTGGTGCTCCCCGTCTTTCTCCCGCATCTAACATCTGGTATCAGAGCCTCATCTGATGGGGAGCTCAGGGATGACCTCGTTTGGTCATGTATCGTTGCCACACCTTTCGAAGGGAAACTACGACAATTGGAGTATCCAGATGCGTGCCCTGCTCTGTGCGCATGATGCTTGGGATCTTGTGGAGAGCGGCTTCGAGGAGGAGGCCGTGACGGGGGTGGCAACCGTCGCACAAATCAAAACACAAAAGGAGAGAAGAGCCAAAGACAAGAGTCCAAAAAGGAAGGAGGTCGAGTGCTTCAAGTGTGGGAAGCGTGACCATTTTGCGAAAGAGTGTTGGTCGCAAAAGAAGGTGGAGGAGAGCTCCAGCCGTGGCCGTGGTGATCGTAGATCAAAGAAGGAGGTTGAGTGCTTCAACTGTGGGAAGTATGAACACTTTGCTTGTGAGTGTTGGTCGAAGAAGAAGGTGGAAGAGAGTTCCAACCTTATTGCCGAGGAGGAAGATGAAGGATTTCATGTTTAATTGTGCATATATATTTTCGAAATTTTTATGCATAATAAGGATCAATTACAATTTTCTACGATTTGTTTCATGCATGCATCGGTTTGTTTCAATAACTAGTTTTAAAACTTTATTAAAACAAACACAAGGGACTCCGAAATTCATACCTAGAAGTTCTCTAAAACTTCTTGATTATCCAGAGATGTTGAGGAAGACGATCGTCGCTTCCTGTTGCTCCGGATGCCTCCGAGTGTTCACCGAAACCCTAAATAAGGTTGGAGAGAAAGGAGCTAGCCAATCAATCTCCAAGCTAGCTTAGAATCTAGCTACAAACCCCTTCCTTAGTCTCTGAGATTTCTCCTTCCAAAGACTTAGAAATTTAAGAGAATTTTCGTGCCTTTTTGTGGTGAATTAGGAGAGAAAAGAATTAGCAAAACTTCTAACTTAATTATGGAGAATAAGGACCTATTTATAGGCTCCAATCTTACTCTCAATCATGGCTATTCTTAAGCCATGTTTTCTTGACATTTTCTCTCACAAACTAATTCCATAATGCATTACATGCATCCACAAAACGTTTGACCAAGTTTGGAGCTAATCCAACCATTGATCAAATTAATCTCTTAATTATCAAAGGCAGAAAATCGATCGGGTTTCGGGTTACCGAGTTATACTTGGTTAACAGAATATGTCACGATCGCTTTACCGAGTATTAGACGGACGACCGATTCTTAAGGAGAAAAATTCTCCTTAACCGATCGGACGAACCCGCGTCTAAAAACCGAATGCCATTCGGTTAACCGAAAATATCGGAACTGGACATTGTTCGGTCGACCGTTTCTGGTTCGGAATACCGATCCAGAATTCCAGGCACTTTGGTCAAGTTCGGTCAATCAACTATGACCATCCGTTCCACGTCCGGTTGACCGATCCACAGATCCTTCGGTCGACCGAACCATAACGGATTACCGAACTTTTACCCGATTTTGCCTTTTCAAATTTTGGATTTATTTCCAACAAAATTTGAACTTTAAGGGGTTTTATCAAATTCACAACTTATGCAATATATTATCCTATGCAACAATAAATTATTGCACCCCATAATTTATGCATCTCATATGAATTTATCATGATTCTAATTATGTTATATATCATAACATAATTGATTTTACTTGTTCACCACATGTGTCATATTTTCTATAAGAAACCCGACACATCATATGAACCAAAAATCAAGCTTCTTGTTTCCCGGTTTTTGCGGTGTGACCTATGGGAGGATCTAAACTAAGTTGACAGTGATATTAAGAGCTTAATATCACAAGCTATAAGCGGTATCTAGCTACACATTATAGCTCCCAATTAGTTAGATGTCTTAATTCCACTTGAACCAAGACCCGATCCATTTAGTGATGGAGTTCACCACTTGTGTCAGTCCCTTGCCTCATGATATTAAGAATACACACAAACTAGTATTGTGTCATCTTTGTATTAGTATTCATTTCTTGATCTCTTTAAGCTAGTTACAAATATGTGACTTAACTCAAATCACATTGTGCACATTATAACTTTGCTTTATCAAGGGGCCCACTAATATCATCTCTCAATTAAGAGGGGCAATGATAATCTTTTGACTAACTATCTTCTCCAACAAAAGTCATACTTAACCAACTAATGCCTTTACACTATACTCATCGATAGCTCAAGACACTAGTCTAATCAAGCATTTCTTAAGTGATCGGATATAAGTCTCATACCAAAGGACCAAGGACACAGTAAAACATTAATGACACAGAAAACACAATTCTATAATGTTTTACTTATTAGGTCTATTCAGTATACAAAAGTAGTATTTTCCTCTTTTGTGTACCCGTGTTGTCACTCACTTGTAGAGCTACAATGATCTATCACCAACACGATAATCTTAACTCGGCAATTAATGTCTCATGTTAATTACCATGATTGCGAATATCTTTTGTTTTATGTAAACCAATATCTTTTAGAGCTCTACGGTTAAGGACCAAGAGCCTCTTCCTTAACACTTCTAAAAGACGAATAACATAAACAAGGAACAAAATGATTTCTCATTCAATTCATAATAATTGACATTTAAAAGTAAAACTTTTAGAACACATTCTCTTTAGAAGATGCCCACGGTGATGGAATGGCTTTGTTTGTTAGCCACGAGGAGGTGACAAATCATGTCATGCATGCTCAAGTTGATGATGAGCATAAGGAGGAATACGAAGAAAACAATGAAAATGAGGAGCAAGAGGTGGAGGTGGTAGATTCCACCGAGCACGAAGTTGTATCATCCGATGATGAAGAGACGAGATCGAGGAAGAAAAGGAGTCTTCGTAATCTATACGAGGGAACAAGTGAGCTACACTTGGTTTGCCTCTCCGCTCAAGGCGAGAGCATCCCGTTAGAAGAAGCGGTGGTGGCAAAAGCAATAAGGCGAGCCACGATGAATGAGGAGATGGAGTCGATAGAAAAGAATGAGACTTGGGAGCTAGCTTCACTTCCAAAACGTCACAAAACCACTAGTGTCAGGTGGGTGTATAAGAAGAAGATAACACCCCAAGGAGAGGTTGAGCGATGCAAGGCACGCTTGGTAGCAAAAGGCTACAAGCAAAGGACCGGCATAGATTGTAAAGAAGTGTTCGCACCGGTGGCATGCATGGAGACAATCCCTCTTTGTGTGACTTATGAACAAGTAAGGTTCACATGGTGTGTCTTTTAGCTCAAGAAAAAGTGTTGTCAATAAGGTTGCAGGAAAGGATGCGCAACCTACTTGGGATGGTGGATGGAAGAGGATTAAGTTCAACGAGGAGTATTGAGAATTGAACTTAATCCTAGGTGGAATCCTAGTCACTAGCCACATCACCTATGGAGAGGGAGTCATCTAGGAGTTGATGACTCAACAAGAAGGAAGACAAAAGGTTGTAGGAAAGGAAGAGACAAGGGACTCTTCATTTTTTATATGATTTTCGTCCTATTTTATGATGCAATTTAAGTAGAGGTTGTAATGATCTTGAATGATCATCTTTATATAGTTTATGTTATGTTTGCGTTATAGGGTAAGTTGAAGAGTCTTTTTTTTGCAAAGCAAAAGGGAGGGTTAGCCTCTAAAAATTGTATTAGTAAGAAACTGTTTACATCTACCAAAATTTGTTCGTTTAGTTCGCGAGCGTATGCCACATGCATAACCGGCTTCTCCCCACCTATTTGTACTCACATGAAGGTCAAGTAGTATAAGGAAATAATTACATCTCATCAAATTTCAGAAGTTGGAATTAGTTCCAAGTATCCTGAAAATGTCTCGCTTCTCCTTCATCTTTGGCGAGTTTGGATGCTTGATAGCTCATGCTCCGGATTATATCTTTGACTACAGCAATGGTAGCTTGCAGTTGCTGCCTCTCACCCTCAAAAATCCTATGGTTCCGCTCATGCCAGCATTCATATATCGTAGCACTTACCACCCACTTTCTGACCACTTTGTCAAGTCGGCTTCCACTCGTATGTGAAAGTCGCAAGACCTCACTCTCTAGACCGCTTGCTGCAGTTTGGTGGAGCTGCATGAGGTTGAGGAGACGCCTCCACACCTCCTTTGTGTATTGACAATTCCAGAAAAGATGCTCCATGTCTTCCTCTTGGTCTTCGCATAGCACACAAGTTGGGTCTAGATTTACGCCTCGCTTTATCATTCGCCGCTTTGTGAGCAGACGCCCCTTCAATGCTCGCCAAGCTGTGAGTGTGTGCTTTGGGATAGAAAATTTGTGCCATACCATCCCCGCCCAAGGGACTTTCCTGCCCGGTTGCCTCACCCAATTCCATACTTCCTTCATCCCAAGTGTTGCACCCGTCCCATCTGGTCTAACCGGTCTATCCTCTCCTTCATGAATGCGCACTTGGCTTATCCTTGAGCAAACTTCTTCCATCTTGCTGGATCGTGGGGGAGGGAGGTACCACGACCCTTCTCTAATGAAGTACGACACCTTTACGTCCCAAGGAACCTCCAACTCGTAGTGAAGCTGGTCACCCCAGCTTGTGCATTCAAATGGTTCACCACACCAAGAAAATTGGAAAAACCGAATCGCTTCCCCATTTCCCATCTCATATTGGATGTGTCTCCTAGCAATATCTCGAACTCGCAGCAGCCCTCGCCATGCCCCTGATGAGGTAGGTGGAGGTCTTACAAGCCAAATGGAGCGGTTCTGTAGGTATTTTCGCCGGACACACTTGGCCCAAAGGGAAGTGTTGTCCGCCACCACAAGCCAAAACTGCCGGAGAAGGCCCGCATCATTCCATTCCGTTAGCCTCCTTAATCCGAGGCCTCCTTCATCTTTTGGAGTACAAACGTCCTTCCAAGCCACCGCCACCCACTTCTTCTCCCCTCCCCAAATAAAATGGCACATTATGCTATCAAATTCATGCAAGATGCTTCTTGGTAGAAGAAATGCTGAAGTCCAATAAATGCTGAATGAGGTGAGGACACTACGTACTAGTTCCACTCGCCCAGCCATAGAAAGAAGCCTTTGTTGCCATGTTGAGAGGCGAGCCTTTAGCTTGTTTATGAGTGGTACACAATGGGATCTCCCCGTTCTTCCAGAAAATAATGGCAGCCCCAGATACACCACCGGAAAAGCCTTCCGCTCCATCCCAAGGTGTGCCTCGATCCAAGCTCCATTCGTCCCATCTCCCCCCATGAAGACATGACTTTTCGAGGCATTAAATTTCACACCCGAGCTTGCTGTAAACTCCTCAAGAATGAGTCTAATGGCTTGAGCGTTTGCTTTGGTAGCCCTTGCGAAGTGTAGGACGTCGTCGGCAAACAAAAGGTGTGACACGATGACATCTCCACAATATAACGGCTCGATTTTCTTGTCCATGACCGCCATCTTCACCATTTCACTCAGCACCTCCATGCACATCACGAACAAGTAGGGGGCTAGGGGATCACCTTGTCGTAGACCATTTCTGGCTCGAAACGGTGTGGAGTTTGCTCCATTTACTGTCACCACAAACGATGCCTCCACACAAGCCAAAATCAGTCGTCCACTTATCCGGGAAACCAAATCTCTTCATCACATGGTCGAGGAACTCCCAAGAGATTGAGTCATATGCTTTCCTGATATCGAGCTTTATGCACATACGTCCTTTCCCCTTCTCGAGATGTAGCTTGTGGCAGAGCTCGTGTGCGAGAATGATGTTATCACTAATTCTTCGTCCTTGGACGAATGCGCTCTGATTTTCACCTATCAGCCGTGGTAATATCCTCTTCAAGCGGTTTGCAAGGACTTTGGATGTGAACCTATACGTCATATTACATAGAGCAATGGGCTGGAAGTCCTCCACCACCGTCAGTGCCTTGTTCTTCGGGATAATCGTGATGGATGTGTTGTTCCATTGTGTGAGGACCCTTCCACTATCCAAGCAAGATGCGACAACCTTTACCATGTCCCTCTGAATTATGCTCCATGCTGCCTTGAAAAACTTTGCATTGAAACCATCAGGCCCCGACGCTTTATCAATATTGGCGTTCAACACTACATCTTGCAATTCTTTTGGGTCCAACTTCCGTGTTAAATCAGTCCCCTCCTCCGCTGTAATTTGTGGTAGAATAATGGAATTTTTAAGGGGTTGCACCTGAAAACCATGAGCAAACAAGTTAGCATAAAAAGACCAGAACGCTTCCCGGATGTCGTTCTCATCCTCCACTAGATTCTCCCCCTATCCCACTCGCCTTACTTGATTGGTGGCTCTCCTCACTCTAAGATGCGCATGGAAGAGCCTAGTGTTTCGGTCCCCCTCTTTCAACCACTTTACTCTGGATTTTTGTCGTATAATGGACTCCTCCCAAGCAAGGACCCGGGCAAGAGTATCCTTTGCTGCGTTTTCAACTTCAACAAGCTCGCCACTACTCGGGTCACTAAGCCTTTGCCTCCTCACTTGCGCAAGAGAGTCCCTAGCCTCTCCCACCTTGTTTGTAACATTTCCAAAGGTGCTCTAACTCCACTTAATTAGTGCTTTCCTGACTTCAGTCAGTTTCCTCACTATACAAAACATGGGTGTACCTCTCACATATGTAGTCCAAGCTTGTTGTACGACTCCTCCGAAGTCCACGTGATCCGCCCAATGGTTTTCAAATCTGAAAATCTTCTTTTTCCTCCTTTCGTTTCCTTCCATTTTCATGACAAGCATGGTGTGATCACTCAAGTCCTTTTCACCAATAATGTAGAAGGAATTGGGGAATACCTCAAGCCATGCATTGTTCATTAATATTCGGTCCAGCTTTGTCTCGATGCATGCAGTTCCCTCCGACGAGTTGGACCAAGTGAAGTCGCCTCCAGTTGAGGGCATCTCAAGTAGTTGAATGGTGTCAAGACACTCATTAAACTCCTGAATTGCCACCTCATTTCCAGCAGCTCCGCCTCGTTTTTCAGTAGCCTTCCAGATGCAATTAAAGTCCCCACCAACCAGCCACGGTCGCTCCCCATGTGGTGCCACTTCATTTAAGTCCCTCCACAATGCTCTCCTCTCCACATGTCCATTTTCACCATAGATTGCCGTAAGAGCAAATTCAGTGCCGTCCTTTCTTAAGCTCCCAAGGAAGTGGAGCAATTGAGTTGATTCGAACGTAATTCTTAAGTCTACCAGCTGGTCATTCCATAACACTAGAATGCGCCCTGAGTCTACAACCATGCAATTTGACGTCCAAGCATGAGGCCAAATTGCTCGCTTGAATCACTCAAGTTTCTTGTACTTAACCTTGTGCTCCACAAGGCAAACCACATCCGGATTTACCTCCCTTATTCGACCCTTGATCATGAGAGCGTGGCTGGGTCCGTGTGCGCCACGCACATTCCACACTAAGACATTCATGGGTTTAAGGTACAGGGTGACCCCCCTTCCCTTCCGTACGTGTATTCTTACTCCAACTACTTTTCCTCCCGGATCGTCTAAGCGGTGGTGGCGAGTATACCTTCTTTGAGCACGAGCCCTCACACTCTTCTTGCCACCTTTCTTCATCTCTCCATGTCTTGGTCTTCTGAATTTCGGAGGACCTCAAACATTCCCTCACTTTTATGACCGAATCTCTCTTTACTCTCCTTTGCGCGTGCCACTAGAAGGTGAAACCCAACCCGCCTCCTTTTGCACCAAGGAGGCTAGTCCACATAACTTCCCATGCTCTCCTTTCAAAGTGCCTTTCTCCTTCTCAAGTCTTTAACGTAAAGCCTCATGGTCTTGCTGGAATGTTTTGCATGGTAATTCTCCTTCATAAAATTCTTCCTCCTCATGTATCTCACGAATATTCCCATGCATGGGTGTTTTACTAAATACACCCCCCACTTCATGAGAGGGGCCCTTCAAGTTGCGTCCCTTGATTTGAAACATGGTTGCTTCTATTTTGTCTTCTTCATGCTGACTTGGTCCTTCCACAACAGCCTCTTCACACATAGATTACTCAAAGGCCATCCCATTGGCTTGTCCTAAAGTGGAAGCATCACTTTCCTGCTCCACTCCACCTTTCCCTTCTTGGACACCAATAGAGCCACTCCCACTTGCACCCACAGCAGAATTCGGTTTGCCCACTTTAGAGCCTTCTCCTTTGTCTCCTAATCTACTCCCACTCATATGACAAAGCCTCCCCTCATTGGTTGCCTCCAAAGAATTAGGAGAACAAGAGAGTGGTTTAGTCAAGCAATTTTCCTCCATGAGATTTATCTTAGCTTGCTATCCACATGGCACCTCCTCACTTGTCCCCCCATCCACCTCAGCACCTCTAGTGTCCACATCATCATCTCCTCCAGCAACCTCTCTCACCCCTCTCTCCCCTCCCATCCGACCAGCCTCGCTCATCACCTCCGGGATGCCCATGTTGCTTGCTTCCTCCCTACGTCCAAGGGTCACTCCCTCAACGCCCTTGGACATACTCCTTCCAAGCCCATTTCCAGCACTCTTCCTAGATACAACCACCCACTTCTCAGCTTTTCCTTTGTGCTCCTCTCCTTGCTTGTTGGTTATCCTCTTCTTTGGACATTTCTCCTCATTATGACCGAACTCCAAGCAGTCCTTGCAATACCCGGGCCTCCATTCATACTCCACTAGAACTCGATGTGTGCCGGTGCCTTCCACTTCAACCTCCACCCAACTCGGATAGGTGAAGTCGTGAGCCACTTCCACACACACCCTTGCATAGGCCAGCCTTCTCCCCGAGGCCGTGTGCTCATCCATGTATAGGGGTCTCCCAAGAACACTAGAAATGTTGCTCAACACTCTTTGTGACCAGAATCGGAGGTCAAGCTCCAGTAGACGAATCCAAATGGGAACGGTGGTGATGTTTGCCCTTGTCAAGACCACATCCGGTGCCCACTCTTGGACAACAAGTGGAGAACCACGAATGAACCATGGTCCCCCCTCTAGCACACGTTTCCTATTCTCTCCAAGAGTGAAACGAAAAAGGAGAAAGCCTTGACTTCTTTTAATGACCCCCACACCTCCAACCAAACTCCACATCTTGTGGAGGTGCTTCTCTAAAGTCGGCAAGTGTGGTCTAAAAGCAATGAAATAACCAACTAAGACATTATCCCACCTCTTCAAGGCTTCAACCACTTCATGCTTGGAGCATTTTGACACCTTCTCTCCTCCTTTTATGGCCGACTGGATGAACTCAAGGGTTGTGGATGCCTTTGGGCCAGCCATAAACAACTCGCTCCACTTCCTTGGGGGAGTTTCATCACTCCCTAGAGGTGGTGCGTGCACTTCATCCCCTAAGGCTGGGAATGAAGCATGCAATGGGGGTGGATGGAGAGCCTCTTTACTGCCACACTCTCCATGTCCTTGCTGCCCACGAGTAGGGCAAGGGTTGGGGTCCATTTTGCTGTGAAAATACCAAAGCTTTGATGGTGAAAGAGGTTGAGAACCCTAGAGAACCCAAGGCTCTCCATGCTTGTCGCCAATCCTTCTCTCTCCTCTCATGCTTTTTCTTTAGTTTTCTTTGACCATGTGATGCATGACCCAAATAGAGAGAGAAGTTGAAGAGTATTTGTAAGTGCCTATATAAGCACAAGAGTTCTCCATTTGTAATACAAGCCAAAAACAAATCAAGTCAAGTGAGAAAGAAGAAAGAAAAGATGAGTGTTTGGTGCAAATCTCGTTTTGCTTGTGAGTGTTAAGTAGTTTGTTTTCTTCTTTCATTCGTGTCCACAAATTGCGTAGATCAAAGTATGGATCTAGTGATGGCAATAGAAGGCCCTCAGCATGGAGAACAAGGAGAGCCGAAGCAGCCCATCGGGCGCAACTTCTGAACCGCTGGTTGGCGGTCCAGGTGTGTCTGGTGGAGGCGTGCTTTCTGGGGTGGCTTGGTGTGGTGCTCCCCGTCTTTCTACCGTATCTAACATCTGGTATCAGAGCCTCGTCTGATGGGGAGCTCAGGGATGACCTCGTTTGGTCATGTATCGTTGCCTCGCCTTTCGAAGGGAAACTACGACAATTGGAGTATCCAGATGCATGCCCTGCTCGGTGCGCATGATGCTTGGGATCTTGTGGAGAGCGGCTTCGAGGAGGAGTCCGTGACGGGGGTGGCAACCATCGTACAAATCAAAACACAAAAGGAGAGAAGAGCCAAAGACAAGAGTGCTCTCTTCCTTCTCTTCCAAGCGGTGGATGAGAGTGGTTTTGAGAAGATCGCTGAAGCGAAGACGTCGAAGGAGGCGTGGGACACCCTTGAGAAGAGCTACAAGGGTGCTGATCGAGTGAGGAAAGTGCGCCTCCAAATGCTTCGAGGTGAGTTCGAGGCGTTGAAAATGAAGGAATCAGAAGGTGTTGCCGATTTCGTGACGAGGGTTCGCATGGTGGTGAACAAATTGAAGAGAAATGGGGAGGCATTGACTGAAGGAAGAGTGGTGGAGAAGGTGCTACGTTATCTCACCGAAGACTTTGAAAATGTTGTGTGTGCTATTGAGGAATCAAAGGACCTCGAGAAGATGACCGTCGACGACCTAGCAAGCTCGTTGGAGGCACACAAGCAAAGAAAGAAGAAGGAGAGGAAAGATTTCTTGGAGGAGGCGTTGCAAGCGAAGATGTCGCTTAAGGAGGAGAAACCTCGCAACGTAGATCGTGGAAGCGGTCGTGATTATGGAGGTCGTCCAAAAAAGAAGGAGGTCGAGTGCTTCAAGTGTGGGAAGCGTGGCCATTTTGCGAAAGAGTGTTGGTCGCAAAAGAAGGTAGAGGAGAGCTCCAGCCGTGGCCGTGGTGATTGTGGATCAAAGAAGGAGGTTGAGTGCTTCAACTGTGGGAAGCATGAACACTTTGCTAGTGAGTGTTGGTCGAAGAAGAAGGTGGAAGAGAGTTCCAACCTTATTGCCGAGGAGGAAGATGCCCGCGGTGATGGAATGGCTTTGTTTGTTAACCACGAGGAGGTGACAAATTATGTCATGCATGCTCAAGTTGATGATGAGCATAAGGAGAAATACGAAGAAAACAATGAAAATGAGGAGCAAGAGGTGGTAGATTCCACCGAGCACGAAGTTGTATCATCCGATGATGAAGAGATGAGACCGAGGAAGAAAAGGAGTCTTCGTAATCTATACGAGGGAACAAGTGAGCTACACTTGGTTTGCCTCTCCGCTCAAGGCGAGAGCATCCCGTTCGAAGAAGCGGTGGTGGCAAAAGCAAGAAGGCGAGCCACGATGAATGAGGAGATGGAGTCGATAGAAAAGAATGAGACTTGGGAGCTAGCTTCACTTCCAAAAAGTCACAAAACCACTAGTGTCAGGTGGGTGTTTAAGAAGAAGATAACAACCCAAGGAGAGGGTGAGCGATGCAAGGCACGCTTGGTAGCAAAAGGCTACAAGCAAAGGACCGACATAGATTGTGAAGAAGTGTTCGCATTGGTGGCATGCATGGAGACAATCCCTCTTTGTGTGACTTATGAACAAGTAAGGTTCACATGGTGTGTCTTTTAGCTCAAGCAAAAGTGTTGTCAATAAGGTTGCAGGAAAGGATGCGCAACCTACTTGGGATGGTGGATGGAAGAGGATTAAGTTCAACGAGGAGTATTGAGAATTGAACTTAATCCTAGGTGGCATCCTAGTCACTAGCCACATCACCTATGAAGGGTGAGTCATCTAGGAGTTGATGACTCAACAAGAAGGAAGACAAAAGGTTGTAGGAAAGGAAGAGACAAGGGACTCTTCATTTTTTCTATGATTTTCGTCCTATTTTATGATGCAATTTAAGTAGAGGTTGTAATGATCTTGAATGATCATCTTTATATAGTTTATGTTATGTTTGTGTTATAGGGTAAGTTGAAGAGTCTTTGTAAGTGCCTATATAAGCACAAGAGTTCTCCATTTGTAATACAAGCCAAAAACTAATCAAGTCAAGTGAGAAAGAAGAAAGAAAAGATGAGTGTTTGGTGCAAATCTCGTTTTGCTTGTGAGTGTTATGTAGTTTGTTTTCTTCTTTCATTCGTGTCCACCAATTGCGTAGATCAAAGTATGGATCTAGTGATGGCAATAGAAGGCCCTCAGCATGGAGAACAAGGCGAGCCTAAGCAGCCCACCAGGCGCAACTTCTGAACCGCCAATTGGCGGTTTGGGACCGCTGGTTGGCAGTCCAGGTGTGTCTGGTGGAGGCGTGCTTTCTAGGGTGGCTTGGTGTGGTGCTCCCCATCTTTCTCCCGCATCTAACAACCAGAACATCAGTATTATTCCTTGGGCTACCATGGTGTCCCTTATTCGTTTTCCCCAAGGCCCAAACGACAATCTTTCAAGAGCTTACAAGATTTTAAAAACAAACATATCCAAGATTAAGTCAACATGTTCAAATATTCACAATCACACTTTTTTTGTTATATCATGGACAAACTGATTTATATATTCAACATTAGGAACAGAGAATGTATGTTTTTGGATACTCAACTGTTCTCCAGTTTGAATATCAAAAGAATGCTTGTGGTCGAACTCAAGACCATGGAATTCATTAATGCATAGACCTTGAAATGCCCTGCAAATAAGATAAGAAAATTGAAATGCATGTGAAATGTCAAATTGAAGTAAGTTCAGATGTCAATTGAGTTAATGTATAGGATGACATACTGTAACATCTCGAAAACCGTGGAAAATTTAAATTTTATCATCAAACACCAGAACCAATAATCAAGAGACAAGACTGTTACTTCAAATAAAACATTCAACCGGTGCACCATATTACATCAGAGTTTGTCAAAAAGCTACATGATTACATCAGATAAAACAAAAGGAAGTACAAGTAATCATGTCGACCTCAGTGGTCCGAACGAGAGGATCTTGGTCCCAAAAGCGAGCATACGCCGTCACCACCCAACTGGACCTACTGCGGTCCTGAAATAAAACATTCAACAATGCCTGAATTTCCATAAGGAAACCCCGTATGCCATTGGGTGGAGGTTTAGATATCGGGTTTAAATTAGAGAATTCAGAAACTTATAATAAATCATATTAGTTATAAAGCATTACATGATAAATGATTTAACACAAACTTAAGTAATCAAAATATACTAATCACGAAATTAAAATAATAACTTTATTCTCTTCCCATCACCCTAAATCCGTCACCTCCACCCTTTGGAAAGAGTTAGAAACTCATAGATGGAGGGAAGGAGAAGGGGTCCTAGAGGAATTACAAAAGAAAACTAAAAACAAGAAATAAAAGACAGAATTTTATTACTAAAACTAAGGACTAAAATTAAGAACTAAAGACAAGGACCCTCATAACATCGTTTCGAGGCTATTTATAGCCGATACAAGTGACTTGGGTATAAAATAGGAAAGTACACGTGGCAAGACACGACTGGAGAAAATCCGGAGCCACGGATCACAAGGGGTGCGGCGGAATCGCCGCATATTACACATAAGGTGCGGCAGAATCGCCTCAATATTCGCTCTGATTTAATCCGGATTTTTCCTGTGTGTTTATGGTATGATTTCAATATCCTTTGCGTGTCTGGATTGATTCTTTCCTTTCTTTTGAACTCCGAATTAATTCCTTCATATATTTGGATATCCAAATTGATTTTTTTTGAAAACTTCTCCAAGGTACTTTATTTGCATTCAGGTCCTCGGCTTTTTGCAAGTAAGTCCCTGGCTACTTTTATGCTTAAGTCATTGGTCTTTTTGTAATTAGGCCTTGAATACTTTTGTGCTCGGATGAACTTCCATTTGAATCCCGATAATCTTGAACTTGGTCTTTATAGCAGAAATGAGTCTCTTGCACGCATTTATGCTCGGGATATGGGTAATTTGCATTCAGGTCCCTGTATTATGTAAATAAGACTAAACACATACCTTAGTAGCATTTATTGATATAAAAATAATCTAAATGAAAGACATATGATGCACTGTATGCAATGCATCAAATACCCCCACACCTAGATTTTGCTAGTCCCTAGCAAAATAGAATATAAGAAAAATGAAAACAGGAAAATCCTAACTCACTTTCGTAGGAATCACGGTTGCACTTAGCATGTGCAACAAGCCTTTAAACCCCCAAGTTTCCTTAGAGGACGAGTTTTGTCTCGTGAGGGTTTTCAGTTGACACACCCACAAAGTCTTAATTCAACATTCCATTAATAGCTCTCAATATCTCCACCTCAACCTTATACATCTCACTTAGAATTCTTGCATGCTCATTATACAAATCTAACTTATAAAGAATCTGACTTGGTCTGTGTTCCTCCAACATTCACACCACTAACCCTTCTACACATGTTATCACTTAAATTATTTTGCACGCCTCCTCTGGTGGTGAAGTATCATTCGGATCAACCATGGCATGGATCATTCTTTTAGCTTTGGGCCTTGAGTATCTTAAAGTATTATTTTTTTTCCGTGATTCAACACATTTGCTTATTTTGACAGTTTTACCCTTTTTGCATTCGTGTAGTGAGTTTGGTCGATAATTCCGAGCTGGCAGACTCAAGTTACCGGGTTTTAAGATACCCCTACGGACCAGTGACTCGAAGACTTGGGCTTTTTTAATCAGTTTGCAAAATGTACTTTCCTCACTTTATTCCTTTATTATTTTTTTACTTTTATTTTCCTCAAGGCTTAATTGCTATTAGAAGTCTACACTTCTCGGTATATTTTCCTCAACCTCTGCTTTTTATCAACCACTTCAAAGATTTGATTCATCCAATTTAAGTGCATACATGTCTTAAAGGGTAATGAGTTATTTCTTTGGAACTTAGATTTATGTCATAGTTTCTACAAGCAGAACTATATAATAAAGAACAAAAACTCAATGCAATTTGTACACGGGTTTTGGTAGTTCAATCTTAAGATATGTCATGAAACATTGAATTTTTTGTTTTTTTGTTTTTTTTATAAATAAAAGACAGAATATATAACTATATAGATAGATAAACACCCCCACACCTAAATCATGCATTGTCCTCAATGTATGCAAATATAAAGCAGATGCACTTATTACCTGGGTGAACTGTGGTGGAGGGATGGAATTTGTTCAGATTCAACCATAATCAGAACTGGATTGAATGTCACCATGTTGGTGCATGTATCCAGTTGAATTGTTCCCCATGTTGCCCTGAGGTAAAGGTTCCACACCTCTCACATGTATTGATTCTCTTGTTTGTTCGAGTGATGGTGGTTGGGTAGACGACTTACTCCCCTTTTTCGCACTTTCTTTTTGATTTTGTGGTGATTTATTTGATTCAGAAATCTTATAGATACGTGCTCTCATCACCACATCACTTTGATTGCATATTATTTCTGGCTCACTATCAACATGAAAGATATTAAATTCAGCTTTTAAGTTCCCAAAAGATAATTGCATGAGCCCATTTCGACAGTTTATCAATGCTTCAGAAGTGGCTAAAAAGGGTCTTCCTAGTATTACAGGGATTTGTCTATTATGATTTACAACAGGTGCAGTATCTAGTACGACAAAATCCACTGGGTAAATGAAGTCACCCACCTTGATCAAAACGTCCTCGACTACACCTCTTGGTTTCTTAATAGAGCAGTCAGCAAATTGAAGAGTTGTTTTAGAGAGTTTTAGTGGACCAAGGTTGGGTTGCTCGTAGACAGAGAACGGGAGTAGGTTAACACTAGCACCAAGGTCTAGAAGGGCTCTGTTGATAAAAGTATCTCCTATTGCACATGAAATTGTGGGACACCCAGGGTCGTTATATTTTATAGGAGATGAGTTGGACAGAATAGAGCTTATGTTTGCAGTTAAGAAATCCTTCTTTGGTACGTTTGTTTTTCTCTTTTTAGTGCACAGATCTTTTAAGAATTTAGCATAAGTAGGTATTTGTTGAATCATATCCAGGAGTGGAATATTCACCTTAACTTGCTTAAATACTTCCAGGATTTTCTCCATTTGTGCACTTTAGTTCTTCTTAAGTCTATTGGGGAATGGAGCTTTAGGAACATAGACTCGCTTAGGTTGAGCTATGGGTTCAGGTTGAGTAGGTGGTTGGGCGTTTCAGATTGGACGTCAGGTTCAATGGTTAGGTCATATGTGGTTGCTTGATGGCTAGATTGATTAGACGTTTTAGGATTTACCACATTGTTATCAACTTGTCTTCCGGACCGTAATGATACTACTACATTTATTTGTTGGAACGGTCCTTCCTCATTAACCATTTGAACAGGTCTCGAGTTGTTACTTCCTAGAGGTGGTTGATATTGATTATTAGATCTAGGATTCACCTCAGGTTGACTTGGAAAATGACCCTTTTCTCTTGCACCTACAATTTGTGCGAGTTGGCTGACTTGTGTCTAGCCTTTGGAAGGACTGATTGGTTGTTTGTATAAAGGTTTTCATCAAATTTTCCAAGCTTGTCAACCTAACCTCATGATCTCCATTGTTACTAAACCCAGATGATGTATTATTTTGGTTATACGGGTTTGGTTGTTGTTTAGGAGGTTGACCTTGTTGGTTTGATGAGAAATTGGAATTATTACGCCAACCCGAGTTATAGGTTGATGCGTATGGGTCATTTCTAGCATGGTTAAATGTGGCATTAACTTCTTCCCAGTCCGCACAATCCTCCATTAAATGACTAGTCTGACCACATCTAGAGCAAGGGATAGACGAGGCTTGATTCACTCGGGTTCGGGTTTGTAGCTCTAGACTTTCCATTCTGCGCATAAGGGTAGCTAGTTTTGCTTCAGCCGTTACATTGGCATCTACAGCTAAGACACCTGGTTTGGGTTGACTTGCTATTCTAGATCCAATACTCGGGTTAAGCGGTATTCTAGCATTGTCCCATTTCATACTGTTTTCAGCTAAATCCTCAAAAAAAGTCCAGGCATCATTTTCATTTTTTGACATGAAGTTCCCTTGGCTTACAGATTCTACCATAACCCTAGATGTGGGTGTCAATCCCTCATAAATAATTTGGCACAATTGCCATCTTGGAATTCCGTGATGAGGGCATTGGGTCAGCACACTTTTAAATCTTTCTAGATACGAATAGAACGGCTCGCTCTCAGATTGAACGAATGCAACAATTTCATTCCTAATCCTCATAGTCTTATGGTTGGGGAAATATTTTTTCAGGAATGCTTGAACAAACTCGGCCGAACTCCTAATAGATCTTTCGGCTAGACTATATAGCCATTTCTTAGCGTTGTCTTTCAATGCCAGAGGCACGAATTTCAGACGCACTGCCTCCTCAGAAATATGCTGGTATTGCATAAGAGAGCAGATTTCCTCAAATTCTCTAAGGAAGAGATAAGGGTCTTCCTTAGAGGTGAACTTAGGCAACATACTCATGTATTGCGCCTTAAGCTCGAAGTCGCGGCCCTGGATGGTGGGCATAACGATGCACGATGGCTGAGCAGTCATCGCTGGGTAGCATCGATCCCTCAGAGTTATGGGTGGGTTCACAACATTCTCACCCATCGGATCTGGGTGAGGTGGTGCAGCAGATGGATTGGGGCTAAGCTTCAGACTGGAATCTAGGTGAACTCGTGAGAGTCGATTACTCAAGTCCCGAATCCAAATCTGAGTGCACCGGGTTGAATCAATTTTTGAATTCAAATTTGAAATTTAAATTCCAAATTCAATATCCAGAATTGATTACAATTTTTTTTCGTTTTTTTTATATATATTTTTTTTATTTTTTTCAAAAGGGAAACAATCAATAGAATGGGGAAAGATGAGAAAGGAATCCTAATCTAGAGAATTGAGGTGAGAAGAGATAGAAGACTCAGATGAGAAGGGAAACTTAACTCTAAAGATAGAAAAGAGGGTCGGTCAGAAATTTCCTGAACAAGCACGGTTCAAACAATCCTAGACCTAGTGTCGCTTAAATCTAGACGACTCCTAACTGGTTGAGTGGAATTGATTTGCTTGATTCACCTCCCTCACTAATCAACCCAACTTGGTCAGGCCGTGTATAGCTAGTGGGGGCGCTTCCGACAGAGTCGGTGCCAATTAGACAACCACTTCGCTTGGAAGACTTACGTCAACACAAAAACACTTTCTAGACACCAAATTAAATTCGATCAGCTTCAGGTCATAGCAAGTCAAACCAATCTTCTCCTTAATTGAGTCTGAATCCTTAGGGCCAATGTCTAATTGATTTTAATTAAAGGCTTGGGTGACACTTTAGGATTGTGATTTGTGGGCCACGGAAGGGTGATGAAATCCCCACCGTATCTTTTCCTACGGAGTTGCCCTTAAGATAGTTTAACTTAAATCTAGCAAAGATAGTCAAACAATGGTCTTTAGATGGGGGCAATTGCAAGGTTGTATGCAAACTAAATTATATGCTTAAATGCAATCGTTAAAACGCGATACGTACCTTGCCTCCAACACTCTTCAATAATAAAAATAATTTGCAAGAATTTAGCAAGAATAATGCAAACAAAACATTATATGATGCATGCACTAAGTCCTTCTAATTTTGCCAATTTTTTAGGTCAGAGTTGAGTTATTGCCAATTATGGAATTTAAGCTTAACACGTGCAGTTCTACAAAAGGAAATTTTCCGAAACTAGAAATCACGAGGAAAAAGGCAACAAAGGTTACCTACGCAATGCTCAGTCGGGTTCACCGCCCGCTCTCGAAATTTCAATAGCTCCACGCATCCACCCAGAGATGGTGCTAACCCCAGAAAATATTGAAGCCCAGATGCTTCAAATGTGCGGCGATTCCGCCGCAGGTTCTTCTTGGTATGCAGCGATTCCGCCGCCCTTGTTGCTCAGACTGCGTTCAGATTTCACCGCGCGCTCTGTTTCTCCTGAAACACAAATCCAAATACTTAGATCGCGCACAAGATAAACAGAATAGAATCTAAATCAACAAAAAACAAAATCTGCGTCGCCTCCCCGGCAACGGCGCCAAAAACTTGATGAGAATTAAATTTATACCGCAAGTGCAAGGCGTCAATGAAGACGTGGCAAATACGGGTCGAACACAATGATTGACATCATTTCATGCTTATATTTGTATCTTATATCCATTATCTTTCACCTAAACAATGCTATGTCACAAGTTTTATGTTTAGTTTTCAGGAATAAATAGGTTTGAAGAGATGAAGGATAAAAGGACCCAAAAGCTGGGAAAAAGGACTGAATTGTAAGATCTGGGGACCAAGATGCAAGGAAGAAGGACCTGATTGCAAGACAGAAGGACCTAAGAGCAAAACAGAATACTCCTCACCATCATGGGGAGTATTTTGGCAAATCTATTCGGGTCGGAACTCCAATATGCAAACTAGATGCATCAAATACCAACAAAGCCTTCCAGAAAAGCCCACAAGAAATTCCAGAGCGATCCGGACACTGTAGACCGCTAATTAGCGGTCCAAGACCGCTAATTGGCGGTCACTTTTGGCCCAAATGCGCTCAAATTTCTCCAGCACATGTATTAGAGGATGTTTAGGCTATTTGTGGTATCTGTTTAGTCCCACATCGGGGGATTGTCCCGGATTAGCTTTTTCCATGCCTATAAATAGAACTCTTCACCTCCTTTTGTAATCACTCCATATTTTAAGTGGTTATTCTTCCTACTAGAAGTGAGGCCTTGAAGCACACACTAAAGTAGGAGGATGCTACTTTTAATGTGAGTCATTTTATCAATAAAGTTTTGTGTTTCTTTCATTGTTTGTTTTATGCTTCTTTTATTGTTTGTGCATGTTTTAGTTTAATCGTCTTTTAATTCTAGCTTAGTTTTAATATGCTTTCTTTCCATAGTTTAATAATTAATGTAATGTTTAGTGAGTAGTTCCATCCCCTTTGGGGGGTGGAGTAGATGTACATACATGCATTAGAGAATGGGATGAATGCTTTATTTTTGATGTGTTGATAAAACATAAATGTATGCTTGCTTGTTTAGGATAGAATTTATAACTTGATGAGTTTTGCCAAAATGATTAGACACCTCTCATGCTTGTTTAGGTTCTGAAATAAACAACTTGCATATGTAAATGTTAATCAACCAAGTTGGTGAATAGATTGATAGGTTTTGCCATAACATTTAGACACTTCCTATGCTTGATAAACACTACCTTCATGTGCTTAAAGAATGTATTCTACACCCACCTCTTTGCTTGTGTGCACTCACTCCACCCCTTAGGGGTTTTCCATTCCTGAAATTCCAGCATTCTTGTTTTGTTCTTAGCTTAGTTCTTATTTCATCGTTTGTTTGCTTCTTCAACATTTCATACTTCTTAGCGTAGTGTAGCGTAGAGTAGCGTAACCAACTCTCTTCTACATTAGTTTCACCACTTGATTTCGTGCAAACAAGAGGCTGCTCACCTCCCTGAGGACGACCCGTACTTGCCACCGCTACATCGCGGCCGTGCACTTGCGGTTTAAATTAAAACGTTCAACAAGTTTTTGGCGCCGTTGCCGGGGAGGTGCCAGTCCAGACTCTTGTTTGGACGATTCGAGTGGATTTAATTTGTGTTGTGTAGTTTTTCCTTGTTTCAGGAGACTTGGAGTCATCAGGAGGAACGTCTGGAGAAGTTTTGAGTGAATCTGAGCATTTCAGACCGCCAATCAGCGGCCTGGGACCGCCAATTGGCGGTCTGGTAAGCTCGGTTTTGTCTCATATTTCTTTGGTTTGTTTTCATAATTGATGTAGTGATCTGGGATTTAATTTGGCATGTTTTGACTTATAGTTTGTTCCCAGATCCATAATCAACCTCCTTTAAGCAACTTGGACCCTAAAACTCAAAGCAAAAGATTAGGCATTTTTGTTGTTTAAGTCATGCATCATGTATGTGACTTAGGCATTTAGATTGTCTTTTATCTTAGCTTTATTTTCTGTTGCTGAGAGCTGGCGTGAGGTACGCACCTTCTACTCTCATTCATGTATTTCGTATGAACATGCATTAGTTAGTAGGAAGTGCATTGCAACAAGTGTGAGTTGAGCGTTGTTTGGAGTGTTGATTGCTAGATTTAGGACTCCAAAACGCTACTAAGGAGGGGCTGTCTCGTAAAAGATAAGGTGGGGGATTTCATCACCCTTTCCTTCGCCCCAAAAACCACACTAATCAAGAGCCTAATTTTAAAATCAAGTAGACATTGGCCCTAAGGATCTTGGACGCATTAGGAGAGTGATCCGGTCCCGACCGTCATGACCTGATCGGCGTTGCCCACTTTGTCGATAGTAGGAGAGACGAGATCCCCGGATCTTGGCTCACTTGCTGGGCTTTGTGGTCCTCGTTGTAGGGAGGTGAGGCGTGTTGAGGCCGTGTGACCTCGCAGTTAGGCGTCGTCTAGCTGTAGGGACCTATAGCGACCTTAGGATTGCTTGAGCCCTGTTTGCTTGTGTGCTTCTACCTGTACCCATCCGCCGTAGCATAAGGACTTCTTCCCTTCTCTCCTGAGTCATTCTTTCTCTCCTGTGTTCCCCCGTCTTCTCCTCTACGCACATTCTTTGTTAAAAAAAAGTTTTGTTTTGTGTGTGTGCACCTTTGTGCATGCTTTCGTGGACACGAGACGAGAGTGGTCGTTTGACGAGGAGCGTTGTCAATCCGGCTTCGGTCATCGATTTCTCGACACCTCCCTGCTCTCGTGTCGCACGTAGTTCGGGTCCAATGGCTGCTAATTTCCGTGTGGAGGAGCAGTTGCTGGACCCACCTATTCCACCTGTGCTTCCAGTTGTCGTTCCCATACCTCTTCGTGATCGATGCTACCCGAGCCGTACCGCTCTACCCTCATGCATCGTATTACCAGAGGCTAATGGGAACCATTTTGAGGTTAAGCCTCAATTCATTTCCATGCTCCCTCGCTTCACTGGGAAAGGTGACCCCTATATCTTTCTCAGGGAATTTGAGGAGGTCTGTGCTATGTTCAAGCTGCAACAACTTAGCACAGACTCCATCCATCTTAGGCTCGTTCCTTTTGCACTAAAGGATGATGCCAAGAAGTGGTTGTACAGCAACCAGGCGAATTCCTTTAGGACTTGGGATGAGTTTCAATCTGCATTCCTCAAGAAGTACTTTCCTAATCATCGGACTCAAAAATTGAGGAACGAAATCAATTCGTTCTATCAACATGAGACCGAACCATTTCATGCATATCTTGAGAGGTTCAAAGAGCTACTATCCTCGTGCCCTCACCATGGCATTGAGTTGTGGCGTCTTTGTCAGATTGTGTATGAGGGTCTTCACATCCCGTCCAGAACGCTCCTTGAGTCCATGTGTCAAGGAGAGTTCTTGGGAAAGGATGAAAGGGAGGCATGGGCCTTCTTAGAAGACCTCGCTGAGAAAACCATGCAGTGGGAGAGTGTGAGGGAACCACCTGCATCATCTAGTATAGGAGCGAGGATCGCGAATGCAAACTCAACTAGATCGGGTTCCGCATTTGCTATCGATACCACTACGGCCACCGAGGCACGCATGGCGGCCTTAATGCGCCGTATGGATTCGATTGAGCTCCAAAACCAACAAAGTGCACCTCACATGTCCACATCTGGTCCAGTTCCCTGTCATTCATGTGGTAGGATAGGTCATGTAGAAAGCGAGTGTGAGTCCATTCCTCCTGAGATGGAGCGTGTCAACGCCGTCTATGATAGAGCCAGGAATGACCCATACTCATCATCTTATAATCCTGGATGGAGGAACCACCCCAATTTTTCATGGAACCAAACTAATGCCCCGGGTGGTCCTCCAAACTCCTGGAGACCACCTTACCAATCACACCAACCTCCCATGCATGCGCATTCCTATCAGCCACCCCAAGCGCAAACCACCAATCAATCGGGTTTCCCAAATTCCAATAATATGGAAACCCGATTCAATTCGCTTGAGACCTTGACTCGTGGACTTGAAAACTCAATGAAAAATTTTATGTCAACCACGAGTCAAGTTCTCACTTCAAATCAGCAGACTATCAAATCTCTAGAGCTTCAGATGGGCCAATTGGCTCAGTCTGTACATGAAAGAGAGAGAGAGTTTTTTCCTAGCCAGCCTGAGGCTAACCCCCGCATGTACCAACAACAACAAATGCAAAATGAGAATGTGGTACCTCGGGGGAGGCAAGTGAACCATGTGGAGGAACCTGTTCACCATGTCAATTCCATTGTGACCTTAAGGAATGGAAAACAGGTTGACAATCACATTTCCTTGCCACACCCACCACCATCTATGCAGCCCCCCAGTGGGAATGGTGGTGAAGAAGAAGCTGAGGGTGAGGGTAATACACCAAAGCTTTCTTCTCAGGCACAGCAGAAAACCTACCTGCCAAATGCTCCCTATCCAAGTAGGTTAAACAAAAAGCAGAGTGACAACATGGACAAGATAGTAGAGGTGTTTAAGCAAGTAAAGGTTAATATCCCCTTGTTGGATGTCATCCAACAAATACCTCAATATGCCAAAGTGTTGAAGGATCTCTGCACAACTAAGAGGAAGACCAATGTTCCTAAGAAAGCATTCTTGGCTGCAAATATCAGCTCACTTTTGTCCAATCCTACCTACACAAAATACAAGGACCCTGGGTGTCCTACTATTCAGTGTACGATAGGGGACACTAGATTGAGCAATGTTTTGCTTGATTAAGGATCAGCGGTCAACCTCCTCCCATTCTCTGTTTATCAACAGTTGAACTTGGGAGAATTGAAACCAACTAAGATCACCCTCCAATTAGCGGATAGATCCATTCGTATTCCCATGGGGATTATCGAGGACGTGCTTATCAAAGTTGGAGATTTTATATTTCCAGTCGATTTTGTTGTCCTCGATACCAATCCTGTTGCGAACACCCACTCTCAAATACCTTTGATTTTGGGTAGACCATTTCTGGCAGCCTCCAATGCTTTGATTAATTGTAGAAATGGTCTCATGAAGCTCTTATTCGGTAACATGAGTGCCGAGTTTCATGTGTTCAACTCTGGTAGGCAACAGGAACCCATGGATGAACCTTTAAATCTAAATCTCATCCGCCAATTGGAGAAAGCACCACAAAATCAACGAACACCCCTAACCCCAATGCAACCCATTGAGAATGTTCGTGGGCCCAGCGAAAACTCATTGCCTGTCTTCGCAATGCAACAGAGTGAGCTGGCCTCGAACATGAATGTACAAAGGGAGTGTTCGTTGCATGATTCAGTTGAGAGTACTAGTGAGAGTGAGACACCTCATCATATGCCTATACCAGAAGGTGTCTCTACCTCATGTCCCATGGCCATTGAGCCATTTGAGCTTCATATTGACTCCAACAAGGACCCACCTATGACCGAGCTTATGCTTGATGATCTAAATGATGGTGGGAGGTCCTTGTTGGATGACTTGGGGAGAAGCCCCATTCTTAGTGATGCAGGTCTGCTGCATCCATCGAATGAGCTTGAGGAACTCATTCCGATGCACCCGCCTATTGGTTGGAGGGTTTTCTTCGATGAGCAATTAAACCCTAGTGAGGCAACACAACTTCATTCTTTGTTGCCCACACCCGACCAATATCATGAGGGGTTCGAGCCTTTCAGCTTTGACCTTTCACCCCTCATGACACCTCAGAGTTCCAGTGGAGTTTGCCTATCTCGGCAAGTCTCTGGTCCTCCTGACTTGATGTTCTCATTTGATGTTCCTTGACCAAATGATTATGAGAATATCTTGGTTGATGTATATATCTTTAAAAAAAAGAAAAAAAAAGAGAAAAAAAAACAACAAAAAAACAACAACAAAAAAAGAAGAAGTGTGTAATAAAAGACTCCTTCAGTGAGCATCGATTGTTGTGGGCCCCAACCCTTGTGTACTTGGGCCCAATCTCTTCACGTATTTATCTCCCTTCTTCAGCTTCTCACAGGTTTTGAGGGAATTTGGGTTTGTGTCCATCAACATGACCCCGAACGTCCCTTTGTACTTCATGTTGGTGAGATCTTTCCTTTTTCATGCATGTATCCATGTAGTATCTTGTTCACATTCATTGAGGACAATGCATGAAGTAGGTGTGGGGGGGTGTTTTACGTGTGTACATAGTCAAGTCTTTTTCCTTTGGTTTTATTTTCTTTTGTTTGCATTGTTAGGGTCATGTTAGTGTGCCGCATTTAATATCGATATATCTGTTTGTCATGATCCTTGGGTGACTTGTCTTCTTTTGCTTGCCTAGTGCTTTAAAATTTTCACATTTCTTTCAAAATCTTCATGTGTTTGCGAAAGAAAATGTTTTTGTAGGTTTGCGTGTGTTTAGCATGTGCAAAACCGTTGAGAGGCAAAGTAAAAAGAAAGCTCCCAAAATTGTCTTGAACTTGATGCATTAGGATTTCTAGTTTTCTGGCTTTAGGTCTTATCGAGTCGTTAGGATGCACCCCGGTTTTCCCTCGGGGGGGCGTGTAATCATAGGGTTTCAGTACTCAAACATTTAAAGAAGTCCACCCTGAACCTAGTGAGTCAAATAATTCGTGTCTGTTAGTATAAGGAAGTTTGTCGTAGTCAAGGACCCTTAATCTCTTTTTGTGAAACTTAAGTGTAGGGGTTTTGGTTCCCACGTAGATAAATAAATAAGTGGTGTTCTCTCTTCTCGCACGGCTCCTATCACTCGGGAAAGTAGGTCTGAGGGGACTTTGTGCCTGGTACTTTCGAGTCATCTGACTTGGGATGCGCCGACCGAACTCCCGTTACACGGGTGGTAGGGATCGCCCTATGTGGAGATTTGGGGGAAGGTGTACGTGATAGTGTAAGTCCTCATAGGCAATGATGCACGAAACCTGACCCTGGGAGAATCAAACACCAACCAATAAAATGCTCCAATGAAAAAAAAATGAAAAAAAAATGAAAAAGAAAAAAAAAGAGTCAAATAAGAACCAAAATGGACTTTACACATTGTATCACATTCAGAAGTTAAGGTTGCCCATGTCTTTCACTCAAGTCCTTAACTAACTTTCACGAATAACTCATTAGGCTAGGTGTGTGGACCGATTACATTCATAGAGTCGACCCATAGTATTACCGCGTCCCATGATCGACAAAATGAGTCCAACGAGTCGTGTAGCTAGATTGATTAATGCATCTTGTTCGGATTTTGTGGGTATATCCGCTGAAAACCCTCAGGAGACAACACTCCTCCTCCTTGGCGACAAGGACGTTTAACGGCTTGTTGCACGTGCTAAGTGCAACCGTGATTCCTACGAAAGTGAGTTAGGATTTCTTGTTTTTTCGTATGCTTTTCTCTTTCTTTGTTTTGCTCGGGAGTAGCAAAAGTTAGGTGTGGGGGTATTTGATTGACATCATTTCATGCTTATATTTGTATCTTATATCCATTATCTTTCACCTAAACAATGCTATGTCACAAGTTTTATGTTTAGTTTTCAGGAATAAATAGGTTTGAAGAGATGAAGGATAAAAGGACCCAAAAGCTGGGAAAAAGGACTGAATTGTAAGATCTGGGGACCAAGATGCAAGGAAGAAGGACCTGATTGCAAGACAGAAGGACCTAAGAGCAAAACAGAATACTCCTCACCATCATGGGGAGTATTTTGGCAATTCTATTCGGGTCGGAGCTCCAACATGAAAACCAGATGCATCAAATACCAACAAAGCCTTCCAGAAAAGCCCACAAGAAATTCCAGAGCGATCCGGACACTGTAGACCGCTAATTAGCGGTCCAAGACCGCTAATTGGCGGTCACTTTTGGCCCAAATGCGCTCAAATTTCTCCAGCACATGTATTAGAGGATGTGTAGGCTATTTGTGGTATCTGGTTAGTCCCACATTGGGGGATTGTCCCGGATTAGCTTTTTCCATGGCTATAAATAGAACTCTTCACCTCCTTTTGTAATCACTCCATATTTTAAGTGGCTATTCTTCCTACTAGAAGTGAGGCCTTGAAGCACACACTAAAGTAGGAGGATGCTACTTTTAATGTGAGTCATTTTATCAATAAAGTTTTGTGTTTCTTTCATTGTTTGTTTTATGCTTCTTTTATTGTTTGTGCATGTTTTAGTTTAATCGTCTTTTAATTCTAGCTTAGTTTTAATATGCTTTCTTTCCATAGTTTAATAATTAATGTAATGTTTAGTGAGTAGTTCCATCCCCTTTGGGGGGTGGAGTAGATGTACATACATGCATTAGAGAATGGGATGAATGCTTTATTTTTGATGTGTTGATAAAACATAAATGTATGCTTGCTTGTTTAGGATAGAATTTATAACTTGATGAGTTTTGCCAAAATGATTAGACACCTCTCATGCTTGTTTAGGTTCTGAAATAAACAACTTGCATATGTAAATGTTAATGAACCAAGTTGGTGAATAGATTGATAGGTTTTGCCATAACATTTAGACACTTCCTATGCTTGATAAACACTACCTTCATGTGCTTAAAGAATGTATTCTACACCCACCTCTTTGCTTGTGTGCACTCACTCCACCCCTTAGGGGTTTTCCATTCCTGAAATTCCAGCATTCTTGTTTTGTTCTTAGCTTAGTTCTTATTTCATCGTTTGTTTGCTTCTTCCACATTTCATACTTCTTAGCGTAGTGTAGCGTAGAGTAGCGTAACCAACTCTCTTCTACATTAGTTTCGCCACTTGATTTCGTGCAAACAAGAGGTTGCTCACCTCCCTGAGGACGACTCGTACTTGCCACCGCTACATCGCGGCCGTGCACTTGCGGTTTAAATTAAAACGTTCAACACACAAGTAGGGAGAGATCTTGTTATTTTTGTGATTTTCGATTAAGGGACAGGAAGAGGGAGAAATAAGTTGGTTTTGAGATGTTTGGGTTTTAATTATCTAAAGCAAGAAACATGAACAATTAAAACTAAAACAAGAACAAAGATGGTGAATTCCGTTGGGTGGAGGTTTAGATATCGGGTTTAGATTAGAGAATTCAGAAACTTATAATAAATCATATTAGTTATAAAGCATTACATGATAAATGATTTAACACAAACTTAAGTAATCAAAATATACTAATCACGAAATTAAAATAATAACTTTATTCTCTTTCCATCACCCTAAATCCGTCACCTCCACCCTTTGGAAAGAGTTAGAAACTCATAGATGGAGGGAAGGAGAAGGGGTCCTAGAGGAATTACAAAAGAAAACTAAAAACAAGAAAAAAAGACAGAATTTTATTACTAAAACTAAGGACTAAAATTAAGAACTAAAGACAAGGACCCTCATAACATCGTTTCGAGGCTATTTATAGCCGATACAAGTGACTTGGGTATAAAATAGGAAAGTACACGTGGCAAGACACGACTGGAGAAAATCCGGAGCCACGGATCACAAGGGGTGCGGCGGAATCGCCGCATATTACACATAAGGTGCGGCGGAATCGCCTCAATATTCGCTCTGATTTAATCCTGATTTTTCCTGTGTGTTTATGGTATGATTTCAATATCCTTTGCGCGTCTGGATTGATTCTTTCCTTTCTTTTGAGCTCCGAATTAATTCCTTCATATATTTGGAGATCCAAATTGATTTTTTTTAAAACTTCTCCAAGGTACTTTATTTGCATTCGGGTCCTCGGCTTTTTGCAAGTAAGTCCCTGGCTACTTTTATGCTTAAGTCCTTGGCCATTTTGTAATTAGGTCCTTGAATACTTTTGTGCTCGGATGAACTTCCATTTGAATCCTGATAATCTTGAACTTGGTCTTTATAGCAGAAATGAGTCTCTTGCACGCATTTATGCTCAGGATATGGCTAATTTGCATTCAGGTCCTTGTATTATGTAAATAAGACTAAACACATACCTTAGTAGCATTTATTGATATAAAAATAATCTAAATGAAAGACATATGATACAATGTATGCAATGCATCACCGTTCGACCAAACACATCCATCTGGTCGATCGTTCACATGCTCAACAATTACTGTGAATATTCGGTCGATCGGTCTCCGAAAACGTTCGACCGGCCTTTTGGGTTTTTTAGCTAATTCATATCTCATGTGATATATTATCCTATGTAATATTAAATTATTACACCCCATAATATATACACCTCATATGAATTTATCCATGATTCTAAGTATGTCAATTTTCGTGACATATTAATTTTATTGATTCACCCCATGTGTCCATTTTCTCATGAAACCCGACACATCATATGAACTAAAAAATCAAGCTTCTTGTTTCCCAATTTTGTGGTGTGACATATAGGAGGATCTAAGCTAAATTGACAGTTATATTGAACACTCAATATCTCAAATTATAAGTGGTATCTAGCTACACATTATGGTTACCCAATTAGCATAGATGTCTTGTTCCACTCGAACTAAACACGATCCATTTAGTGATGTGAGTACATCACTTGTGTCTGTCCCTTGCCTCATGATATTAAGAATATATACAAAGTAGAAATGTGTCACCTTTGTATTATATTCATTTCTTGATCTCTTTAAGCTAATTATAACTATGTAACTTAACTCAAACTACATTGCGTACATTATAATTTTGCTTTATCAAGGGGCCCACCAATATCATCACTCAATTAAGAGGGGCAATGATAATCATTTGACTAGCTATATTTTCCAGCACAAGTCATGTTCAACCAACTATTGCCTTTATCACTATACTCATTGGTAGCTTTTGACAATAATCAAATGAAGCACTTCTTTAGTGAAAAGATATAAGTCTCATATCTTAGGATCCAAGACACAGTAAAATATTAATGACACGAAACACAATTCTATAATGTTTTACTTGTTAGGTCTATTCAATATATAAAAGTAACTATCTTCCTCTTTTATATACTCGTGTTGTCAATTCGATGACCAACATGACAATTTTATCTCGGTAATTAATGTTCTATGTTAATTACCATGATTGTGAATAAATTTTGATTTATGTAGACCATTATCTTTTAGAGCGCTACGATTAAGGAACAAGAGTCTCTGCCTTAACACTTCCAAAAGATGAATACATTAATCAAGGAACAAATTTTTTGCACATCCAATTCATAATAATTGACATATAAAAGTATAACTTTTAGAACACATTTTTTCAATCTCCCACTTGTTATCAAAGTTTTGTTTCACATACATTCTCAATGTATAAAACAATAATAACTAGGATAACCCTCTCTAATCACTCATCAAGCCAATCCACATGGTTCCTCGGACACATAGACTCGAAATGCATTTCGCCCTTGGCTTGGGATGAGGGTTTGTTGAATGGATCAGCTGTGTTGTTGTTTGTGTCCACTGATAACAAACTTATTTTTCCTTCGTCGATGAAGTCACGTGTGACAAAGTACTTGTGATCCATGTACTTCACTTTGTGGTGTGATTTAAGATCCTTGATTTGCGAGATAGATGCACTATTATAGCAAAATATCTCTATTGGTCCATCACACAATGGAACTACTCCAAGCTCTTCAAGAAACTTCTTAATCTACACTCCTTCCTTGCTCGCTTCAGCGACAACCATTACTTCGGAGGCAGTGGTTGTGTCGGCCGTAGTGGTTTGCTTCCAACTACGCCAACTCACAGCTCCACCATTCAGAAGGAAGACATATCTTGATCGCGACCTTCTATCATCGGGATCACTCATGAAACTCGCATCCGAATAGCCCTCAGCTATTAGCTCCCTTTGTCCTCCATAAATAAGAAACTTATCTTTGGTCTGGTTAAGGTACCTCAGAATATTCTTGACCACAGTCTAATGCTTAGGACCCGTGTTGGATTTGTGACGACTTGTCACGCTTAGAGCATATGAGACATCGGGTCTTGAGCAAGTCATGACGTACATGATTGATCCTATTACCGAAGCATAAGGAATATCTTTCATATACTCCAAGTTTTTACGTGATTCAGCATGTTGGGACTTCTTGAGTTGCACACCCATACTCATTGGCACATTGCCCTTTTTTGGAGTTGTTCATGCTGAACCTTTCCAAGACCTTGCCAACGTATGTACGTTGACTTAGTCTACGAGATCTATCTCTATATATCTTGATTCCCAAGATGTATTGTGCCTCACCCATGTCTTTCATTGAAAATGCAGATTTCAATGAATTTCTCATTTGGTCAAGCAAAGGTATATGATTTCCCATGAGGAGCATATCATCGACATATAAGATCAAAAACACTTTGTGGCTCCCACTAACCTTCTTGTAAATACAATGCTTTCCTTACTTTGGACGAAGTGAATCTTCTTGACTTCTTGTAAACTTGATTGATACGTTTTAATTAACCACAAGTGCATGGCCGCGTTGAAACGGTGGCAAATATGGGTCGATCCATAGGAAGGTGTGTCGACTTTGGTTTGTTCGAATGCGAGTGGGAAAGAAATGAGAGAAAGGAGTTATGATCGAAACTACACTAAAATGTGAAAGGAAATGGAAAATAAGCAATAAAACTAAACCCCATACGAGGTAGTGAAAGAATGTGAATGGAAAATAAGCAATAAAACTAAACCCCATACGAGGTAGTGAAAGAATGTGAATACAAAGATATGTGTATGAGTGTGTGTTCAATTATGCTCGTCACAACATGTAGTGCATGAAAATCGTAAAACTAAATCCAACTTTGCCTCCACATGAAATAAGATAACTCAATATCATTAAAACATACAAGACAATAATTGGAATGAAGATAAGTAGAGAAAGAATGTGAATACAAAGATATGTGTATGTGTTCTATTATGCTCATCACAACATGTAGTGCATGAAAATCATAAAACTAAATCCAACTTTGCCTCCACATGAAATAAGATAACTCAATATCATTAAAACATACAAGACAATAATTGGAATGAACTAAATGAACTCACGTATAAAGACCAAACCCCACTATGCCTTCACATGAAATAAGATTTACACAATCGTTAAAACATACAAGACATCAACCAAGGTAAGGGCAACAAGAGTACATGCAACTACAAGTCATGTTTCCTTTATCAATTCCATCCATATCCTCACCTCATCATTCCCCATAAAATAGGTCCACTAGTCTAAGCATATGCTAAGCTTCATTCAAGAGCATTAGCATATCAAAGACAAGACTGAAATCCCATTAGATGGTTACGGAAATCATGTAAGGCTCAAAGGATTAAGATAACACACAACTAATACATCACATAATCACATCACATTTTTCTCCACACCCCAAATGGGGATGATCTACTCACTAATCATTACACTACAACCTACGTTAACAAAATGAAACATTTTACTGAAAGGAAATTAAACGAAGCAAGCAAGGAATATTAAAGAAGCTAATTGAAAAGAAAATAAAACTAAAGAAGCATGCAAGACATATGAAAAGAAATTAAACTAAGAAAGAAGCAACATTGAAAGAACTAAGAGAAATTATTTTATTTACATGACTCACATTACAAGTAGCATTCTTCTCAACTTGAGTTTTCTCCAAGGCTTACTCCAAGTAGAGAGAATGCCGTCAAACAATGGGTAAATACAAATGAGGAGGAAAAGTTCGATTTATAGGCATTAAAAAAGGTAACCGGGGACAATCCCCGCTATGGGACTAAACGCATACTATAAATGGACATAAAACAACATAATACATGACCCGACTCAACCATGACGCATTTGGACACATTTTGACCACCAATTGGCGGTCTATATGTGTATGATCGAGTCTGGATTTTGGTGGCTCAGTTCTGGCTTGATTTCTTGGTGTTTGATGAACCTGATTTGGTTGTTGATGGTCGTGCCCGGATTTAATTGCCAAAATACTCCTCATTAAGGTGTGGAGCTTCTTGATTTGCTCATTGATCCTTTTGGTTTTACATCCGGGTCCTTCTCTCTTTCTTCTCAGTCCATAAGTCTTGCAACTTAATTCTTTTCCTTGCTTTTGAGTCCTTTTTGAATCTCTTCTTCTTAAACCTATTTATTCCTGAAACTTAAACATAAACTCGTTACATAGGATTGCTTAGGCTAAAAATAGAGGATATAAGACACAAATATATGCATGATGATGTCAATCAGTCAAGCAAAGGTATATAATTTCCCATGAGGAGTATATCATCGACATATAAGATCAAAAACACTACGTGGCTCCCACTAACCTTCTTGTATATACAAGGCTCTTCCTTACTTTGGACGAAATGAATCTTCTGGACTTCTTAATCAAAGCGCTTGTTCTAACTCCTTAATGCTTGCTTCAATACATAAATGGATCATTGAAGCTTGCATACTTTCTCGCTATTCTTTGGATCTTCAAAACCTTGAGGTTGTACCATGTATACATCCTCCTCCAAGTTCCCATTAAAGAACACCATTTTGACATCCATTTACCATTTTCATAATCATGAAATGCAACAATAGCAAGCATAATCCGAATATACTTTAACATGGAAACCGGTGAAAAAGTTTCATCATAGTGAATTCCTTGGACTTAAGTGAAACCTTTTTCTACAAGCCTTGCTTTGTAGGTTGTCAAGTTCCCATCCATGTCCATCTTCCTCTTGAAACCCCATTTATTTTGAATGACTTTCTTCCCATTGAGGAAGGTCAACCAAGTTCCACACTTGATTATCATACATGGATTCTATTTCGGATTCCATGGCTTTAAACAATAGTTTGGAGTCCTCTCTTTCCATTGCTTCTTGAAAGGTCGAGGGATCATCGGTATCTAGTACAATGATCTCATGAAGTCCCAAATACATATCGGGTTTCTTCCTTTCCTTCGTTGACCTTCTAAGTTCTTTTGGTTCTACGTGCACTTCTCGAACCTCTTCCACAATTTCTTGCAGAATTGGTTCGTGTTCGATTCTTGAACGTACACTAGGTGGAGATGATTGAATTTCTCTCACAATTGCTTGCGAGAGTCTCTCACTCATGCTTCCACTAACCAAAGGAACCTCGGTTGGGCCTTCATGATCTTGAATGTCACCATTCATATCATGATCTTGTAGAATATATTGAGTCTCCTTAAGCACAACTCTACTCCCACTACTTTTTATTCTTTCCAGAAATTCCTTTTCTAGAAATACGACATCCCTCTCTACGATCACTCGATTGGAGGTTATATGCCAAAAGTAGTATCCTCTTGTCTTACGAGGATAACCTATAAAGAAGCACTTATCTGCTTTTGGTTGAAGTTTGGTTGACATCAATCTCTTGACGTAGGCCTCACAACCTCAAATCTTGAGAAAATTGAGATTAGGTGTTTTACCACTCCATAGCTCATAAGGCGTTTTCTCTACGGATTTGGATGGAACATTATTTAGTGTGTAAGCCGCAGCTTCTAGTGCATAACTCCAAAAGTAAAGTGGCAATTCAGCTTGACTCATCATTGATCCAACCATGTCGAGCAATGTCTTATTCCTCCTTTCAAATACCCCATTCCACTGATGTGTACTGGGAGGGGTGAGTTGTGGTACAATACCACACTCCTTTAGGAACGAATCAAAATCGGTACTTAAGTACTCACCTAGACTTGATTTTCTTGTTGAGTTGATTTTTTACTTCATTCTTGAATTCTTTAAACTTGTCAAAGGATTCACTTTTGTTTCTCATTAGATAAATATAGTCATAACGACTATAGTCATCCGTGAACGTAATGAAGTACCTAAAACCGTCTCTTGCACTCGTACTCATCGGACCACATATATCAGAATGTATAAAATCTAACAAGTTATTCACTCTCGGACCTTTCTTCTTGAAAGGCCTCTTGGTCATTTTGCCCACTAGGCAAGGTTTGAATGTCTCCAATGATTTAAAATCAAGTTGACCAAGAAGGTTAGCTTCTTGCAATTTGTTGATGCGTTTTTTGATTTATGTGACCAAGACGATAATGCCACAAGAGTATCATTCACGTGCGTAGTTTTAAGCCTTTTGTTATTGATGTTTAAGATTTGTCTATTATTCAATTCAAGAAAATAGAGTCCATTCCTCACGAATGCATTTGCATAGAAAATTCCATTCTTGGATATAGATAAGCAAGAATTTGAAATAGTTATATTAAAATTATCCATATCCAAACATGATACAGAAATAATATTCTTGCTAATCGAAGACACATAATAAACATTCTTTAAACATAAATTTAAAAAAACTGGATAATTGAAGCTCCACGAAACCTTGTGCAATCGCAGCAACGCTCGCACCATTTCCGACCTTCAAAATTATCTCATTCTTCACGAGTTCCTTCCTATCCCTTAGTAGTTGCACATTAAAAATTATGAGAGCACAAGATCCGGTATCAATTACCCAATCATGGAAAGAGGTGGCTAAATTTATCTCAATAACAAATATACCTTTGGCCTTTTTGGGGCACTTACACTCAATCACTCCATTGTCAAGGTCTTCCTTGTACTTGGGGCAATTTTGCCGGATGTGTACTTTTTCACCACAGTGAAAGCACTCCGTATTGGGAGTCAGAGATTTCAAAGAATTACCCCTCGAGACACTCCCATGAGTACCTCGTACTCCCTTGCTCTTGATTGGCGTCTTTTTGGTGAATTTGCCTTTACCTTTCGTGATCTTTTTACTCCTCTCATGAACAGCTAGGACGTGCTTGTCCCGACCCTTGCCCATGTCAACTTCATCCATTTTGAGAGTGTTGTGAAGTTCCTTAAGACTCATCCCTTTCTCACTTACATGATAGTGCATAATGAAGTCCTTGTAGGACGAGGCTAAAAAGCCAAGAATCAAATCTTCTGCAATGTCATCGGGCATCGGGGAAGAGAGTTTCAACAACTTCTCAAGGTATCATTGCATCGTGAGAAAATGAATATATACCGATGTTCCCTCCGCCATGTGGCACCTTGTGAGTGCGATGATGGTCTTATAGTGTTCTTTTCTAGAACTATCCATGAACATCTTTGTTAAAGCTTCCATGATCTTGTTGGGTTTTGAATCCAAGTATTTCGCTTGAAGCGAGTCACCCATGGATGACAACATTAGACCGTGAACCTGGTTCTCTTGTTCCTCCCACTTGGCTTTTGCCTCTCTCTCGCTATCGGTTGCCTTCTCATTAAATTTTGGGATTTCACCATCCAAAATATGAGATAGTTTATCAAACTTCTGTTGGCTTTTTAGCCTTAATATATGTTTTGATGATTTATTTAACCTAATCTTAATTATAATCATGTAGAGTAGCACACATATTGCATTGCATATATATTGCCTTATGCTAACCTCTACAGGTGATCAAGACTCAAGGAAGAAAGGAAATCAAGTCAAGACATGTAATCAAGCTCATTTGAAGACATGTATTTTGTATTTCTTTGAGTATTTAGGAACCTTGTGTAATTGAGCATACTTGAGATTTAAACTACTCAACCACACACTAGGTTCCCTATAGAAGTCACACACACAATTTCACATAATTTGGACTTCAATAGATCATCCAAACTAGAACCGGAAAACACCTAAACAAAACTTGAACTGCGTGGACCAAAACGGTCGACCGTTAAAACCTTGACGTTCGACCGTTTACACGTGTCACATGACCGTTTGTTTTGTTGTATTATACCCAACGTTCGTATTCGTATTATTCCCAAATACCCCAAATTACCAAACATCCGGTCGACCGAAACTTTCCTAACGGTCGACCGAACCAACACAATTTGGTCTCCCAGAAGTGCCTGGACTAATTCGGTCGATCAATCCCCTGAGCCCGTTTGACTGTTAACATAAGTTAACTTAAGTCAAAGCTGAAATTTGACCAAACAGTCGAACGACATACCCATTTCGGTCGACCGTTTTTAGGCAGAATTGGGTCCTGCAGGTTTCTGTTTTGTGTATCCTACACCAACTCTTACCCAATCAATCCCAACGGCTATAACTCTTTTGGAGCTTATAAATAGAGATGTAAAACACATTTTAAGACATATCTCCAACACCTATTTGTCCCCAACATTAGAGAGAAAGCTCCACACACACTCAAAAGCTCAAACCTTCCACACTTAGTGATCAATTCCATATTCTACTCAAGTGTGCTCAAGTTTAGAGAGTGTTGTTCCACTCCAATTGTTTGTCAAGGAAGAAAGGGTCTTGGTGAAAGCCCAAGACACAAGTATAGACTTCGTTGAGAGCCCGAAGTGATCCCTCTCGGATTGTGAGAGGAGTAGCCAAGCTCGGTGAGGGTTGTTCGCGAGCTTGAAGATTGTAAAGGTGTTCTCTCCCGGCCCGGAACGGGGAGTGGTTAGTGAAGTCGTGAGCGGAGCTCAAAGTGTCGAACGGAGCTTGCAAGAGAGGACGTAGGCGGTGGCCGAACCTCTGTAAAAACCCACGTGTTCCATTGTGGTTTGGATATTCCTTCCCTACTCGCTTGTTTGTTTAAATTCCACTACGCTTATCTTTGATAGTTAAACAAGTGGGTAATTAGGGTTAAAAGTGATTAGCATAGCCGACCCATACGATCCTAAGCTTGAGTTACTAGCTTATGAAGTTTGAGTCATCATTTGCCAAAGGATGTTTTTCAATCATAGATCGCACAATAGATTGAATATTCGAAATTTCTACAAAATAAATTATGTGGGATTTAATGTTAATTTTATGTTTGAAAATCATTACCATAAATAAAATTTTGTCAATAAATACAACAATTCAAGATCCTATCAATTATAATATAAACTAGCTAAGGGCTATCAGATATATTATAAAATCAAGGTAAGAAAACATTTTCTAATCATAACCATTTCGAAAATTTGCAACACTTGCATTTTCAAACTCTTATGAATCTTGTTGTTTTAATTAAGAGGAAATTTGACCAATCCTCATAAGAAAAAAACTTTTTTCTCAAAGCCGAGCTAGGGCTCCGGGTCTTGTTAAGAAATCTTATTTCATTTGATATGAGATACATTTATCCATTATATTCACAAACAAATACACTTGGTGTCCATTAAGGGTGAATCGCACCTCATACATCTATTCATGGCACAACAATAGACAACCTTATACTTCCCACTATTCCCAAAGATGGAGGAAGATATCTCCTGCTAAGGGCGAGCAAAATATCCCTCGATTGATGACTGCCAGTGGATGAAATAAGAAAGAAAAATACTCTTAATTTTTGGTTGGACAATTTAAACATTTATATGTGATTTTAGAATTTAGGTGATTATGGATATTTATCATCTATACACATCCTAACATTCATTCATACAATAACATACATGTCAAGCGCACAAATATAAATATATCCATTCACACACACTTTGGTGTGAGTCTGTATGTTCTCGCGTCCTTGACTTTTGCGCCTTCTCCGCGACTTCCTCTTGCACCATGGATGTTGATATTGCAAAAATATAAACATGCATCTCACAATTTCAAAAATTGTCTAGTGCAAGTCCTATGTAAAAATCCTTTCATATCCATGCATATACATAGAAATGGAAATTTGGCTTTTATATACATAAGCCCTTGTGATTGAATAATAATAACATACACATTCATTCATTCATTCATTCACACATGACTTCATCGTAACATACAAACTCATATCCTTGCATAAGAGAACTCGAGCAATGCATGTACATATACTATAAATTACTCAATTTAGTGTATAGAGTTATGATTGGTTCACTTTTTTATTTAACTGCTAGTATACCTGATATCATGTTTAGTGTTTGCCTTTGTTCACGTTTTCAAATTCTTATGACTCTTGTCATTTTAATTAAGAGGGAATTTGACCACTCCTCGTAAGAAAAACTCTTTTTCTCAACTACAGTAAACTAAACTACACTAAACTATTAAGCAACAAACAAGGAAGATGAAAGTTAGGAATAAAAACCTCCAAGGGGTGGAGTGTGAACATAAATGAGGTGAGAGAAGTGATGAATGATGCATGTAAGTATGTGTGTGTGTCATGTGTGTGTCTTCATGCATAAGAAGTGTCTAAAGATGTGGCAAAACCTATTAATCCATTCACACAACATACCATCAATTACTACTTTATTATCACAAGATGGGGCTAAGCATGAAAAGTGTCTAACATTATGGCAAAACTCATAAAAAACTAGGAACTGGTGTGAAGAACAAAGCTAAGCATGAGAAGTGTCTAAAATTTATGGAAAAACCCATCAAAACAAAGTTTCTTCAATCAATCAAGCAATTAAACGCTAATACAAACACACGACTAAGATGTAGCATATCCAACAAGAAATTTCAGCCAATAAACATGAGGAAACCAAGCATGGGAAGTGTCTAAATCTTTTGGAAAAACCCATCAAAATCCCCCAACATGTAGATGAATAAAACAAACCTAATGTGTTGGCTTTTGGCCTTAGTCTATATTAATTTTGATGATTTATTAAACTAATCTTAATCAATCAACCTAATCAATCAAAGAAAACACGATTACATGCATTGCAAACATACTTGTATACTTGCAAATCATCTTAATAGGTTGATCAAGACAATCAAGGAAAGGAGCATTGGGACAAAGACATCAAGACTTCTAATCAAAGCTTTGGACCAAGACATGTAATTTTGTATTTATTGAGTCTATAAGATTTTATGTAAACTTGAGGACTAGGATTCTGTCCCGCCCTTCATCGGTAAACCGAACCCATTTTGGTAACCCGAATCATGTATAGTTCAGTCCACTAAACACCTTTCGGATACCCGAATTCTTGCCACCAGTAAAACTTAGGTGTTCTCTGGAATTGCCCCAACGGAAGACCGAACCACCTTCGGTCGACCGAATAGCCCTGGACCGGTTTTGTACTTTGCTTCGACGGTCTCATTCGAATCAAGTCCCTAGAGCCCATTTGACTTGTCCTTATTCGGACGACCGAATACCTATCGGTCAACCGATTCCTTATTGGCTTTAGAAGCCCAACGACTATTTACACGTGGCACTTGACCGTTGTACCCAACCACTATTTGAGCTAACTGTCAGTGCAAAACCCACGTTAACTTCGGTCTACCGTAGTGTACACGGTCAACCGAACTTTAGTAGATCAGAGCCCAACCAATCTTACTGTCCACCTTGGAACGGTGAACCGAATAGAATTCGGGTAACCGAACTTAATTAGGGCTAAATAGATAAAAGCTACTGGAGGTTGGTGAACGGTGATCCGATCCATAATCAGTCAACCATAGTCTTAAATCAGACCAATTCTTGAGACTACCATTATGTTAACGGTCGATCGAATATGCATCGAAAGCTACCCGAGCTTAAGTCACATGTTGCATTCCTATTGGTCCATTTCCCCACCAACTCCCAAACGGCAAGTTGAGCTTGAAGACTTATAAATAGGATCTTATTTGTTGGTTTTGGAACTCTTGAATACTCCCTATCTATCCCATACTCAAAGCAAAATTCTCTTCATCTTCAAGCTCTCAATCCTCAACACTCAAGCCAAAACTTCACCACTTGTATATCCAATTCCATATCCATATCCAAGTGTGCTCAAGTATAGAGTATTAGTTAGATTATGATTCAACTTCCACATCAAAGAATCAAAGAGTTGTAAAACTTCAAGGAAGCTCCCTCTTGGGTTGTGAGAGGAGACACGAGCGAGGCGAGGATTGTTCGCGAGTCTCGGAGTTGTAAACGACGTTGATCTTGGCCCGGAACGGAGATCAGTTAGTGGAACCGTAAGCGAGGCTCGGGGGATCGAGCGAGGCTTGCGAGGAGGACTAGGACCCGGGTGTGGGTGTCGAACCTCTCTAAACTCCGGTGTCGACGATTTTGTGGTTTGCACGTCTTATCTCTTAATCCTTCGTTTAGTATTTTAATTCCGCATTTATCTAGCGATTAGAGGGCCATAGATCCTAACAATTGGTATCAGAGCATTAGGTTGCTAATTTCATTTACTTAATCATAAATTAGCATCACATCTACTTCTAATCATTGTGAAGGATTATCCACATCTAAGCCACCTTTGTTTAATGGGTTAAATTATGACTATTGGAAGAAAAGAATGAGGATTTATTTGCAATCAAATGACTTGAAATATTGGACATTCATATTAAACCCATACACACCTCCTAATGACGATGAAATTGTATCCTTAACTAAACCCAAAATTAAGGAAACGGAGATTAATTCCCGCATTATGAATATCTTGTATTGTGAGTTAAATGAAGGGGAATACAATAGGGTAAGAGGTTGTGAAAGTGCATATGATATATGACATACATTAGAAATGCATGATGCATTGCATACATTGCATCATATGTCTTTCATTTAGATTGATTTTATATCAATAAATGCTACTAAGGTATGTGTTTAGTCATATTTACAGAATACAGGGACCTGAATGCAAATTACCCACATCCCGAGCATAAACGCATGCAAAAGACTCATTTCTATCATAAAGACCAAGCTCAAGATTATCGGGTTACAAATGGAAATGTATCCAAGCATAAAAGCATTCAAGATCTAATTACAAAAAGAACAAGGACTTAAGCACAAAAGTAGTCGGGGGCATAATTGCAAGAAGCCAAGGACCTAATTGCAATTCACGAGTTATTATGGAGAAAATCTAAAGAAAAATCAATGTAGATCTCCAAATATATAAAGGAATTAATCCGGAGCTCAAAAGAATTGAAAGAATCAATCCAGACGCACAAAGGAGGATCAAATCATACCATAAACATTCAACCAAAATCTGGATCTAATCAGAGCATGATTTGCGGCGATTCCGCCGCAAATCACACATACCATGCGGCGTTTCCGCCGCACCAGAGTCAATCCGTGTGCTCAAATTTTATCCAGTCGTGTCTGGACACGTGTACTTTCCAATTTTATACTTAGGTCCCTTGTAGCAACTATACATAGCCCCGAGAACGATGTTAAAAGGGTACTAGTCTTTAGTTATTAATTTTAGTCCTAGCTTGTAGTTTTTAATTCTTAGTCTTAGTTTTGTATTCTTCTTTTTAGTAATAAAATTCTGTCTTTTATTTCTTATTTTAGTTTTCCTTGGTAATTCCTCTAGGACCCCTTCTTCCTCCCTCTATGAGTTTCTAACTCTTTCCAAAGGGTGGAGGTGACGGATTTAAGGTGATGAGAAGAGAATAAAGTTATTATTATAATTTCGTGATTAGTATATTTTGATTACTTGAGTTTATGTTAAATCATTTATCATGTAATGCTTCATAACTAACATGATTTATTATAAGTTTATGAATTCTCTAATCTAAACCCTATATCTAAACCTCCACCCAACGGAATTCACCTCTTTGTTCTTGTTTTAGTTTTATTTGTTCTTATTTCTTGCTTGAGATAATAAAAAAACCAAAAATCTCAAAAACCCAATTTATTCTTCTCTCATTCTTTCCCCCAATCGAAATCACACTATTAACAAATCTCTCCCTCCTTGTGTTCGACCCGTATTTGCCACGTCTTCATTGACGCCGTGCACTTGCGGTATAAATTAAAATTCCCATCAATGCACCATGAGGGTTCAACTACGATTAATTTTCTCATGCATAAATATGAATTATTTCGTATGCAATCCGGTGAACATAAGCGAGATGCACACTCGCTTCACCGTGGTCATTAACTCCCTTAAAACACTTGGCAAGGATTTTAGCAAGGGAGAAATGGCTCGAAGGATTCTCCGGTCACTCACTGACGATTGGGAGGAGAAGACGACCGCTATCGAAGAAGCACAAGATCTCACCAAATTATCGGTCGAGGAGCTAATGTGTAGTCTCATGACATATGAGATACAAATGAAAGACCGCAATGAGAAGGGAGCCAAGAAATCCTTGGTGCTACATGCCATCGCCAATTCCAACAAAGAAGATAGTGACATTGAAGAGTTGGTGACACAACAATTCAAAGAGTTTCTTAAACAAGAGAAAGAAAGGAGAAAAGAGAAGAAGAAGAAGAAGAAGAAGAAGAAGAAGAAGAGCAAGAGAAAAGAGAAGAAGAAAGCTCTCAAAGCAACTTGGGACACTTCATCATCTTCATCAATTGAAGGTGAATTCGCCTCGATGTGCTTCATGGCAATAAAAGATGACGATAGTGAGGTATCTTCTTGCTCTAGTCGCGATTCAATTGATTCAAATAATTCAAATGCATAAAATGAACTGCAATGTGAATTCAATGAATTGCTTGAAAATTTCGAGAAAATTTGCCAAAAGAACAAACTAGCAAGAAATAAAATCAATGAGCTACAATCTCAAATTGAATCTATCATGAATGAGAAGAATGAATTGCTTGCTAGTCATGATAACATTGCATTAGAGAACACTCATTTGATTGATGAAATTGCAACTCTAAATGCAAAACCTTCATGTAGTCATGATATTCAAGATCAAATTGCTAAAAATGTTCAATTACAAAAGGATCTTGAAAAATTTATAAAGGGAAAGAAAATGCTTGATATGCTCATAGGTAGTCAAAAACAAACCTTAAATAAGCATGGTGTAGGCTATTATGTTAACAACTACAAAAACTGTAAGATCCGCTCTCCTACCTTATTAATAATAATTCCACTCTCCTCATTTATGCATAATTAGTTCTTAGATTATCTAATTGTGTTTGTGATGTGTCTGTATGCTTAATTTTAATCGGGTTCCTTATCGGTCAATCTAGTGTCTCACCGGGCGAGTACGCATTTGCTGGCTTGATCGACTCAATCTAATCCGAGTGGGTGAATGGTGCGAGTTTGGGCTGAGCCCATGTTGAGGTGGCGTGGAATTGGAAGGGTTGCCTTCGGAGTTTGGATGCACATTATTTCGTGGCTTTTGGATGCCTTTGGAATGGTGCCATTTTGGCATGCGTTGAGGTGACTTGAATAGCCATGAAGGCTATGGAAGTTTGAGGGTTGTTTGCAAACAAAACCCCCTCAACCCTAGCCATCCCTACCTTCTCACTCCGTCACCCACGAAATTCAGACCTTCTCCCTCTCCCTCTCCCTCTCCGGTGTGCTAGTGGCTGGAGCTCCGACGAATCAAGTGGAGCAAGCTAGATTGCATCTTTTGGGAGAAACTAAACGAAGATCTGGGTGGGCTGATCTCCGATGATCTCGGGCAAAGCTTTTCGTGAATTCAGGTATGCTCCTGACCCTTGAAGAGTTTTATGGGAGGGGGTGTTGGCTGGAGGGCCGGCCAACACCATGTTGGTGGTTGGTGCAATTAGTTGCACCATCAATCCAGTCCCTTCTAGCGTGCGCACGGAGCATGCGCTAGATGGGGCTGGCTTTGGGGCAGCCAAAGGGACCGGACTTCCAGCGAGCTCCAGTGAGGTCCAGCCAGAGGTGAAGGTTTTACTTCTGGGCTGAGTTTGAGGGTGGCCACGGATCTGGTTGGGTGTGGCTGGCGCACACAAGATCCAACTAAGGTTTTCCTTCAACCCTTTTGACTCCTAGCTTTGGACGGCTGGCTGGTGCAGCCATTCCAGATGGTGGCTGGGGTCAGGAGGGGGGTGGGGATGGACCTTAAGGAGGCTAGGGTTTAGAGGAGTCGTATTGTCTTGTTTGGTCTGAGCATGGTGCGCTTGGGTGATGTCAACCATGCGGTTGGTGCATCTTGCGCGCGTCTTGCTCGGTTGCTGGACTGAACGGCTTGGACAGACTTCTTCTGACCTTCTCCCACTCCAGACTGCCTGGTAAGGACGTTCTGAGCACGTGGTTTGGATGGGTCGGGGATCCATATGCATGGCTGTGAGGTTTCTTTTTTTCTGTGATTTATCTGATGCTATCGGTTGTATTGTGTGCGATGGTTGCTATGATTGTGGTTTGAGTCATATCTGGTCCAGCAACACATACGATACATTCATGATCTGATTTTGGTCATATTCTCTGATATTTTTATATGCATGCACTCAAGAACTAAATTGGACTCCTTATTATCATATGTTATTCATATTATATCTTAATGCAACATTTGCTTTCGAAGATACTCATAAAAAATAATATTGGATAGATTGAGTCTTCTGATATTATGTGCATATTTCACCATGTTGTATTACTGATATATAACTTATTTCCTGCTCTTGTATACTCTGATAATGCTCTTAAATTCTAGTTCCTATCGCATATATGCTCTGAAATTGATGTTGCATGTTAGCGATTGTGGTGTGTTGGATTATGACATCTCTTACTGTTGTGCATGAATCTACTACACCTTTCATGTCTATATGTTACTGAAGTGAAGTGTTATCATATGGTAATGTATGACCCTTAGGATATCAGACCTTATAACATCCTTATCATGACCCGTAGATGACTCGATTAGTTGTTATCTTGATTTGCCAATCCGGTTATGATTGCTTGCTGTTGTGAGTTTCGTTGGATTCATGTTTGGGATGTTCTGATTCTGATTTGTTTGGGGCTGTTAGGAGGGTATACGGATACTTTTCCTTGAGCTCGTTCCATATCCTATAGCTGCATGAGATTTTAGATGCTTAAGTAGCTTGCATTGCATTTAATCTGATTTATAATTCTGGGCACATACTGTTTTCTGGGCCGACGGGCCACGAGTGGGTACTCTAGCTTCAGAGGCCATTCACATAAGACCTTCACGTTGGGAGGCCAGGTGTAAGATAAGTCCTGGGCAGGCGTGCTGCCATTCTGTCTTAGGGTAGGTGTTCCCAAGTTCGCGATGACACCATGTATGTCACTTGCCACGAATTGGGACACTTATCCGGCGCACCGCTTTGTGCCGAGTGGTGGGTCACTGTCGAGTGACCGCTTATGACCAGCAAGGCTGGTGTTATGATTCCTTGCAAGGAATGTGTCGGGTGCGCCCGGCTGGCACGACTTATGGAGTCGTAGCCTTCTGTTGCATTTGATGCTTTTTGTTCTGTTTCTGATGCTTTGGTCTTAGGTAGACTGCATGCATAATTCTGTAAAACTCTATTTTGGCCAGGGGCATACTGGGTTTTCTTTACAGAAAACTCACGCATATGTTGATGCGGTGCTCGCAGGTACCTAGATTCCTAAAGGGCAGACTGGACGAGTAGTCGAAGATTCTGTACACGAGGGACACGTCGACAAGATTCTTCAGTGTGTCTTTTGCTTCCGCATTATTTACCATATATGGATAATCTCTCCATTTTCAGTTATGTTTTATGTTAGTTTATCCATGTATGATCTCTCTACGTATTGTCGAGTCGTCTCTTTTGGTCTCTCTTTTGTAACTCCTTCGGTCATCGCAGATGTCCCTAATCGTGACACTTGTGTTCCCAGTGTGCGTACCCACGAGATTGGGGGTGTTACAAAAACCATATTACTCACACTACTATGAATGGAAGACATTTCTTTGTGACTAAGAGTTCCTCAAGTGTTTGGGCACCTAAGACCAAAATTGTTTGGGTACCAAAAACTAATGTCAAAGGACCCAAGGTTGTTTGGGTACCAAAATCTTCACTTGTAGGTACTTAGAAGGAGGAAAATTGATAGCGATTGACTCAAGCAATAAAAGACCGATTCCAAGCTTCAAGGATATTTTTTGGATCGAATTCACAAAACCGTCGTTGCTATCGAAAGGAGATTGGAACCAATACAAAATCGAGGATCAAAAGTTGGGTAATATTTTCAATCCTCTCAATTTTAACAATTTTAACATTTGTTTCTAATCTAGGGATATTGCATGCTTAATTGATAACATACATCATTACTTTTAGGCCTTAGTGATAGGGGGAGCATATAATGTTATATCATCAATTAGACCCGGATCTAATTGCCAAAATACTCCTCATGATGGTGTGGAGCTTCTTGATTTGCTCATTGATCCTTTTGGTTTTACATCCGGGTCCTTCTCTCTTGCATCTCAATCCATAAGTCTTGCATCTCAGTCCTTTTCTTTGCTTTTAAGTCCTTTTTGAGTCTCTTCTTCTAAAATCTGTTTATTCCTGAAATTTAAACATAAAACTCGTTACGTAGCATTGCTTAGGCTAAAAATAAAGGATATAAGAGACAAATATATGATGTAAATAAAATACCCTCACACCTAACTTGTGCTAGTCCTGAGCAAAAACAAAGAAAGGGAAAAATGAAAGAGAGGAAAAAGCATACGTAAACAGGGAAATCATAACTCACTATCGTAGGAATCACGGTTGCACTTAGCATGTTCAACAAACCGTTACACAATATTTATTCAAATTTTTATACATTATACCCACCCTAGAATCCTCCTCCCGAATACCAGAATTCTAGCAGACATCACCCATGACCAATCATTAGACTAATTCTTAGCTCATAAACACCCAACCCCAAAATCTCAAAAATTCGGAATTGGACCTCACAATTGACCACATACAAGATTCCTTGAAACAAATTCTCCTTAAGTTCATGGAAACCACACGATAGTCCATGCAAAATATGACAATGCAAGTGAGTGAGATCATGTGACAATTACGTGAACGTGAGGAGTGTAACCTTTCTTGTCAACATGAGGGTTTATCTTCTGATATCTAACAACCACCACATTCACAAATTGAAAGCACAATCTTTCAAAGTCAAACTCCTAGTCAGTCTAAGAGACTTGGGGTTTCAATTCACGATCACTTAGTGGGGAAGTCAATTCAAATTGAGAACAGCATGGAGCAATTTCATTAAGAGACGACACAAGATTGTGCCTTATCTTTTTGTCCCGTGGCCCTTGAGACACATGATATTATTGATGTGCCTCTTCAGGCTTCACCTGTGGTGGAGCAAGAGCTCCCTAGTACCCTTAATCTCATATGACCTGATGAGAGCTTGCCTCTCACTATTGTTCATGATCAACTTGAAAATGATGAGACATCAATAAACTACATTGCCAATGACGGTATTGGGAGTTCCTTAGAGGATACCTTGGGTAAGAGCCCTACTTTATGTTTGCCTGATGAGTTGGACATGCATAACGAGGTTCTTGACCTCGCTCCTACTCACAAATCTTTTGGTTAGAAAGTTTGGATTGACGATCATAACTTCACTATCGCAACGATGGAGACTCTTCTTCTGTTGCACAATTGTTGCCAAACTCTCAAGAGGTTCGAACTCTATCTGTTTGATCCTTTGAATGAGATGCCTTTGCGTCTAATTCATGAACCTCTCCTTGCATTTTGTGCACTTTGTGAGGGGCCCCCACACAAGAGTATTTTGGCCCCACGTGGCGTCATGTTCCCATTCCAAGTGCATTGACCCTTACACACCTTGTCTGAAATTCTAATTGAACTTGGCATACCTTGAAAGCTTGAAAAGCCTTCGAAAAACGACTATTGCCTCCTCGTTTCTTTTCAACTTTGGTGAACTCAACTTGCCGGATTCACTTCCTTCTTCTTTTCCTTCCTTCCTCCTAGATTCACTTCTCCTTCTTCTTATTTCTACACTTCTGAATGAACTAGCAAGAGAGAGAGAGAGAGAGAGAGAGAGTAAGTGAGAAAGAAGAGATCAAAAGAGTATATATAGTCTTACAACTCAATTCTCAACCTAACTGTTTCTTTTCCGTAGCAAGCCTTCCTCCCTTCTCACAACCAACTCACCTCTTTTTTCTCAATCCTTTTCTCTTGTTACAAACAAAATTCAACATTTCTTCTCCTTACCATCGTCGTCTCTTTTTATAGCTTCAAACCATCCTCCTCTTCCACACAACTCTTTCTTCTTATCTCCATACACGTGTGGAAGGCAAAGACAATTGCCTTAACACCTCCTTCTCCACATAAGCAAGGCAGAAGAGAATTGCCTTACTCTCTTATTCTTAGCCCCCACCTCATCCTTTATCAATACACCTCAACCTTCCTCTAAAACACCTCATCTTTCCACTAACTACCTCAAACTTGCACTTAAAACACCTCAAACCCAATTACAAATTTTTAATTCCTTAATTTATGCTTTAGTTTATTAACTTTGTTTGGGCTCTAACAATCCACCCTCCTTAAAGAGATTTCGTCCGTAAAATTTAAAACAAGCACTTACCAAACAACTCTGGATACTTCTTCCGGACTTCCTCCTCAATCTCCCACGTGGCCTCTCAAACACTGTGGTGCTGCCACCTAACCTTGACCATCAGGATGGTTCTCTCCTGAGTTGATGCTCCATGCGACTGACGATCTCAACAGGCCTTTCCTCAAGCGATAGATCCTGCTGAATCTCTGAAACTTCAATCTCGATTACATGAGCTGGGTCTGACACATACTTTCTCAACATCGATACATGAAATACATTGTGAAGACCCGAGAACTGCAGGGGCAATGCAATTTGGTAGGTGACCTCTCCTACGCGGTCTAAGATCTCAAATGGTCCAATGTATCTCAAACTCAGCTTCCTCTTCCTCCTAAATCTCATGACACCTCGAGATGGAAGATCTTCAAAAACATTTGGTCGCCATTCTCAAAACTCTGCTCCAGCATATGTGTATTTGCGTAACACTTCTGTCTGCTCTGAGCTGCGGCAAGTCTCTTCTAGATCACATCGACTTTCTCTGCATATATATGAATAATCTCAAGCCCAACCATATGTTTCTTGCCCACATCACTCCTACAATCTGGGGATCTACATGACCTCCCGTACAAAGCTTCATACAGTGTCATTCCAATACTGGCGTGGTAACTGTTGTTGTAGGCGAACTCGATCAATGATAGATGATCATCCCAGTGACCTGCCCAATCCAACGTGCTTGCTCTCAACATATCCTCAAACGTCTGGATCGTCCTCTCAGATTGCTCGTTTGTTCTCTGATGGAATTCTATGCTGAACTTCAATCGCATCCCTAAAGCATTCTGTAAGCTCCCCCGAAATCTAGAAGTGAACCTGGGATCTCAATCGGAGATGATACTAATAGGTACTCCATGCAATCTAACTATCTACTCAATGTGTAGTCTGACCAAACTCTACAAAGGCATAATAGTCCTGATTGCCAAGAAATGTGCTGACTTGGTTAGTCGATCGACTATAACCCAAATTGCGTCATGAAATTTCCTTTGTTTGCAAACCGGTGACAAAATCCATTGTCACATGTTCCCACTTCCATTATGCCAGCTCTATACTCTGCATTGGCCCTGCTGGTCTCTGATTCTCAATCTTTACCTACTGATGTCATTCTTCATAGCTTTCCACCAGAGGTTCCGTTGCAGATCCTTAAACATTTTTGTGCTCCCTGGGTGAATAGAATATCTGGATCCATGTGTCTCCTCCATGATCTCCTTCATCATATTTCCCATTCGAGGCACCCAGATACTGTTCTTGAACCTTAATCCTCCATCTATCCCAATACTGAAATCAGAGTCATCTCTAGTAACGAAATGCATTAGGCTAAGTAACTCATCATCCGTCTTCTAAGCTTGCACAATCCGGGAAACCAACTGAGGCTCCACTCTTAGTCCTGCAATTACCAACTTCTCTGATTCCTGAGTGAAAGGCTTCCATTCGGCTAAAGCCTCAAGTAACCTCCACTCCTGAATGCACAGACCAGCTACTGAAACCTCAAGCATCTGTAACAGCATTTGCCTTTCTCGGATGGTACTAAATGGTGAAGTCATAATCTTTGATAAACTAAGCCATCTTTGTTGTCTCATATTTACCTCCTTTTGAGAAAATAGGTACCTCAGACTCTAGTGGTCAGTGAAGACTTCAAACTGCTCACTATACAAATAATGCCTCTAGATTTCAGTACATGAACCACCACTGCCAATTCTAAATTATGGGTGGGTAGTTCCTATTTAAAAGTTTTATTAATTACCGCAAGTACGGGTCGATCCACAGGGAGGTGAGTAGCCTCTGGTTTGTCAGAAATCAAGTGGCGAATAAAGGGAGAAAAGATTTGGTTATGCTAAACTACACTAAACTAGTAATAAGAAATGCGAAACAAAGCAACGAAGGATTGGAAATCAAGAAGAGAAACCCCTAAGGGGTGGAGTGTGTGCACATAAGAAGTGAAGTAAGTGATGAATGATGCATGTATGCATGTATGTGTGTGTGTCGTGTGTGTGTCTTCATGCATAGGAAGTGTCTAAAGATGTGGCAAATCGTATCAATCCATTCAAACAATGTATCGGCAATTACTACTTGATCAATATAAGATTAGGCTCAGCATGAGAAGTATCTAAAGATATTGCAAGACTCATCAAAAACCATAAACTCATGTGAAGAACAAAGGTAAGCATGGGAGGTGTCTAAATGTTATGGTAAAACCCATCAAAACAAAGTTTCTTCAATCAATCAAGCAAGCAAACACAAATACAAACACATACATAACATGTAGCATATTCAACAGGAAATTTCAGTCAATAAACATGAGAAAACTAAGCATGGGAAGTGTCTAAATCTTATGGCAAAACCCTATCAAAATTCCCCAACATGTAGATGATTAAAATACCCCCAAAAATAAAAAACATGCAAGTCTACACAATCAAAAGTTCATCAAACATCCAAACTTCACAATATAAATGAACATCATCTCCACCCCCCAAAAGGGATGGATCTACTCAGTACACATTATGCTAGCAATTAAAGTAAAGAAGAAAGGAAACATTCAAACTAATTTAGCCTACGATCAAATAAACAAGACTAAGCTAAGCATGTATAAAAAAAGAGACAACATGAGAACAAAACAATGAAAATTATTTTATTAAATGACTCACATTACTACTAGCATTCTTCTCCACCTTGAGTTTTTGCTCCAAGGCTAACTCCAAGTAGAGAGAATGCCACCAAGTAATGGGTGAATACAAATGAGGAGGAAATGTTCTATTTATAGGCATGAAAAAGGTAACCGGGGACAATCCCCCAGTATGAGACTAAACGCATACTATAAATGGACATAAAACAACATAATACACGACCCGACTCAACCATGACGCATTTGGATGCATTTGGACCACTGATTGGCGGTCTATATGTGTCTTATCGAGTCTGGATTTTGGTGGCTCAGTTCTGGCTTGATTTCTTGGTGTTTGATGAACCTGATTTGGTTGTTAATGGTCGGGCTCGGATTTAATTGCCAAAATACTCCTCATTAAGGTGTGGAGCTTCTTGATTTGCTCATTGATCCTTTTGGTTTTACATCCGGGTCCTTCTCTCTTTCATCTCAGTCCATAAGTCTTGCAACTTAGTCCTTTTCCTTTCTTTTTTGTCCGTTTTTGTCTTTTTTGGCCACCTGATACATCCAAAACTTGTATTTCGAATACTTGGCATAAAATTTCCTACCTCTCAAAATACCAAGTACAATCCTCAGATGCTTCTTTTGCTGCTCTTCATCTGGAGAGTAAACCAGGGTGTCATCTACAAAGACGATAACAAAATAATCAAGGTACGACTTGAATGTTTTATTCATCAAATCCATAAATGTTGTAGTTGCATTTGTCAGTCCAAACAACATCACCAGGAATTCATAATGTCCATACTGTGTCCTGAACGCGGTCTTATGAACATCTTCTTCCTTGATCCTTAACTGATGATATCCAGAACCTACGTCAATCTTCGAGAAAACATTTGCTGACTGGAGCTGGTCGAAAAAGGTCCTCGATCCATGGCAAAGGGTACTAGTTTCTGATGTAACCTTATTCAACATTCTGTAATCAATGCACATCCGCAAAGACCCATCTTCTTTACAAACAGTACTGGTGCACCCCAAGGTGAGATACTGGGCCGAATAAACCCAACATCCAACAATTCCTGCAATTGCTTCTTTAATTCGGCTAACTCTACAAGTGCCATTCTATATGGTACCTTTGACAGTGGAGTGGTACCAGGGACCAACTCAATGTGGAACTCGATCTCTTTGGGTGGTGGGAAACTGGCGATTGTACCACAGCTCTATTTCCCAATCTCGGCATTTCAAGATCAAGAGTCACCAATGTGGCTACGAAAGCACTGCAACCCTGATGCATCAGCTTCTGCACCTTCCCCGCAGTTACCATGATCTGGCCTCCTCTATTCTTCATCCCCTTGATCAGCATATATGGTTGGTCCTTACTTGGAATAAAAATCTTCTTCTCATGACAGAAGACTCACACATCATACTTTGACAACTAGTCCATTCCCAGGATAACATCAAAATCCTTCATCGGAAGCAATACCAGATCTACAGGAAGATTTTGATCTCCTGAAAAATCATAATGCCGAAAAGAAAACTCCCGACAATGCCCACCTCTCCTATGGGCATCCTAACTTCCAAACTGACAGTCAGCGTAATAGTAATACGATCCAGAATACTTGCAAAACTCTCCAAAATAAAGGAATGTGTAGCACCGTAATTGAAAAGTACTCTAGCCATATGACTATCAATAAAAAATGTACTTTCCACCACGGTGTTGGCATCCCTCTCCTCCTCTGCCTGAATGGTGAAGATACGTCCAATGCCTCGCCCCTGGTCTGGTCGTGCGCCAGGTTGACTGGCTCTACCTCTCCTTGCTGCTGGTGGTCCGTGCCTCCATCTAGGCTCTCCCTGCCTGTTTGGGCACTCCCGAACAAAATGCCCCAGCTGATCACACCCCAAACAGGCTCTGAATGGAAGAAACATGGCTGCTCTGTGTGGATCCTACTGCAGTTCCTACACAAGACTAATATGTGAGAATTGCTCTCCTTGATTCGGGGCCTCTTGCTTGGGTTTCCGCCCCCACATGCTGTTGCTCATCGACCAGGATTCTCCTGCTTTCGAGGTTCCTGATAGTTCTCTTGATAGTCTCTGTCTAATATCGTGGCACACTTCACTGCGTCTTCCAAAGTCTTCCAAAGTCCCCTGGTTCAGAGCTACTTCCGAAGCTCCGTGTAAATTTCATGGCCTTCTACTCTTGAGTCACATATATCCGAGGGCAGTTTCGCTCGTGGGTGTTAAATTTGTTAACGTAACCCTACAACTTCAACTCTCTCTGCTAGAGAGCTAGGAACTCCTCTCTCGTCGCATCTCAGACGTGTTGTGAAAAATAGTTCTAGTGGAACTCCTCCTAACTCACATCTTGCCTATTTGCAAAGATTACCGCAGACGTGGTTCTCCACCAGTAGGACGCCGCACTGCCCAAAACATAGGTGTCCAGGTAGCAACCAATTGCTTGAAAAATCCTCGGGATCTTGAAGACCCAGTCCTTTGCTACCTTGGGATCTGCTCTTCCCTTGAATGTAGGCAGATTATGATGCATGAATCTATCGTGCATCACACCACCCCCGACTGGTCATCTCTGGCAGACTGGCGCTCTAGAAATGGGCCCAACCTCTCTACGGTACCATAGAGCATTGAACATTCCTCCCACACTACGTCTCTGGTAGCCTCACTCGAGCTATGTGTGTCCAGTACCAGTCTACCTCGTCTCAGTGGCATCTAGTACCAAAATAAATGACATGATCAACACAATAATGCATGCATCTTTACTAAAAGAAATGCATGTTTCTACATTTATTCCTAAGGGTGGTTTCTTGAGACGAGTACACCGGAATTGACCTGCTCTGATACCAAACCGTAATGTCCCAAAAAATAGTGGAATTTTAAAAATTTAAAAGACACATACAAAAGATAATAACCAGATCGATTCAACATATATACATATAACAAAGGTGCACCATATATATAAGAGTGGTCAAAAGGTATGACTACATCAAAATACAACATATGTAAACATTTGTAACCATAACAACCTCAACAACTAGAGGACCCAATCGCACCTACGGAGGTCCTGAAAAATAAACATAGCAATGCCTGAGTTTCCATAAGGAAACACCGTATAGTAAGCCGACCTATATGCATATGCAATACATGACCTGCCATACTAGTATATATGGCAACATGAAATCATAATAGACATTTGCCCATACAGGGGTCATATGGTCATCATTACTATATCATTTGGGCATCCAAAGATACCCATCGTAGGCGCATGCGGTCATATGGAAAATATACGACACACCCCCATCGCAGCTACACTAGTTATGGGTTTAGTGAAGGTCGCACGCATTCCCGAGTCATCAATCAGATCTGATTCCATGGTCACAATGCCGCCTCCGCTAGAGCCGTCACTCTGGTCGGTCATACTCGCCAGCTGCGCCATAGTTGGATGATCAATCTGCCGAAAAACATTGGTCGGTCATCTCTATTGCCACACAGGCTAAGGTCATCTTTGTTGCCACTCTGACTAACAGTCATCTCCCTCCGTAGAGCCACATCATATAGATCATACAAAGGGGAATAAAATCCCACAGGTCTACTACCTAGGTCTCGATATACATGTCATATCAGGGGAACAGAAGCGGTAAAAGAATCCACACACCAACGTACTCATGAAACAAACATCCAGGTCCTGTGCACTAATGGTCGACCAAAAAGGTAAAAACGATCGATTGATTAGTCGTTAATACTGTTATTGGTTTGAACTACAATCAAATGGTCGAACCAACAAACGCATGGAACGGTCGAACAAGGCCTACTGGTAGTCAACTGTTTGGAAGGTCTACGCCACATATAATATTCAAATAATTATTCCAACGGTCGAACGACAAAGGGGACCTGGTCGACCGAAACTAATATGCAAATCCTACGTTTTTTCGAAGTCAGCACTGGTCTACCAAAACATGAATTGATCAAATGACATTTAAGTCATCTTAAGTAATCGGTCGAACAAAATCAAGGAGCGGTCAAATGTTTAGATGGTCTAAGCTCTGATCGACTTACTACAATGCAATCGGTTGAACATCAAATGATCTTGTTTGATCGATGCTAAACAGAGTCATCTTATCCCGCGAAATCAAGCATAATCGGTCGACCGCAGCGAGGCATCATTCGACCAAAATGGGTTAAAATATCACCATTACACTACAACTCTCGACCAAACCCCACGTCGGTCGATCATTGCAGTGCATAATTCTTTCTGCAAATCATCTCCGGCAAGATCTCTGATCCCCGACGACATCTACGACCCTCACACACCTTGTGTGAACTTCTAATTGAACTTGGTAATCCTTGAAAGCTTGAAAATCCTTCGAAGAAAAACAACGATTGCCTCCTCTTTTCTTTTCAACTCAAATGAACTCAACTTGTCGGATTCACTTCCTTCTTTTTTTCCTTCCTTCCTCCTGGATTCACGTCTCCTTGTTCGCCTTCTTCTTCTTTCTACACTTCTGAATGATCTAGCAAGAGAGAGAGTAAGTGAGAAAACAAGAGATCAAAAGAGTATATATAGTCTTACAACTCAATTCTCAACTCAACTCTTCATTTTCCGTAGCAAGCCTTCCTCCCTTCTCACAACCAACTCACCTCTTTGTTGGATCGTGTGGGTTATGGGTCCACAATACTAATCACTATTTTACACTAATTACCTACTTGTTTAAGCAATCAAGATATGCACAGTGGAATTTAAATAAAACAAGCAAGTAGGGAAGGAATATGCAAACCACAATGGAACACGAGGTTTTTACAGAGGTTCGGCCACCGCCTACGTCCTCTCTTGCAAGCTCAGCTCGACACTTCGAGCTCCGCTCACGACTTCACTAACCACTCCCCGTTCTGGGCCGGGAGAGAACGCCTTTACAATCTTCATGCTCACGAACAACCCTCGCCGAGCTTGGCTACTCCTCTCACAATCCGAGAGGGATCACTTCGGGCTCTCACCGAAGTCTATACTTGTGTCTTGGGCTTTCACCAAGACCCTTGCTTCCTTGACAAACAATTGGAGTGGAACAACACTCTCTAAACTTGAGCACACTTGAGTGAGAATAGGAATTAAGACTAAAGTGTGGAAGGTTTTGAGCTTTTGAGTGTTTGGATCTTCTCTCTAATGTTGGGGACAAATATGTGTGGGAGAGTTGTGTTAAAATGTGTTTTACAACTCTATTTATAAGCATTAGAGAGAATAGAGCCATTGGGATTGATTGGGTGTGAGTTGATGTGATACACAAAGCAGAACATGCAGGACCAATTCTGAGTTAATTCGGTCGACCGAAACGAGAAGAATGGTCGACTGTTTGGCAGTTTTGAACTAAGTTCGGTCGACCGGTTAGGCAACGGTCGACCGCCCAACGCTACGACTTAGGTACACTTAAGTGATCGCTCGAACTCCAAAAAGGAATCGGTCGACCGATTTGTACCAGGCACTCTGGGGTAGACAAACACTGATCTATTCGGTCGACCGAAACAAGGTCTAGCGGTCGACCGTTTTTCAACAGGAGATTTGGGTTTGTCAAGAGGCAGACATTCGGTTGACCGATCATGGTCCTCAGTCGACCAATACAAGAAATCTATTTGGGGTATAATTTGTTTAATACAAATACGACCGTTGGGTATATACGACAAAACTAACGGTCGGAAAATTAAGTTCACACGGTCGACCGAAAGAGAAAGCACGGTCGACCGAAACTAGGCAGTGAAAACACAAACAAGAGACTTGGTCACTCGGTCGACCGAACGGCCTGTTGTGGTCGACCGAATGTGGGCAGAATTTTAGGGTTTAGGTTTAGTGTTTTCCGGTCTAAGTTTGGGTGATCTATTGAAGTCCAAATTATGTGAAATTTCGTGTGTGACTTCTATAAGAAACCTAGTGTGTGTTTAAGTTGATTTTAACTTAAGTATGCCCAATTTACACATGTTCCTAAGACTCAAAGAAAATACAAAATACATGTCTTCAAAAGAGCTTGATTACATGTCTTGACTTGATTTTCTCTTCTTCCTTGAGTCTTGATCACCTCTAGAGGTTAGCACAAAGCAATATATATGTAATGCGATATGTGTGCTACTCTACATAATTATAATTAAGATTAGGTTGATTAAATCATCAAAACATAGATTAAGGCCAAAAAGCCGACACTCTTTTCTCTCAATCTATTTCTCTTTTTACAAAGAAAATTCAACATTTCTTCTCCTTACCATCACCGTCTCTTTTTATAGCTTCAAACCATCCTCCTCTTCCACACAACTCTTTCTTCTTATCTCCATACACGTGTGGAAGGCAAAGACAATTGCCTTAACACCTCCTTCTCCACATAATCAAGGCAGAAGAGAATTGCCTTACTCTCTTATTCTTGGCCCCCACCTCATCCTTTATCAATACACCTCAACCTTCCTCTAAAACACCTCATCTTTCCACTAACCACCTCAAACTTCCACCTAAAACACCTCAAAACCATTTACAAATTTTTCATTCCATAATTTATGCTTTTTATTAACTTTGTTTTGGGTTCTAACACATCTTGACGGTCGTCACTGATTAAAAGAAGGAAAGGGATGTTGAAGATGACAGAGGTGTTGAGCGTTCTATGCGGAGTAAGTGCTTGTGCCATCATTTACAACCCCTCCGAACCTGAACCACGAATATGGCCAAACCTAGAGGGAGTAAACCAGATCATTTCCATCTATAAAGCCATCCAAGAGATCAAAAAGTCAAAATGGATATTGACCCAATTGAGCTCCTTCGTCAGATGAACAAAAAGATCAAAGAGTTGCTGAAGAAATTTGGGTCTGAGCAGCGTGAGTAGAATCTTTTGGGCCTACTCACCCAAACAATTAGAGGGAGGCATAATATCTTTTATTTGGACAAGGAGTTGTCCTCCGAGCTATTCTACTTGATTTCTCGAGAACAAGAAACAACTTGCTCTAGAGAAGATGTAACACCCCCGATCTCGTGGGTACGCACACTGGGAAAGACTACAAGTGTTACGATCAGAGACCTCCACGACGACCGAAGGAGTTACAAAAGACAGACCAAACAACGACTCGACAATACGTAGAGATCATACATGGATAGACTAACATAAAACATAACTGAAAAGTGAGAGATTATCCATATATGGTAACAAGGTCAAATACATTACAACGAGTTCAAAAGGGAAATACATCATAAATAATGCGGAAACAAAAGACAAACTGAAGAATCTGGTCGATGTGTCCCTCGTGTACAGAATCTTTGACTACTCGTCCAGTCTGCCCTGTAGGAATCTAAGTACCTGCATGCACCACATCAACATATGCGTGAGTTTTCTATAAAAAAACCCAGTATACCCCTGGCCCAATCGGACTTATATGGAAGAATGCATGCAATCTATCTAAGACAAAAGCATCCGAATCAGAAACAGAAAAGCACATAATGCAATAGAAGGCTACAACTCCATCAGTCGTGCCAATCGGGTAACTGTAGGATTTCATGTTTAATTATACATATATATTATCGAAATTTTTATGCATAATAAGGATCAATTACAATTTTCTATGATTTGTTTCATGCATGCATCGGTTTGTTTCAATAACTAGTTTCAAAACATTATTAAAACAAACATGGGACTCCGAAATTCATACCTAGAAGTTCTCTAAAACTTCTTGAAGATTCAGAGACGTTGAAGATGCTTATCGCTGCGCCAGATGCCTCCGAGTATTCACCAAACTCTAAACAAGATTGGAGAGAGAAGAGCTAGCCTCTCAATCTCCAATAGGGTTTAGAATCTAATTACTAACCCCTCTTTAGTTCCCTTGAGAAGAAGATCTCTGAAAACTAAAACTAAACTCAAGAATTAAGGTGAAATTCGTGGAGAATTATGGAGAGAGAAGTTTGCATAAGAAAATAATGAATGAATTAATAAGGTAATGAGATAAACTTGTATTTATAAGTTCTCTCCAAATTACCTATTCATGTGCAACCTCTTACCCATGATTTCATGCAAACTTCCATCTAACCATCCATTATTTGTTAACAAATAATCTTAGCCACAAATTAAATCAATTATGGACCAATTCCATGCATGATCTAATTAATTCTTAAATTAATTCTGCAGTAACCGTCTGAATCGGTCGACCGTTTGGAGGTCCGGTCGACCGTTTGGACCATGTTTCGGTCGACCGTTCGTAACAAAAATATTTCATCGCAATGTTCGGTCTACTGACCGATTACATTCGGTCGACCGAAAATGAACAGACGAAATCCTGTTATCGGTCGAGAGTCCTGACAATATTCGGTCGACCGTTTTAGGTTTACCGGTCGACCGTTTTTGCACAGTACCGCAGACTCGTCAAATTTCGGTTTAACCCCTACAAAATTTGACATTTCGGGATTAGTAGTAAATTCACAACTTATGTAACATATTATCCTATATAATGATAAATCATTACACCCCATAATATTTACATCACATATGAATTTAATTTAGATTCTAATTATGTTATTAATCACAACATAATTTTGATTTTGCTTGTTCACCCCATGTATCATATTTTCTACATGAAACCTGACACATCTTATGAACTCAAAATCCCCATCTCCTGTTTCCCAGTTTTGTGGTGTGACCTATTGGAGGATCTAAACTAAGTTGACAATGATATTAAGAGCTTAATATCACAAGCTATAAGCGGTATCTAGCTACACATTATAGCTCCCAATTAGTTAGATGTCTTAATTCCACTCGAACCAAAACCCGATCCATTTAGTGATGGAGTGCACCACTTGTGTCCGTCCCTTGCCTCATGATATTAAGAATACACACAAAGTAGTATTGTGTCATCTTTGTCTTAGTATTCATTTCTTGATCTCTTTAAGCTAGTTACAAATATGTGACTTAACTCAAATCACATTGTGCACATTATAACTTTGCTTTATCAAGGGGCCCAATAATATCATCTCTCAATTAAGAGGGGCAATGATAATCTTTTGACTAACTATCTTCTCCAACGAAAGTCATACTCAACCAACTAATGTCTTTACACTACACTCATCGATAGCTCAAGACACTAGTCTAATTAAGCAATTCTTAAGTGATAGGATATAAGTCTCATATCAAAGGACCAAGGACACAGTAAAATATTAACGACACAGAAACACATTACTATAATATTTTACTTATTAGGTCTATTCAGTATACAAAAGTACTATTTTCCTCTTTTGTGTACCCGTGTTGTCACTCACTTGTAGAGCTACAATGATCTATGACCAACACGACAATCTTAACTCGGTAATTAATGTCCCATGTTAATTACCTTGATTGCGAATATCTTTTGTTTTATGTAAACCAATATCTTTTAGAGCTCTACGGTTAAGGACCAAGAGTCTCTTCCTTAACACTTCTAAAAGACGAATAACATAAACAAGGAACAAAATGATTTCTCATTCAATTCATAATAATTGACATTCAAAAGTAAAACTTTTAGAACACATTCTCTTCAGTAACACCCGCAGAAATCCCTCCAAGGGAACCAGAATACCAACCATGTTGGTCAGAACAGAAAAGCATCAAATGCAACAGAAGGCTACGACTCCATAAGTTGTGCCAGTCGGGCGCACCCAAACCATTCCTCGAAAGGAACCAGAACAGCAGCCTCGCTGGTCAAATGAATCACTCGACACTGACCTACCACTCGGCACAAAGCGGTGCGCCGGATAAGTGTCCCAATTCGCGGCAAGTGACCTACATGGTGCCATCGCGAACTTGGGAACAACTACCCTGAGACAGAATGGCAGTGCGCCTGCCCAGGACTTATCTTACACCTAGCCTCCCAACGTAAAGGTCTTATGCGAATGGCCTCTGGAGCTAGAGGACCCACTCGTGGCCAGTCGGCCCAGAAAACAGAACGTGCCCAGAATTATTAATCAGATTAAATGCAATGCATACTACTTAAGCATCTAAAATCTAATGCATCTACAATGTATGGAACGAGCTCAAGGAGGAGTATCCGGATACCCTCCTAGCAGCCCCAAACCAACTCGGAAATCAGACATACCAATCAGGAATAAACGAAACTCACAACAACAAACAAACATTACTGAATCGGTAAATCGATATAACAACTAATTTAGTCATCTACGGGTCATGAAAGGTACGTTATGAGGTTTGAAATCTTAAGGGTCATACACGAGCACAACATAACCCATCACATCAGACATAGATCAGCATGAATAGAGTAACATAACTATGCAAACAGTAGAAGATATCAAAATTGCACCACACTACAATCGACGATATGAATTATCAATTTCAGAGCATACATGGAATCGAATTAAAATCTCAGAATATGATCAGATCATATGTGGGCATGAAATAGCTTATATATCAGTAATACAACATGGTGAAACATGCACATAATATCAGAAGGCTCAATCTATCCAATATTATTATCTATGCGTACATTCGAAAACATGTGTTGCATTAAGATATAATATGAATAACATATAACAAGAAGGAGTCCAATTTAGTTCCTGAGTGCATGCATATCAATAATATCAGAGAATATAACCAAAATCAGATCATGAATGTATCATATGTGCTGCTGGACCAGAAATGACTCAAACCACGAATCCCAGCAACCATCGCACACAATGCAACCGATAGCATCAGATAAATCACAGAAAAATACAATCCTCACAGCCATGCATATGGATCCCTGACCCATCCAAACCACGTGCTCAGAGAATCCTTCCCAGGCGGTCTGAGGTGGGAGAAGGTCAGAGGAAGTCTGTCTAAACCGTTCGGTCCAGCAACCGAGTAAGAAGCGCGCAAGATGCACCAACCTCATGGTTAACATCACTCTAGCGCACCATGCTCAGACCAAACAAGCTACTCCGACTCCTCTCACCCCTAGACTCCCTAAGGTCCGTACCTCCCTCCTGATCCCAGCCACCATCTGGAATGGCTGCACCAGCCAGCCGTCCAAAGCTAGGAGTCAAAAGGGTTTAAGGCAAACCTTAGTTGGATCTTGTGTGCACCAGCCACACCCAACCAGATCCGTGGCCACCCTCAAACTCAGCCCATAAGGAACACCTTCACCTCTGGTTGGACCTCACTGGAACTCGCTGGAGGTCCGGTCCCTTTGGCTGCCCCACAGCCAGCCCCATCTAGCGCATGCTCCCTGCGCACGCTAGAAGTGAATCGGTTGGTGGTGTAACCGTTGCACCAGCCACCACCTGATGTTGGCTGTCCCCTCCAGCCAACATCCCCTCCCATAAAACTCTTCAAGGGATAGGAGCATACCTGATTAGCAAGGAAGTTGCCTGAAATTAGCCGGAGATTCTGCCCACCAAACTTCTAGCCGCACCACAGGTTGCACTAGACGTCGTTTCTAGCCTCGTTGGATTTGAAGTTTGCTGGAGCACCACCTGAGTGGCCTGACCACATGGCTGAGGTGTGGAAGAGGTGGAGAAGACGTGTGGGAGGTGAAGAGGTGTGCAAGGGTTGGCTGGTGGGAGAGGCTTTTTGTTAACTTGCTAGGACTCTTCAATTTCCAAGCCTTCATGGCTAATCAAGCCACCTCAACACATGCCAAAAATGGCACCAGCAAAGACATCCCAAAAACCACGAAAATGAACATCCAAACCCTAATGCAACCCTTCCAATTCTTTGCCACTTCAACACGGGTTTAGCCCAAAACCGACCCTACACTCACTCGGACCCAAATTGAGTCGATCGAGTCAAACAACCACGTGCTCGCCCGATGTGTCTCACCCGATCGACCAACAAGAAATCCGATCAAATCTACTCAAACAAGCATGCCATAACACAATTTGACATTCCAAGAAGTCAATTATGCATAACCGCGGAGAGTGGACTTATTATTATTAAAGCAGGAGAGCGGGTCTTACAAAAGATCCAAAGATATTGACAACCACCTGCAACCACTCTTGCATCACCATCACACCAAAATAATATAAAGCAAGGGGAGGACATTATGGAACTCGAACAGGAGAAAGACCTTGCGTGATCTTCCCCCTCCTTCCCTGCTTAGCAAGACATGCATATTACTACACTATTCTAGAAAAAGACATATTCGTCGGATATACGAGGGTATATACATCGGATATCAGGCTACCCAGATCCGATGTTTATGTATACATCGTATATACATAGACGTCGGCTTTGTCTACCGACTGACGTTTATTCCTTTCCTCAATGACACAGACATCGACTATGCCACAACAACTGACATCTATTCCCAAACCTGTACCAAAAAAATAAATAGCAATCATAGACCTGCATTCAATTACATTCAACTTGCACAAGAAAAACATTCATCTTGCACTAAATTCATTCACAAATACATACAAGGATACATACACAAACACAATCATTCAACACACTTGACATTCATTCACAAACACTTGGCATTCACTCCAAAAATGAGGCTATTATATTAAAACATAGCATTGTATGTTTGTAATACAAGTAAACTTGTTAAATAAATTACAAAAAAATGTTAGTGATATTAGAACCTCTTAGTTCATTAACATGTTTTTCATAAAATAACGAGCCCATCGGTCGCGAGTATCATCGAGCTCCTGTTGCGAGTACGGATCACTACTCTTTGGGAAGACCTATAGAAATACAAGTAAAAAAATTAATATCTATATAATGAAACTATAATTATACAGCTTAGTAGCGATCTATATTACCTCGGATAAGGCTACGTCCTCATTTGCAAATTGGAGGATTTCCTCCATGTATCTCATCATATAGTAACCGCATTCCGTATTTCAGTCTGCTTGCGGTACTACAAACAGATAAATTTGTTAAATATATGTTCCATTACTTAACATAATTAACAAAAATAGAAGAAAGAAGTTACTTTTTTTTTGCAAAGCAAAATGGAGGTTTGGCCTCGAATTATATTAACTAAGTAATGTTTACATCCTACCAAAAATCCGAAAGATAAGTGCGTGGGGGTATACTACATGCATACCCGACCTCTTCCCTACTAATACATGATAATAGCAAGCTTAAATTAGTAGGTATAGGAAACATTTCCTACGCACACAAACGTATTAACCAGCCCTAACTCCACGTGATCTGGAAATCGTGCTCCTCCTCATCATTCTTCACAAGCTTCTTCACCCTATCCCATAGGCAACGAATAGTGTCTTTGATGGAAACCACTATATCTTTCGGCAACGTTTTTTCTCCCTTGAAAATTCCTCGGTTCCGTTCAAGCCAACACTCGTGTATCATGGCATTAAAAGCCCACTGTCTCACCATATTTCCAAGCCGACTACCAAGTGCGTGTGAGATTCGTATAGCTTCGCCTTCTAGAGATCGTGCAAGTCGATGGCTGAGCTTCAAGAGATGTAGAAGAGCTGTCCAAACCTCCTTTATATATGTGCACCCCCAGAAGAGGTGCTCCATATCTTCCTCGTCCCTCTCACAAAGGTTGCAAGCCGGGTCATGCTTTGCTCTTCTTTGGTTCATAAGTTTCTTGGTGAGTAAGCGGCCCCTCAAAGCCCGCCAAGCCGTGAGTGCATGCTTGGGAATGGCGTGCTTATGCCACACCATACCAGCCCATGCAACCTTGTTTCCTAGTGGCTTTACCCATTTCCACACTTCTTTTATACCAAGCACGATGCCCTTTCCGTCTATCCTCTTTGGCTGGTCCGTGCCTCCATGATTTGTGTGTTTGCTATCCTCAAGTGGACCTTCGTGGATCTTGGGGGGGGGGGGGGGGGGGTAACGTCCACACTCCTTCTCTGATAAAGAATGAGATTTTCGTGTACCAAGGCACTCCTAACTCATAATATAACCGTTCCCCCAACTTTTACATTGAAATGGTTCTCCACACCAAGGAAATTGGAAGAACCAAATCTCTTTGCCATTGCCCACCTCATATTGGATGTGTCGTTTCTCTATGTATCAGACTCTTAGAAGCCCCCTCCAAGCCCAAGAGGATGTGGGTGGAGGTTGTGCAAGCCAAATGGATCGGTTCTTCAAGTATTTCTGGCACACACTTGACCCAAAGAGAGTTTCCTTCTGCCACCACAAGCCAAAATAAATGTAGTAGACCCACGTCATTCCAGTCCGTTAGGCGTTTAAGACCAAGCTCACCTTCATCCTTTGGTGTACATATATCTCTCCAAGCTACCGCAACCCACTTCCTTGGACCTCCCCATATAAAGTGACACATAAAACTCTCGATCTCTTGTAAGGTTTTCCGAGGGATGAGGAAAGCGGAGGTCCAATACACGCTGAGGGAGACAAGGACACTCCTCACAAGTTCCACCGTTCCCGCAATGGATAGAAAATTTTGCTGCCAAGTACTAAGTCGTGCTTTTACCTTATTCACAAGTGTCGTGCAATGTGTTCTCCCCATCCTTCCGGAGAACAAAGGCAGCCCAAGATAGGTGATGGGGAAGTCCTTTCGCTCCATACAAAGGTGTGCTGCAATCCATGCCCCATGTCATGCTTCAGCCCCCATAAATATTTGGCTTTTTGACACACTAAAGCTCAGTCCCGAGCAAGATGTAAATTCCTCGAGTACACCCCTAATAGCTCTCGCATTCTCCTTTGTGTCTCTCGCAAACAATAGGACGTCATCAGCAAATAGTAGATGTGATACAGTAATATTTCCACAAGTAAGTGGCTGAATGCGTCCATCTATGACCGCCTTCTTCACCATCTCACTCAGAACTTCCATACACATAACGAACAAGTAGGGAGCCAAAGGATCGCCTTGTCTCAGCCCATTGCTGGCCACGAAAGGGGAGGAGTTTGCACCATTTACTGTCACTATGAACGAGGCTCGAACATAATTCATAATGAGTCATCTCCACTTAATCGGGAAACCAAACCGTTCCAAGACTCCATCTAGAAAAGCACACGATATGGAGTCATACGCTTTCCGGATATCAAGCTTGATACACATTCGGCCCTTTCATTTATCAAGATGGAGATTGTGACAAAGCTCATGTGCAAGAAGAATATTGTCCCCAATTCGCCTGCCTTTGACAAATGCACTTTAATTTTCTCCAATAAGATGTGGCAGCAGCCCCTTCAAGCGGTTTGCAAGAACTTTGGATGTGATCTATATGTCATGTTGCACAACGCTATAGGTCGATAATCCTCCACCGATAGCGGAGCTTTCTTCTTTGGGATGAGCGTAATTGATGTGGAATTCCATTGGGCCAGCACCTTCCCGCTGTTAATACAAGAACGTATGGCCATAAACATGTCCCTCTTGATGAGCTCCCACGCAGCCTTGAATTTTTTTGCATTGAAGCCATTGGGACCCGACACTGTATCCATGTTTACGTTCAACACCACATCCTCCAACTCCTTCATGTCGAGGTCATGTGTCAGCTCGGTCCCCTCCACCGGAAGGAGTTGTGGTAAAGAGAGGGAGGGGGAATAGGGGTCACCTGCAAATCATTAGCAAACAAGTTAGTATAAAAACGCCGGAAGGCGTCCTGAATCTCTCCCTCCTCTTCCACAATGGTGGCACCCTCACACACTCGTCTCACTTGGTTGGTGGCTCTCCTCACTCAAAGGTGTGCATGGAAAAACCTAGTGTTTTGGTCCCCCTCCTTCAACCACTTCATCCTAGAATTTTGTCGAATAATAGAATCCTCCCAAGCAAGAGTTCGTGCAAGATAGTCCTTTGTTGCCCCTTCAGCGAGGGAGAGGCCAACATCAAGAGGACGGTCTAACTGTTGTTTCCTCACTTCCTCAAGCGCAACACGAGCCTCTCCCACCTTATGTGTAACGTTCCCAAAAGTTGAGCCACTCCATCGTACAAGCATCTTCTTTACTTCTTGTAGTTTTGCTGCCACCCGAAACATGGGAGTTCCCCCCATGTACGTGGACCAAGCTCTTCCTACAATCCCACGAAAGTCCTCATGTTCAGCCCAATGATTTTTCAAATCTAAACATCTTCTTTTTCTGCCTTCCATTGCCTTCCGTCTTCATGATAAGCATTGTGTGATCACTCAAGTCCTTTGCACCCACCAGATAGTAAGATTATGGGAAAAACTCAAGCCACGCGTCATTAATCAAAATCCGGTCAATCCGTATCTTGATACATGCATTTCCATCGGATGAGTTTGACCACGTGAACTCCCCACCGGTGGATGGCATCTCAAGGAGTTCAAGGGCATCAATACAATCATTAAACTTCACCATAGCAACCTCATTTCCAGCAGCTCCTCCTCTCTTTTCACTTGCCTGCCGAATGCAATTGAAGTCTCCCCCTCACCATCCACGGCCTAGGTGCGGGTGGTGCCACTTGAAGAAGGTCACTCCACAGATGTTGCCTATCCACATGCCCATTATCACCATGGACAACCTTGAGGTCAAACTCGAGTCCATCCCTCTTTTGACGTGCCTTGAAATGTAGTAGTTGTAATGTTTCGAAAGTGACATTCATATCCATTATTTGGTCATTCCATAGCACCAAAATCCGCCCGGAGTCAATAACCATACTATTTGACATCCAAGCACCAGGCCAAATTGCTCTCTTGAAGCACTCAATATTCTTAAGCTTTACCTTATGTTCCACAAGGCAAACCACATCCGGGTTTACCACCTTTATTCGACCCCTAATCATGAGTGCACGGCCGGGTCCATTTGCTCCGCGCACATTCCACACTAGAATATTCATGGGTTTAAGGTGCGGGGTGACCCCCTTTACCTCCACATGGAATTGTTTTACTACTAATCTTCCTCCCGGAGCGCCTAAGTGTCGGTGTTAGGGAGCTAGCTTGTTTCATGCATGCCTCCCTTGCTTCTTGATCCCCCACCATCGAACACTCCTCACTCCTAAGGAGATCAAATCTTCCCCCATTTTGCATGTCGCCTTTCGTCAAGAGTTCCTTTCCTCGGGCCACTCTCGAGGGAGATGTCTAACCCTTCTCCTCATGCATTAGTGAAGCTACCCACTTAGCTCATGATGAGAATTTTATTTATACCGCAAGTGCACGGCGTCGATGAAGACGCGGCAAGTACGGGTTGAACACAAGGAGGGAGAGATATTTATATTTTTGTGATTTTCGATTAAGGAAAGAAAGAAAGAGAAATAAGGTTGGTTTGAGATTTTTGGATTTTCAATTTTCTAAAGCAAGAACAACAAAAAACTAAGAAGAAAGAAAATATGGATGAGAGTCCAATTTTATTGCTAAAGGGAAGGGGAGGGGAGAAGATTGTTTCAATAGATGATTCAGCCTTATTTATAGCCTCAGCCGGGGATCCCAATACATAAAAGGAAAGTACACGCGTCAATACAGCATTGGTAAAAATTTGAGCGCACGGATCAACTTTTGTGTGGCTAATCTGCCGCATTTTGTACATGAGGTGCGGCGGAATCGCCACCTTTGTGGCTCAGAATCGATCCGGATTTTTCCTGTGTGTTTATGGTATGTTTTAACTGTCCTTTGTGCGTCCGGATTGATTTCTTTCCTTTCTTTTGAGCTCCGAATTAATTTCTTCATATATTTGGAGATCCAAATTGATTTTTCTTTAGAACTTCTCCAAAATAATATTTTGGCACTCTTAATTTGCAGTCGGGTCCTCGGCCTTTTGCAATTAAGTCCCTGACCTTTTTGTAATTAGGTCTTTGAATGCTTTTATGCTTGGATGGACTTCAATTTGAACCCCGATAATCTTGAACTTGGTCTTTATGATAGAAATGAGTCTCTTGCACGCGTTTATGCTTGGGATATGGGTAATTTGCATCCAGGTCCCTGTATTCTGTAAATAAGACTAAACACATACCTTAGTAGCATTTATTGATATAAAATTAATCTAAATTAAAGACATATGATGCAATGTATGCAATGCATCAACTCACTTGCCCCATCTTTGGATGTACTTGGCCTTGCCCCACACTCGTCTAGGCCACTAGCTTCGTGCGTAATTTTCAGGTCCTCCCCCATTTTAATTGTGATGTTTCCTTGAGTGTCCCCTCTCACACAAGCCAACCCATGACGTGTAGCATTTGTTCCTAGTCAAGCATACAAGCCACTTCACAATGCCCACTCCTTCCAACTTGAGATGCCTTCACTAAGTGTCCCCCAATCATATCCTCCCCATACTCACGTGTAGCATGTGTTTCCACACCAACCACACAATGCACTACACGTTTCCCTCTCCCTTCAATATGGACTTCCTCCACTAAGGATTCCCCAATCATTTCCACCTGGTCCCCCACTTTGGTCTTAGCAAAGGAGTTGGTGCTCTCCTCATTGGCCCAACTATGTGTAGAGCACTCAACTCTCTCCCCATTGGTAGTTCCAGAAATAGGCCTACCACTTTCTCCACTCACTTCTTTGCCCTTTTTGTCCATCAATGGACTCTCTCCCTTGTATGCCCATGCTAAAAACCATTAGACCCTTAGGAGAGAAATCCAAATTGTCTTGACAAGTGTTTTGTCTCATACCACCTAACCTATCCTCATTTGCTCCCTCCAAACAAATTTGCTCCTCAATGAATTGATTACCTTCTTTTGCACCTTGCTCCACCTCCCCCGCCCTTCCACATGGCACCTCATCACTCACACCTTGCTCAACCCCATCTCTCCCTCCCTCCACGTCATCATCCCTTCACCCTCTCCTCTCTCTTTCTCTCTTCGATCAGCCATCTCAAGCCCCCTGACAATGTCCCCATCTTCAAGCCCTTGTCCATTCAACCTCTTGAATGAGCTCTCCGCCCTCCTTGCACTTGCATCCCCATTCCCAACCCCTCCTTTTCTACAACCCATCTTGCAACCTTCTCCTTGGGGGCCTCCACGTGCTTCATTGCAGCCACTTGTTTCCTCAAACACTTCTCCATAGTGTGACCAAACTCCCTACAATCAAGGCAATAACCAGGTCTCCATTCATACTCCACAAACATTCTATGTGTTTCGGCTCCTTCAACTTGAACATCCACCCAAACCCTAGCAAAGGCCAGCCTCCTCCCCGATGCGGTGTGCTCATCCATGTATAACAGCCGCCTGAGGACACTTACAATGTTGCTTAACATCTTACTTGACCAAAACCAAAGGTCTAACTCTGGGAGACGAATCCAAATTGGTACGATGGTCATGCTGGCCCTTTTCAACACAACATCCGGAGTGCACTCTTGAACCATAAGAGGGCACCCACGAATGAACCATGGTCCTCCTTCAAGCACACGTTTTCTATCCTCTCCAAGTGTAAACCGGAAAAGGAGGAAACCTTGACTCCTCTTGATGACCTCCACGCCTCCAACCAAACCCCATATCTTGTGTAGGTGCTTCTCAAGTGTTGGCAAATGTGGTTTGAAAGCAATAAAGTAACCAACTAACACCGTATCCCATCTCTTCAAAGCATCAACCACTTCTTGCTTGGGACACAAAGCCACTTTTTCACCTCCCTTCACAGCCGAAGGAATGAACTCTAGTGCCGTGGAAACCTTGGTCCGGCCTTGAACAAGTCACTCCACGTCCTTGGGGAGTAGTAGGACTCCCTAAAGGTGGGGCGTGAGCTTTACCCCCCAAGTTTGGGGTCGAGCCATGAAAAGGTGGTGGATGGAGATCCTCTCTTGCGTCACAATCTCCATCCTCTAGTATCACATGAGTAGAACACGAAGAAAGAAGTTACTCTCATTACATGCCATGTTACTCTCATTTTTGTGGTTGTTCTCCTGCCACCTAATGCTCTGTAAATTTTCATTGTCCTGAGTAGCAGAAGTTATTGAACATGAATTCAATGATACTAATACAAAACCATGGTTTACAAATACGTTGATTAAAACGAACTTACAGATTTACAAGTGTCTTTATGGATTCCCTTGGTTCATTCGACCCAACAGATCAAACCAATATGTCAAATTATTCACGGGGCATACAACGACAAGCATCCAATGAGCACTGTTTATATTATAATTAGAGGTTTATTACAAAATAAAATTCCACTTCAAATTAACTAATTTAATGCTCATGAAAATGTAGCAGATAACATCTTTTGTCTTCTTCTTTCATGAGATTCCCAAGCTGACTTGATTTATCGTCACTCCCGTATATATAGGTAGATTGACTGATAAATCCAAACATTTGATCGTCGGGAGAGACTGAACTTCTGGCATCATAAAGGTGTCTATAAAAGTAAAAATTATATTCCATTACAATTACGATAAAATTATGTAATACATTTCGTCTTATACATAGAGAAACCCTTACTTTGTTTGCACGTCGATAATCATGATGCACACTGATCCATCGCCATGAACTACATTACATCCTCTTTAGCGACGTATAGAGCCGAAGGCAACCCTTTAACCTCCTCATCCAAATCTTAGGTAGCTCATGATTGTGATTCCCTACCTACCATTAATTGCTTTAGGTTATTAAAGGCCAAGTTGCTTAAGGGGGTCAATGAGTTATTTTCATAATACCAGCATATTTACAGACAATATATGTAAATAATATTGAAATTTCAAAAAAGCAAGGCAATAAACATTTTAGATATTAAAAGCAAATATTAAAAATACTTAATTGGATTGACAAAAAACTTGTTAAACACAAAATATCATGTTATTAATATCTATTGGGATGAAAATTTTATTGAAATTTTGACAGAAACTCCCCTAAAAATTTGATATGTAAAATTCTTCAAATCCTGGGATTAAGAAGAAAGATGTAGAATATTCTTCACTACATCGCACCACGTTACAAATTTCTGGTTTTATCATGTATAATGTAAATTTACATGTGCACATAAGTTCATCTATCATATCCCAATGAATAATTTATCAATTTCAATTTGACCAAGAAACTATGATAAAAACTCGAAGACTCTTCCACATCTTCTCAAATCATGTTAAAATACACATGTATGTGACCTAAGATAGCAATTGATCAAGACCTAAGATAGCAAACCAAACCAATGCAACTCATATATACTCATTTAAATCGTCCAACCAACCCAACTCAATCCAAACCATACCAATCCAAACCAATCCAATGATCGAGTGAAATCAAATGATATCTCATTAATAAAGGTTGCATCATAACATATAGCAATAACATATAACAAAATGAATTACACATTCAAAGCCAAACAAATCCAAAATTCTCAATCTCCACAACCAACTAAACAATCCAAATCCAAACACCACAATCTAAACATATTAAATATGACAATCTATTGGCTTCACTTGAGGAGGTGCAGTGATGGTGGTCGCGCCCACAACTACACTAAATATAAAAAAACTAAATAACAAAAAAATCATTCCACAACTACACCAAACGTATGAGCACGAACCAGAGGGAGGAGGTTGTGACTGCGGTGACAGTGGTCGCGGAGGAGGGTGTTGTGGTGACGATGGTCGCGGAGGAGGAGGGTGCGGTGACGGTGGTCGTGGAGGCTACGGTAGTGGCTGGGGAAGTGGAGGAAGACTGTTGGGGTTGCGGAGGGTAGGGTCTTGGTTAGGTTTTGGCTGCGTTTTGGTCGGAGTTGTCGAACTGGAGGAAGACGGCTAGGGTTTTGGTCGGGTTTTGCTCGGCTAAGATAAAAGATAAGAGATAAAAACTGAACAAAACCTGGACTTATTAGAACTATAGACGTTGGTTGTACACATAGCCGACGTCTATACCTCGACCTCTCAACCAATAGATGTTGGCTCTTAATATGGCCGATGTCTATACCCCGACCTCTCAACCAATAGACGTTGGGTGTAGAATAGGTCGACGTCTATACCGAGACCTCTCCAACAATAGATGTCGGGCATATTAACAGCCGACGTCTATAGATATAGACGTCGGCTGTTAATATGGCCGACGTCTATTGGGAGACGAGTATGTACTATTTTGCACTGGTGCTACCACTAATGCTATCAAAACAATAATTTCCTCCCTCCATAAATAAATCATCTATTTCTTATTCTAATGTTGGTCTCATTGCTTCCTCCTTTAGTAATAATAATGTCAACAATGAAGATTACGATTACGATTACGATGATGTTGATAACATATATGAATCATGCTTTTTAAATGAGTGATTTGTTTTCGGATTAAACATCTTCTGATTTAGATGTTAATGAGATCCTGTCATTTTCTATTATACACAAAAGTTGTACATGGGATGTGCCTACACTAATTAGAAAACTGCCTACAAAGGTGGATCCTTCACTCTTAATTAATTTGGAACTACAAACAAGGATTGATATTTTCTGTTGTTGTTACATTTAGATAAGGAAAGAGTGATGGCTAACATTCGCCTCTGTTTCCTAGGGCTTGAATTTTTTTATATTGTTCCTTACTTGATAATAAAAAAAACACATAACGAAACACGTAAAAAGAAAACACACAAACACATTCTAATCTAGTCATCAAAGTCAAATACCATTCAAATTAAAATCATATTCAAAGTCAAATGTCATTAATGTCAATAGTCGCATTGTAAGATAAGATTGAAACTAGTCCTATCATAGATGGCGTTGACACGTTCCATCTCAGGAGGAATGGACGCATACTCGCTTTCTACATGACCTATCCTACCACATGAATGACAGGGAACTGGACCAGATGTGGACATCTGAGGTTCACCTTGTTGGTTTCGGAGCTCAATCGAATCCATACGGCGCATTAAGGCCGCCATGCGTGCCTCGGTGGCCCTAGTGGTATCGACAGCAAATGCGGCACCCGATCTAGTCGAGTTTGCATTCGCAATCCTCGCTCCTATGCTAGATGATGCAGGCGGTTCCCTCACACTCTCCCATTGCATGGTTTTCTCAGCGAGGTCTTCTAGGAAAGCCCATGCCTCCCTTTCATCCTTTCCTAAGAACTCTCCTTGACACATGGACTCAAGGAGCGTTCGGGACGGGATGTGAAGACCCTCGTAGACAATCTGACAAAGGCGCCACAATTCGATGTCATGGTGAGGGCATGAGGATAGTAGCTCCTTGAATCTCTCTAAATATGCATGAAATGTTTCGGTCTCAAGTTGATAAAACGAATTGATTTCGTTCCTCAATTTTTGAGCCCGATGATTGGAAAGTACTTTTTGAGAAATGCAGATTGAAATTCATCCCAAGTCCTAACGACATTCGCTTGGTTTATGTACAACCACTTCTTGGCATCATCCTTTAGTGCAAAAGGGACAAGCCTAAGATGGATGGAGTCTATGCTAAGTTGTTGCAGCTTGAATATAGCACAGACCTCCTCAAATTCCCTGAGAAAGATATAGGGGTCACCCTTCCCTGTGAAGTGAGGGAGCATGGAAATGAATTGAGGCTTAACCTCAAAGTGGTTCCCATTCGCCTCTGGTAATACGATGCATGAGGGTAGAGTGGTATGGCTCAGGTAGAATCGATCACGTAAAGGTATGGGAGCCACAACAGGACGAACAAGTGGAGTTTCTGGGTCCAGCAACTGCTCCTCCTCGCGGAAATTAGCAGCCATTGAACCCGGACTGTGTGCGACACGAGAGGAGGAAGGCGTCGATAAATCGACTAACGAAGCAGGGTTGACAACACGCCTCGTCAAACGACCGCTCTCGTCTTGTGCCCACGAAAGCATGCACAAAGGTGCACACACAAACCAATACTTTTTTTAAACAAAGAATGTGCGTAGAGGAGAAGACGGGAGGACACGAGAGAGAACGAATGACTCAGGAGAGAAGGGAAGAAGTCCTTATGCTACGGCGGGTGGATACAGGTAGAAGTACACAAGCAAACAAGGCTCAAACAGTCCTAAGGTCGTTATAGGTCTTTACAGCTAGATGAGGCCTAACTGCGAGGTCACACGGCCTCAACATGCCTCACCTCCATACGACGAGGACCACAAAGCCCAGCAAGTGTGTCAAGATCCGAAGATCTAGTGTCTCCTACTATCGACAAAATGGGCAACACCGATCAGGGCATGACGGTCGGGACTGGATCACTCACCTAATGCGCCCGAAATCCTTAGGGCCAACGTCTACTTGATTTTAAAATTAGGCTCTTGATTAGTGTGGTTTTTGGGGTGAAGGAAAGGGTGATGAAATCCCCCACCTTATCTTATATGGGACAGCCCCTCCTTAGTAGCGTTTTGGAGTTTTAATCTAGCAAACAACTCTCCAAACAAACGCTCAACTCACACTTGTTGCAATGCACTTCCTACTAACTAATGCATGTTCATAGGAAATGCATGAATGACAGTAGGAAACGCGTACCTCACGCCAGCACTCAGCAACTGAAAGTAAAGCGAAAAGAAAAGACAATCTACGTGCCTAAGTCGAGTACATGATGCATGAGCTAAACAGGAAAAATGCCTAATCTTTTGCTTTCGGTTTTAAGGTCCAAGTTGCTTAAAGGGAGATTGATTATTGATCTGGGAACAAACTATAAGTCAAAACCTGCAAAATCGAGTCCCAAATCACTATATCAGATAACGCAACACTCCACAGAAATAAAGAGGTGAACAGAGATTACCAGACCGCCAGTTGGTGGTCTCAGGCCGCTGATTGGCGGTCTTGGAGTCTCAGATCGCCTCCAAACTTCACCAGATGCTTACCCTTCTCAATGTGAGTCTCCTGAATCAAAGAAAACTACAAGACAAAAATTAAATCCACTCGAATCCTCCAAACCAGAGTCTGGACTGGCACCTCCCCGGCAAAGGCGCCAAAAACTTGTTGAACGTTTTAATTATATCACAAGTGCACATCGTTGGTGAAGACGTGACAAATATGGGTCGTCCATAGGGAGGTGAGCAGCATCTCATTTTCATGAAATCAAGTGGCAACAAAAAGGGAGAAGAGTTTGTCTATGCTAATCTACACTACACTAAACTACTAAGAAGAAAAATGCAAAGTAAAGCAATTAACGATTACTTCGAATCAAAACTAAAGAATGTAAAACTAAGTTGTAATCAAGAAGAGAAAGACCGCTAGGGGTGGAGTGTGTGCACACATGTAAAAAGATGGTGAAGAATGCATTCTATAGGCACAAATGTAGGTAGTGTTTTCATGCATAGGAAGTGTCTAAAGGTTATGGCAAAACCTATCAAGCCATTCACTAACCTAGTTGATTAACATTCATATACACAAGCTGGTTATTTCATAACCTAAACAAGCATGGGAGGTGTCTAAGATGTGTGGCAAAACCCATCAAGTGTAGTATTCTACTCTAACAAGCAAGCATAGATTCACATTTATCAACACAATCAAAATATAAAGCATTCATATCCATTCTTTAATGCATGTATGAACATCATCTCCACCCCCAAAGGGGGATGGATCTATTCACTACACATTATTCTAAAACTTAAACTAAAGAAGAAAGGAAATATTCTATTTACTTTAGCCTACAATCAAAGAAATAAAACTAAGCTAAGCGTGCATAAAGAAACAATATATGAACAAAACAATGGAAAAATTATTTTATTAGATGACTCACATTGAAGGTAGCATTCTTCTCCACCTTGGGATTTTTCTCCAAGGCTTACTCCAAGTAGAGAGAATGCCACCAAGCAATGGGTAATTACAATAGAAGGCGAAGAGTTCTATTTATAGCCATAGAAAAAGGTAATCCGGGACAATCCCCCGGTATGGAACTAAAATAATACCAGAAATAGACTAAAGACACACTAATACACGCCCCACATGAAGATTAACGGATTCGGAGCCACCAGGACCGCTAATTAGCGGTCTACAGAGTCCGGATCCGTCTAGGCATTCTTCTGGGCTTTGCTGGATCTCTTTGTTTTTCTTTGATGCATCTACCTGGCTTGCTGGAGCTCCGACCCGAACAGAATTGCTAAAATACTCCCCATGATAGTGTGAAGTATTCTTGTTTGCTCATTGGCCCTTCGATCTTACATTCAGGTCCTTCGATCTTGCATCTTAGTCCTTGAGTCTTTCAACTCAGTCCTTTTTCCTGCTTTTAGGTTCTATTATGCTTCTTCTCTTCAAACCTATTTATTTCTGAAATTCAAACATAAAACTCGACACGTAGCATTGTTTAGGTGAAAGATAATGGATATAAGATGCAAATGTATGCATGAAATGATGTCAATCACTCCCATTGACTTATATAATACTTTTCGTTATTTCATTAGCTTTATCGATGATTTTTCTCGAACCACTTCGGTTCAAGTCATACTTACTCGGTTTTCGTGAATTTCTTGCTTTTATTGAGAACTTGTATAGTGAAAAAAATTGCATTTTTAGATCGGTCAACATCTTAGTATAAATGAGTAATATGTTCCAAAAATATATAAAACAAAACGGAATTTTTCATCAAACCATGTGTGTTAATACTCCTCAACAAAATGGGATTTCTGAATGGAAAAATCAACACCTTTTAAATATGACTCGGTCTTTACTTTTTCAAAACAACGTTCCAAAATATTTTTGGTTAGATCCTATTCTTACTGCAACTTACATTATCAATCGTCTTCCTAGTCCTACAATCGAGAATAAAAAAATAAACATTGATCATTGTAATATATTTGGTTGCATTTGTTTTCTTCACAGAAAGCGAGAGGACAAGCTCAACTATAGTTCTATCAAAAGGATTTTCTTAGGATATTCTTTTAGAAAAAAAGGTACATTATGACCTCGAAAATTGTAAAATGTATGTATCGAGAGTTGTCTTCTTTTTCGAGAATGAACCATTCTTCAAACCGGATGAATACACTTTCACTAACGAAGACACTTCTGCTGCTACTCCTCTTCCCACCATGGAGCTTCTAGACACGCCTCTTGACACTCCAGAAAATGCTCCTCCACAAGTGAAAGATCCACTAGTGGGCAAAGGAGGGGTAGAAGAAGAAGAACCACCAATGGGCAATGGAGGGGGAGAAGAAGAAGAACCACCCCAAAGGAGGTCCACTCGTCCCACTTGTCGTCCTGCCAGACTTAACGATTGTTTTGTGTCGCAGGTTACCTACCCTATCCAGGGTCACTTGTCCTATAACCAACTATCACATAAACATGAAACTTTCCTAAATCAATTAGACAACAATAAAGAACCAAATTCATATCATAAAGCTATAGAAGACCCAAATTGGGTTAATGCCATGAAACGTGAACTAGGAGCTTTAGAAACCAACAAAACATGGACCTTAGTCCCATTACAACCCGGCATAAAAAATGTTGGTTGTAAATTGATCTACAAAATCAAATATTATAGTAATTGTAAAATTGAAAGATATAATGTACATCTTGTAGCTAAAGGATATACACAAACTTGTGGCCTTGATTACTTAGAAACATTTACACTCGTAGTCAAAATGAACATTGTTTGTGTTCTGTTATCCATTGTTGTAAACCAACGCTGAACTATCTTCCAAATGGACATAAAAAAATACTATCCTACAAGGAAATCTTGAAGAAGAAGTCTATATGACTCCACTTCTAGGTTTAAATCCAAGCAATTGTTTTTAATACTTTCTTTTAATATTTTAAATGTTTATTGCCATGCTTCTTTGATTTTTCAATAATATTTACATATTTTCTGTAAATATGTTGGTATTATGATAATAGCTCATCGACCCCCTTAAGCAACTTTGCCTTTAATAACCTATAACAAAATATTAGACAATATTTGCTAAGTCATTCATCATATAGGACTTTCCATTCATCGTATTTATTTTTTACTTTACAATTTTTGTCATAGATTGTTGGCGTAAGGTCGTAATCTCTTTCACTCATCATTCATTAGAAAGCACGTATTAGTTAGTAGGACTTGCATTGAAACAGGAGTGAGGTGAGTATTTGTTTGGTGTGTTATTTGTTAGATTGAGGTATGAAAAACACCTAGGGGAAGTCACCAATATGGGATGAGGTGTGAGATTTCATCACCCTTTCCTTGACCCAAAAATCACATAATAAAATAGCCTTAATAAAATCAATTTAGACGTTGGCCCCTAGGATTTCCAAACACATTAAGGAGAGGAAAACATTTAAGACCATTATGGCTTGAATGTCGTTGTCCATTTATAGTCACCCTGAGGTTGTAGGAACATCCGGGTTCTTGATTTCCTACATACTAGTGGTCCTCACTATTTAAGACCGTTCCAGCCTGACCCTCGTTGCCCATCTAGTCTCCATGAGATTTTAGGAACCTCCGGGTTCTTGATGTTATACAAACTAGTGGTCCTCAGTGGGACCTCGAAGTTTGGCATCATCTAGTGCTAAGGACTTATAGTGGATTTTAGGCTTGTTTTTGCCTTGATTGCTTAGTTAGGTTTCTAACCTTTCGTATTCCTACGCTAGATTAAGGACTTCATCTCCTCTCTCATGAGTCATTCTTTTCTTATCTTCATGTCTCCGGATCCTCATCTACAACACCTTCTTTTAAATTGAAATTTTATTTCATCTTCAATAATACCTATCATTTTTCTTAATGTTTAGATTGAAATGGATCGAGAGTGTATTCTTTCAAACCGATCATGTGATGTGTATGAGAATAGAGTGAATATGTTCATAGAGGTTGCCCAAAATCATTCAAAGAATACGAATGACAGAGACATGACGTATTGTCCATACAGTAAGTCTCATAATATGTCAGTGCTGACTTTTCAAAAAATAAAAGATCACTAGTTTAAAAAAGGTTTCGACCAAAGTTACAGACGGTGGATATGACATGGTGAAAATGAATCATTTAGTTGTTCCAGGAATGACGGGGACAATGTTAGTGTGGGAGATCAGTTAGAGAAAATGGTTCAAGATATAGCTGAATTTTTTTCGTCCAACGCCGATTTACTTGGTAGTTTGTTTAGTGACAATGATAAGTCGTTGCATAAGGGTTGCACCAAATTTACTAGATTGTCAGTGGTGTTGAAGTTGTACAATTTAAAGAAGGAAATGGTTCGACCCATGTTAGTTCACATCATTGTTGAAGCTATTGAAAGAGATGCGTCTAGAGCAAAATGAACTGCCGAATATAACTTATGATGCTAAGAAAGTGTTGTGTCCTATGGGAATGATATATAGGAAGATACATGCATGTCCAAATGATTGTATATTCTATAGGGGTAGTTTGAAAACTTACATTCTTGTCCCAAGTGTAATGTTTCATGATACGAAATGAAACGCATTGGACCAACCACAATGTAGATGGTGATGAGTTGAAAATCAAAGGATCTCCTACTAAAGTTTTGTGGTATCTTCCGGTAATACCATCTCTTAAACGTTTGTTTGCGGGTAAAGAGGATTCCAAAAATATGGCATGGCATGCTGATGGTGAGAAACCAAATGATCAGTTGCTACGTCATCCTGCATATTCACCTCAGCGGAAAAAAGTAGATTACGACTTTCCTGTGTTTGGTGAAGAATCTAGGAATGTACGACTTGGAGTTTGTATGGACAAAATGAATCATTTTGGTAGTTTGAGTAGCATTCACAGTTCTTGACCTATTCTGCTTGTAATTTACAATCTGCCACCATGATTATGCGTGAAAGGCAAATGTATTATGTTGTCCCTAATGATTTATGGTCTGAAGTAACCTGGAAATAACATAGATGTGTATTTAAGAACCTTAATTGATGACCTAAAGAGATTGTGGGATGACGGAGAGCCCGTACGGTCGTGTATGGAGTAGGGTTCGACTGCGACAATAATATGGAAAGACTCATCGGTCCACTTCCTCGACAGTTCATACCAAATGCTAGCAACAAATTGCAAATTTGCAAAACAAATTGCAACTTGTTATGGAGAGATTGGATCATGTTTGCCTACTCCTACCCATCGTAGGACCACTTCTTCCGCGATGACCACTCCGCTGGTGCAGCTAGTGGTCAACCCCGACCAACAATTTGATTTCACGGCTCATTCTCAAGAGCTGGCCCTAGTAGACGGTCCCTCATTTAGTAAATTTGATGATGGATCTAGATGTGCTCTATTTGTTGAAGACCCTGATCGAAAAATGGTGGGGCATGGCAAAGTTTATAACATCTCCAAACACCACTTAAAGAGGTGGAAGAGGGAGAAGTGAAGGTTGCAGTGGGGAGTTGCTTAGACTCTGGTGCTCTGGTACCCATTCTAGAAGATGAGGTTGTTACCCACGGCGATGCTATCAGTGGGTTCCTGAGGTGGCCTTGTCATTTAGTAGAGCTAAATGGCACACATGAGTTATACTTTAAATTTGAAAACTAACAAATTTCAGTTTTTTTAAAATTGTATTTTTAAGGTTTGTATATATGTATATATATACATATATATATATATGTAAGGTTTCAAGCTCCCGGAGGAAAGGGTCAAACAACCAACCTCTGATCAATATTAATTTGCTACCAAATAGGTGCAAAATGTTGTATCAATTAATGGTAGGTAGGGAATCACAATCCTTAACTACCTGGGATTTGGAGGAGGGGGTTAAAGGGTTGCCTTCAGCTTTATACGTCGTCAAAGAGCATGTTATGCAGTTCTTGGCGATGGATCAATTGTGCATAATGATTATCGATGTGCAAGTGAAGTAAGTGTTTTTTTCTTTTTTATAAGTTACAATGTATTGAACAATTTTATCCTAATCATAACATAATGTAATTTGTACTCTTGTAGACACCTTTATGACGCAAGAAGGTCAGTCTTTCCCAATGATCAAGTATTTGGATTTGTGAGTTTATCTACTTATATATACGGGAATGACGATAAATGAAGGTTTACAAAGTGTTAGGTAGAAAAAGAAAAACAAAAAATGCAGGAGTAACATGGCATGGAATGGAAGCAATGTGTTAAGAATGTGTTGTGTTGGATGAATGCTTTTCTTGTGCAGGTAGAATGTGTTTGTTAAGCAAGAATCTATGATTGCTACATTTTGTATTTATTTTTTAATCTGGTGAGAGTATAGACATCAATTGTACCTAATAGCCGACGTCTATACCCTTCAAAAAAGGAATAGACGTCACCGATTAGGTATAATCGGCATCTATGCTTAGAGAATAGATGTCGGTTGGGAGATAAAACCAAAGTCTATTCTCTACGTATAGAGGTCGGTTGAACCTAATAGCCGACGTCGATTCTCTAAGCATAGATGTCGGGTTTTAAATCACCGACGTCTAGGTATATACAACACATAGATAGAAGTCGGGTAAGGGAAACCATATATCCAACGTATATAAGCCGTATATCTGATGTATATTCCCTTTTTTGCACTAGTGAATGTTGGGCTAGGTTATGATGACATGGACCTGCTACCATAACACTTACCAACTTAAGTTTTGTGGCCAAAAATGGTAGGTGTTGTGGGCCAGTGGGCCAGTGGACTTGTGGGTTATGGACCAAACTCGAGGTCGGTGCGGGCTCAGGGATGGGACGTTACAAATGGTATCAACGCCTAGACCAAACAGAATTTTGGGAACTAAGTGCTACACCAAGAGGGTGGAGCCACCTCTACAATCCCAATACGGTTGGTGACTGACTGTTTTGACCATGATGAGGATGTCAGGTGTTCAAGTGGGGTAGGTTGTAACAGTACTCCACACATTAGTCCCACATTCCCCAACCTAAAAATGTTGGGGTGGGTTATGATGCCATGGATCCTCTACCATAACACTTATCAACTTAAGTTTGGTGGCACTAGGTGGGTGTTGTGGGCCAGTGGGCTTATGAGTGACAGACTAGGACCCAAGCTCGGTCCGGGCTCGAGGATAGAACATTACAGATTGTATCAGAGCCTAAACCAGTCAGAATTGTGGGAACTAAGTGCTACACCAAAAGGGTGGGAGCCGCCTCTAGAATCCCACATCGCTTGGTGACTGATTGGCTAGACCCTGACGTTGACGTCAGGTGTTCAAGTGGGGTAGGTTGTAACACCCCAAATATTAGTCCCACATTGCCCAACATAAAAATGTTACGGTGGGTTATAATGACATGGGTCCACTACCTCAACACTTATCAACTTAAGTTTTGTGTCAATAGGTAGGTGTTGTGGATCAGTGGGCTCATGGATAATGGACCGAGACCCGGGCTCGATACAAGCTCAAGGACAGAACGTTACAGTGATCATGAAATAGATTTAGTAAAGAAATATTTGAAATCCAAATTGGACATAAAGGACTTAGGATTTATGAAATTCTTTCTCGAGATAGATATTGTGTACTCAGAAAGGGGGCTTTTTCTCTCCTAATGAAAGTATGTTCTAGACCTTCTTAAAGAAACTAGTAAAATGGGTTCCAAACCCACAAACACTCCTGTTAAACAAATAAGAAAATAGGACCCCCAGATGGTACACCTCTAAGTGACATCGACCAATTTCAAAGATTTGTTGGAAAGCTGATCTATCTCATTGTCACTTGACCTGATATTAGTCACTTCATGCATTCACCTCATACTCATCACTTAGACATCATAAATATAATATTGTGTTATCTTAAAGGTACCCTAGGACAAGGACTTTGGATGAAACCTAATAGTTCTAATTCCATAATTAGTTACTATGATGTAGATTGGGCAAGAAGCCATGACCGAAAGGCAACCACCGGTTTCTATACATTTGTAGGAGGCAATCTAGTAACTTGGAGAAACAAGAAGCAAAACATCGTTGCCCAATCTATTGTAGAGGCAGAATACTGTGTTATGGCTTGCACCACTAGCGAGTTAATCTGATCAACCAATTACTCATAGACATTGAACATCAAAACTCAAGAACCATGACAATGTTTTGTGATAACAATGCAGCTCGACATATCATTCAAATCCGATCTTCCATGAAATGACCAGACACATAGAAGTCGAGTGTCATTTCATCAGAGAAAAGATCCAATCGAAACAAATTGAATTCTCATATGTTTCCAGCAAAGAGCAGTTGGCCGACATCTTCACTAAAGCTCTTGATCGTAAGACTTTTTCAGATCTTCTTCACAAGCTTTGATCCATAAACCTATTTTGGACCCAACTTGAGGGGGTGTGTTGAAAATACGACTGTTGGGCTCAGGATCCATCATTTCCCAATCACATCTCCGGCTTTGACAACATCCAGCAATCACGAACTCATCCAAGTAAAGAAATCAAGCACCATCGTCGTTACATTTTGGCATGTACAACGGCTAATCCATAGTTCATATATAAACACATTCATACATTATGTAATAAACATAACAACATAATCATAAATACAAAGTCCTCGTATACAATCTCTCGTACCAAAATCAACACCAACAAACAATAGTAATGTAGTATGTCATATTAGGTTGGAACGCACAAAAAACATAATTAACATAAAAGTTTTCTCGTGGACATACTATTCTTACAACGGACATTTTATCTTAAACGGCAATTACGCAGACACATGACAAGCAATGGCCTCTATGAGTTGCTCTGGTGCACTCACACTAAAGCAACATATTCGAAGTGTATAAATAAGCCAAGAAATATATTAATGGAGATGAAATTTAACTTTTAGATGTTCCTTCTACAAATTTGCTGTTTGTAATCCCATTCTTCGTGAATAGGTATTAGAATTAGATAACAGTTTTAGTAAAACCAAGCACAACAAAAGCCGAAAAATATGATACAACTACAAACTTTAAATTTTGAACACGGTGCTATTATATCCACTCAAAGAATAATTTGAATTCCATATGATCAAGCCCCATTGCCAACGCATAAAAAGGAAAAAAATCATCGACGAGCTCAAAAATTCAAGTAGAAATGCTGTACCCAGATGACGAGGGTAAATCATGGTATTAGCAATGCAACTAGGCCATAAAATAATTGAACCAAGGCAGTTGCTCAAGTGAGGAAAAGCCAATTAAATATGGCTGATTATTCAGAAAAAAATGTACCAGCTTAGCTGCATATTGTAAGATTCTTTTCACTTCTTTGAAGTCATCTAACTGTTGTGAAAACTTGTTTAAAAATTTTTTTGGTAGAAGTTGAAGTTCCTCCTGCAGAAACTTGTAAGATTCTTTGAAGTCATCTTCATGTTATTAGGAGCTGCAGTTGCCATAAGCAGATGAAGTGTGTGACACGTGAAAATACAAAAAAATGTACTTCTAGCGGAAATCAAAAGAGACTATTTTCAACTAAGCTTGAGTTTGTAAAGTACTTTTAGGAAATGACTTAGTTTTAGAGTTTCACTTGAGTTTGCAGCCACAATATGAATAATCACTACTACAGAAAATGTCATATACGTCGGATGTTAAGGCCTATACACGTCGGATATCAGCACCCTCACATCCGACGTGTATTCGCACGACGTCTATTCTTAGACGTCGGACGTATAGACATCCGACGTCTATTGTCCAAGGAATAGACGTCGGATATTCAAGACATCCGACGTCTATTGTCCAGTCCAAGGAATAGACGTCGGACGTTCAAGACATCCGACGTCTATTCCTAAACATTGACAAAAAAAAAATAGCATCCTGCACAAACACAAACATACAAGCATATATAGACAATCATCCATTCATTCATTACAAAGAAATGTACAACACAAGTCTTCAGTTGCCACGTCGAGAATTTCCTCCATGTATCTCATCACGTAGTGTGGGCTGAAAGGAAAGGAAAAGGAAAAGGAAAAAGTTGTTAGTTAGTGTATTAATTAGGATTTTAGCTAGGTAAGGAGGAGACACCTTGAGGAGTTTGTTGACAATTTTGCAGACCAAGGTCTTGGGGAAACCAAGCGGACGCATGGCGTCGACGATGACGTTAATCCTCTTTAAATCTACCTGCAGACAGAGGAAGGTAGGTTTAAAGATGATTGATGCCGCCGTCGACGCCATACAATTACTTGTACATCATTGTTCGGCCATATCGATGTAAATAAAATGCTGAGCAGACCGTATCGCCTTCACATACGCCGTGTGAATGTTTTTATCTATCTAATTATTCAAACATAATTAGAAAAGTGAACACATCATTGTTAGAGGAAATAAACTACAAATGAACAAAAATAAAGCTTTACTTACATGGAATCTGACGTCCCCATAGTGGAACTGTAGTGGCGGAGGAGATCGCGGGATGGATCGGAGAAATCAGACGGGATGGATCGGAGGAATCAGATGGGATGGATCGAGGAATCGGATCGCGGCGGCTAGGGTTTCGTATTTTCTGTCTGGAAAGAGTGAAAGAAAACGCAACTGTCTGATTTCTTTTAAAGACATATAGACGTCGGATATTGCATATCTCCGACGTTTATTCCCCGACGTCACCAATAGACGTCGGCTTCTGTGAAGTCCGACGTCTATTCCCCGACGTCTATTGAATATAGACGTCGTATTATAACAGACGACGTCTATTCCCTGACGTCTATTGGGTATAGACGTCGGAGTTATATGAGGTCGACGTCTATTTGATCTTCTCTATATTAGACGTCAGCCTTTGTAACAGCCGACGTCTATTAGGCGACGAGTATTCCCAATTCTGCAGTAGTGAATAAGTCTAATTTGATCACCTTCAGTAACACATATAAGTAACAAATAATGCATTATTAGGTGAATTAAGATATTAACAAACGACAGAACAGAACAGACTAAGAAACAACTAAAACACAAAACACATTATTTAAAACTGCCAAATAAAAGTATGTTAAGTTATACCACGCATGTCAAATTGGTTGGGCTACAACACCACATTTTCCAGTGTGACATACAAAGGTTAACATGAATCCTAAGCATTATTTGTAAGTTTTATTTACTTCATGATAAGTGCACAATAAAAATCGTAATTGCACATTATAGGATCTTGCACAAATGATTTCCACAACCTTAACATAATAATAGGTAGATAAAGATACATACATTGTTTCATGTTTCACCTTTGATGGAGACACACTTCTTCTGCAAGACCGATTTCTCCCTCTTCACCTCCTCTAGCACTTAATTGAGTTTTGATGGAAAACTCTAGATTTCTCTTTTTTGCATATGTGGGGAAGGAGGACCAACCTTATATATGGGGGTGGGTGTAACCACCCATCAAAATGTAACCACCCACTTACATAAAATCTCTCTTCAATTATTCAATTAATTTTAGCTTATAATATTATTAATTTAATAAAGTTGAGAGACTTAATACATGGGTTATAAGAAAATATCTAACATTCTCCCACTCAACCCATGTAACATAATTCAACTTCAAGTATTTAATAATAAAACATAATGGGCAAACTTTAAACTAAATCTTCCTTATATCAATTAAACATTAGTCACTAGCAAGTATGAAAACCTATAAGGATCATGGCGGTTGTACGTCATAGTTTCTGACACATTCCCTTCCATGTATCACAATATAGATTTCATATTTAGTATGATCATTAATGAGAGATATCATAATGGTCTAATGATAATGTCTTTATAAAAGATGATTCCTGTTTAATCACATAAATCATTGATGTACAAGTACTATGATAATGAAATAGCAAAAACATAATTTCAGAAACAATCCATAAGCAAATTCAAGATGTCAACAACATAACATGCATACTACATTAATATGCATCATCAATAATTGTTTTCAATAATGCCCATTTGTTCGACATGTTCCCTAAATGTCTTTGGTGGCAAACCTTTGGTCAACGAATCCGGAACCATTAAATTGGTGCCAATGTGTTCAATTGACACCTTTTGGTTCTAAACTTCTTCTTTAACAACATAGTATTTCAATTCCATATGTTTAGCACCTTTTGAATATTTGTCATTAGAAAAGAAGACTATTGCGGCATTATCACAATAATTTTTTAACGGCTAGGCAATAGAGTCGACAATTCCAAACCCTTAAATATAATTCTGCAACCATAAACCATGAATGGTAGCCTCAAAGCATGCTACAAACTCAACCTCCATAGTGGATGCAGCAATGACAGATTGCTTCGCACTCTTCCAAGATATTGCTCCTCCAGCTAAGAGAAACAAATATCCAAATGTATATTTTCTAGTATCTACACATCCTGCAATGTCTGAATCAGAATATAAAATCACCTCGAGGTGATCAGACCATCTATAAGTGAGCATGTGATCCTTCGTTCCTTGCAAGTAGCTCAATACTTTCTTTGCAGCTCTCCAATGATTTATTCTAGGATTGCTTTGATATCTACCCAGCATACCAATAGTGAAACTGATGTCTGGTCGAGAACAAGTCTGAGCATACATCAAACTTCCAACAATGGATGCCTAAGAAATATTCTCCATTTGTTTATGTTCCAATTCATTCTTTGGATATTGCTTAAGATTAAATTTATCCCAATTCTTAATTGGAACAACACCTACTGAACAACTTTCCATCTCAAATCTCTCTAAAATTTATTAATATATGCTTTCTGAGACAACCCTAACAATAATGTGAAAAATCGTCAATAAAGGTGATAAAATATTTTTCTCCACTTAAGGATGGAACATTGAAAGGTCCACATATATCGGTGTGTACAATTTCAAGGAGTTGTGTGCTTCTAGTGGCTGATTTGTTAATTGTATGTTTTGTGAATTTTCCTTTAATACAATACACACATACATTGAGATCAGTAAAATCCAAACTAGGAAGCATTTCATTCTTTACTAATCTTTGTATTCTTTCTTTGGATACATGACCCAATCGTTTATGCCACAAGTATGCTAAACTTTCATCCACTAAACCACGTTTCATACCAACATTATGATGCAAGGTCAATAAGGTTTCAGCAAACAAATTATCAATATTTAACTTGTATAAACCATCACAACAAACACCAGAACCAACAAGAAGATTTTGCTTAAACAAACTGAAACTTGCATTCCCAAACTTAGAACAATAACCAGTTGTATCAAGTTTAGACAAATAAACTAAATTACGGGAAAGAGATGGAACATAAAGAGTCTGATAAAGATCTAAATGGTGTCTAGTATCTAAAAGTAAACGGTAAAGTCTCAATCCCTTCAACTGGTGCTTTAACATGGTTCCCCATAAGGACAAAGTTCTCATTTGGGTTTGTGGTAAAAGACAGAGTTAATATGATGATCTCAACAGAGTTAACCAGATTTCTAGTAAAAGAAATCATCTATACATTGCAAACATGTCTTACGAAATCAGCAGTACACACACATGATCAAAAGTGTGTGAATAGTTAAGTTCCTCAAAATCCAAAGTTTCATGATCAAAATGGTCGGCATAATAATAAGAATATTGGTAAATTCAGTGGAAGCCATAAAGTATCTTGTTAATATGATGATTGGGAAATCGTAAGTTCTAAAACCATGCTCTTGATACCAAATTTAAGTTTTTTTTACTTCAAGACTAGTGCACAATAAAAACCCTAATTGCACCTTATAGAATTTTGAACAAATGATTTCTACGACCTTAACATAATAATAGATAGATAAAGATATATACCTTGTTTCATGTTTCACCATTGATGGAGACACAACTCTTATGCAAGACCGATTTCTCCTTCTTAGCCCCTCTAGCACTTAATTGAGCTTTGATGGAAAATTCTAGATTTCTCTTTTTTGCATGTGGGGAAGAAGGAGGACAAGCCTTATATGTGAGTGGGTGTAACCACCCATCAAAGTGTAACCACCCACTTACATAAAATCTCTTTTAAATTAATCAATTAATTTTATACTCATAATATTATTACTTTAATAAATTTAGAGACTTAATACATGGATTACAAGAAAATATCTAACATTATCGTCCCAAGCTGTCCTGCTCTTCCCAATTTCCCCCCTTTCCCACCACCATCCCCCGTAAAAGATTTGTTCAAAGGAAAATTGTTTTCATTTTCCGCATGCACATAACCCCCATAGTGGTAAAGGAGGTAATTCATGCCATCTGAAATCAATATGTATTTCACAACAAAAATGATATCTTGTAAAGTTGTAATTACTAGTACGTACCCTAACCTAGTTATGCACTTCATTTAAATATTGCTTATGGAATAGTTAAGAAGACCCAGTCCCTTAACAGTTCACGTACGGAAGTATAAACCGAACCCCTCAATACTTAAAAAGCATGTGTTGCATTCTAACCCCTTGCTTATGGGTTTTATTGTGTTTAGGTGGTGGATTAGAGGAGGTTTAGATAGACGGCTGGGATGGGTTGTGGAGAGAGTATAAAAGGTTGATCTCTCTCTCACTTCTCTCACTCACTCACTTTTCCTCTCTCTCTCACGTCTCTCTCCCTCGATCCTCTTCCGATCCAGCTTGGGTGAAACTGTGGAGGCGAGATCGACGACGCTCGGAGGAGCTCAGGTGATTGCCGGAGTCGAGGTGATCGCGTTCGGGTTTTCGCCGGAGAAGAAGAGTTTTGCGAGGAAGTGCTCGTCGGGGTTCTTTAAAGGCTTCTTCAAGCCTTAAAGGTATGCCAAGCTTTAGTTTAATCCTCCTTTTAGAGATCGTGAGGATTGGAGTGGTCGACGGTAGGCCGAAGAGCTCGTCGAGGGTCTTGCAGCAGTATTTCTGCTCTGGAACGGTCGACCGGCGGGTTGGTGCGGTCGACCGGGCGTAGTGTTATTCGGGAAAAATCCCTTGCACCAGTCGGACGATACTCTTGGAGTGGTCGACCGGTGGTACATTTTATGCAAGAGGAAGATGCTCTAGGTGTTTTCGGTCGAACGGGTCCCCTTTGCCGGTCGACCGAAAGCACTGTAGTAAGTCGGTTGGGGGCGTTGACCATCCAAACGGTCGACCGCTCGTTGACTTCATCCGACCGAAACTTAAGTTAACTTAATGGCCGGTCGACCAGAAGAGTTGTTTCGGTCGACCATGTAGTGTGGATTGTTGGTGAATCTTACTGGTGGGAATCGGTCGACCGTGAGATTTTGTCGTTTGACCGTTTGTGCTTTTGAGCAAAGAGGATTTCACTGATGGATTTCGGTCGAATGAGGCCCCTTTGCCGTTCGACCGGTTGGACGTGATTTTGATTTTATTGCGGAATAGTAGTGGTGTTCGGTCGACCGTTTATGGTCTTCTGTTCGACCGTTTGGGCACGGTTTTGCATATGGATGCTTGTGTCGTGTGTGGTTGGATCTGCCTCGAGGGCAACGGGTCCCCGGCCTTCTGGGAGCGACGGTACGGACATGCCGGCCTGAGAGGAATATCGTGGTTGTGGCTCTACGGAGCGGTGCCTTGTGAGCACGTTATTGTGGCTGAGACTCTGACCGGCGATGCCTTGTGTGCACGTTGTTGTTGCCGATGTTTTCCGGCGGTGCCTTGTGAGCACGTTGTTGTGGTTGAGACTCTAACCGGCGGTGCCTTGTGTGCACATGTTGTGGGGTTGGGGTGAGAGGACCCTTCAGACCCGTGGACGATGTTTTCCGGCAATGCCTTGTGTGCACATGTGTCAATCGTGCTTTTACTGCATTCTTCATTTCATGTCTCATATATACATGTTATGTTCATATCTTAGGGGTTTGGCATACGGGGTTTCCCAATGGGAAACTCAGGCATAGTTTTGTTGCATTTCAGGTCGTAAGCATTAGTAGGTGGTGGTGACTGTGGGCAAGAGCACCCAGACCAGATCCTGTCCTTTTATCTTTGGAGGTGGATGATTTCCCTTGTATTTGTGTTTGTATATCTTTTGTATTGGGTTGTAAGATATGAGACTTATATCTTTTCATTAATGTTTTACTATGTCTTGGATCCTAAGATATGAGACTTATATCTTTTCACTCAAGAAGTGTTTGATTTGATTATTGTCAAAAGCTATCGATGAGTATAGTGATAAAGGCAATAGTTGGTTGAACATGATTTGTACTGGAAAAGATAGCTAGTCAAACGATTATCATTGCCCCTCTTAATTGAGTGATGATATTGGTGGGTCCCTTGATAAAGCAAATTTTTAAGGTGCACAATGTAACTTGAGCTAAGTTACATAGTTATAATTAGCTTAAAGAGATCAAGAAATGAATATAATACAAATGTGACACATTTCTACATTTGTATATATTCTTAATATCATAAGGCAAGGGACAGACACAAGTGATGCACTCACATCACTAAATGGATCGTGTTTAGTTCGAGTGGACCAAGACATCTATGCTAATTGGGTAACTATAATGTGTAACTAGATACCACTTATAGTTTGAGATATTGAGTGTTCAATATAACTGTCAATTTAGCTTAGATCCTCCGTTAGGTCACACCATAAAACTGGGAAACAAAAAGCTTGATTTTGAGTTCATATTATGTGTCGATTTCATGTGAAAAGGGACACATGTGGTGAATCAATAAAATCAATATGTCGCGAAAATTGACATAATTAGAATCATGGATAAATTCATTTGAGGTGTATATATTATGGGGTGTAATAATTTAATATTACATAGGATAATATATACATAAGATATGAGTTTGCTTAAAACCCCAAAAGTTCAAATTTTGTTGGATGTAAATCTAAAATTTGACAAAGGCAAAATCAGGGTCACAACGGTCAGCCGTTTTGGGTTCGGTCGACCAGGTTTCTTAGAAACGGTCGACCGGACCAAGATCGGATAACGCGAGTAGTTGACCGAAATTGTCCAGAGTGCCTGGACAATTGGAATCGGTCAACAAGGCGTAAACGGTCAACCGAAAGAAAATATCCAGGAGCTTCCTTGGGATATGACGGTAGACCGAAAGAGACACGGTCGTCTAAAGAGATTTACCAGGAGAAATATTGGTGGATCAACGGTCGACCGGAGCGAGACGTTGATCGACCAAAATTTTCCAGGGAATTTTTCTCAAGAATATCTGATCGACCGTCTAGCTCACGGTCATCCAAACTTGAATAAAACCAAATGGTTCGGTCGACCGAGTGGAAATCTCAGTTCACCAAATATCACAATTTTTGCCTGAATTATTAAGAGAATAATTAGATCATGGGTTGGATTAATTCCATATTTGATCAAACGTTTTTTAGGATCCTTATGTGGCAATTTGGGATTAATTTTAGGTGAAAAAAGTAAGAGATCATGGCTAGAGAATAGTTCTTGATATGACTGTTTTGGGAGCCTATAAAAGGACACGTGATCCTACTTGTTTAAATACATGCAAAATTCTTTCTCTCCCTAATCACCCAATTAACCCATCCGAAAATTCTCTTAGTATTTTAAGTTTTGGAGATAAAAAACTCAGGAGCTTTTAGAGGGGTTATTAGTTAGATTCTAAGCTTAATTAGATATTGATTGGCTAGCTCCTTTCTCTACAATCTTGTTTAGAGTTTGGTGAATACTTGGAGGCGAATCAGTGGGCGATGCAACGGGCAACGGAACTCTGGATATTCTTCAAGGTTTTAGAGAACCTTTGGGTATGATCCTCTCTCTTTTGTTTATTTTAATATGTGTAGGAATGCATGATATTAGAAGAAATATAAATATGTACATAAAATCAATGAAAATATGAAATCGATCATGTATGCTTGTATTAAAATTTTGAAAATATACACATACATAGGGACACGAAATCCTACACACAAGACCGTTCACCGCTCCCTCTCCCTCTTCGCCCGCCATGTCGCTCTCCAGTTCCCGGATGACCTCCTCCTTTTCGCCCTCCCCATAACTGACATCCACCTCACCTTCGCCAACGTCGACCACGTCCTCGTCCTTGCCGACCCCACCTACGGCGCCTGCTGCGTCGGAGACCTCTCCGTCACCATCGTCGGGGCTGACTTGCTTATTTATTACGGGCATAACTGTTTGGTTCGAGTTGGGTAGAAAGTTGTGCCGACGTTGTATGTGTTTGTTGATGTTCGTATTGACGTATAGAGGTTGGTGGATGGTGTGAGGGGAAGTGTTGCTGGGGAGACGCCTTGGGCTTGCTGGGACTATTTAATTTAAATTGGATGTTCATGTCGCCAAATCCATGCTTGCATCTGTCGGGTAATTTCAGATTGCAAATTTTCACTTGAGATTCTTGTTCCTGGATTTGGATGAGGTTGTCGATTTCGTGTACAAATTTTGAAAAAGTTTTTACTAACTCAACCTTATGAAGCATACATGATTTCGTGGGGTGGGGTGGGTTTGACCCGTCCCGCATGGGACGGGTTGCGGTGAAATTTTTATCTACCCGCGACCCGTTAACCCGTAACCCGTTACCCCGTCAGACTAAAAAGGCGGATCGCGGTTGATGTGTAACCCGCCCTGTTAAGCCGTTATACCCGTTACACACATAATAATTAAAATAAACATATTCAATCCCATCCCCAATCAATCCCCATCCCCATTTCAGCGCAAACCCTAACCTGCCTCCACATCGAAGACCAAAACCCGATCTCCACACCCTCGATCTCCCAAACCCGCCGCCCCCACCTCCCACGCGCCACCTCCGACATTCAACCCTCCTCCACCACCTCCCCTCCACCTCTCCTTCGCTGCCAGATCTCGAGCTCAAACTCGCCCTCCGCCACCTCAGCTCGAGCTCCGACCTCTCCGACATCCTAGCCGAAGCTGACCCGGACGGTGCCGGCACCGTCTGCCTGGAAAACCTTGTCGTCAAGGAGGAGTTGAAGGTACTCTATGGTTCCATTTGGGTTGAGAGTCTTGACTTAATTTTTCTTAACCACTTGTTCTGGACGCATGAGTTGATTTCTTAATCAACATAGCCCTTGACTTATAATGGTATACATTGCACAAAAGGATGGTAGAGGTTGGGTAGTAGAGGAAGCCATCGAAGTTATCGAACTATTCCACTAGTTTATTCGGTTTCTTTTTCACTATACAAAATTCCATTCTCGTGAAAGTTCATATATATTTCATTTTGCATCCAGATTCTGCATTTCTATCCAAAACGTGTATGTATGTATTGTCTCGTGTTAATGCATGTTTTATTAAAATATTATATCATGCACATTTGTTCTGGAATGAATAGTACGCCCATCTTAATTATCTAATTTCTTTTCTTTTTTTGTTATTTTATCATTCTTAATGATTTTAATATTTTATTTTTTATGAAGATGGAGGTATTATTTTTAATATTTGGTTGATAGTTATGCATATTCATATTTTAACATAATGTGTTGTCATTATCATAGGTCCAAGTAGTGATGATGATGGAACTCTTGCAACAATGTCATCTCACTTTGTTGTAGGCGAGAATGAGGATGACATTGTTAACGATGATGATGCTAATGAGATTCCTGAGTAATAGTGAGATGTCATGGTGTTATGTATTTCTTAGATCTATACTTTAAAAAATATTAACTCTTTTTTTGCGTTTAGGTTCATGAAATGTGAGTATGTGACTTCATGTGGTGTCGTGGTGCCGTGATGTTAAGAACGAAGAATGAGTATAATTATGTGATTTTGTGTTTTATGTATTGCTTAGTCTTCTAACGTTTATGTGTTGGTTTGTGACTTTATGTGTTTGTTAATTGTTCATTTAAGCACATTAAATCGTAGAGTTGTAATTTTATGGACTTGTATCAATGTTTTATGCATGTAAGTTAATTATAGACTTGTAGAAATGTGTTTGTATGTCTTTAAGTGTGTATGTGTCAATGTAATACGTCAAAATGAGTATTTACAGGAATTCGCCCGTTCCACCTGCTTAATCTGTCCCGCCCCACCTAACCCGTCCTTAAGTGGGGCGGGTAGCGGTTAAATATTTTATTACCCGCCTCGGCCTGTTTACCCTCCTAGCTTTGGCAGGGCGGGTAGCAGGCGGAGCCAAACTCGCCCCGCCCTGTCCCGTTTGCAGCCTAGTTGGGGAGGTGGAGGGCGCGGTTGAGGCGTGCGGGGAGGTCGTCGGAGTCGTAGCATCGAGGCATGAGGCGCTCGAGGAACGCCCGAAGGCTGCTGATCGGAGGTAGACGTTGCGTGAGCGGAGCTCCTGTAAGTTGCGTCAACCATTGAAGGTATGCCAGTTCAATAGTTTGCTTTTGTTGCTCACACAAGTAGTGTGATGTATTGTTTGGTTGGTGGAGGTCGGAGATCTCGCCGGCGTCAAGTGTGTAACGAGTTAAACCTAGTTTGGCTAGGTTGTTGTTGGCCAACGGTCAACCGGTTCCTTTGGGCGGTCGACCAAATATAGTGTAAATGCTCGACTTTAACCAACAACGGTCAAACGATGCCTTGTGGTGGTCGACCGGTTGTACGTATGTTGGTGGGTCGAGGGAATACTTGTTTGACCGTTTGTTTGTTTGTTCGACCGGGACTCCTGAGTCGGTCGAGCGTTTGTCTTGTTTGATTTTGGCTAGAAGCCCGGATTTTGACCATGAATCAGTCGACTAGTTTTATATGATTGTCCGACCGTTGGGACTTAAGTTATGCGCAGAGAATTTGACCGTTGCAGGCGTATGTTCGACCAGATCCTTGGGAACGGTCGACCGGGATGCCTATTTTAGTTACTGTTTGTGAAACGAATTCCTAGTCCTAGTGAAGTGCTAACTCTGTTCACGGAAACATGTGTCCTCGCCTAATGCGTGAGCCAGGAGGTGACGGTGGGTGCATTCATCGTGCATGTCCAGGGACCGCCGAGTGGAAAAGTGTGGGTACTTGGGATGAGCCACTTCTGTTGACTGATTCATAATGTAATGTTGTCTTGATTCACAGTATAGTAGCAAACCTGAGGTATTACAAATCCCAATGTATGATGATGCATGACTCTTGGAACATGATGACTTGGCGGACTATGGTCTGGAATCGTCCGATATTGTGTCGGACATATGTTGTGTCGCCGACATTGTTTCGGCGATGATGTTGTCGACGATGTTCTGACTTGCTGTTGCCTATGTTGTTTCGGCATGATACCTCAGCTGGGCACCTACCAAGTGATTGATGGACTGACCTAAGAGATGGTTTCGTCGGTGTGGTGTAGACCACGATGTTTCAGATCTGATTCTACTGACGCGAACGTGCGAACATACCTCACCGAACCCCATGATTAGTAGCCGCGTGTGGGGTGCATTGCGCATGGTCTGTAAGACCGTATGTGCCTATGGTAGGTCTCCGAGGAGACCCAATGTTGATTGTGGGACTGATGTCCATATTTACCCTTGGTGAGGAATTATTTTTCTTATTGTTAATGAAATGATATGCCACTAGTATCATATATGTTCATTTCATTGTATTGTTGGACACATATATGAGAGCTTGGCATACGAGATTTTCTAGTGGGAAACTCAGGCATTGTTGATTCATATATGTTTCAAGACCGTAGTAGATTCTGTTAGGTGGTGACAACAAACAAACATTTTGGGGTTAGAATCGTTTTCGGACTTTTCGAGGTCGTCGTGATTACCTATGTTTATTTTTTATTGTATCAATGTAATCATGTATTTTAAAAAATTCTGTTATATTTTGGTGCACCAACTATTGATGTATTTTAGTAACATTCTCGTTTGATGATTGTTATCTTGAGATTCTTTATTGTTAAAATTTCAAATTTTTCCGCTGTAACAGGATGTTACAGGTTGTCTTTGGTCATATACAATTTCAAATTCATGAGGTAATAAAATGACGTGATTGTTTTAAATTTCTCATTTTAAATTAAAAATTACATCACTATTCAAAAATTGCAAGTGTATATCACATCATTAATTTATATATTTTAGATTTGTAAATGCTATTCGAAACAAAAAGAAGCTTACAATATCGTATCCTAACACAACCTGGAATTCTTTTTGCAAATTTCAAGCCGAAAGTAATACCTCTTTGGGAAAAGCACTCTCAAGCGATGACTAAATACACATTAGAAAATTAGAATAATATATTAAAATTTTGTAGCAGTGAGAGTAAGTTACAGAAAAATTTAGTTCGCAAGTGTAAAATAATTAACGAGCAAATATAGTATGGAAATAATAATTGGATAAAAGTTCACATCCCACGTGCACCGCATTTGCCACAGAAAGTTTTCAAATGTATCTTGGATCTTAGTTTGTAACAAACTGTAGTAGTCTCTGACACTTTTGCATGTATTCTCAAAAACTTTGTAAAACCTGCAAAACTATTGTCATTATCGTTCAAAGATTTTAGGGCAAGATTTCTTAGGCGAAATAAACACGCTGAAGGCTTTTGAGTTTCCCAGAAAGAGAACAAGTCTTGTGGGCATTCAATAACACCATCCGAAGAATTCTAGATAACACAAACAAAAATGTTAGAAAAGAGTGATCACGTACGGATACGAAAAAATAGTTGGAAGTGTAATAAGAACACTTGCAAATCAAATATTTTTTGGTTAGGTTGACACCATTAATGTAATGAAACCAAGAAATTGGATGTGTGTTTCTAGAAACATAAAAAGTTACATGTGAGTACGTGTTGGGGAAGTTTACTTTTAGTGAAAAATTTGCACACCCATTATACTCAATATCCTTGGTTCCCATCTTAATACCACCAATACCCTTCATTTTTTAAGATTTTACGTCAGTACCCTTCGTGTATACTCTGATATTGCACTAACAGCCTAACACCCTCTTGTTAGTATCCGTAGATGGAAACATACCATGGTTAGCTGAATTTCAACCCGAAGTTTAAAATAGTAACTTGGCGCTCAATGCTTCGAGATTCACGAACTCTTTAATATTTAAAGGGGTCCTTATACACAACCGCACGCGTCCCGAACGCGGCTGACGTGGTCAGTTGAGTCAGCAATCCAGTCAGCAGAGAAATTCATTTAATAACATGTTGGTGTCACATGCAACCTTTAGTTTCCTAATGCAACATTACTTTATCACTGCAACGTTTGCTTTCCCCATGCAACTTTTACTTTCTCACTGCAACGTTTGGTTTCCCCATGCAACTTTTATTTTTCCCAACGTAACTTTTGGTTTCCCCAAACAACAACTTAAAAAGGCAAAACATGTTCTTTTTTAACATCTACGTCTATCCTTTTTAAGTTTTCGATTCACCTTTTTAACTGTGAGGTGTACCTTTTTAAGTGATGTATTTTCCTTTTTAAGAATTGTTTGTTCATTTTTATGTTTGAGGTTCTTCTTTTTAACTGTGAGTTGTACCTTTTTAAGTGTAGTCTGTTCCTTTTTAAGTGAGTGTACATTTTTAAGTGTAAAGTTTTCTTTTTAGTGTTTTTTGTTCCTTTTTAAGTTTGTGGTTCTCCTTTTTAACTGTGAGTTGTACATTTTTAAGTGATGTATGTTCCTTTTTATATTTGAGGTTCACATTTTTAACTGTGAGTTGTACCTTTTTAACCTTTAGTTTCCCAATGCAACATTACTTTCTCACTGCAACGTTTGGTTTCCCCATGCAACTTTTACTTTTCCCAACGCATCTTTTTGTTTCCCTAAACAACAACTTAAAAAGACAAAACATGTTCCTTTTTAACATTTACGTCTATCTTTTTTAAGTTTGTGGTTCACCTTTTTAACTGTGAGTTGTACCTTTTTAAGTGATGTCTGTTCCTTTTTAAGAATTGTTTGTTCGTTTTTATGTTTGAGGTTCTTCTTTTTAACTGTGAGTTGTACCTTTTTAAGTGAGTGTACATTTTAAGTGTGAAGTTTTCATTTTTAGTGTTTTTTGTTCCTTTTTAAGTTTGCAGTTCTCCTTTTTAACTGTGAGTTGTACCTTTTTAAGTGATATATGTTCCTTTTTAAGAATTACTTGTTCCTTTTTATGTTTGAGGTTCACCTTTTTAACTGTGAGTTGTACCTTTTTAAGTGTAGTTTGTTCTTTTTTAAGTGAGGCTTGTTCCTTTTTATGTTTGAGGTTCTCCTTTTTAACTGTGAGTTGTACCTTTTTAAGTGTAGTTTGTTCCTTTTTAAGTGAGTGTACATTTTTAAGTGTAGTATCTTTTTTAATTTTTGTTTCGTCCTTTTTAAGATATGTTGTTCCTTTTTAGGTACTACTTCATCCTTTTAAGTTTCTGTTTTTCCTTTTTAAGTATTGCTTCATCCTTTTTAATTTTCTGTTGTTTCTTTTTAAGTTGATGTTTTTCCTTTTTAATTTTCTGTTTTTCTTTTTTAATTTTCTGTTCTTTTTTAAGTTATATTTGTTCCTTTTTAAGTTGTTATTTTTCCTTTTTAACAAAACAAAAAACTTTAAATCAACCACAGAGAAACAAACTTTTCCTCAAAAAACTCAACACAAAAAAACCCAAATCAGCTACAAAGAACCACACTTCCAAAAAAATGAAGACCAATCAATAATAGAACAAAACCAAAAACTTCAAATCAGCCACGAAAACCAAACTTTCCCCAAAAACCACCACACAAAAACTCAAATTAGTTACAAAAAACCACATTTCTCCTCATCCGCAAAACCTCAACACAAAAAAACTCAAATCAGCTACAAAAAACCATGTTTCCGAAAAACCTAAGATCAATCCATCACATAACAAAACCCCAAAACTTCAAATCAGCCATGAAAACCAAACTTTCCCCCAAAAACATCATACAAAAAACTAAAATCAGTTACAAAAAATCACATTCCTCCTTCTCCTCGTCTCGAGAAAGACTCCAACGCCGACCATTTCCTCCTCTTCCTCGCCGACCAACTACATCGTAACGTCCTAACCAACGACGTCGGCGTCCCAACCTCCTTAAGACTCACTCCCGCGTCATCTCCTCGGCATCCCTCTTACCGATCTCGTCTTCCATCGAGAGAAATGATGGAGAATGAAAGGTTTGAGGGGATAATGGAAGATTTTGAGAATATGTATATATTGGAAACCAAAGGTCACATAGTTCCACGTGCGTGTGATGTGACACAAAATAAATAAATAATATGTGATTTAATTAATCTTTGATTTTTGCTGACTGGATTGTCTAGGTCAGACGGCGTCCCGGAGCATCCATAAAACATTTTCCATATTTAAAAAGGCTTATAAATTGCCTTTGTATGTCAAATCTGAGAACAGTGGTCGACCACTTCCTGAATGACTCACGATTCATGAACAGTGAGTGCTCTTATCTACGGTTGCTCTTGCATGATTCCTAAACAATGCTCCAATTCCGGAGAAATTTAGATGAAGTCAACCTTGCAGCTACTAGGATCCCCTATCCTCGGGAACAACATTTGATGAGCATGTCACGGTTTTGAATTTTGATAGGAGATGTGAGATTGTTTGGACGGAAGACCAGCCGGACTGCCAAAATTTCCAACTTCTTCGCATTTAGTTGGAAGTGTAATTTTACAGGGGAGCTCTTATCTAACCCCGAATAGGTGGAAGAAAAACGACCATCCCGAACAGAATATGATCTTCGGCCTTGTTCTGTTCACAATAAAATTGACGATGGATATGGAAGTGTATGGTTATAACGACCGATTGAAAATTGGGGTATTACTGCAAATAGATTAGAGTGTTGCCGGTATATATAAGAAGGGAAATAAAGGGTATTGAGTAAGGATGACAACGGATCAGTTTCGGTTCAGGTATTGGCAGAATCTGAACCGGATCCAGGTCGGTTCCCAACTAGGATATCCAGAATCTGATTCGATGGGATCACGAATACCCAGAATCAAATCCGTTAGAACCAGATTCAGTACAAATTTTGCATTTTTCAAGGGATTCTTTGTTCATCTGCTTAAGAAAACTCATACCAAAAGAATTGTTCAATTCACTTGACTATGATGAGGTTATATAGGTTCGAATGGGAGGAAAAAATCCAATGTGAGATTAAATTTCTCACAATTGAATCTCGTTGACAAAACAATAGTTATTTAGTAGAACATTACTCAACAACTCTACTAGTTAGTAGAGTGGTAAATGTCATCAACATTGTCCTTTCAATCCATGATCAAATCCTATGAGTGAGAATTTTTTTATAGAAAATTCAGTTTTAGGTCCAGTGGTTAGAATCAGAACTGGATCAGTTCTGAAATTAAATATTCAGATTCGACCCATATCTGTTTTACTCCGGTTCGATTTGATGACACAAACCTCTGCTAAATACCCATCGGCGATACATTAAAATTACTACAAATGTCGACGTGTCAGACAAGAAAGAAGACAATTAAATGAACGAAGCGTAGCCGAAGGATTTCGAAACGGTAGTAGTACTTTCCTGTGATAAATTCTCATTACTGAAACTAAAAGCTGTAATATTCGTTTTGTACGAAGGATGGTAGAAGCAAATCAAGTTAATTAAAAACACAACAAACATGCTAATACTATCAAATAAAGATCGAATATAATGCAGCAATAGGAGTGTGGATACATGTGATTGCTTACCTCAACCCACAGCTCTTCCAATTTCGGACATCGATGCAGGAGACAAGAAAGGAATAAATTCGCTGAAACATCGGACAAGTCAATCGTGATGACCAATTTCTTGACATTATTCAAAATATCTTCCTTTGGCATTCTTTCCGAAATTTGTGAGAGAACCTACAAATAATAGAACACAACAAATCGCCGTCATTAAATTACGTATCTCTAATGAACCGGCCATGTGAGATTAAAATAATAAATCACTCTAGCAATAGACAAAAAATCACTGACTATGATAATATCTTACCCCATGTGTTTATTTATTTTTTAACATAGGTATCCAAACATATAAATACAAATGACATCATTTATAAATTTTAGAATTTTTAAATTCCGTCAATTGCGAATTCTATGCAACTTACAAACGTCCAAACACAACCTAAATGAATTGCAATACACTTCTTATATCTTATGCCAATGTGTTGTGCGTACAAATACGTTCACCTGGTAAATAAAAGAGATCCATATATCAAGCATATCAATACCTTACAGGAAATTGTGGGGCATGAAATAGACAGATTCTCAACAGTCTGTATTTCTGAAAGGAACCGCAAAAGACAATTGGATTCCTCAGTACCATCAGAAATACTTCGTCCCAATTGAGGTGCGACGATCTCCACCTCGCGTAGACTGGTGGCTTCTTTTAAAGACATTTTTCTCATCACCCTCAACAATCTAATGAAGCGCACCGTCAACAAACTCTTCGAATGAAGTACAAAGTTGTTAACTTGGGTTGTCCCCCGGACTATCAACTCCTCTAAACGCGCACAGAGAGGTATGGTTGTCTCCAGCCAACCATCCTCGATGTGGACGTTCACAAGTTCCAACTTCTTAAGGCGGGGGAGAGCGACGGGACTTCCAGAAACCATAATGCTGCAATTCATGAGGTTCAGTGCAACCAACGAGCTGCACAAGAAGAGACAAGAGGGAACGGTGTAGACGTGTTTCAGGGAAAGCTTTTCAACGACATTTCCGCAGATGTTTGAGATGACGTTTTCCAAGACTTCCTGTTTGTCACTTCTGCGGAAGGATACCAGGCAATTCGTAATTGGGTAAGCTTTGCGCCCACGAAGAATGCTTACTATGCAATCATACTGATGGAGACCCTCGAAGGAGAGGGTTGGGATGCGGTAGAATAGAGGTCTCCATCTCTTGGAGAGAGTGGTGGTGCGTGCAGCTTCCTGCATGGAGAGATGATCCATGATACATAACAAAATGTCTTCGGGTAAACAACTGATGACATCCTTCTGCACTTTCTGTTGACGGTCGGCCTTGGTTGTTGTGGCTTCAATCTTTCTCTTCATTTGGCAAATACTTGTGGTCTCCTTTGTCATGTTGGATCGAAGATGGAGTTTTGAATTATTTCCGTAAGTTGCTTTAAACAACTTTTATAGATATGTTAAGGCCGTCAATATGAGTATAAATTTGGAAACATTCTTCTAGATAAATTACATATGTGGTTACTGATCCTATTTTCGTGCTTCTTAGTTGACCATATAATTAGGAATAACTCAAATGTAGTATGAGGGTTATTGGTACGCTTACTAGTAGGGAATATTTTCTTTTGTTATTCAATACAAATCAATTAGAAGGTTTTCTTTAATACAACCTCTGCTTACCGAATTGGGTTTTATATAGTTGTATCCTCAGGTTCCCGTCCTAATTTGAAATCAAAACTAAGCAAAATAAATGTAACATCCTCAAAAGCGGAAGAAATTTAAATTTTAACAAAACACAACACGAGAATATTACCAACGAAAAAGGCCAACTGGTGCACCAACATATATACAATATATATCTGAGAGTTTACAAAAGTGTGATTACAACAAAAGCTAAAGAAAAATATACATGTAATCACTCGGACCTCCAAAACAGGGAAAGCAGGATCTGGTCCCGAAGGCGCTCCTCCGCGGTCACCACCTCCTAATGCTGCCTACGACCTGACATAAAACATGAATATGCCTGAGTTTCCCGAGAGGAAACCCCGTATGCCAAACCTCTATAACAATAAATGACTAGATATCTAAAGCATGTATGATATGAAATGTGATAGACCAACAACGTCTCACTGGGTCCTCAGGAACTCTCTCCCTACCACAGTAGACACCAAACAGTGACGGGTCCCACGGGTCCTCTAGCCCAACTCTCACACACGTGCCCCAGGCACCTCAGGCGGAAACTCCCTCGGCGACAACACACGTGCCCCAGGCACCACGACCGGAAAATATCCTCGGTCAACACACACATGTGCCCCAGGCACCGCCGGATTACTCTCAGGTCGGTATCCTCTGTACCGCTGCCATCTTGAGCTGTCCAGAAGACCACTCTCAGGCCGGCACCGTCACCCCTCTAGGGTCGGAGATCCGTTGCCATCTTGAGCTGGCCCCACACGCGAACCACCCTCAGGCCGGCACCGGTCACCCCACTAGGGCCGGAGATCCGTTGCCTTCTTGGGCTGGCCCGACAACACCCGTGAACCACTCTTAGGCCGGCACCGGTCACCCCACTAGGGCCGGAGATCCGTTGCCATCTCGAGTTGGCTTCACAACACAAGAACACACAAAAACCGAACCAAACGGTCGAACGAAAACTCCCAACCGGTCGACCGAATCCTCTCAGCAGGACTGGCCCAACCAACAAAACTGTCAATCGGTCGAACGGCAAAGGGGTCCCGTTCGACCGAATTCGACCAGTAAAAACTCGTGCCACAGTAATATGCACCAACGGTCGAACGACCCAAACTCACCGGTCGACCGAAAACGACCAGTACCAAACTCCAAAATCCGCATAGTGCACCGGTCGACCGGAACATCTCACGGTCGAACCAACTTAAGTTATTTTTAATCGCCGGTCGAACGAGTCAACAAGGCGGTCGACCGTTTGGATGGTCAACGCCCCCAACCGACTTACAACAGTGCTTTCGGTCGACCGGCAAAGGGGTCCCGTTCGACCGAAAACACACAGAGCCTTTCCTCCCTTGATCAAACGTACCACCGGTCGACCACTCGAAGAGTATCGTTCGACCGGTGCAAGGGTTTCCGCCCAAATTCCTCTACAACCGGTCGACCGAACCATGCCACCGGTCGACCGATTATAGTGCAGAACGCAGCTGCACGGGTCCGACGAGCCCTCCGGCCTACCGTCGACCACCCCAACACCCACCAAAGCATAAGTGAGCATCAAAGTAAAGCTTGACATACCTTGAAGACTTGAAGAAGCCTTCGAAGACTCGACGGCGAGCTTTTCCTCGCAAATCACCTCCTCCGGTGAAAACCAACCGAACGACAATCTACCCTCACCGGCGAACGTCTGATCCTTGCCTCGCCTTCAGAACCGCACGGCTCGAGCTCCTCCACGCACCGGAGGTCTGATGAGAGAGAGAGAGAGAGTTTGAGCAGTGAGAGAGAGAAAACGCGAGAGAGAGGGAGAGAGAATCACTCACCACACCTTAAACCCTTCTCTTCCAATCTCCACCCTTCATCTCATCTCAACCAAACCAAATCAATCTCAGCCCTCCATCATAATCCAACCAATTAAGCCTCTAATCAAAGCCAAAACATGATTAGTCCTAATAAGGATTAAGGATATTACAATCCACCCTCCTTAAAAGAATTTCGTCCACGAAATTAGGACCGAAACTCACCAAACAATTCCGGGAACTTCTTCCGGACCTCTTCTTCAACTTCCCAAGTAGCCTCTCGCTCACTATGGTGTTGCCACCTGACCTTCACCATCGGAATGGTCCTCCTCCTGAGCTGGTGGTCCATCCGATCTACGATCTCCACCGGTCTCTCCTCGAGAGACAAATCCTGACGGATCTCCGGAACCTCTAACTGAATCACGTGAGAAGGATCCGCCACGTACTTCCTCAACATAGACACATGGAAGACATCGTGAAGACCTGAAAACTGCGGCGGCAACGCAATCCTGTAGGCAACCTCTCCGATCCGATCGAGAATCTCAAACGGCCCGACGTACCTCGGACTGAGCTTCCTCGAGATGGTGAAATCTTCAGGAAAACGTGATCGCCTACCTCAAACATCAACACTCGCCTACGCCGATCCGCGTAGTTCTTCTGCCTGCTCTGCGCTGTCGCTAATCTCTGCCTGATCACATCAACTTTCTCGGCATACATCTGCACAATCTCAGGCCCGATCAGTTGTCTCGCGCCTACATCGCTCCAGCACACTGGCGATCTACAAGGTCTCCCGTACAAAGCCTCGTACGGCGCCATTCCGATACTCGAATGGTAACTGTTGTTGTAGGCGAACTCTATCAGCGGTAGATGCTCATCCCAGTGCCCTGCCCAATCCAGTGCACAAGCTCTCAGCATATCCTCCAGAGTCTGGATCGTCCTCTCTGACTGCCCGTCTGTCTGCGGGTGGAATGCTGTACTAAACTTCAACTGTGTCCCCAGAGCCTGCTGCAGACTTCCCCAAAATCTGGAAGTAAACCTGGTGTCTCGATCAGATATAATACTGACTGGCACTCCATGCAAACGAACTATCTCATCAATGTACAGCCTAGCCAGGTCCTCCAAGGGTAATGTGGTCCGGATTGCCAGAAAATGCGACGACTTGGTCAGTCGATCAACTATCACCCAAATCGCGTCATGAGATCTCTTCGTCCTCGGCAACCCGGTGACGAAATCCATCGTCACGTGCTCCCATTTCCACACTGGCAAATCTATCCTCTGCATCGGTCCCGCGGGTCTCTGGTGCTCAATCTTCACCTGCTGACAAACCAGACATCTGCCAACAAACTCCGCTATCTCAGTCTTCATCCCCTTCCACCAGAAATTCCTCTGAAGGTCCTTGTACATCTTCGTGCTACCCGGGTGGATGGAATAACGGGACCTGTGTGCCTCCTCCAAGATTTCCTTCTTCAGCTCTCCCCCATTGGGTACCCAGACTCGGCCTCTGAATCTCAGACCTCCGTCAACCCCTATACTGAAATCTGATCCGTCTCTGGCAACCAACTGCAACAACCCAGCTAAATCTTCGTTAGCCCTCTGAGCCTGGACAATACTCGTGACCATCTGAGGCTCCACTCTCAGTCCAACTATCACTGCGCCCTCAGAGTCCGTGGAGAATGGCTTCCACTCTGACAAAGACTCGAGCAGCTTCCACTCCTGAACACACAAACCAGCAGCTGAAATTTCCACTTTCCTACTCAAAGCATCTGCGACTGTATTCGCCTTCCCCGGATGGTAGGAGATAGTGAAATCATAGTCCTTAATCAGCTCAAGCCACCTGCGCTGCCTCATATTCAGCTCCTTCTGCGAAAACAGATACTTCAGACTCTGATGGTCCGTGAAAACCTCGAACTTCTCCCCATACAGATAATGACGCCAGGTTTTTAGTGCGTGAACCACTGCCGCCAACTCCAAATCGTGAGTGGGGTAGTTCCTCTCGTGTACTTTCAACTGCCTCGAAGTATAAGCAACCACCTGACCGTGCTGCATCAGTACACAACCCAACCCCACACCAGATGCGTCACTATAAATCACAAAACCTCCACTGCCACTGCGAAGAGTCAGAACTGGAGCAGTCGTCAACCGACTCTTCAGTTCCTGAAAACTGTCCTCGCACTTCTGGGACCAAACAAACTTCACTCCCTTCTGCGTCAGTGCCGTCAAAGGAGAAGCAAGCCTCGAGAAGTCCTTGATGAATCGACGATAATAACCCGCCAATCCAACAAAGCTCCTGATCTCCGTCACACTCGTCGGTGTTCTCCACTGAGTCACTGCCTCCACCTTCGCTGGATCCACTGATATCCCAGCCCCAGATACAATGTGACCAAGAAAAGCGACACTGTCCAACCAGAACTCGCACTTCGAAAACTTGGCGAACAGCTGATGATCTCTCAGAATGCCAAGCACGATCCGTAAGTGCTCCCTGTGCTGCTCTATGTCCGGTGAATAAATCAGGATGTCGTCTACAAAGACCACCACGAATCGGTCGAGGTACTGACTGAACGTCCTGTTCATCAGATCCATAAAAATTGCAGGCACGTTCGTCAACCCGAACGACATCACCAGAAACTCAAAGTGCCCGTACCTCGTCCGAAAAGCTGTCTTCTGAACATCTGCCTCTCTGATCCTCAACTGATGATACCCGGATCGCAGATCAATCTTCGAAAATATCTTCGCTGACTGCAGCTGGTCAAACAGATCCTCAATCCTGGGTAAAGGATACTGATTCCTCACAGTAACCTTGTTCAACATCCTGTAGTCGATGCACATCCTCAATGAGCCATCTTTCTTCTTCACAAAGAGTACCGGAGCTCCCCAAGGCGAGACACTCGGTCGGATAAACCCAGTATCTAACAAATCCTGCAGCTGCTTCTTCAGCTCAGCTAACTCAGCCGGTGCCATCCTATAAGGAGCCTTCGACTGTGGAGTGGTCCCAGCCACCAAATCAATACCGAACTCCAACTCTCTGTGAGGCGGCAAACCAGAAACATCTGAAAACACATCAGCAAACTCCTGGACAATCTCTATGTCCTCCAACGATCTCATCTCTGGATCTGGAACAACCAAGGTAGCCACGAAAGCTCTGCAGCCCTGCTCAAGCAGCTTCCGTGCCCTCACTGCTGACACTACGACCCGACCACCACGGTCCTTCCTTCCCTTGATTAGCAAATCAGGTAGCCCATTCCTCGGGATCAGAATCTTCTTCTCCCGGCACAACACTCGAACATCATACTGGGATAGCCAATTCATACCCAGTATAACATCGAAATCCTCCATCGGCAACAAGATCAGGTCAACAGGAAACTCCTGATCTTCCGAAACAATCGTGGCGCCGGGGAGGAAACTCCCCACAGTGCCCACCAAACCCAAGGGTGTGCTGACTTCCAACGTGGCAGTCAACATCGCAGGGGTACGGCCCAACACACTCGCAAATCTCTCAGAAATGAATGAATGTGTGACCCCACAATCAAACAACACTCTGGCTACCAACCCAGAAACCAAGAGCGTACCTTCCACCACAGTGCTGGCGTCCTTCGCCTCCTCTGCCTGAATGGTGAATACCCGTCCGGTCCTCTATCCCTGCTGAGGTGGTGAAAAAGGATGACGGCCTCTGCCTCTACCTGCTACCGGAGGTCTCACTCGAGAACTGGACTCGCCTGGTCCGCTTCTGCAGTCTCTGGCATAATGGCCTGGCTGGCCACAACTGAAACAAACTCCAGGACGGCTCCCACACTCGCGACCTGGGTGGGCTCTGCCACACTTCCTGCGCGGCTCAGGCTGACGTGCACCACTCCCCTTAATCTGGGGCCTCTTGCCCGGATTTCCTGCCAGTGGAGCTCCTGGACGTCCACTACTCTTCCCCTGAGGCCTCCTGGACTCTACATAATTTTCCTGATAGTCCTGGTCAATGAGAGTCGCGAACTTCACAGCATCTGCTAAGGTCTGAGGCATGCTGTAAGTCACGCGGGTACGGAGCTGCTTCCGAAGCCCCCGTATAAACTTCCTCGCCCTCTGAATCAGGGTCACACAGAACTCCGGACAATAACGCTCCAAAGCGTTGAACTTCCGGACGTAATCTGCTAGTGTCATCTCACCCTGCTCGAGGCTCATGAACTCCTCTCTCTTCCCGTCCCAGACATGCTTTGGGAAGTACTGCTCATTGAATTCCCCGAGGAACTCATCCCAGCTGACATCTGTCCTGCCCGGAAACACCACTACAGCCGTGGTTCTCCACCAGTTGGACGCCTTACCGCCCAACACGTACGTAGCCAACCCCACCATCCTCTCTGGTGGACTCCCAATCGCCTGGAAGATCTCCTGGATCTTAAAAACCCAGTCCTCGGCAGCCTCAGCATCTCCTCTGCCATCAAAAGTAGGTGGGTGCTGGCGCATAAACCGGTCGTGCACCGCCCCTACCCCTGTCGTCTCCTCTCTGCTAGACTGACGATCTAAAAGAACGCCCAGCCTCTGCACAGTGTCGAAGAGCATCCGGCGCTCCTCCGCCCAATCCATGGCGCCAGTCTCCTCACTGGTACTCGGGCCACGTGGGGGAAGTCTCTTGCGTCTCGGAGGCATCTACACACGAGACAACAAAACTGGAAATCAGATGATTATGGATGTATGCTCTAAAATGCGACTAACTAAAAGACATCTAAGGTGGCTCCTTTGGACAAGTGCGTCGGAACAGACTGCTCTGATACCAATTTGTAACATCCTCAAAAGCGGAAGAAATTTAAATTTTAACAAAACACAAAACGAGGATATTACCAACGAAAAAGGCCAACTGGTGCACCAACATATATACAATATATATCTGAGAGTTTACAAAAGTGTGATTACAACAAAAGCTAAAGAAAAATATACATGTAATCACTCGGACCTCCAAAACAGGGAAAGAAGGATCTGGTCCCGAAGGCGCTCCTCCGCGGTCACCACCTCCTAATGCTGCCTACGACCTGACATAAAACATGAATATGCCTGAGTTTCCCGAGAGGAAACCCCGTATGCCAAACCTCTATAACAATAAATGACTAGATATCTAAAGCATGTATGATATGAAATGCGATAGACCAACAAACGTCTCACTGGGTCCTCAGGAACTCTCTCCCTACCACAGTAGACACCAAACAGTGACGGGTCCCACGGGTCCTCTAGCCCAACCCTCACACACGTGCCCCAGGCACCTCAGCCGGAAACTCCCTCGGCGACAACACACGTGCCCCAGGCACCACGACCGGAAAATATCCTCGGTCAACACACACATGTGCCCCAGGCACCGCCGGATTACTCTCAGGTCGGTATCCTCTGTACCGCTGCCATCTTGAGCTGTCCAGAAGACCACTCTCATGCCGGCACCGTCACCCCTCTAGGGTCGGAGATCCGTTGCCATCTTGAGCTTGCCCCACACGCGAACCACCCTCAGGCCGGCACCGGTCACCCCACTAGGGCCGGAGATCCGTTGCCTTCTTGGGCTGGCCCGACAACACCCGTGAACCACTCTTAGGCCGGCACCGGTCACCCCACTAGGGCCGGAGATCCGTTGCCATCTTGAGCTGGCTTCACAACACAAGAACACACAAAAACCGTACCAAACGGTCGAACGAAAACTCCCAACCGGTCGACCGAATCCTCTCAGCAGGACTGGCCCAACCAACAAAACTGTCAATCGGTCGAACGGCAAAGGGGTCCCGTTCGACCGAATTCGACCAGTAAAAACTCGTGCCACAGTAATATGCACCAACGGTCGAACGACCCAAACTCACCGGTCGACCGAAAACGACCAGTACCAAACTCCAAAATCCGCATAGTGCACCGGTCGACCGGAACATCTCACGGTCGAACCAACTTAAGTTATTTTTAATCGCCAGTCGAACGAGTCAACAAGGCGGTCGACCGTTTGGATGGTCAACGCCCCCAACCGACTTACAACAGTGCTTTCGGTCGACCGGCAAAGGGGTCCCGTTCGACCGAAAACACACAGAGCCTTTCCTCCCTTGATCAAACGTACCACCGGTCGACCACTCGAAGAGTATCGTTCGACCGGTGCAAGGGTTTCCGCCCAAATTCCTCTACAACCGGTCGACCGAACCATGCCACCGGTCGACCGATTATAGTGCAGAACGCAGCTGCACGGGTCCGACGAGCCCTCCGGCCTACCGTCGACCACCCCAACACCCACCAAAGCATAAGTGAGCATCAAAGTAAAGCTTGACATACCTTGAAGACTTGAAGAAGCCTTCGAAGACTCGACGGCGAGCTTTTCCTCGCAAATCACCTCCTCCGGTGAAAACCAACCGAACGACAATCTACCCTCACCGGCGAACGTCCGATCCTTGCCTCGCCTTCAGAACCGCACGGCTCGAGCTCCTCCACGCACCGGAGGTCTGATGAGAGAGAGAGAGAGAGTTTGAGCAGTGAGAGAGAGAAAACGCGAGAGAGAGGGAGAGAGAATCACTCACCACACCTTAAACCCTTCTCTTCCAATCTCCACCCTTCATCTCATCTCAACCAAACCAAATCAATCTCAGCCCTCCATCATAATCCAACCAATTAAGCCTCTAATCAAAGCCAAAACATGATTAGTCCTAATAAGGATTAAGGATATTACAATCCACCCTCCTTAAAAGAATTTCGTCCACGAAATTAGGACCGAAACTCACCAAACAATTCCGGGAACTTCTTCCGGACCTCTTCTTCAACTTCCCAAGTAGCCTCTCGCTCACTATGGTGTTGCCACCTGACCTTCACCATCGGAATGGTCCTCCTCCTGAGCTGGTGGTCCATCCGATCTACGATCTCCACCGGTCTCTCCTCGAGAGACAAATCCTGACGGATCTCCGGAACCTCTAACTGAATCACGTGAGAAGGATCCGCCACGTACTTCCTCAACATAGACACATGGAAGACATCGTGAAGACCTGAAAACTGCGGCGGCAACGCAATCCTGTAGGCAACCTCTCCGATCCGATCGAGAATCTCAAACGGCCCGACGTACCTCGGACTGAGCTTCCTCGAGATGGTGAAATCTTCAGGAAAACGTGATCGCCTACCTCAAACATCAACACTCGCCTACGCCGATCCGCGTAGTTCTTCTGCCTGCTCTGCGCTGTCGCTAATCTCTGCCTGATCACATCAACTTTCTCGGCATACATCTGCACAATCTCAGGCCCGATCAGTTGTCTCGCGCCTACATCGCTCCAGCACACTGGCGATCTACAAGGTCTCCCGTACAAAGCCTCGTACGGCGCCATTCCGATACTCGAATGGTAACTGTTGTTGTAGGCGAACTCTATCAGCGGTAGATGCTCATCCCAGTGCCCTGCCCAATCCAGTGCACAAGCTCTCAGCATATCCTCCAGAGTCTGGATCGTCCTCTCTGACTGCCCGTCTGTCTGCGGGTGGAATGCTGTACTAAACTTCAACTGTGTCCCCAGAGCCTGCTGCAGACTTCCCCAAAATCTGGAAGTAAACCTGGTGTCTCGATCAGATATAATACTGACTGGCACTCCATGCAAACGAACTATCTCATCAATGTACAGCCTAGCCAGGTCCTCCAAGGGTAATGTGGTCCGGATTGCCAGAAAATGCGACGACTTGGTCAGTCGATCAACTATCACCCAAATCGCGTCATGAGATCTCTTCGTCCTCGGCAACCCGGTGACGAAATCCATCGTCACGTGCTCCCATTTCCACACTGGCAAATCTATCCTCTGCATCGGTCCCGCGGGTCTCTGGTGCTCAATCTTCACCTGCTGACAAACCAGACATCTGCCAACAAACTCCGCTATCTCAGTCTTCATCCCCTTCCACCAGAAATTCCTCTGAAGGTCCTTGTACATCTTCGTGCTACCCGGGTGGATGGAATAACGGGACCTGTGTGCCTCCTCCAAGATTTCCTTCTTCAGCTCTCCCCCATTGGGTACCCAGACTCGGCCTCTGAATCTCAGACCTCCGTCAACCCCTATACTGAAATCTGATCCGTCTCTGGCAACCAACTGCAACAACCCAGCTAAATCTTCGTTAGCCCTCTGAGCCTGGACAATACTCGTGACCATCTGAGGCTCCACTCTCAGTCCAACTATCACTGCGCCCTCAGAGTCCGTGGAGAATGGCTTCCACTCTGACAAAGACTCGAGCAGCTTCCACTCCTGAACACACAAACCAGCAGCTGAAATTTCCACTTTCCTACTCAAAGCATCTGCGACTGTATTCGCCTTCCCCGGATGGTAGGAGATAGTGAAATCATAGTCCTTAATCAGCTCAAGCCACCTGCGCTGCCTCATATTCAGCTCCTTCTGCGAAAACAGATACTTCAGACTCTGATGGTCCGTGAAAACCTCGAACTTCTCCCCATACAGATAATGACGCCAGGTTTTTAGTGCGTGAACCACTGCCGCCAACTCCAAATCGTGAGTGGGGTAGTTCCTCTCGTGTACTTTCAACTGCCTCGAAGTATAAGCAACCACCTGACCGTGCTGCATCAGTACACAACCCAACCCCACACCAGATGCGTCACTATAAATCACAAAACCTCCACTGCCACTGCGAAGAGTCAGAACTGGAGCAGTCGTCAACCGACTCTTCAGTTCCTGAAAACTGTCCTCGCACTTCTGGGACCAAACAAACTTCACTCCCTTCTGCGTCAGTGCCGTCAAAGGAGAAGCAAGCCTCGAGAAGTCCTTGATGAATCGACGATAATAACCCGCCAATCCAACAAAGCTCCTGATCTCCGTCACACTCGTCGGTGTTCTCCACTGAGTCACTGCCTCCACCTTCGCTGGATCCACTGATATCCCAGCCCCAGATACAATGTGACCAAGAAAAGCGACACTGTCCAACCAGAACTCGCACTTCGAAAACTTGGCGAACAGCTGATGATCTCTCAGAATGCCAAGCACGATCCGTAAGTGCTCCCTGTGCTGCTCTATGTCCGGTGAATAAATCAGGATGTCGTCTACAAAGACCACCACGAATCGGTCGAGGTACTGACTGAACGTCCTGTTCATCAGATCCATAAAAATTGCAGGCACGTTCGTCAACCCGAACGACATCACCAGAAACTCAAAGTGCCCGTACCTCGTCCGAAAAGCTGTCTTCTGAACATCTGCCTCTCTGATCCTCAACTGATGATACCCGGATCGCAGATCAATCTTCGAAAATATCTTCGCTGACTGCAGCTGGTCAAACAGATCCTCAATCCTGGGTAAAGGATACTGATTCCTCACAGTAACCTTGTTCAACATCCTGTAGTCGATGCACATCCTCAATGAGCCATCTTTCTTCTTCACAAAGAGTACCGGAGCTCCCCAAGGCGAGACACTCGGTCGGATAAACCCAGTATCTAACAAATCCTGCAGCTGCTTCTTCAGCTCAGCTAACTCAGCCGGTGCCATCCTATAAGGAGCCTTCGACTGTGGAGTGGTCCCAGCCACCAAATCAATACCGAACTCCAACTCTCTGTGAGGCGGCAAACCAGAAACATCTGAAAACACATCAGCAAACTCCTGGACAATCTCTATGTCCTCCAACGATCTCATCTCTGGATCTGGAACAACCAAGGTAGCCACGAAAGCTCTGCAGCCCTGCTCAAGCAGCTTCCGTGCCCTCACTGCTGACACTACGACCCGACCACCACGGTCCTTCCTTCCCTTGATTAGCAAATCAGGTAGCCCATTCCTCGGGATCAGAATCTTCTTCTCCCGGCACAACACTCGAACATCATACTGGGATAGCCAATTCATACCCAGTATAACATCGAAATCCTCCATCGGCAACAAGATCAGGTCAACAGGAAACTCCTGATCTTCCGAAACAATCGTGGCGCCGGGGAGGAAACTCCCCACAGTGCCCACCAAACCCAAGGGTGTGCTGACTTCCAACGTGGCAGTCAACATCGCAGGGGTACGGCCCAACACACTCGCAAATCTCTCAGAAATGAATGAATGTGTGACCCCACAATCAAACAACACTCTGGCTACCAACCCAGAAACCAAGAGCGTACCTTCCACCACAGTGCTGGCGTCCTTCGCCTCCTCTGCCTGAATGGTGAATACCCGTCCGGTCCTCTATCCCTGCTGAGGTGGTGAAAAAGGATGACGGCCTCTGCCTCTACCTGCTACCGGAGGTCTCACTCGAGAACTGGACTCGCCTGGTCCGCTTCTGCAGTCTCTGGCATAATGGCCTGGCTGGCCACAACTGAAACAAACTCCAGGACGGCTCCCACACTCGCGACCTGGGTGGGCTCTGCCACACTTCCTGCGCGGCTCAGGCTGACGTGCACCACTCCCCTTAATCTGGGGCCTCTTGCCCGGATTTCCTGCCAGTGGAGCTCCTGGACGTCCACTACTCTTCCCCTGAGGCCTCCTGGACTCTACATAATTTTCCTGATAGTCCTGGTCAATGAGAGTCGCGAACTTCACAGCATCTGCTAAGGTCTGAGGCATGCTGTAAGTCACGCGGGTACGGAGCTGCTTCCGAAGCCCCCGTATAAACTTCCTCGCCCTCTGAATCAGGGTCACACAGAACTCCGGACAATAACGCTCCAAAGCGTTGAACTTCCGGACGTAATCTGCTAGTGTCATCTCACCCTGCTCGAGGCTCATGAACTCCTCTCTCTTCCCGTCCCAGACATGCTTTGGGAAGTACTGCTCATTGAATTCCCCGAGGAACTCATCCCAGCTGACATCTGTCCTGCCCGGAAACACCACTACAGCCGTGGTTCTCCACCAGTTAGATGCCTTACCGCCCAACACGTACGTAGCCAACCCCACCATCCTCTCTGGTGGACTCCCAATCGCCTGGAAGATCTCCTGGATCTTAAAAACCCAGTCCTCGGCAGCCTCAGCATCTCCTCTGCCATCAAAAGTAGGTGGGTGCTGGCGCATAAACCGGTCGTGCACCGCCCCTACCCCTGTCGTCTCCTCTCTGCTAGACTGACGATGTAAAAGAACGCCCAGCCTCTGCACAGTGTCGAAGAGCATCCGGCGCTCCTCCGCCCAATCCATGGCGCCAGTCTCCTCACTGGTACTCGGGCCACGTGGGGGAAGTCTCTTGCGTCTCGGAGGCATCTACACACGAGACAACAAAACTGGAAATCAGATGATTATGGATGTATGCTCTAAAATGCGACTAACTAAAAGACATCTAAGGTGGCTCCTTTGGACAAGTGCGTCGGAACAGACTGCTCTGATACCAATTTGTAACATCCTCAAAAGCGGAAGAAATTTAAATTTTAACAAAACACAACACGAGGATATTACCAACGAAAAAGGCCAACTGGTGCACCAACATATATACAATATATATCTGAGAGTTTACAAAAGTGTGATTACAACAAAAGCTAAAGAAAAATATACATGTAATCACTCGGACCTCCAAAACAGGGAAAGCAGGATCTGGTCCCGAAGGCGCTCCTCCGCGGTCACCACCTCCTAATGCTGCCTACGACCTGACATAAAACATGAATATGCCTGAGTTTCCCGAGAGGAAACCCCGTATGCCAAACCTCTATAACAATAAATGACTAGATATCTAAAGCATGTATGATATGAAATGCGATAGACCAACAAACGTCTCACTGGGTCCTCAGGAACTCTCTCCCTACCACAGTAGACACCAAACAGTGACGGGTCCCACGGGTCCTCTAGCCCAACCCTCACACACGTGCCCCAGGCACCTCAGCCGGAAACTCCCTCGGCGACAACACACGTGCCCCAGGCACCACGACCGGAAAATATCCTCGGTCAACACACACATGTGCCCCAGGCACCGCCGGATTACTCTCAGGTCGGTATCCTCTGTACCGCTGCCATCTTGAGCTGTCCAGAAGACCACTCTCAGGCCGGCACCGTCACCCCTCTAGGGTCGGAGATCCGTTGCCATCTTGAGCTTGCCCCACACGCGAACCACCCTCAGGCCGGCACCGGTCACCCCACTAGGGCCGGAGATCCGTTGCCTTCTTGGGCTGGCCCGACAACACCCGTGAACCACTCTTAGGCCGGCACCGGTCACCCCACTAGGGCCGGAGATCCGTTGCCATCTTGAGCTGGCTTCACAACACAAGAACACACAAAAACCGTACCAAACGGTCGAACGAAAACTCCCAACCGGTCGACCGAATCCTCTCAGCAGGACTGGCCCAACCAACAAAACTGTCAATCGGTCGAACGGCAAAGGGGTCCCGTTCGACCGAATTCGACCAGTAAAAACTCGTGCCACAGTAATATGCACCAACGGTCGAACGACCCAAACTCACCGGTCGACCGAAAACGACCAGTACCAAACTCCAAAATCCGCATAGTGCACCGGTCGACCGGAACATCTCACGGTCGAACCAACTTAAGTTATTTTTAATCGCCAGTCGAACGAGTCAACAAGGCGGTCGACCGTTTGGATGGTCAACGCCCCCAACCGACTTACAACAGTGCTTTCGGTCGACCGGCAAAGGGGTCCCGTTCGACCGAAAACACACAGAGCCTTTCCTCCCTTGATCAAACGTACCACCGGTCGACCACTCGAAGAGTATCGTTCGACCGGTGCAAGGGTTTCCGCCCAAATTCCTCTACAACCGGTCGACTGAACCATGCCACCGGTCGACCGATTATAGTGCAGAACGCAGCTGCACGGGTCCGACGAGCCCTCCGGCCTACCGTCGACCACCCCAACACCCACCAAAGCATAAGTGAGCATCAAAGTAAAGCTTGACATACCTTGAAGACTTGAAGAAGCCTTCGAAGACTCGACGGCGAGCTTTTCCTCGCAAATCACCTCCTCCGGTGAAAACCAACCGAACGACAATCTACCCTCACCGGCGAACGTCCGATCCTTGCCTCGCCTTCAGAACCGCACGGCTCGAGCTCCTCCACGCACCGGAGGTCTGATGAGAGAGAGAGAGAGAGTTTGAGCAGTGAGAGAGAGAAAACGCGAGAGAGAGGGAGAGAGAATCACTCACCACACCTTAAACCCTTCTCTTCCAATCTCCACCCTTCATCTCATCTCAACCAAACCAAATCAATCTCAGCCCTCCATCATAATCCAACCAATTAAGCCTCTAATCAAAGCCAAAACATGATTAGTCCTAATAAGGATTAAGGATATTACAATCCACCCTCCTTAAAAGAATTTCGTCCACGAAATTAGGACCGAAACTCACCAAACAATTCCGGGAACTTCTTCCGGACCTCTTCTTCAACTTCCCAAGTAGCCTCTCGCTCACTATGGTGTTGCCACCTGACCTTCACCATCGGAATGGTCCTCCTCCTGAGCTGGTGGTCCATCCGATCTACGATCTCCACCGGTCTCTCCTCGAGAGACAAATCCTGACGGATCTCCGGAACCTCTAACTGAATCACGTGAGAAGGATCCGCCACGTACTTCCTCAACATAGACACATGGAAGACATCGTGAAGACCTGAAAACTGCGGCGGCAACGCAATCCTGTAGGCAACCTCTCCGATCCGATCGAGAATCTCAAACGGCCCGACGTACCTCGGACTGAGCTTCCTCGAGATGGTGAAATCTTCAGGAAAACGTGATCGCCTACCTCAAACATCAACACTCGCCTACGCCGATCCGCGTAGTTCTTCTGCCTGCTCTGCGCTGTCGCTAATCTCTGCCTGATCACATCAACTTTCTCGGCATACATCTGCACAATCTCAGGCCCGATCAGTTGTCTCGCGCCTACATCGCTCCAGCACACTGGCGATCTACAAGGTCTCCCGTACAAAGCCTCGTACGGCGCCATTCCGATACTCGAATGGTAACTGTTGTTGTAGGCGAACTCTATCAGCGGTAGATGCTCATCCCAGTGCCCTGCCCAATCCAGTGCACAAGCTCTCAGCATATCCTCCAGAGTCTGGATCGTCCTCTCTGACTGCCCGTCTGTCTGCGGGTGGAATGCTGTACTAAACTTCAACTGTGTCCCCAGAGCCTGCTGCAGACTTCCCCAAAATCTGGAAGTAAACCTGGTGTCTCGATCAGATATAATACTGACTGGCACTCCATGCAAACGAACTATCTCATCAATGTACAGCCTAGCCAGGTCCTCCAAGGGTAATGTGGTCCGGATTGCCAGAAAATGCGACGACTTGGTCAGTCGATCAACTATCACCCAAATCGCGTCATGAGATCTCTTCGTCCTCGGCAACCCGGTGACGAAATCCATCGTCACGTGCTCCCATTTCCACACTGGCAAATCTATCCTCTGCATCGGTCCCGCGGGTCTCTGGTGCTCAATCTTCACCTGCTGACAAACCAGACATCTGCCAACAAACTCCGCTATCTCAGTCTTCATCCCCTTCCACCAGAAATTCCTCTGAAGGTCCTTGTACATCTTCGTGCTACCCGGGTGGATGGAATAACGGGACCTGTGTGCCTCCTCCAAGATTTCCTTCTTCAGCTCTCCCCCATTGGGTACCCAGACTCGGCCTCTGAATCTCAGACCTCCGTCAACCCCTATACTGAAATCGTCCGAAGAGAGATTTTTAGATATCTCATTTTTAGCAAAACCCAAAGGATGTAGCACAAAAATTTCGTCGAAAACCCTTACCTTTTAAAACTGTCACTATTTCCATATTCTTTGAGGTGCCTTACGATACAAAAGAATCATTCACTACAAAAATGTTAAACCAAAACGCGGAAGAGAGATTTTTAGATATTTCATTTTTTAGCAAAAAAACAAAGACTATATAGCACACGAATTTCATCGAAAACCCTCCGTTTTTAAACCTGTCACTATTTCTTTGTTCTTTGAGGTGTCTCACGATACAAATGAATCCTTAACGACGAAAATGTTAAACCGAAGTTTCCAAAGAGAGATTTTTAGATATTTCTTATTTTAGCAAAAAAACAAAAGGCTACACACACGACTTTCGGCAAAAACCCTAAGTTATTAAAACTGTCACTATTTCTTTATTCTTCAAAGTGTCTCATGATACAACTGAGTTCTTAAAGACGAAAATGTTAAACCAAAGCGTCCGTAGGCAGATTTTTAGATATTTCATTTTTAGCAAAAAAACGAAAGACTACACACAAATTTCGTCGAAAACCCTTACTTTTTAAAAATGTCACTATTTCTTTATCGTTGAGGTGTCTGACAATACAAATGAATCCTTAACGACAAAAATGTTAAACTGAATTGTCTGAATGGAGATTTTTAGATATCTCTTTATTTAGCAAAAAAACGAAAGACTATATCACACGAATTTGGCCGAAAACCCTCAGGTTTTAACAATGTCTCTATTTCTTTATTCTTCAAAGTGTCTTACGGTACAACTGAGTTCTTAACGACAAAAATGATAAACCGAAGCATCAGAATGGAGATTTTTAGATATTTTATTTTTAGCAAAAAAACGAAAGACTATAGCACACGAATTTCGTCGAAAACCCTTACCTTTTAAAAGTGTCACTATTTCCTTATTCTTCGAGGTGTCTCACGATACAAATGAATCATTCACTACAAAAATGTTAAACTGAATTGTCAGAAGAGAGATTTTTAGATAATTCATTTTTAGCAAAAAAAAAGGCTATATAGCACACGAATTTCGTTGAAAACGCTTAGTTTTTTAACCTGTCACTATTTCTTTATTCTATGAGGTGTCTCACGATACAAATGAATCCTTAACGATGAAAATTTTAAACCAAAGCGTCCGAAGGGAGATTTTTAGATATTTCATTTTTAGCAAAAAACCAAAGGCTATATATAACATCATTTTTTCTTTATAACTGAGGGTCGAAAACCCTCAGTTTTTAACAATGTCACTATTTATTTATTCTTTGAGGTGTCTCATCTGACAAATGAATTTTTAACGACAAAAATGTGAAACTGAAGTGCCTGGAGAGAGATTTTTAAACGTTTTTTTAAATTTTTAGCAAAAAACGAGAGGCTATAAGCACACGAATTTCGGCAAAAACCCTCAGTTATTAAAACATACACTATTTCTTTATTCTTCGAGGTGTATCACAATACAACTGAGTTCTAAACGACAAAAATGTTAAACCAAAGCGTCTGTAGTGAGATTTTTAGATATTTCATTTTTAGCAAAAAAAAAAACAAAAGTCTGCAGCGCACTAATTTTGGCGAAAACCCTCAGTTTTTAAAAATGTCACTATTTATTTATGCTTTGAGGTGTCTGACGATACAAATGAATCCTTAAAGACGAAAATGCTAAACCAAAGCGTCCGAAAAGAGATTTTTAGATATTTCATTTTTAGCAAAAAAAACTAAAGACTAAAGCACATGAATTTCGGCAAAAACCCTCACTTATTAAAACTGTCACTATTTCTTTATTCTTTGAGGTATCTCACGATTCAAATGAATCTTTAATGAAGAAAATGTTAAATCGAAGCGTCCGAAGACAGATTTTCAGATATTTCATTTTTTAGCAAAAAAACAATGGTTGTAGCACACGAATTTCGTCGAAAACTATTACCTTTTCAAACTGTCACTATTTCCTTATTCCTCGAGGTGTGTCACGATACAAATGAATCATTCACTACAAAAATGTTAAACCGAAGCGTCAGAAGAGAGATTTATAGATATTTCATTTTTAGCAAAAAATCAAAGACTATATAGCAAACGAATTTCGTCGAAAACCCTCAGTTTTAAACAATCTCACTATTTATTTATTCTTTGAGATGTCTCATCTTACAAATGAATTCTTAACGACGAAAATGTGAAACTGAAGCGTCCGGAGAGAGATTTTTAGATATTTTTTAATTTTTTAGCAAAAAAACGAGAGGCTATAAGCACACGAATTTCGGCAAAAACCCTCAGTTATTAAAACAGTCACTATTTCTTTATTCTTCGAGGTGTCTCACGATACAACTGAGTTCTTAACGACGAAAATGTTAAACCAAAGCGTCCGTAGTGAGATTTTTAGATCTTTCATTTTTAGCAGAAAAACAAAAGTCTGCAGCGCACTAATTTCGGCGAAAACCCTCAGTTTTTAAAAATGTCACTATTTGTTTATGCTTTGAGGTGTCTGACGATACAAATGAATCCTTAACGACGAAAATTCTAACCCAAAGCGCCCGGAATGAGATTTTTAGATATTTCATTTTAGCAAAAGAAACAAAGACTATAGAGCACACGAATTTCGGCAAAAAACCTCAGTTTTTAAAACTGTCACTATTTCTTTATTCTTTGAGGTGTCTCATCATACAAATGAATTCTTAACGACGAAAATGTTAAACCAAAGCGTCCGGAGAGAGATTTTTAGTTATTTAATTTTTTAGCAAAAAAATGAAAAGCTAGCACACGAATTTCGGCAAAAAACCTAAGGTTTTAACAATGTCACTATTTCTTTATTCTTCAAGGTGTCTCTCAATATAACTGAGTTTTTTATGATGATAATGTTATATCAAAGCGTCCGTAGGGAAATTTTTAGATATTTCATTTTTAGCAAAAAAATGAAAGACTATAGGACACGAATTTCGTTGAAACCCCTCACTTTATAAACTTGTCACTATTTTTTTATTCTTTGAGGTGTCTCACGATACAAATGAATCCTTAACGACGAAAATGTGAAACCAAAGGGACCAATTGGAGATTTATAATAATTTTATTTTTATATATTTCATTTTTTAGCAAAAAAAATGAAAGACTATAGCACATGAAATTCGTCGAAAACCCTTAGTTATTAAAACTATCACTATTTCTTTATTATTTGAGGTGTCTCACGATACAAATGTATCCTAAACGATGAAAATGTTAAACCGAAGCTTCTGAAGTGAGATTTTTAGATATTTCATTTTTGCAAAAAAAAAACGAAAGTCTGTAGTGCACTAATTTCGGCGAAAACCCTCAGTTTTTAAAACTGTCACTACTTCTTTATTCTTTGAGGTGTCTCATCATACAACTGAAGCTTAATAACTAAAATTTTAAACCGAAGCGTCCGGGAAGAGTTTTTTAGATATTTCATTTTTAGCAAAAAATTGAAAGGCTATAGAGCACACGAATTTCGGCCAAAACCCTCACTTATTAAAACTGTCACTATTTCTTTATTCTTTGAGGTGTCTCATGATACAAATGAATCTTTAACAAAGAAAATGTTAAATCGAAGCGTCTGAAGACCGATTTTCAGATATTTCATTTTTTAGCAAAAAACCAAAGGTTGTGTAGCACACGAATTTCGTCGAAAACCATTACCTTTTAAAACTGTCACTATTTCCTTATGCTTAGAGGTGTCTCACGATACAAATGAATCATTCACTACAAAATGTTAAACCGAAGCGTCAGAAGAGAGATTTATAGATATTTCATTTTTTAGCAAAAAAGCAAAGGCTATATAGCACACAAATTTCTTCGAAAACCCTTAGTTTTTTAACATGTCACTATTTCTTTATTCTATGAGGTGTCTCACGATACAAATGAATCCTTAACGATGAAATTTTTAAACCAAAGCGTCCGAAGGGAGATTTGAAGATATTTCATTTTTAGCAAAAAACCAAAGGCTATATATAACATCATTTTTCTTTATAACGGAGGGTCGAAAACCCTCAGTTTTTAACAATGTCACTATTACTTATTCTTTGAGGTGTCTCATCTTACAAATGAATTCTTAACGACGAAAATGTTAAACTGAAGCGTCCGGAGAGAGATTTTTAGATATATTTTAATTTTTTAGCAAAAAACGAGAGGCTATAAGCAAACGAATTTCGGCAAAAATCCTCAGTTATTAAAACAATCACTATTTCTTTATTCTTCGAGGTGTCTCACGATACAACTGAGTTCTTAACGACGAAAATGTTAAACCAAAGCGTCCGTAGTGAGATTTTTAGATATGTCATTTTTTGCAAAAAAACCAAAAGTCTGCAGCGCACTAATTTCGGCGAAACCCTCAGTTTTTTAAATGTCACTATTTCTTTATGCTTTGAGGTGTCTGATGATACAAATTAATCCTTAACGACGAAAATGTTAAACCAAAGCGTCCGAAAGGAGATTTTTAGATATTTCATTTTTTAGCAAAAAACAAAGACTATATAGAACACGAATTTCGTCGAAAACCCTCAGTTTTTAGACCTGTCACTATTTCCTTGTTCTTTGAGGTGTCTCACGATACAAATGAATCCTTAACGACGAAAATGTTAAACCGAAGCTTCCGAAGAGAGATTTTTAGATATTTCTTATTTTAGCAAAAAAACGAAAGGCTACACACACGAATTTCGGCAAAAACCCTAAGTTATTAAAACTGTCACTATTTCTTTATTCTTCGAAGTGTCTCACGATACAACTGAGTTCTTAAAGACGAAAATATTAAACCAAAGTGTCCGTAGGGAGATTTTTAGATATTTCATTATTAGCAAAAAAACGAAAGACTATAGCACACGAATTTCGTCGAAAACCCTTACTTTTTAAAAATGTCACTATTTCTTTATCGTTGAGGTGTCTAACAATAGAAATGAATCCTTAACGACAAAAATGTTAAACTGAATTGTCTGAATGGGGATTTTTAGATATCTCTTTATTTAGCAAACAAACGAAAGACTATAGCACACGAATTTGGCCAAAAACCCTCAGGTTTTAACAATGTCACTATTTCTTTATTCCTCAAAGTGTCTCGCGGTACAACTGAGTTCTTACCGACAAAAATGATAAACCGAAGCATCTGAATGGAGATTTTTAGATATTTCATTTTTAGCAAAAAAACGAAAGACTATAGCACACGAATTTCTTCGAAAACCCTTACCTTTTAAAAGTGTCACTATTTCCTAATTCTTCGAGGTGTCTCACGATACAAATGAATCATTCACTACAAAAATGTTAAACTGAAGTGTCAGAAGAGAGATTTATAGATATTTCATTTTTAGCAAAAAAGAAAAGGCTATATAGCACACGAATTTCGTCGAAAACCCTTAGTTTTTTAACCTGTCACTATTTCTTTATTCTATGAGGTGTCTCACGATACAAATGAATCCTTAACGATGAAAATGTTAAACCAAAGTGACCGATGGGAGATTTATAATTATTTCATTTTTAGACATTGCGATTTTTAGCAAAAAAACGATAGACTATAGCACACGAACTTCGTCGAAAACCCTCTGTTATTAAAACTGTCACTATTTCTTTATTCTTTGAGGTGTCTCACGATACAAATGAATACTTAACGATGAAAATTTTAAACCAAAGCGTTGGAAATTATCGTGAAATATCTAAAAGTAAATATCGTGAAGGATTCATTTGTATCGTGAGACACCTCAAAGAATAAAAAAATAGTGACATTTTTATAAAGTGAGGGTTTTCAACGAAATTCGTGTCCTAGAGTCTTTCATTTTTTTGCTAAAAGTGAAATATCTAAAAATCTCCCTACGAAAGCTTTGATTTAACATTATCATCATTAAAAACTCAGTTCTATCGAGAGACACCTTGAAGAATAAAGAAATAGTGACATTGTTAAAACCTTAGGGTTTTGCCGAAATTCGTGTGCTAGCCTTTCATTTTTTTTCTAAAAAAATAAATAACTAAAAATCTCTCTCCGGACTCTTCGGTTTAACATTTTCGTCATTAAGGATTCATTTGTATGATTAGACACCTCAAAGAATTAAGAAACAATGACAGTTGTAAAAACTGAAGGTTTTTGCCGAAATTCGCGTGCTTCTATAGTCTTTGGTTTTTTTTCTAAAAATGAAATATCTAAAAATCTCCTTTCGGACGCTTTAGTTTAACATTTTTGTCGTTGAGGATTCATTTGTATAGTCAGACACCTCAAAGCTTAAAGAAATAGTGACATTTTTTTAAAACGGAGGGTTTTCGCCGAAATTAGTGCCCTCCAGACTTTTGTTTTTTTGCTAAAAATAAAATTTCTAAAAATCTCACTACGAACGCTTTGGTTTAACATTTTCTTCGTTAAGAACTTAGTTGTATCGTGAGACACCTCAAAGAATAAATAAATAGTGACTGTTTTAATAACTGAGGGTTTTTGCCAAAATTCGTGTGCTTATAGCCTCTCGTTTTCTGCTAAAAAATTAAAAAATATCTAAAAATCTCTCTCCGGACGCTTTAGTTTAACATTTTCGTCATTAAGAATTCATTTGTAAGATGAGACACCACAAATAATAAATAAATAGTGACATTGTTAAAAACTGAGGGTTTTCGACCCTCGGTTATAAAGAAAAAATGATGTTATATATAGCCTTGGGTTTTTTTGCTAAAAATGAAATATTTGAAAATCTCCCATCGGATGTTTTGGTTTAAAATTTTCATAGTTAAGTATTCATTTGTATCGTGAGACATCTCAAAGAATAAAGAAATAGTGACAGTTTTAATAACAGAGGGTTTTCGACGAAGTTCGTGTGCTATAGTTTTTCGTTTTTTGCTAAAAAATGAAATTTCTAAAAATGAAATAATTATAAATCTCCCATCGGTCGCTTTGGTTTAACGTTTTCGTCGTTAAGGATCCATTTGTATCGTGAGACACCTCAAAGAATAAAAAAATAGTGACAGGTTTATAAAGTGATGGTTTTCAACGAAATTCGTGTCCCATAGTGTATTGTTATTTTGCTACAAATGAAATATCTAAAAATCTCCCGACGTACTCTTTGATTTAACATTATCATCATTAAAAACTCAGTTCTATCGAGAGACACCTTGAAAAATAAAGAAATAGTGACATTGTTAAAACCTTAGGGTTTTTGCCGAAATTCGTGTGGTAGCCTTTCATTTTTTTGCTAAAAAATTAAATAACTAAAAATCTCTCTCCTGACGCTTCGGTTTAACATTTTCGTCATTAAGGATTCATTTGTATGATGAGACACCACAAAGAATAAAGAAATAGTGACAGTTGTAAAAACTGAGGGCTCTTGCAGAAATTCGTGTGCTCTATAGTCTTTGGTTTTTTTCGCTAAAAATGAAATATCTAAAAATCTCCTTTCGGACGCTTTGGTTTTACATTTTTGTCGTTAAGGATTCATTTGTATCGTCAGACACCTCAAAGCATAAACAAATAGTGACATTTTTAAAAACTGAGGGTTTTCGCCGAAATTAGTGCGCTGCAGACTTTTGTTTGTTTTGCTAAAAATGAAATATCTAAAAATCTCACTACGGATGCTTTGGTTTAATATTTTCGTCATTAAGAACTCAGTTGTATCGTGAGACACCTCGAAGAATAAAGAAAAGTGGCTGTTTTAATAACTGAGGGTTTTTGCCGAAATTCGTGTGCTTATATCCTCTCGTTTTTTTGCTAAAAAATTAAAAAATATCTAAAAATCTCTCTCCGGACGCTTCAGTTTCACATTTTCGTCGTTAAGAATTCATTTGTAAGATGAGACACCTCAAAGAATAAATAAATAGTGGCATTGTTTAAAACTGAGGGTTTTCGACGAAATTCGTTTGCTATATATATAGCCTTTGCTTTTTTGCTGAAAAATGAAATATCTATAAATCTCTCTTCTGACGCTTCGGTTTAACATTTTTGTAGTGAATGATTCATTTGTATCGTGACACACCTCGAGGAATAAGGAAATAGTGACAGTTTGAAAAGGTAATAGTTTTCGACGAAATTCGTGTGCTACAACCATTGTTTTTTTCTAAAAAATTAAAAATCTGAAAATCGGTCTTCGGACGCTTCGATTTAACATTTTCTTTGTTAAAGATTCATTTGTATCGTGAGACACCTCAAAGAATAAAAAAATAGTGATAGGTTTATAAAGTGAGGGTGTTCAACGAAATTCGTGTCCTATAGACTTTCGTTATTTTGCTACAAATGAAATATCCAAAAATCTCCCTACGGACGCTTTTATTTAACCTTATCATCTTTAAAAACTCAGTTCTGTCGGGAGACACCTTGAAGAATAAAGAAATAGTGACATTGTTAAAACCTTAGTGTTTTTTGCCGAAATTCGTGTGCTAGCCTTTCATTTTTTTGCTAAAAAATTAAATAACTAAAAATCTCTCTCCTGATGCTTCGGTTTAATATTTTCGTCCTTAACGATTCATTTGTATGATGAGACACCTTAAAGAATAAAGAAATAGTGACAGTTGTAAAAACTGAGGGTTTTTGCCGAAATCCGTGTGCTCCATAGTCTTTGGTTTTTTCGCTAACAATGAAATATCTAAAAATCTCCTTTCGGACGCTTTGGTTTAACATTTTTGTCGTTAAGGATTAATTTGTATCATCATACACCTCAAAGCGTAATGAAATAGTGACATTTTAAAAACTGAGAGTTTTCGCCGAAAATAGTGCACTACAGACTTTCGTTTTTTTGCAAAAATGAAATATCTAAAAATCTCACTTCAGAAGCTTCGGTTTAACATTTTCATCGTTTAGGATACATTTGTATCGTGAGACACCTCAAATAATAAAGAAATAGTGATAGTTTTAATAACTAAGGGTTTTCGACGAAGTTCGTGTGCTATAGTCTTTCGTGTTTTTGCTAAAAAATGAAATATCTAAAAATGAAATTATTATAAATCTCCAATCGGTCGCTTTGGTCTAACATTTTCGTCATTAAGGATTCATTTGTATCGTGAGACACCTCAAAGAATAAAAAAATAGTGACAAGTTTATAAAGTGAGGGGTTTCAACGAAATTCGTGTCCTATAGTCTTTCGTTTTTTTGCTAAAAAATTAAAAGATATCTAAAAGTCTCACTCCGGACGCTTCAGTTTAACTTTTTCGTCGTTAAGAATTAATTTGTAAGATGAGACACCTCAAAGAATAAGTAATAGTGACATTGTTAAAAACTGATGGTTTTCAACCCTTAGTTATAAAGAAAAATGATGTTATATATAGCCTTTGGTTTTTTGCTGAAAATGAAATATCTTAAAATCTCCCTTCGGACGCTTTGGTTTAAAATTTTCATCGTTAAGGATTCATTTGTATCGTGAGACACCTCATAGAATAAAGAAATAGTGTAAGGTTAAAAAACTAAGGGTTTTCGACGAAATTCGTGTGCTATATAGCCTTTGCTTTTTTGCTAAAAAATGAAATATCTATAAATCTCTCTTCTGACGCTTCGGTTTAACATTTTTGTAGTGAATGATTCATTTGTATCGTGAGACACCTCTAAGCATAAGGAAATAGTGACAGTTTTAAAAGGTAATGGTTTTCGACGAAATTCGTGTGCTACAACCTTTGGTTTTTTGCTAAAAATGAAATATCTGAAAATCGGTCTTCGGACGCTTCGATTCAACATTTTCCTCATTAAAGATTCATTTGTATCATGAGACACCTCAAAGAATAAAGAAATAGTGACAGTTTTAATAAGTGAGGGTTTTGGCCGAAATTCGTGTGAGCCTTTCAATTTTTTGCTAAAAATGAAATATCTAAAAAACTCTTCCCGGACGTTTCGGTTTAAAATTTTAGTCATTAAGGCTTCAGTTGTATGATGAGACACCTCAAAGATTAAAGAAATAGTGACAGTTTTAAAAACTGAGGGTTTTCGCCGAAATTAGTGCACTACAGACTTTCGTTTTTTTGTCAAAATGAAATATCTAAAAATCTCACTTCAGAAGCTTCGGTTTAACATTTTCATCGTTTAGGATACATTTGTATCGTGAGACACCTCAAATAATAAAGAAAAACAGTGATAGTTTTAATACTAAGGGTTTTCGACGAAGTTCGTGTGCTATAGTCTTTCGTGTTTTTGCTAAAAAATGAAATATCTAAAAATGAAATTATTATAAATTTCCAATCGGTCGCTTTGGTCTAACATTTTCGTCGTTAAGGATTCATTTGTATCGTGAGACACCTCAAAGAATAAAAAAATAGTGACAAGTTTATAAAGTGAGGGGTTTCAACGAAAATCGTGTCCTATAGTCTTTCGTTTTTTTGCTAAAAAATTAAAAGATATCTAAAAATCTCTCTCCGGACGCTTCAGTTTAACATTTTCATCGTTAAGAATTCATTTGTAAGATGAGACACCTCAAAGAATAAGTAATAGTGACATTGTTAAAAACTGAGGGTTTTCGACCCTCCGTTATAAAGAAAAATGATGTTATATATAGCCTTTGGTTTTTTGCTAAAAATGAAATATCTTCAAATCTCCCTTCGGACGCTTTGGTTTAAAAATTTCATCGTTAAGGATTCATTTGTATCGTGAGACACCTCATAGAATAAAGAAATAGTGACATGTTAAAAAACTAAGGGTTTTCGAAGAAATTTGTGTGCTATATAATATAGCCTTTGCTTTTTTGCTAAAAAATGAAATATCTATAAATCTCTCTTCTGACGCTTCGGTTTAACATTTTGTAGTGAATGATTCATTTGTATCGTGAGACACCTCTAAGCATAAGGAAATAGTGACAGTTTTAAAAGGTAATGGTTTTCGACGAAATTCGTGTGCTACACAACCTTTGGTTTTTTGCTAAAAAATGAAATATCTGAAAATCGGTCTTCGAACGCTTCGATTTAACATTTTCTTCGTTAAAGATTCATTTGTATCATGAGACACCTCAAAGAATAAAGAAATAGTGTCAGTTTTAATAAGTGAGGGTTTTGGCCGAAATTCGTGTGCTATATAGCCTTTCAATTTTTTGCTAAAAATGAAATATCTAAAAAACTCTTCTCGGACGCTTCGGTTTAAAATTTTAGTCATTAAGGCTTCAGTTGTATGATGAGACACCTCAAAGAATAAAGAAATAGTGACAGTTTTAAAAACTGAGGGTTTTCGCCGAAATTAGTGCACTACAGACTTTCGTTTTTTTTGCAAAAATGAAATATCTAAAAATCTCACTTCAGAAGCTTCGGTTTAACATTTTCTTCGTTTAGGATACATTTGTATCGTGAGACACCTCAAATAATAAAGAAATAGTGATAATTTTAATAACTAAGGGTTTTCGACGAAGTTCGTGTGCTATAGTCTTTCGTTTTTTTGCAAAATGAAATATCTAAAAATGAAATTATTATAAATCTCCAATCGGTCGCTTTGGTTTAACATTTTCGTCGTTAAGGATTCATTTGTATCGTGAGACACCTCAAAGAATAAAAAAATAGTGACAAGTTTATTAAGTGAGGGGTTTCAACGAAATTCGTGTCCTATAGTCTTTCGTTTTTTTGCTAAAAATGAAATATCTAAAAATCTCCCTACGGACGCTTTGATATAACATTATCCTCATAAAAAACTCAGTTCTATCGAGAGACACCTTGAAGAATAAAGAAATAGTGACATTGTTAAAACCTTAGGTTTTTTGCCAAAATTCGTGTGCTAGCTTAGGGTTTAGGGTTTTTTTCGCTAACAATGAAATATCTAAAAATCACCTTTCGGACGCTTTGGTTTAACATTTTCGTCGTTAAGGATTTATTTGTATCGTCAGACACCTCAAAGCGTAAAGAAATAGTCACATTTTAAAAAATTGAGTGTTTCGCCGAAATTAGTGCGCTGCAGACTTTTGTTTTTTTTGCTAAAAATGACATATCTAAAAATCTCACTACGGACGCTTTGGTTTAAAATTTTCGTCGTTAAGAACTCAGTTGTATCGTGAGACACCTCGAAGAATAAAGAAATAGTGATTGTTTTAATAACTGAGGGTTTTTGCCGAAATTCGTGTGCTTATAGCCTCTCGTTTCTTTTTGCTAAAAAATTAAAAGATATCTAAAAATCTCTCTCCGGACGCTTCAGTTTAACATTTTCGTCATTAAGAATTCATTTGTAAGATGAGACACCTCAAAGAATCTATAAACCCTAAACCCTAAACAATCTATAAACCCTAAACCCTAAACAATCTACAAACCCTAAACCCTACGGTTTAGGGTTTAAGGTTTAGGGGTTTTTTAGGGTTTATTTTGGATTTAGGGTTTAGGGTTTTTTTAGGGTTTACGGTTTTTTTAGGGTTTAGGGTTTAGGATTTGTTAGGGTTTAAGGTTTAGGGGGTTTTAGGGTTTAGGGTTTACGGTTTAGGGCTTTTTAGGGTTTAGGGTTTATTTAGGGTTTAGGGTTTTTTACGGTTTAGGGTTTAGGGTTTTTAGGGTTTAGTGTTTTTTTTGGGGGGGGGGGGGGGGGGTTAGGGTTTTTTTAGGGTTTAGGGTTTTTTATTTTTATTTTTAACCAACACCTTTTCATTTCTTAGCAAAAAAAATTACATGTGTAGTGTCATTTAGTGTGTGGGTCATACTAGCCCAACACTTGAAGTATGTGTAACTGTATAAAAAGAAAACTATGCTAGAGGGCTTGTAGGCCCAATGTCTAATTCTGATAATTGATTATTCTATCTTATTCCACTATTGGGCTTATTGGGCTTCAGGAGGCTAAAAGGAAATGTTAGTGGGTTAAGTCCACGAAATGGTAGATGCCACACCTACTTAGGGGTGCACATGGGTCGGGTTTGGTCGGGTTTGGGCCTCAACCCGACCCAACCCGAAATTTTCGGGTTGGGAAAAAACCCAACCCAACCCGAACCCGAACCGGTTTGGGTTCAACCCAACCCGACCCGAAATTTTCGGGTTGGGTCGGGTTGGATCGGGTTGAACCCGAATTCGGGAATTTTCTCCCAAACTTGGTCGGGTTCGGTCGACCGGTGCTTAAACGGTCGACCGGTGGCTTGAAAACCCGAAATTTTTGGGTTGGAAACGGTCGACCGAGTGATGTTCGGTCGATCGGTTTATTTGGTAAAAAATAAAAAAAATAAAAAAAATAAAAAAAATAAAAAAATCGGGTTCGGGTTGGGTTGGGTCAACCCGACCCCCTCAACCCGAACCCGACCCGAAAATTCGGGTTTTTGATTTTCCCAACCCGACCCGACCCGAACTCCTCCCCAACCCGACCCAACCCGACCCGACCAGTCGGGTTCGGGTTGGGTTTCGGGTTGAACCCAACCCATGTGCACCCCTACACCTACTGTTTACGTGACTGGTCTTGAAGTTTCACCTATTTGCAGAACTGCATCAAAGTCAGAATTTAATCCCTGCACCACTTGAGATTTTTACCTCTAATCTCCAAAGTCAAAATGAACTCTTGCGCATATGAAGTCTTTGAGATCTTCTTGGCTCAACTTGCACGTGTAGTGGAGTTTTCAACATTTCTTTCAGAGAAATTTCTGGCTCATACTCACTTTTCTCTTGATTTCGTTTTGCATTGTCTTGATATGATTCATCACTTTCAAATTCTTCCTCTTCTTTTTCTTCTTGCTGCAAATCAGATTGTGTAGTATCCGATTTTTCCATTTCCTTGTCTAATTCTGACTCCCCTTTCTCTTCAGCTGCATCCATTTTTTTCCAAAAAATGTGCTGTTTTCTTGCTTCTACAATGGCTGCCTTCTTCTTCATATTATTTTCTTTCATGAGTCGTGTAACTTCTCCTTCCAAGTCAACCTCCTCTCTCCTTCCTTGTATTTTGAGAAATTGAGTGGTAGAATAGCTGACATCATCTTCTTCACTAGTATTGACCCTAATAATTCTTTTTCCTTTTTGTTTTCTTCTTTTACTTCTTGTGTTTGGTGTGGAAAATTTCCCACTCTTGCTTTTCCTGTCCTTGTGTATAGTATGATACTGTTGCTCAAGTAATTCTTCATTTCTTGGTGCATGTTCGTTTTCCTCATATGCTTCTTCCTCTTCAACTTGAGAATTTAATGCACACATGGGATGATACTCCAATGCCTTTGCAGACAAGGATGGTGTCCTGTTCCCTTTTTCTATTGGAAGTGATGGCTGTGATGGAGAGGTTGCATTCCTTGGTTCTGTTGCTAATTGGGAGACAACGTGTTCTGCCATTCTTTGTTCCTCTGAATTCTGAATTTGTTGCTCCATTTGTCCAAGAGTTGGTATAATTATTGAAGTATGACTTTGTGCATCTACTGTGGTTTGTTTGGTATTGCTTTGTTCTTGGCTATTCACTTCCGTCCCATTTTGTAATTGTGGAACTGTTTCCTGTTGTGACTGTGCAAGAATCGGTATAAACTTCGGTCTCCATTCCTGTCTTGTGATTGTTGGAGCTTGTGTTGTGGTTTTGTGCTGCTGCATGGATTCTTGTCCTTCGGCTTGGGTTTTTCTTTTTCCATTTTCTTCAACTTGGATTCTACATTTTGCTTCGTTGTGTCCAATTTTCATGCAAAAGTTACAAAAAGGTGGCACATTCTCATAGTGAACTGGTTGGATGTATGTTTGCTCACCATTGTGGATGGTTATGTGATCGGGTTTTGGCTTTGAAAGGTCCATTTCTACATAAATTTTGCAAACTCCCGGCCTCATGAAATCCACATCATCTCTTGAACTACATATATATTTTCCGAATCCGGTGGCAATAGATTTCAAAGCATCGGGATGATGGAGATGTAAATCCAATGCAGGAAAATTAATCCAAATTGGTGCTTGTATGGGTTCTAATCCCACTTTAAAATATGGAGACCACTTGAACACTCGCATTTTTTCTCCCCAAAGTACCCGTTGTGTAACCAAACTTTCACAAAACTTTCTTCATCAAATAATCTGATACTAACATGTCGAGGTGCAAGTGCTCTAACTTCGCAAAAATCTTTTTTGCCAAGAGTCTCTTCCAAATGATTTTGGATGTCAAGAAGTTCCGGTCTAGGACTTGAGAATTTTCCAATCAAGCACCATTCAAAATCTTGTCCCATGGTTTTGATTTCAGACAATGAGAATGCAATACTCGGATTTCCTTCTTCATCAAAATTAGCATTTCTTGCAGGAATTCGAGTTACATATTTAGGGGGTCTACATCTAGCATATGATTTCTTCGGCTTAGGATAGTGTGTAATAGGACCATAAAAATTCCTAATCGGTGATTCTGGTGGTCTAGGTTGGTCTTGTGCATTATCAATTGTGGCCATATGAACTGAACAAACCCGCTAATTAAAAAACAAATGCAATCACCTTCCTGAAACCGCAAGCCCGTGTTCTTCCCCGAATCCACCAAGTCCATTGCGCAACACCACCACACAATCGATCGAATTGAAGCTACCGGAATATTCCACGAGTGTTGTAGACTGTTCTGAGGTGCGGAATTTGTTTTATTTCACGGCCAACAGGCGAATAGAAAATGGGGGAGCCGACTGCAAGCAGTCGATCCACCACGTCGACCCACGAATCCATGCAATATCTGGCCAAATTGAGACCGCCTGAGTGTTCCACAGACTCCACTCGGGGTTTGTGGTTAATTAATTGCAACTCCAGCAAGCCAAGCGAGCGGCAATTCTCGGTTGTCGGCGTTGGTCGACGAACTCAAGCTTCCTTGCGAAATTGGAGAAATTGAAGCCACAGGAAAACACCTTTATAGCCACTGAGCGTAGGAAGATGAAAATCGAAGCCAGAGTTCCCTCAGCACGTCTAGTGGAAAAAGGTCACCGGCCGGCCAAAATTCCAAAATTTTCCGAGAAGAAGGTCTAAAATTAATGAACCAGAAAGCTTCTGAGCACTACACCGAATAATCCTCACGCGTTGCTGAAGGAAGGGATCCTTCGGAGCTCTAGCGAGTTAACTACGTGAATCGAACAGTGCCCGTCGGAATTCATACGGTAGTAAAAGTAGGCGAGCGAGATCTTAAACGAAAGAGGAGAGGGAGGGGAGTTCGGGACGATCAAGGGGAAGCCCAGGAACCTCTTGGTGTGTCCTAGATCTGAGGTGGAAGGAGGTGGTGAGGTGAGAGGTGATGACGTGACGTGGCAAAAAAATGGATCGAAGAATCACACTTTTTCACCAGAGCGAATGAGGAGAGAGAAAAAAATTTCTCGAATGGGCTGGGCTTAGGGTTTAGTGTTTAGGGTTTAGGGTTAGGGTTTAGGTTTTAGGATTTTTTTAGGGTTTAAGGTTTAGGGTTTAGGGTTTTTAGGGGTTTTTAGGGTTTAGGGTTTAGGTTTTTTAGGGTTTTTGGTTTAGGGTTTTTGGGGTTTAGGGTTTAGGGTTTAGAGTTTGGTTTAGGGTTTAGGGTTTTAGGGTTTAGGGTTTTAGGGTTTAGGGTTTAGGGTTTAGGGTTAGGGTTTAGTTAGGGTTTAGGTTTTTTTTTTGCCCCAAAGTCAAGCCATTTTTATAAATGCATCAACAACAAATACAAAAATTGTTTGCTCAAGTTTGAGCTAAACAGGCAAGAGTCTAAATATAAGCCACTAAGGCTAGCTAAACCACGGAGGTGATGAAAAAACCTAGTCGGGTTACCTAGGAAAAACCACCTCTTAGATGAATAGGTTAGCTCAAGTAAAATCCATATCCATAGATGGGTTAATAATGCATCCCAGTAGGCCTAATGAATTTTCCCAGAGAAAGAAAGCCCTTTATTGCCCAAATGCTCCACCGATCTCCAACATGAATAGCTGTCAAAGTGCTGCAGAATAGGCTGATTTGTCATCCAGCCTAAGTGAATTTTCATCCACTCCTCAAGATGAGTCCAATTCCAATCCGGAAAGTAACTCCAAGTAGTTGTATAATAGAAGGCTGCCAACAATGGAGAATTAATATGCATATGTAGAGAGTTATAGAAAAGAATATGGAGAGGGACGTCCCATTTCCGACCAAGTTTTTCAATGAAGAAAAACTTGATCAGTTCCAGTGGTTGCGCGCCAATGCAATGCAAGACTTGAACCATATAAGCCCAACAAGGATTTCTCCAACCAAGAATCTGATTTGCTGCACCAACGCTGAGATTAATATTGTAATGAGCAGAAAAATTGAAACAGGAAGTGGAGATGTACTTTCCATTTCCGATCAAGTTTTTCAAAAGAAAAACTTGATCGGGTCCATAGGTTGCTCGCCAATGCAAGTGCAAGACATGAACCTCCAAATGACATGGGTTACAAGAAAAGCTCTTCGCATTTATCCAATAATTGAGGCCAATGTGCACTGAAAAGTTGCTGAAATTAGAATGAGTAATATAGGGATTCAGAAGACTAACAAAAGAAGTTGACTTCCCATTTCCGATCAAATTACTCAAAATATGAGTAATTTGATCGGTTCCATGTTTGGCTAGCCAATGCTGTGCAAGACTTGTGCCAAAATCCATATGGAACTGAAAATTCAGAAAATATGTTGGATTAACAAAATCTAACACAAGGAAGAAGTTGCTTATCCGTGAGGAGGAATCCCTTGCTTTGCCTGTCCAGTTCATTAAGAGAGAGGTAGATATGATGATATTGTCTTTGAACTCCAAGATTAGCTAAGTGATCAGCAAGACAATTAGATTCTCTGTATTGATGTTGAATAGTGCAGGTAGTGGGTTGTAGAGCATGATATTCATTCAAGAATCTGTTGATAGGTTGGCTACAGTGTTTCTTATGATTCAGCAATTCAACCAGGCTATAAGAGTCAGTTTCTATAATGATATGGCGAAGACCATAATGCTTGCAAAGTTTTAGTCCATCAATAATAGCTCAAAACTCAGCAATCATATTAGTAGTATACCCATAATAGGAATGAAAAGCAAAGATTAAATCTCCTTTGTGATTCCTAAGCACTCCCCCTCCTCCAGAGATTCCTGGATTACCTTTTGATGCTCCATCAGTGTTAAGTTTAAAATTTCCATCCGGAGGTTTAACCCAGTGGAAAATTTTATACTGAAGGTTAAAAATGTCATACTGTATGATGCCGAGTTGACAAAGCTGAGTTTTCTCAAAATCATTGCAAGGAATTTTGACTTTGAGATTATTATTTATATTCCTCACCCATTGCTGAGTCTTAAATTTCATAGAGTTAGGTTGAATACTCTTGTTCCCAAATCTGTTATCATTTCTTGACTTCCATATCTCCCAAAGAGTGCAAGCACATAGCAATCTTTTCAGAATATAGTATCTAGTTTGTTTAGGAGTGAGGGTAAATAGTTCATTTAGAATAACATCATGATTAAGAGTTTCAGTGGGGAAATAAGTATGATACCATTGCCAAGCAGATTTGCTAATTTCACTGTCAAAGAAGAGATGGTGAAATTCTTCAATAATTGATTGGTTGCAGCAGTTGCATTTTGAAACACTACTGATCTGAAATTTCCTTAGTTGGTCATCAAGAGGCAGCCTTTTCCAACAAAATTTGACAAGAAAATGGGAAATTATTGGTGGAAGATTTACATGCCAAATTCCTATTCCCCATGACTTAACACTGGCTTTGTTTCTGATGATATTATAAGCACTTCTCACAGAAATTAAACCACAGGTAGTATGCTTCCAAAAAAAACTGTCATTATTGTCAGATAGAATATAGTTCCCGTATCTAATGTCATCCATGTATTCTTGAAGAATTTGCAGCATAGTAGGAAAAAGATTATCATTGATCACTTCATGAACAACCACATCAGAAAGTGCTGGAGGGACGTGCATAATATCTTCAATTTTACCTCTATCCAGCCATTGGTCACTCCAGAAATTGATATCACCTCTACCAATATTCCATTGTATATGGTGTGAGATAAGATTCCACGCATGTTTTAAATGACTCAAAGCAGCAGGTTGCCTGCTAGTGTGAGAGTAGAGATTTCCATACTTTTTTCTCATATAATTAGAGAAGAGGGAATCATCATGCTGAATTCTCCAAGCCAATTTCATTCTTAGAGCTGTCATTACTTCTTGAAGGGATTTGATGCCAATGCCACCTTCTTCCTTGGGTTTGCAAAGCTTATCCCAAGAAATTCAATGTTTTTTGTTCATTTGATGAGATGAGCCCCAATAAAAATTTGCCATAATGCTTTCAATCCTAGTGAGAATTTTCTTTGGTACATTATGAATAGAGAGGATGTGAATGGGCATACTACATAAAACAGATTCAATGAGAACCTTCCTGCCAGTTTGAGAGAGTAACTTGACTTGCTAGCCAGCTAATTTGGCTTGAATTTTATTTAGGGTTAGGATAGTGTGTATTAGGACCATAAAAATTCCTAATCGGTGATTCTGGTGGTCTAGGTTGGTCATGTGCATTATCAATTGTGGCCATATGAACTAAACAAACCCGCTAATTAAAAAACAAATGCAATCACCTTCCTGAACCCGCAAGCCCGTGTTCTTCCCCGAATCCACCAAGTCCATAGCGCAACACCACCACACAATCGATCGAATTGAAGCTACAAGAATATTCCACTAGTGTTGTAGACTGTTCTGAGGTGCGGAATTTGGTTTATTTCACGGCCAACAGGCGAATAGAAAATGGGGGGAGCCGACTGCAAGCAGTCGATCCACCACGTCGACCCACGAATCCGCACAATATCTGGCCAAATTGAGACCGCCTGAGTGTTCCACAGACTCCATGCGGGGTTTGTGGTTAATTAATTGCAACTCCAGCAAGCCAAGCGAGCGGCAATTCCCGGTTGTCGGCGTAGGTCGACGAACTCAAGCTTCCTTGCGAAATCGGAGAAATTGAAGCCACAGGAAAACACCTTTATAGCCACTGAGCGTAGGAAGATGAAAATCGAAGCCAGAGTTCCCTCAGCACGTCAAGTGGAAAAAGGTCACCGGCCGGCCAAAATTCCGAAATTTTCCGAGAAGAAGGTCCAAAATTAATGAACCAGAAAGCTTCTGAGCACTACACCGAAGAATCCTCACGCGTTGCTGAAGGAAGGGATCCTTCGGAGCTCCGGCGAGTTAACTACGTGAATCGAACAGTGCCCGTCGGAATTCATACGGTAGTAAAAGTAGGCGAGCGAGATCTTAAACGAAAGAGGAGAGGGAGGGGAGTTCGGGACGATCAAGGGAAAGCCCAGGAACCTCTTGGTGTGTCCTAGATCTGAGGTGGAAGGAGGTGGTGAGGTGGGAGGTGATGACGTGACGTGGCAAAAAAATGGATCGAAGAATCGCACTTTTTCGCCAGAGCGATGAGGAGAGAGAAAAAAATTCTCGAATGGGCTCGGCTTAGGGTTTAGGGTTTAGGGTTTAGGTTTTTTTTAGGTTTTAGGTTTTTAGGGTTTTTTAGGGTTTAGGGTTTTTAGTTCCCATATTTAATGTCATCCATGTATTCTTGAGGAATTTGCAACATAGTAAGAAAAAGATTATCATTGATCACTTCATGAACAACTAGATCAGAAAGTGCTGGAGGGACGTGCATAATATCTTCAATTTTACCTCTATCCAGCCATTGGTCACTCCAGAAATTGATATCACCTCTACCAATATTCCATTGTATATGGTGTGAGATAAGATTCCACGCATGTTTTAAATGACTCCAAGCAGCAGGTTGCCTGTTAGTGTGAGAGTAGAGATTTCCATACTTTTTTCTCATATAATTAGAGAATAGGGAATCATCATGCTGAATTCTCCAAGCCAATTTCATTCTTAGAGCTGTCATTACTTCTTGAAGGGATTTGATGCCAATGCCACCTTCCTCCTTGGGTTTGCAAAGCTTATCCCAAGAAATCCAATGTTTTTTGTTCCTTTGATGAGATGAGCCCCAATAAAAATTTGCCATAATGCTTTCAATCCTAGTGAGAATTTTCTTTGGTACATTATGAATAGAGAGGATGTGAATGGGCATACTACATAAAACAGATTTAATGAGAACCTTCCTGCCAGCTTGAGAGAGTAACTTGACTTGCCAGCCATCTAATTTGGCTTGAATTTTATTAACTAAATTTTCATAATACACAACTTTATTCAAGCCTTTGTAAATGGGGCATCCAAGATAAGTAAAAGGGTTTAGAGTTTAGGGTTTAGGGTTATTTTAGGGTTTAGGGTTTAGGTTTAGGGTTTAGGGTTTAGGATTTAGGGTTTAGGGTTTTTCCCCAATCACACATCTTTCATATATTGATCGCCAAAATACAAAAGTATGAGCTCAATGTGAGCTAATTATGTGCGATTACAATAAGCGCCCCGAAGGCAAGCTAAATCTATAGGGTTTAGGGTTTTGGGTTTAGGGTTTAGGGTTTAGGGTTTACGGTTTAGGGTTTAGGGTTTTTTTGCCCCAAAGTCACATCTTTTTTATAAATGCTAAAACAACAGGTGCAAAAAATGTTTGCTCAAGATTGAGCTAAACAGGATGTGACTCAAAATACAAGCCAAAAGGCTAGCTAAATCAAGGAGATGATGAAAAAACCTTGCTGAGGTTAACTAGGAAAAACCATCTCCTAAATGTGTTGATTCAGCTTCAGTAAGCCCGTTTCCAATAAGAGAATCTGGGTTAAAAATGCAGCCCAAAAAGAATCTTCGGAGGAGCCCAATAGGCCCAAAGCAGCAACCAAATGCCGAAAATCGATTGTGATTGAGCCCCGAAAGCCCAAATGTTCCGTTGATCTCCAACAGGAAGAACAACCATTGAAGGGTTTGGCTTCCATAATCATGCATTTCATTTCAAATAATCCCAAATATGTTGGTGGTCATAAGCAACAACTAGTAAGATCTATTTCCGACCAATTGCAACCCATTAATGAGTTCAATTGGTCGGCTCCCCAAAAAATTGCAGTTGCCAAAAGCCATGTTCTTCTCATCTTGAGTTTGCAAAAAAATGTTGATTGTATCCCACATCATGGCTGCAATTAATCTCTCCATTAGTGAGGAAAAAAGACTATGAATAGTAGTAGATATGGAATGCAACTTCCCATTTCCGATCAAATCACTCATAAAATGAGTAATTTGATCGGTTCCCGTCGTGGCTTGCCAATGCGTTGCAAGACATATGCCGGTGGAAATATGAAGTATGGCTGATCGAATTTGATCCTCATGCTCAGTATTGTGTTCCCATATAATGGCTGCTATCAAGAAACAAAATTGCTCATATATGATTTTGTCCTCAATGTTTATGAAAATTTTAAGGGAGTAAAGAGAAGTGGAAGTATCAGAAGCTATCATAAAATGGAAGGAGACTCCCCTATTTCCGACCAATTGCAACCCAATTATGAGCTGAATTGGTCGGTTCCCAAAAGCATTGCGTCTGCCAAGAGTTGTGTATTTCTCAACTTGAATATGCAAGCAGATGTTAGTTGTGTTCCAATACAAGTATGCTATGGCCAACATGGCCTAGAAAGTATGCTAATGGGCTTTAAGCCCAATAAAAAGTAAAAGCTATGGCCAACATGGCATTTTTGTCTGCTGGAATGTAAATTCGGTCGACCGAAAATTACTTCGGTCGACCGAAGCGGTCCGGTCGACCCGAGTGGGACTCGGTTCGACCGAATCTTCCATGAGATCCACTGTATGATTCGGTCGACCGAAACAAAGGGTCCGGTCGACCGAAAACAGATAGTGATTCCCCTGGTTACTGCGCCGTCGACCGAAACAAAGAGTCTAGTCGACCGAAATGAAGTTGTTTGCTGAATCAACAGGAGATTTTTGAAGAAAAACCTTACCCAACTTCGTCCTGTGTTTGACGAGCTGCCAACTCTTGATTCTTCCACCCTTTGGCTGCTTTAAGATCGTAGGAGACTCCCCTCGTATTCTAGATGCTCCAAGGTACGCTCGACGATAAGTCTTCATCCAAATACGCCATCCGAGTGTGGAATCGAGTAGTCACCAAGTCAATCACATGTACCTCCCTCCAAATGAAGTATGAGTTTGATTCTGGAAGTGCCACTCCAGTTGATCCCAGGTGTGATGCCGAGATGAGGAATGGGGAGATTTTGTGTCTTCCTAGTCTTCTCCACCTTTACTGTCCATTTAGAAGTCAAACATGACTCCACTTTCATCAAAAGCTTTCACCGTCGTGAGGCACTCTTCCAAATAGCGGCTACTAACTGGAGTTACTCGTGAAGCCAAGATTCTTCACCATTTTAGCAAAGGGGACAAGTTTCAAAAGAACAAACCTCCACTGTTTGTTGCGCTCGGCAGAAAGTGCATATTGGATTCGACAAAATATGGTGGGGACCTTCACGTTTTCCAAACTTTCCCCCTCGGCTTCTACTTAGAAGTCACCAACTTTCCGAAGTTGCACAATCCACATTCACCGTCCGTAGGCTAGAGATGGAGTTCAACCGATCAAAATGGCTTGCTAGTGATCCTCCGTGAACTCCCATCTTGATGTCGGCTAGGGCGGATGCGTGCTTCAAAGAAAGGTTGGATTCTTCACCGTGGATGCTATTGGTTTATCGTTGTGGATTGCGCGAAGAGATCCGAAGTTTATACCTCTGTCGACTGCTGAATGTTGGTAATTCGGTCGACCAACGCGGTTTCGGTCGACCGAATTTTGACAGATGCAGCTCTGATGCACTGTGTTTCGGTCGACCGGCCTAGGATCGGTAGACCGAAACGTCAATTTCGGTCGAGCGAAAAGAAAATCACTCGCGTGCCGATCGACCGAAATTGATCTGGCGGTCGTCCGGAAGATCTCGTTCGACCGATAGCAGGAAGCCAGAATCTCCTGCCCGATTTCGGTCGACCGAAAAATTAATTTCGTTCAACCGAATCCTTGTGTTGGCGCAAGTTGGAGAAGTTCTGCGATATGGTCGGTCGACCGTCCCCTGATTCGGTCGACCGAAACTCGCGATTTCGCAGGAAACCGGAAAATCGAAAATCCAAACGGCTGATTCTTTGGTGTTGGGGCCAAATTGATGCGTCGACGACCTTCCTGGGGTGATGTGGGAGTGGAATGGAGCGGGATTGGACCTTGGGAGGCGGTGATGTGAGCCCAAAATCCAAAAAACGCGCGGAGGCGGCGTTGAAGTTTTAAAGCTTCAAGCATGATTCCGGCGAGCTGCTTGGGCCTTGAGTGGCCGGGAAGTGTGGGGATGATCTCCTTGCCTTGATCCACGAGTATGAAGCCCCAAGTTCCTCGTGTGGTGGAGATCTTGGCCGGATTTTGAGAGGCGATTTTTGGGCGAAAATTTCGCCAAAATCGCCAGAGCAAAAAAATTTCTACGTGGAATGAGGTGGGTTTAGGGTTTATTTAGGGTTTAGGGTTTAGGGTTTATTTAGGGTTTAGGGTTTAGATTTTTAGGGTTTAGGGTTTTAGGGGTTTAGGGTTTAGGGTTTAGGGTTTTTAGGGTTTATGGTTTTTAGGGTTTAGGGTATTTTTTAGGGTTTAGGGTTTTGGGTTTAGAGTTTAGGGTATGGGTTTAGGGTTTGGGTTTAGAGTTTAGGGTTTTTCAGGGTTTAGGGTTTTTTTTTGGGTTTAGGGTTTTAGGGTTTAGGGTTTAGGGTTTATTTAGGGTTTAGGGTTTTTTTTACCCCAAAGTCACACCTTTTCCATAAATACTGAACAACAAATACAAAAAATGTTTGCTCGAGAGTGAGCTAAACTGGTGCGACTCTAACAATAAGCCAAGATGGCTAGCTAATCCAAGGAGATGGTGAAAAAACCTAGCTGGGGAACTAGGAAAAACCATCTCCTAAATGTATTGGATTAGTTATACAATCCTTTTCCTATAAGAGAGACCAGGATAAAAAGTTGGGCCCAGAAGACCAACAACTTAATGCCCAAAAAGAGAAGCCCGAAAGCCTTAAGGCAATCACTCGCCCCTTCACGACTGCCACCAGTAACCCTAGCTGTCCAACACAATGGAGAACAACCAGGCGAACCGAGTGGAACGATTGAAGCAACTGGATAGGCAGATGGCCGGGAAGCTGGAACGTTACAACCAGTATGGGTTAGAGGGAACCCAGTTCTGGCGCACCGGAGTGGCAGCACATTTGGAAATGGCATGCCGATCCAACGCCCTCCAAAGAGATGGAATATTGCGACAGGAGAAGAAAAGGAGAGATGAAACTTTGCAGCTTCTACTAGATTGCCCAGATCCTCCTCCATCAAAATGGCGAGAATTCCCCATTCCATCTGAATGGGGATTGTCTCTACATGCATCCATAGCATCACAAAAATGTAAGTATCTATCAAAAAGCCTCATTCAGAAATTGTAGATGTAATTTGTATGTTGAATGCAGATCCTTTGGTGCTTCTCGACCAGTTTCCCCGCTTGCAACGAATAAGCCGGATAGTGAATAGACTGCAGAAATGGCGAGCAAGTATGGTGTACTTAAGTCCGGTTGAAGAGCAGATGACACAGACCCGTGAGGGAAGGGAGAAGCTGGAGTCGATAATGATTTATCGGCGAGATACTGTCCTGAATTTGGAGGAAGAGAGGCGCCGAGAGCTGGAACAGTTCTTGATGGATTGCACTGATCCACCTCCTCCAAATTGGAGCCCAAGTCCACTTCTGGATGTTTATCCTCTTCAACAGATTCAGCCGGAGAGGAAGGTGCCAAATTGTGCTATGAATGAAGCAAGTTTTCCCGAGTGAATCGAGAAAGATGTAACAAGTGATGTAACTGATGTATGAAGGATGTACTAAAAGACTGAATGTGTAATAGAAGACTTTTATAATGATCAAGTTGCTTTTGAAATGTCTGTTCCCTATTCTCCAGCTCAAAATCTCTAAATGCTCCCAATTGTAACAACCCAACTGTGTCCTCCAAATGCTGAATTGAGAACTCCTAAATTGCAGGCAATAAGAATCATGGTGTACAAAATCAATTTCTTTGAAGTGCATATGAGTAAAAGGAAATATGTATAAGGAGCTCAGAGGAAAAAAACTTCCCATTCCCGACCAAATCAATATATGAAATTGATTTGGTCGGTTCCCATGATGGCTAGCCGATGCAATGCAAAACTTGTGCCATTTGCCATTGAAAAGATAATCCAGCTGGGAGTAGATCACCTCTGAATGAGCCAGCAGAAAATGAGATGCATTTCCGATCAAACTACTCAAATGAGTAATTTGATCGGGTCCATGTGTGGCTTGCCAATGCATTGCAAGACATGTGCCAAAAGAACTGAAAAAATCAGCAAACATGTTAGATTAATAAAATCTGACACAAGGGAGAAGCTGCTTATCAGTGATGAGATAGCCTTTGCTTTGTTGATCCAATTCATCAATAGTATGATACACATAATTTTGTTGTTTTTGAATCCCAATATTAGCCAAGTGATCAGCCAACCCATTTGCTTCTCTGTATTGGTGCTGAATGTGATAATGAGCAGGCCAAATTTGATGAAGGAGGGGAATAAATCTCTGAAGGCTAACATGAGAAATTTGATCTTGTTTAAGAATATCCACCAAACAAGAAGAGTCAGATTCCATAATAACATTATGCAGACCAAATTCCTTGCAAAGAGTAAGACCATCCAACATAGCACGAAATTCAGCAACCAAATTATTGGTATAACCATAATAACTGTGATAAGCAACTATAAAACTCCCATTATTGTCTCTTATGATGCCCCTCCACCTGAATAACCAGGATTGCCCTTGCTGGCTCCATCAGAGTTGAGTTTAAAGGTGCCTTGGGGAGGTTTGATCCAACGAAAGATTTTATAATTCAAGTTAAAATTTTCAACAGTAGTAATTCCTATTTTGCGAAGTTGAGAAGATTCAAAATTGTTGCAAGAATGTGGAGGTTTCAACTGGGAATTAATGACATGAACACAATCTTTAATTTTATAGATCATGGATCATGGATTTATGGTTTAGGGTTTAGGGTTTAGGGTTTTAGGGTTTAGGGTTTAGGGTTTAGGGTTTTTTTAGGTTTAGGGTTTAGGGTTTTAGGGTTTAGGGTTTAGGGTTTAGGGTTTTTTAGGGTTTAGTGTTTTAGGGTTTAGGGTTTAGGGTTTAGGGTTTAGGGGTTTTTTAGGGTTTAGGGTTTAGGGTTTAAGGTTTAGGGTTTTTTAGGGTTTAGGGTTTAGGGTTTTTTAGGGTTTAGGTTTTTTTTTTGGCCCGAAAGTTTATAGAGGCCGGGATTACCTCTACCTGTATTTCATCAACAAGTATTACATGCTAAGATCCTAGAGGCCACAGGCGGCCCAAAAACAAGTATGGTATGGCCAACATGGCCTGAAAAGTGTGCTAATGGGCTCAAGCCCAATAAGGAAAAGTTATGGCCAACATGGCCTTCTTTGTTTGCTGAAAAAAGGAAAATCGGTCGACCGAAAGTTATTTCGGTCGACCGAGGCGGTTCGGTTGATCCGAGGAGAACTCGGCTCGACCGAGGCGGTTCGGTTGATCCGAGGAGAACTCGGCTCGACCGAATCTTCCATGGGACACGCTGATTGATCCGGTAGACCGAGACAAGACGTACGGTCGACCGAAAAGCATCAGTGCATCCCCTGGTTACTGCGCCGGTCGACCGAAACGTAAATTTCGGTCGACCGGAGTAATGCTGAGAGCTGAATCAAATGGAGATTTGTTGAAAATCATACCCAACTTCGACCTGTGTTTGATGAGTTACCCTCGCATGATTCTTCCACCCGTCGACTGCATCAAAGCCCGTAGAAGATGCTCATCGTATTCTAGATTCTCAATGGTACACTCGACGATAGATCTTCCTCCAAAAGACGCCGACAAAGCTTGTGGAATTGAGAAGACAACAAACCAATCACATGTACCTCCCTCCTACCGTAGTGTGGGTCTGATTTCTTGAAGTGCTCCTTCCAATCGATCCAAAAAATGATGCAAAGATAAAAATAGGGAGATAATGTGTCTTTCTAGCCCTCTCCACCTTTGCTGTCCATTTAGAAGTCAAACATGACTTCACTTTCTTCAAAAGCTTTCACCGGCGTGAGGCGCCCATCCAAAGAGCGGCTACTAACTGGAGATACTCGCTAGGCCAAGATTCTTCACCATTTAAGCAAAGAGGGATCGGGTGTAAAAGAACAAACCTCCACAAATTGGCTTGATTGGCAAAAGTGCATACTATGATCAACAATAATTGGTGAATGTCTTCGACGCATTCCAAACTTTCCCCCTCAGCTTCAACTTAGAAGTCACCAAATTTTCAATGTCACACTAATCCACGTTCACCGTCGGTAGGCTTGAGATGGAGTTCAACCGATCAAATTAGCTTCGATGCGATCCTTCGTGAACTCCCATCTTGAAGTCGGCTAAAGCGGGAGAGTGCTTGAAGGAAAAGTCGGATTCTTCACCGTCAATGCTGCTGGTTTATCGGATTGGATTGCATGAAGGAATCCTGAAATTTTGCCACAGTTGACCAAATTCAGCCACAGTTGACCCGATTTGGGCTGCCGTTGACCGAAGTCAACCCGAAATCCGCAAATGCAATCGGCGAAATGGTTGACGTTGGTGTTGAAGGGGCCAACCACCTTGCTGCGATGCTAAAGGAGTGGATTGAAGCGGGATTAGGGCGAGGGAGGCGGAGTTGTGCGCCGGCGAACCAGAATTCGCGCGGAGGAGGCGTTGAAGCTATGGAGCTTCATACCCAATTCCGGCGAGGTAGTGGAGCCCAATGTGGCCTGGAAATGCCGCCCCAGCCATGATGCACGTGTAGGAAGCCCGGATTTAACCTTGTATGGCCGGAATTGAAATTCTCGAATTCGCCGGAGCCCGGAAAATCCGAAACTCAATCCGCGGATTCGTTGATGTTGGGGCTCAATTGATGGGTCACGAACCTTGCTGCACTGCTGAGGGAGTGGAATGGAGTGGAATTGTGGCTTGGGTCGCAGAGATGTGCGCCCAAAGTGGAAATTCGCGCGGAGGCGGCTATGGAGGTTCGAAGCTCCAAGCGTAAATCCGGCGAGTTGCTAAGGCCGTGAGTGGCCTGGAAGGGTGGGGGATGATGTCCTAGCATTGATCCACGAGTATGAAGCCCCAAGTTCCTCGTGTGGTGTAGATTTTGGCCGGAATTTGTGAGGCGAAATTTGGGCGAAATTTTCGCCAAAATCGCCAGAGCAAATTTTTTTTCGTGGAATGGGCTGGGTTTAGGGTTTAGGGTATTTAGGGTTTAGGGTTTAGGGTTTTTAGGGTATAGGGTTTAGGGTATAGGGTTTTAGGGTTTAGGGTTTTAGGGTTTTTAGGGTTTAGGGTTTAGGGTTATTTAGGGTTTAGGGTTATTTAGGGTTTAGGGTCTAGGGTTTAGGGTTTTTAGGGTTTAGGGTTTTTTTAGGGTTTAGGGTTTAGGGTTTAGGGTTTTTTTAGGGTTTAGGGTTTAGGGTTTTTTTAGGGTTTAGGGTTTAGGGTTTTTTTAGGGTTTAGGGTTTAGGGTTTAGGGTTATTTAGGGTTATTTAGGGTTTAGGGTTATTTAGGGTTTAGGGTTTAGGGTTTAGGGTTTATGGTTTATTTAGGGTTTAGGGTTTAGGGTTTATTTAGGGTTTAGGGTTTAGGGTTTTTTAGGGTTTAGGGTTTAGGGTTTAGGGTTTTTTTTTTTTTTTTTTTTTTGCGGGCCCGAAAGTTTATAGAGGTCGGGATTACCTCTACCTGTATTTCATCAACAAGTATTACATACTAAGATCCTAGAGGCCACAGGCGGCCCAAAAACAAGTATTGTATGGCCAACATTGTCTGAAAAGGTGCTAATGGGCTCAAACCCAATAGAGAAAAGCTATGGCCAACATGGCCTTTTTTGTTTGCTGAAAAAAGGAGAAACGGTTGGTGCTAAGAGCTGAAACAATTGGAGATTTGTTGAAAATCATACCCAACTTCGACCTGTGTTTGATGAGTTACCCTCGCATGATTCTTCCACCCATCAACTGCATCAAAGCCCGTAGAAGATGCTCATCGTATTCTAGATTCTCAATGATACACTCGACGATAGATCTTCCTCCAAAGACGCCGACGAAGTTTTTGGAATTGAGAAGACAACAAACCAATCACATGTACCTCCCTCCTCTCGAAGTGTGGGTCTAATTTCTTGAAGTGCCCCTTCCAATTGATCCAAAAATTGATGCCAAAGATAAAAAATGGGGAGATAATGTGTCTTTCTAGCCCTCTCCACCTTTGCTGTGCATTTAGAAGTCAAACATGATTTCACTTTCTTCAAAAGCTTTCACCGGCGTGAGGCGCCCATCCAAAGAGCGGCTACTAGCTAGAGATACTCGCGAGGCCAAGATTCTTCACCATTTAAGCAAAGAGGGATCGGGTGTAAAAGAACAAACCTCTACAAATTGACTTGATTGGCAAAAGTGCATACTATGATCAACAATAATTGGTGAATGCTTCGACGCATTCCAAACTTTCCCCCTCGGCTTCAACTTAGAAGTCACCAAATTTTCAATGTCGCACTAATCCACGTTCACCGTCGGTAGGCTTGAGATGGAGTTCAACCGATCAAATTAGCTTCGATGCGATCCTTCGTGAACTCCCATCTTGAAGTCGGCTAAAGCGGGAGAGTGCTTGAAGGAAAAGACGGATTCTTCACCGTCAATGCTGCTGGTTTATCAGATTGGATTGCATGAAGGAATCCTGAAATTTTGCCACAGTTGACCAATTCAGCCACAGTTGACCCGATTTGGGCTGCCGTTGACCGAAGTCAACCCAAAATCCGCAAATGCAATCGGCGAAATGGTTGATGTTGGTGTTGAATTGAGGGGCCAACCACCTTGCTGCGATGCTAAAGGAGTGGATTGAAGCGGGATTAGGGCGAGGGAGGCGGCGTGTAGGATAGGATCGTGTGGGTTATGGGTCCACTAATCACTTTTAATCTAATCACCTACTTGTTTAAACAATCGAGTAAATGCAGCGGAATTTAAAACAAATACAAGTAGGGAAGGAATACAATGCAAACCACAAAAGACGCGGCGATTTTATAGAGGTTCGGCACCCCACCCGGGTCCTAGTCCTCTCTTGTAAGCTCCGCTCGACTCCGCGAGCTCCGCCTACGTCTTCACTAACCACTCCCCGTTCCGGGCCGGGAGAGAACGCCTTTACACCACAAGCAACGCGAACAACCCTCGCTTGCTTGAATTCTTCCTCTCACAATCCGAGAGGGACACTTCGGGCTTTCACCGAAGTCCTTGCTTCTTTTGACAACACTTGTAACTGAGTGGGATTCACTCTCTAATTGAGCACACTTTGAGTAGGATGAGTAATTGATCAAGTGTGTGAAGTTTAGGCTTATAGAGTGTAGAAATGGGAGCTTTGAGGATTGAGGTTTCTCTCTAATGTATTGGGACAATTGGAGTTGGAGAGTTGTGTTAACAACAAGTCTTGATCCTCTATTTATAAGCTCCTAAGGTATTCTAGCCGTTGGGGATAGATTTGATTGGGTTTTGTGCAAGATACACAAAGCAGAAAATCGGGCTGCAAATCTGTCTAGAACCGGTCGACCGAAACTAGTACACCGGTCGACCGTTAACATGATTTCAAAGAGAACGGTCGAACAAAAGAATATTCGGTCGGACAAACGAGCTAGAACTTAACTCTACTTAAGTGAATCGGTCGAACCAAAGTATGGGGCGGTCGACCGATAAGGGGATTCGGTTGAGACAAAGGTCAATCGGTCGAACGAGAAATGTGTCGACCGATAGCAGGGAATTTGGTTTCTGAAAATATGTTCAACCGGTCGACCGAATCAAGGTCGTCGTTCGACCGGTTACCGAATGTATTTTGGGGTTAAGTTTTGTTTTATACGAATACGACCGTTATAGGAATACGACAAGAAAAACGGTCATATTAAAATCCGGGATCGGTCGACCGAAAAGGTAGAACCGGTCGACCGGTAGAGTTCGGTAAAATCACTGTGGAGAGTCTGTTATACACCGGTCGAACTGAGAACTGGTTCGGTCGACCGGTGCACACAGGAAATCTGGGTTTAAGTTTATAAGTGATTTCCGACTAAGGTTTGGGTGATCTAATGAAGTCCAAATAATGTGAAATTTCGTGTGTGACTTCTATAGGGAACCTATTGTGTATGTGATATGTTTTTAACTCTTGTATGCTCAATTTACACATGTTCCTAAGACTCAAAATAAAATCAAGATTACAAGTCTTCATTTAGCTTTATTACAAATCTTGACTTGATTTCCTTCCTTCTTGAGTCTTGATCACCTGTAGAGGTTAGCACAATACAATATACATGCAATGCAATATGTGTGCTACTCTACTTCATCATAATTAAGATTAGGTTAATTAAATCATCAAAACATAGATTAAGGCCAAAAAGCCAACAATCTCCCCCTTTTTGATGATGGCAACCTATATCTTAATTCTATCTAAATACATGGAATTTGTATATGTAAACTATGCATATTAATGCTCCCCCTATGGATGTGCATAGTTTTTGATCAATTTTATGCCAAATTCCAAGTTACCCCCTTAATTATCTCTCCCCCTTTGACATCCATCAAAAATAATAATTATTTAAGACTTTAAGCATAGAATTTGGATGTCTTGTAATGAAGTTGCTCCCCCTAAATTTTGCACTTCATTACTCTAACTAAAAGATATAACAATTAAGCTCCCCCTATCAATAAGGCTAAATGGAAACAATGAGTATGATTCAAGTTAAGTTCATTTAAGTTTCAACTTAAGCCTTATTATAACATCCATTTAAAATTTGACATTTAGAATCAATGGATGTGATAAATGATTTGCAATGAATAGGGTATATGATTTGCAATGAATTAAAATTCTAAAGATATGACAATTAAGCATATAAACTAGATTAGAGCTAAATTTTCAGAAATTTCAAGGATAGACATTTATACCAATGTTGAATTCGAATTTAGCTCCAATCTCATTTGGTGATGCAACCGGATTTGAATTTGACTCTTGAGCTCACCCGGTCACCACCAATCTCCTCCTCAAACTCCTACAAGAGTAGATTTAGGTACCCAAACAACTTTGGGTCCTTGAGTGTTAGCTTTGGGAATCCACACCATTTTGGTTTTGGGAGCCCACACACTTGAGGAAGTAGACTTAACAAATAAATGCTTGCCATTTAATGTAGTATGAGATACATGGTTTTTTAATTGAACATAGTATCCTAAACCATGTTTAGCTAAGGATTGTCTTTGACTACCTAAAAGCATATCAAGCATTTTTGTTCCTTTAGTGAACATTTCTAGATCTTTTCTTAATTGCATATTTGAAACTTTAAGATCTACATGTTCATCAACAATGGGTGTTTTACTTAGACTAGCAAGTGATGATTCATTTGATTCAAGTCTAGCAATCACCTCATTCTTTTCATTCATGATTAATTCAATTTGGCATTTGAGATCATTTATAGTTTTTCTAGCATTTTTGTTCTTTTCACAAATGATCTCATATTGTTTAACTAAATCATGAAATGCATTTTGAAGCTCATCATGTGTATATGATTCATCATTAGCATTAGAATTAGAGCTAGCACTAGAATATGATTTATTTGAACATGAATTGCTTCTAGTGTGTGTAAGAGTTAGAAGATACCTCACTTCCTTCATCTTGAATTGCCATGTAGCACATATGCGCATATTCCTTTGTTGATGAAGGTGCGGTTGATTTGGACGATGACGACGATGTATCGTCCCAAGTGGCCTTGTGAGCTTCCAACCTCTTCTCTTTTCTCTTACTCCTCTCCTTTTCTCTTCTTCTCTCCCTTCTCTCATTTTTCTTTACCCCTTCTCTTCTCTCATTTTCGCTCTCCTCTCTCTCTTTTTCTTTTTCTCTCTTTTCACTTCTTCTACCTCTTCTTTCATTCTTATCTCTCTTGAGGTATTTGAAGAAGTCTTGGGCAAGGACCTCAATGTCCTCTTCTTCCACCCTCCTTGGCTCATCAAAATTTGCATGCAATGCCACCACGGAGTTTTTCTTTGAAGCTTCCTTCTCTCTTCGATGACTCAATTGGAGCTCATAGGCCATGAGATTTCCAATGAGTTCCTCCATCTTCAATTTTGAAAGATCGTGCGATTCTTCAATTGCCACGACCTTGTCTTCCCAATCGTTGCTCAATGACCGGAGGAATTTTCGAGTCATCTCTCCTTCATTTATCCTTCTTCCAAGAATCAAAAGAGAGTTAGTGATATCGGTGAAGCGAGTGTTCATGTCGCTTATGTTCTCACCGATTTGCATAGAAAATATTTCATATTTATGCATGAGGAGACTTATCCTAGTTTCTTTGGTTTTGCTATCACCCTCATGATGCATTTGTAACCTATGCCATATTTCATTTGCACTTTCACATCCCCTAATTCTATTGTATTCTCCCTCATTAAGGCCACAATAAAGAATATTCATAATTTTTGAATTCATTTCAATTTCTTTCATTTGAGCCCTAGATAGAGAATCTAAATCATCTTCATTTGGGGGTATGTATGGATTTTGAATAAACTTCCAATACTTAAGGTCATTTGATATTAAAAAGATTTTCATTCTATTTTTCCAATAATCATAATTTGACCCATTAAGCAAAGGAGGCCTTGTGGTGCATAAACCCTCTAAGTGATTAGATGTTGAAGCCATGCTAAAAATTACGGTAAAGTAATGAAATTTAGCTAACAAGGCTCTGATACCAAATGTAGGATAGGATCGTGTGGGTTATGGGTCCACTAATCACTTTTAATCTAATCACCTACTTATTTAAACAATCGAGTAAATGCAGCGGAATTTAAAACAAATACAAGTAGGGAAGGAATACAATGCAAACCACAAAAGACGCGGCGATTTTATAGAGGTTCAGCACCCCACCCGGGTCCTAGTCCTCTCTTGTAAGCTCCGCTCGACTCCGCGAGCTCCGCCTACGTCTTCACTAACCACTCCCCGTTCCGGGCCGGGAGAGAACGCCTTTACACCACAAGCAACGCGAACAACCCTCGCTTGCTTGAATTCTTCCTCTCACAATCCGAGAGGGACACTTCGGGCTTTCACCGAAGTCCTTGCTTCTTTTGACAACACTTGTAACTGAGTGGGATTCACTCTCTAATTGAGCACACTTTGAGTAGGATGAGTAATTGATCAAGTGTGTGAAGTTTAGGCTTATAGAGTGTAGAAATGGGAGCTTTGAGGATTGAGGTTTCTCTCTAATGTATTGGGACAATTGGAGTTGGAGAGTTGTGTTAACAACAAGTCTTGATCCTCTATTTATAAGCTCCTAAGGTATTCTAGCCGTTGGGGATAGATTTGATTGGGTTTTGTGCAAGATACACAAAGCAGAAAATCGGGCTGCAAATCTGTCTAGAACCGGTCGACCGAAACTAGTACACCGGTCGACCGTTAACATGATTTCAAAGAGAACGGTCGAACAAAAGAATATTCGGTCGGACAAACGAGCTAGAACTTAACTCTACTTAAGTGAATCGGTCGAACCAAAGTATGGGGCGGTCGACCGATAAGGGGATTCGGTTGAGACAAAGGTCAATCGGTCGAACGAGAAATGTGTCGACCGATAGCAGGGAATTTGGTTTCTGAAAATATGTTCAACCGGTCGACCGAATCAAGGTCGTCGTTCGACCGGTTACCGAATGTATTTTGGGGTTAAGTTTTGTTTTATACGAATACGACCGTTATAGGAATACGACAAGAAAAACGGTCATATTAAAATCCGGGATCGGTCGACCGAAAAGGTAGAACCGGTCGACCGGTAGAGTTCGGTAAAATCACTGTGGAGAGTCTGTTATACACCGGTCGAACTGAGAACTGGTTCGGTCGACCGGTGCACACAGGAAATCTGGGTTTAAGTTTATAAGTGATTTCCGACTAAGGTTTGGGTGATCTAATGAAGTCCAAATAATGTGAAATTTCGTGTGTGACTTCTATAGGGAACCTATTGTGTATGTGATATGTTTTTAACTCTTGTATGCTCAATTTACACATGTTCCTAAGACTCAAAATAAAATCAAGATTACAAGTCTTCATTTAGCTTTATTACAAATCTTGACTTGATTTCCTTCCTTTTTGAGTCTTGATCACCTGTAGAGGTTAGCACAATACAATATACATGCAATGCAATATGTGTGCTACTCTACTTCATCATAATTAAGATTAGGTTAATTAAATCATCAAAACATAGATTAAGGCCAAAAAGCCAACACGGCGTTGCGTGCCGGCGAACCAAATTTCGCGCGGAAGAGGCGTTGAAGCTATGGAGCTTCAAGCACGATTCCGGCGAAGCATAGGAGCCTAATGTGGCCTGGAAATGCCGCCCCAGCCCTGGTGCACGCGTAGGAAGCCCGGATTGAACCTTGTTTGGCCGGAATTGACAATCCCGAATTCGCCGGAACCCGGAAAATCCGAAACTCAATCCGCGGATTCGTTGATGTTGGGGCTCAATTGATGGGTCACGAACCTTGCTGCAATGATGTGGGAGTGGAATGGAGTGGAATTGTGGCTTGGGACGCGGAGATGTGCGCCCAAAGTGGAAATTCGCACGGATGCGGCTATGGAGGTTTGAAGCTCCAAGCGTGATTCCGGCGAGATGTTGAGGCCGTGAGCGGCCTGGAAGGGTGGAGGAAGATGTCCAAGCCTTGATCCACGAGTATGAAGCCCCAAGTTCCTCGTGTGGTGGAGATCTTAGCCGGAATTTGGGAGGCGAATTTTGGGCGAAATTTTCGCCAAAATCGCCAGAGCAAATTTTTTTTTTCGTGGAATGGGCTGGGCTTAGGGTTTAGGGTTTAGGGTTTAGGGTTTTTAGGTTTTTAGGGTTTTTAGGGTTTAGGGTTTAGGGTTTAGGGTTTAGGGTTTTTAGGGTTTTAGGGTTTAGGGTTTAGGGTTTAGGGGTTTAGGGGTTTAGGGTTAGGGGTTTAGGGTTTAGGGTTTAGGGTTTTAGGGTTTAGGGTTTAGGGTTTAGGGTTAGGGTTTGGGTTTAGGGGTTTAGGGTTAGGGGTTTAGGGTTTACGGTTTAGTGTTTTTTATGGTTTAGGGTTTTAGGGTTTAGGGTTTAGGGTTTTTTTAGGGTTTAGGGTTTAGGGTTTAAGGTTTAGGGTTTAGGGTTTAGGGTTTAGGGTTTATTTTTTTTTAGGGTTTAGGGTTTAGGGTTTAGGGTCTAGGGTTTAGGGTCTAGGGTCTAGGGTTTGTTTAGGGTTTAGGGTTTAGGGTTTAGGGTTTTAGGGTTTAGGGTTTTAGGGTTTAGGGTTTAGGGTTTAGGGTTTTTAGGGTTTAGGGTTTTTAGGGTTTAGGGTTTTTAGGGTTTAGGGTTTAGGGTTTAGGGTTTTAGGGTTTAGGGTTTAGGGTTTAGGGTTTAGGGTTTTTTTTAGGGTTTAGGGTTTAGGGTTTAGGGTTTTAGTGTTTTAGGGTTTAGGGTTTAGGGTTTAGGGTTTAGGGTTTTTTTTTTTTTTTGGGGCCCGAAAGTTTATAGAGGCCGGGATTACCTCTACCTGTATTTCATCAACAAGTATTACATGCTAAGATCCTAGAGGCCACAGGCGGCCCAAAAACAAGTATGGTATGGCCAACATGGCCTGAAAAGTGTGCTAATGGGCTCAAGCCCAATAAAGAAAAGCTATGGCCAACATGGCCTTTTTTGTTTGCTGAAAAAAGGAGAAACAGTTGGTACTAAGTGCTGAAACAAATGGAAATTTGTTGAAAATCATACCCAACTTCGACCTGTGTTTGATGAGTTACCCTCGCAAGATTCTTCCACCCATCGACTGCATCAAAGCCCGTAGAAGATGCTCATCGTATTCTAGATTCTCAATGATACACTCGACGATAGATCTTCCTCCAAAGACGCCGATGAAGCTTGGATTTGAGAAGACAACAAACCAATCACATGTACCTCCCTCCTCTCGAAGTGTGGGTCTGATTTCTTGAAGTGCCCCTTCCAATCGATCCAAAAAATGATGCCAAAGATAAAAAATGGGGAGATAATGTGTCTTTCGAGCCCTCTCCACCTTTGCTGTGCATTTAGAAGTCAAACATGACTTCACTTTCTTCAAAAGCTTTCACCGGCGTGAGGCGCCCATCCAAAGAGCGGCTACTAGCTAGAGATACTCGCGAGGCCAAGATTCTTCACCATTTAAGCAAAGAGGGATCGGGTGTAAAAGTACAAACCTCCACAAATTGACTTGATTGGCAAAAGTGCATACTATGATCAACAATAATTGGTGAATGCTTCGACGCATTCCAAACTTTCCCCTTCGGCTTCAACTTAGAAGTCACCAAATTTTCAATGTCGCACTAATCCACGTTCACCGTCGGTAGGCTTGAGATGGAGTTCAACCGATCAAATTAGCTTCGATGCGATCCTTCGTGAACTCCCATCTTGAACTCGGCTAAAGCGGGAGAGTGCTTGAAGGAAAAGTCGGATTCTTCACTGTCAATGCTGTTGGTTTATCGGATTGGATTGCATGAAGAAGCCTGAAATTTTGCTGCAGTTGACCAAGATCAGCACAGTTGACCCGATTTGGGCTGCCGTTGACCGAAGTCAACCCAAAATCCGAAAATGCAATTGGCGAAATGGTTGATGTTGTTGTTGAATTGAGGGGCCAACCACCTTGCTGTGATGCTAGAGGAGTGGATTGAAGCGGGATTAGGGCGAGGGAGGCGGAGTTGTGCGCCGGCGAACCAAACTTTGCTCGGAGGAGGCGTTGAAACTATAGAGCTTCTAGCCCGATTCCGGCGAGGTAATGGAGCCCAATGTGGCCTGGAAATGCCGCCCCAGCCGTGATGCACGTGTAGGAAGCCCGGATTTAGCCTTGTATGGCCGGAATCGAAATTCACGAATTCGCCGGAATCCGGAAAATCCGAAACTCAATCCACGGATTCGTTGATGTTGGGGCTCAATTGGTGGGTCACGAACCTTGCTGCAATGATGAGGGAGTGCAATGGAGTGGAATTGGGGCTTGGGACGCGGAGATCTGCGCCCAAAAAGAAAAAACGCGCGGAGGCGGCTTGAAGCTTCAAGCTGAAATCCGGCGAATGCTGCAGCCGTGAATGGCCTGGAAGGGTGGGGGATGGTTTCCTTGCCTTGATCCACGAGTATGAAGCCCAAAGTTCCTCGTGGGGTGGAGATCTTGGCCGGAAATGGAGAGGCGAATTTTGGGCGAAATTTTCGCCAAAATCGCCAGAGCCAAAAAAATTTTCGTGGAATGGGCTGGGCTTAGGGTTTAGGGTTTAGGGTTTAGGGTTTTAGGGTTTAGGGTTTAGGGTTTAGGGTTTTTTTAGGGTTTAGGGTTTAGGGTTTAGGGTTTAGGGTTTAGGGTTTAAGGTTTAGGGTTTAGGGTTTTAGGGTTTTAGGGTTTAGGGTTTAGGGTTTAGGGTTTTGGGTTTAGGGTTTAGGGTTTAGGGTTTTTTTTTAGGGTTTAGGGTTTAGGGTTTAGGGTTTAGGGTTTTTAGGGTTTTTAGGGTTTAGGGTTTTTAGGGTTTAGGGTTTAGGGTTTAGGGTTTATTTAGGGTTTAGGGTTTAGGGTTTAGGGTTTAGGGTTTTTTTAGGGTTTAGGGTTTAGGGTTTTTTTAGGGTTTAGGGTTTAGGGTTTAGGGTTTTAGGGTTTAGGGTTTAGGGTTTAGGGTTTAGGGTTTAGGGTTTTTAGGGTTTAGGGTTTAGGGTTAGGGTTTAGGGTTTTTAGGGTTTAGGGTTTAGGGTTTAGGGTTTTTTTTTTTTTTTTTTTCCCCAAAGTCACACCTTTTTCATAAATGCTGAACAACAAATACAAAAAAATGTTTGCTCGGGAGTGAGCTAAACTGGTGCGACTCTAACAATAAGCCAAAATGGCTAACTAATCCAAGGAGATGGTGAAAAAACCTAGCTGGGGAACTAGGAAAAACCATCTCCTAAGTGTATTGGATTAGTTAAACAATCCTTTTCTAAAAGAGAGGCCAGGATGAAAGATGGGCCCAGAAGACCGAAATCCCATAAAGAGAAGCCCGAAAGTCAGAATGAAACACTCGCCCCTTCACTTCTGCCACCATAAACCCTAGCTGCCCATCACAATGGAGAACAACCAGGCGAACCGAGAGGAACGATTGAAGCAACTGGATAGGCAGATGGCCGGGAAGCTGGAACGTTACAACCAATATGGGTTGGAGGGAACCCAGTTCTGGCGCACCGGAGTGGCAGCTCATTTGGAAATGGCATGCCGATCCAACGCCCTTCAAAGAGAAGGAATATTGCGACTGGAGAAGAAAAGGAGGAATGAGACTTTGCAGCTTCTACTAGATTGCCCAGATCCTCCTCCTTCAAAATGGCGAGAATTCCCCCTTCCATCTGAATGGGAATTGTCTCTACATGCATCCATAGCTTCACACAAATGTAAGAATCTATCAAAAAAACTTCATTCAGAAATTGTAGATTTAATTTGTAAGTTGAATGCAGATCCTTTGGTGCTTCTCGACCAGTTTCCCCGCTTGCAACGAATAAGCCGGATAATGAATAAACTGCAGAAATGGCGAGCAAGTATGGTGTACTTAAGTCCTGATGAAGAGCAGATGAGACAGACTCCTGAGGGAAGGGACAAGCTGGAATTGATAATGATTTATCGGCGAGATACTGTCTTGAATTTGGAGGAAGAGAGGCGTCGAGAGCTGGAACAATTCTTGATGGATTGCACTGATCCACCTCCTCCAAATTGGAGCCCAAGTCTACTTCTGGATGTTTATCCTCTTCAACAGATTCTGCCGGAGAGGAAGGTGCCAAATTGTGCTCTGAATGAAGCAAGTTATCTCGAGTGAATCGAGAAAGATGTAACAAGTGATGTAACTGATGTATGAAGGAAGAACTAAAAGACTGAATGTGTAATAGAAGACTTTTAGAATGATAAAGTCGATTTTGAAACATCTGTTCATTCTCCAGTTCAAAATTTCTAAAAGCTCCCAGATGTAACAATCCAATAGTGTCCTCCAAATGCTGATTTTGAGAACTCCTAAATTGCAGGCAATAAGGATCAGGGAGTACAAAATCAATTTCATTGCAGTGCATATATGTAAAAAGGAAAATGTATAAGGATCTCAGAGGAAAAGAACTTCCCATTCCCGACCAAATCAATATATGAAATTGATTTGGTCGGTTCCCATGATGGCTAGCCGATGCATTGCAAAACTTGAACCATCTGCCATAGAAAAGATAACCCAGCTGGGAGAAGATCACCTCTGAACGAGCCAGTAGAAGATGGGATGCTGCAAAATTTTTGAATTTAGAATGATGAAGTGGGAAAAACTTAATTAAGGTATAGAACATGTACTTCCCATTTCCGACCAAACTACTCAATTGAGTAATTTGATCGGGTCCATGAGTGGCTTGCCAATGCATTGCAAGACATGTGCCAAAAGAACTGAAAAATTCAGCAAACATGTTAGATTAATAAAATCTGACACAAGGGAGAAGTTGCTTATCCGTGATGAGATAGCCTTTGCTTTGTTGATCCAAATCATCAATTGTATGATACACATAATTTTGTTGTTTTTGAATCCCAATATTAGCCAAGTGATCAGCCAGCCCATTAGCTTCTCTGTATTGATGCTGAATGTGATAATGAGCAGGCCAAATTTGATGAAGGAGGGGAATAAATCTCAGAAGGCTAACATGTGAAATTTGATCTTGCTTGAGAATATCCACCAAACAAGAAGAGTCAGATTCTATAATAACATTATGCAGACCAAATTCCTTGCAAAGCATAAGACCATCCAACATAGCACGAAATTCAGCAACCAAATTATTGGTATAACCATAATAACTGTGATATGCAACTATAAAACTCCCATTATTGTCTCTTATGATGCCCCCTCCACCTGAATAACCAGGATTGCCCTTGCTGGCTCCATCAGAGTTGAGTTTAAAGGTGCCTTGGGGAGGTTTGATCCAATGAAAGATTTTATAATTCAAGTTAAAATTTTCAACAGTAGTAATTCCAATTTTTTGAAGTTGAGAAGATTCAAAATTGTTGCAAGAATGTGGAGGCTTCAACTGGGAATTAATGACATGAACCCAATTTTTAATTTTATAGATCATGGATCTAGGATTAATCTTCCTGTCCCCGAATCTTGACTCATTTCTATTCTTCCAGATTTCCCAAACAATACAACAACATATGAGTCTTCTCAGAATGTGATATCTGTTAAGTCTACTGGAAAGAGTAAGCATATCAGACATAAGCACCTCATACGTCATAGTACCACCATGAAACCATTTGTTGTACCATCCCCAAGCACATTTACTCAGAAGGCTGTCAAAAAACAAATGATGGAAGGTTTCAGATGTAGCCAAGTGGCAGCAGTTGCATTTGGAAGGACCCATTCTTTGAAATTTTTTCCATGTATCATCCAGGGGCAACCTCTGATTACAAAATTTAATCATGAAGTGAGAAATGTTGGGTGGAAGTTGAGGATGCCAGATACCCTTAGCCCAAGGTTTAATGCTATTTTTCTTTCTTATTAACTGCCAAGCACTTTTAACAGTGAAGACACCATTTTTAGTATGAGACCAATAGGCTTTATCAGGAGCTTCATTGAGAACATAATTGCCATAAGAGATATCCACTTGATATTCAGTAGGAATAGATAATTGTTGAAGAATTGAAGGATTATTGAGCACATCTTTAACTGTGAGACTAGCAGCATGTTCAGGAATAGGAACAACTTCACAAATTCTACCTCTTTCCAGCCACTTGTCATTCCAGAAATTAATATTTCCATAACCAATTTCCCAATGAACATGAGGAGTGATGAGTGACCAGGCTTCTTTAAGATGATTCCAGGCAGCAGGAGTTCTAAGAAGAGGGGTCTTGAAGGTGCCATATTTATTATTCATGAACTGCGAGAAAAGAGTATTCCTTTGTTGTATGTTCCAGGCAAGCTTCATTCTCATAGCTGTCATAATTTCTCTTAGAGATCTTATGCCAATGCCACCTTCCTCCATAGGCTTACAAAGCTTGTCCCAAGCAATCCAGTGGTGTTTTTTGACAGTAGAGGTTTCACCCCAATAAAAATTAGCCATAATACTTTCTATTCTCTTGAGGATAGTGTGAGGAATATTATGAATGGACATTGTATGCAAAACCATGCTTGAAAGGACAGAAGTGATGAGAGTTTTCCTACCAGCATGGGTGAGTAATTTGGATTGCCAACCTTGAAGTTTAGCCTGAATTTTCCTAACAAGGTCGTCATAATAAGAAATTTTATTGATACCTTTATAGATAGGACATCCCAGATAGATAAAAGGTAGATTAGCTTTGTTGATTCCCGAAATGTGGTGGATAATATTGATTCTGGCAGGAAGAGCTTTGGTAGATGTATAAAAATTGCTTTTGTCATTATTAATTTTTTGTCCCGAGAAATGCTGGTAAGAATCAAGGAATTTAAAGACCTTTTGTAAGGAATCCTTTCTTCCCCTAGTAAATATGATGGTATCATCAGCAAAGAAAAGGTGACTGATATTAGGGCATCTGTGATGACTCTTGTATCTCATATTCAGATTATCATGATGCAGCTTAATCAGCCCTCGACTTAAAATTTCTTCAGCAATAATGAAAAGAGAAGGAGAGAGCGGATCACCTTGTCTTAGGCCCTTAGTAGAGTGAAACAGTTGACTAGGAGAGCCATTAAGAAGGAGGGCAAAATTGTTGTTCATAATGCAAGCTTTGATCATTTGAACCCAACTGTCATTAAATCCAAATTTTTGAAGGATCTGAATTAAAAAGTTCCAATCCAATCTGTCAAAGGCTTTTTCCATGTCAAGCTTGAAAACAACATTGTTACCATCAATTTTATCATCAATATGTTGCACAAGTTCTTGAACCAATCCTATATTTTCTTGAATCAGCCTCCCTTCAACAAAGGCACCTTGGTTGGTGGTGATAAGTTTGGGGAGTATATGCCCCAGCCGTGAAGTCATGATCTTGGATATGATTTTGTAAGAAACATTACATAATCCAATAGGTCTCGTTTCTTTGAAGCTGCTGATCTTATCCTTCTTAGGTATAAGAGCTATATAAGTAGAACAATAAGATTTGGGGAGAGTTCTGTAGATGAAGAATTCTTGGACCGCTTTCACAACATCTTCAGAAATAATACTCCAACAGTGTTGATAAAAATGACTAGTAAATCCATCAGGACCAGGGGCACTATCAGGAGGAATAGAAAAAACAATTTTTTTGATTTCATCAGCAGAAGGTATAGCCAGGAGCATGGAGTTATCCTCAGTTGTAACCAGTTCAGGAATGAGATTAAGAAATTCTTCAGATATAGATTCAGTGGGAGGGCCATTAAGCAAGTTCTTGTAGTAGAAAACACCACATTCCTCGAGAGTGTTCATGTCATTGTGATAATGACTATTTTCAAGCAAAAGATTAGCACAAGATTGTCTCCTCTGATAGGAAGCAAGGGCATGGAAATATTTTGTATTCCTATCTCCCTCAATGTACCAAGTGGATCTCGATTTCCCATTGTAAATCCTAGCATTCTCTGGGCTTGCACCTGGCTCATCCGAATCACCTTTGGAGGGCCACCCAGTCTCCGATATCTTCAGCTGCACATCCGAGTGTCCCAAAGCCTTCATTGCTGAATAAACTGAATCGATTTGAGCATACAACATGTTGTCATATTTCAGATTGGTGTTTGGATCGGTGACCCATGAACTCTGCTGGAAAAGAACGTAATTCAGCGAAACACCTTGTGGGTCGGCTTTATATGCGAAGTACGGATAGGCATTTATGAGGAAAGGGGAATTGGTCTGGGAATGGAAGTTGAGAATTGGCTGAATGTACTGAACCAAGTCGGGCTGGAACGAACCGGACGAAGGAAATTTAGGTACATGTGGTGCTAAAGTACAACGTCACTTGATATTTTCAGTCGAATGTGTTATTTTATTCGGAGGAAATTTAGGTACATGTGTATTAGTCGTTAACTTTCCAATGGTATTGGCCCAAGGGTGTAGATCGGCCAATTAAGGCAGTTGAATATTGCTGTTTAAGTCCGGTTCGAATCCTGTCAAGCACCCTGGTGAAAAAGATGTGGGTCACTTCCGGTTTATACTTGCAGTCCACTATCCAAAAATGGGATGAATGCTGGGAGATTCTGGGTAAAAAAAAAAACTTCTTATGGTACTAGATAACTTTATCTTTCATGAAGAATAAAGTCGTATGGTAATCTAAAACATTGACGATTTACTCTAATTAAGTTGGAATACATTGTTGGGAAAATAGTTTACATTATTATACCTTCAATATGATATCAGATCATGAAATCCCCAACGCCTTAACATATCTACATTTATTGTTCACGCTTAAACACGTGTGAGAGAGTGTTAGAGAATAGTATAACATCGGTTAATTTTAAAACTTTCTCCTAGGTTATGTTGTACTGCCTCTCAACTTATCACTAGTTAGTTTGAGTTGGATACTCACACTTCAATACCTTTAACACTCAGAGGGACATGATTGATTTTACAAATTAGTGACAATAACCTTTTTTGTGTATCTGGATAGAACACAACTTCCGCATTTTCGGGGATTCTTCTAATTTGGCTATTTCCTTCTTTTCCAAGGTTTCTCTATTATTAATATCCCCAAAAACAGTTCTATTCCAAATTTTCAGTTGAGTTTTCAGTTTGTGTAACTTAGTGCTGAGATTATCCAGTTGATTGTGCCCATAATGCCCTTGCCAGTTTGATGAGATAAATTGAAAAAAATGATCATGCTGAATCCACATAGATTGAAATTTGAAGGTGGTAGGCCGAACATCATAAGAGGTAGTCTTGTGAATAAGAATGGAAGAGTGATCAGAACAGATTCTTTTATCATAGAAAGCCACCATATTTGAATAGGTAGAAGTCCAAGAGGAATTAGTGAAAACCCAGTCAATCTTTTGAGTGAGTCTGTCCCAAGCCTGTCTACCATTACACCAGGAGAATTTTTCACCCGTAGAATGCATGGGAATAAGACCAGCAGACTCAACATGTTCACTGAATTCTCTAGCCGATCTAGAGTCAAAAGAAGTCCCACCTAATTTATTTTCAGGTAGTAGCATGGCATTGTAGTCACCTCCAAGGATCCAAGGAGTTGTAGTAGTAGATTCAATTTCAAGAATATCCTTCCAAAGATCTCTGCGGGCAATATAATCATAACTACCATAAACTACAGTGAGTTGGAAAGCCATACCTGAATGTTGCTGAATGCTGCAGTTTATAAATTGGTCAGAAGAGCTAAGAATATTGAGAGAAATAGTTCCATCCCAGAAAAGCCATATATTGTTTTTGTGATTAAAGTGAAAATGAGAAAGACCGATTCTTCTGCAAACTGTGGAAATAAGATCAGATTTGCATTTTGGCTCCATGACCCCCAGAATTTTGATATTATTAGTTTTGATACTCTTTCTGAGAGAATAAAGAGTAGGCTTGCTGGTGATGCCCCTGATATTCCAAAGCATAATGTTGTAATCCATAAAATTAATTATGCTTTTTCTTCTTGAGCCTAAGAGAAATTCTTGGGCCTTCTTGAACATTGGTTGCAGTGGTAGTGCTGGCTTTGTGAAGCTCGTGAAGAGAAATTTCTGGTGAGAATGAAGGGTCTTTATTAGAATCATCATTGTTGGTATCCTCCTCTTCATCAAATTGTCCTTCTCCTTCTCCAGTTTCAAAATCCTCCTCTTGAGACGATTCAGCAGTGGTGTCTCCTGTATTTTCATTAATATTCTCTTGATCTTGAATGTGAGGCTCCTTATAGCTTGTTTTGTAATCATTTCTTGCCTGAACTATAGCTTCATCCTTGGTGTAACCACCATCAATATATGTTTGAATTGCATCTTTGAGGTTAACTTGGTGAATTGCATCTTAGGGTTTAGGGTTTAGGGTTTAGGGTTTAGGGTTTAGGGTTTAGGGTTTTTAGGGTTTAGGGTTTAGGGTTTTTAGGGTTTAGGGTTTAGGGTTTAGGGTTTAGGGTTTTAGGGTTTAGGGTTTTAGGGTTTAGGGTTTAGGGTTTAGGGTTTAGGGTTTTTTTAGGGTTTAGGGTTTAGGGTTTAGGGTTTAGGGTTTAGGGTTTAGGGTTTAGGGTTTAGGGTTTTTAGGGTTTAGGGTTTAGGGTTTGGGGTTTAGGGTTTGGGGTTTAGGGTTTGGGGTTTGGGGTTTGGGGTTTAGGGTTTAGGGTTTGGGGTTTGGGGTTTAGGGTCTAGGGTCTAGGGTCTAGGGTCTAGGGTCTAGGGTCTAGGGTCTAGGGTCTAGGGTCTAGGGTCTAGGGTCTAGGGTCTAGGGTCTAGGGTCTAGGGTTTAGGGTTTAGGGTTATTTTTTTAGGGTTTAGGGTTTAGGGTTTAGGGTTTAGGGTTTAGGGTTTAGGGTTTAGGGTTTAGGGTTTAGGGTTTAGGGTTTAGGGTTTAGGGTTTAGGGTTTAGGGTTTAGGGTTTAGGGTTTAGGGTTTAGGGTTTTAGGGTTTAGGGTTTAGGGTTTAGGGTTTAGGGTTTAGGGTTTAGGGTTTAGGGTTTAGGGTTTAGGGTTTTAGGGTTTAGGGTTTAGGGTTTTAGGGTTTAGGGTTTAGGGTTTAGGGTTTAGGGTTTAGGGTTTAGGGTTTAGGGTTTAGGGTTTAGGGTTTAGGGTTTAGGGTTTAGGGTTTAGGGTTTAGGGTTTTTAGGGTTTAGGGTTTAGGGTTTAGGGTTTAGGGTTTAGGGTTTAGGGTTTAGGGTTTTTTAGGGTTTAGGGTTTAGGGTTTAGGGTTTAGGGTTTAGGGTTTAGGGTTTAGGGTTTAGGGTTTAGGGTTTAGGGTTTAGGGTTTAGGGTTTAGGGTTTAGGGTTTTTTAGGGTTTAGGGTTTTTTAGGGTTTAGGGTTTTTTAGGGTTTAGGGTTTAGGGTTTAGGGTTTAGGGTTTAGGGTTTAGGGTTTAGGGTTTAGGGTTTAGGGTTTAGGGTTTAGGGTTTAGGGTTTAGGGTTTAGGGTTTAGGGTTTAGGGTTTAGGGTTTAGGGTTTAGGGTTTAGGGTTTTTTAGGGTTTAGGGTTTTTTAGGGTTTAGGGTTTAGGGTTTAGGGTTTAGGGTTTTTAGGGTTTAGGGTTTTTAGGGTTTAGGGTTTAGGGTTTAGGGTTTAGGGTTTAGGGTTTAGGGTTTAGGGTTTAGGGTTTAGGGTTTAGGGTTTAGGGTTTAGGGTTTAGGGTTTAGGGTTTAGGGTTTAGGGTTTAGGGTTTAGGGTTTAGGGTTTAGGGTTTTTTTAGGGTTTTTTTAGGGTTTAGGGTTTAGGGTTTAGGGTTTAGGGTTTAGGGTTTAGGGTTTAGGGTTTAGGGTTTAGGGTTTAGGGTTTAGGGTTTAGGGTTTAGGGTTTAGGGTTTAGGGTTTAGGGTATTTAGGGTTTAGGGTTTAGGGTTTAGGGTTTAGGGTTTAGGGTTTAGGGTTTAGGGTTTAGGGTTTAGGGTTTAGGGTTTAGGGTTTAGGGTTTAGGGTTTAGGGTATTTTTTAGGGTTTAGGGTTTAGGGTTTAGGGTTTAGGGTTTAGGGTTTAGGGTTTAGGGTTTAGGGTTTAGGGTTTAGGGTTTAGGGTTTAGGGTTTAGGGTTTAGGGTTTAGGGTTTAGGGTTTAGGGTTTAGGGTTTAGGGTTTAGGGTTTAGGTTTAGGGTTTTTTAGGGTTTAGGGTTTAGGGTTTAGGGTTTAGGGTTTAGGGTTTAGGGTTTAGGGTTTAGGGTTTAGGGTTTAGGGTTTAGGGTTTAGGGTTTAGGGTTTAGGGTTTAGGGTTTAGGGTTTAGGGTTTAGGGTTTAGGGTTTAGGGTTTAGGGTTTAGGGTTTAGGGTTTTTTAGGGTTTAGGGTTTTTTAGGGTTTAGGGTTTTTTAGGGTTTAGGGTTTTTTAGGGTTTAGGGTTTAGGGTTTAGGGTTTAGGGTTTAGGGTTTAGGGTTTAGGGTTTAGGGTTTAGGGTTTAGGGTTTAGGGTTTAGGGTTTAGGGTTTAGGGTTTAGGGTTTAGGGTTTAGGGTTTAGGGTTTAGGGTTTAGGGTTTAGGGTTTAGGGTTTAGGGTTTAGGGTTTAGGGTTTAGGGTTTAGGGTTTAGGGTTTAGGGTTTAGGGTTTAGGGTTTAGGGTTTAGGGTTTAGGGTTTAGGGTTTAGGGTTTAGGGTTTAGGGTTTAGGGTTTAGGGTTTAGGGTTTAGGGTTTAGGGTTTAGGGTTTAGGGTTTAGGGTTTAGGGTTTAGGGTTTAGGGTTTAGGGTTTAGGGTTTAGGGTTTAGGGTTTAGGGTTTAGGGTTTAGGGTTTAGGGTTTAGGGTTTAGGGTTTAGGGTTTAGGGTTTAGGGTTTAGGGTTTAGGGTTTAGGGTTTAGGGTTTAGGGTTTAGGGTTTAGGGTTTAGGGTTTAGGGTTTAGGGTTTAGGGTTTAGGGTTTAGGGTTTAGGGTTTAGGGTTTAGGGTTTAGGGTTTAGGGTTTAGGGTTTAGGGTTTAGGGTTTAGGGTTTAGGGTTTAGGGTTTAGGGTTTAGGGTTTAGGGTTTAGGGTTTAGGGTTTAGGGTTTAGGGTTTAGGGTTTAGGGTTTAGGGTTTAGGGTTTAGGGTTTAGGGTTTAGGGTTTAGGGTTTAGGGTTTAGGGTTTAGGGTTTAGGGTTTAGGGTTTAGGGTTTAGGGTTTAGGGTTTAGGGTTTAGGGTTTAGGGTTTAGGGTTTAGGGTTTAGGGTTTAGGGTTTAGGGTTTAGGGTTTAGGGTTTAGGGTTTAGGGTTTAGGGTTTAGGGTTTAGGGTTTAGGGTTTAGGGTTTAGGGTTTAGGGTTTAGGGTTTAGGGTTTAGGGTTTAGGGTTTAGGGTTTAGGGTTTAGGGTTTAGGGTTTAGGGTTTAGGGTTTAGGGTTTAGGGTTTAGGGTTTAGGGTTTAGGGTTTAGGGTTTAGGGTTTAGGGTTTAGGGTTTAGGGTTTAGGGTTTAGGGTTTAGGGTTTAGGGTTTAGGGTTTAGGGTTTAGGGTTTAGGGTTTAGGGTTTAGGGTTTAGGGTTTAGGGTTTAGGGTTTAGGGTTTAGGGTTTAGGGTTTAGGGTTTAGGGTTTAGGGTTTAGGGTTTAGGGTTTAGGGTTTAGGGTTTAGGGTTTAGGGTTTAGGGTTTAGGGTTTAGGGTTTAGGGTTTAGGGTTTAGGGTTTAGGGTTTAGGGTTTAGGGTTTAGGGTTTAGGGTTTAGGGTTTAGGGTTTAGGGTTTAGGGTTTAGGGTTTAGGGTTTAGGGTTTAGGGTTTAGGGTTTAGGGTTTAGGGTTTAGGGTTTAGGGTTTAGGGTTTAGGGTTTAGGGTTTAGGGTTTAGGGTTTAGGGTTTAGGGTTTAGGGTTTAGGGTTTAGGGTTTAGGGTTTAGGGTTTAGGGTTTAGGGTTTAGGGTTTAGGGTTTAGGGTTTAGGGTTTAGGGTTTAGGGTTTAGGGTTTAGGGTTTAGGGTTTAGGGTTTAGGGTTTAGGGTTTAGGGTTTAGGGTTTAGGGTTTAGGGTTTAGGGTTTAGGGTTTAGGGTTTAGGGTTTAGGGTTTAGGGTTTAGGGTTTAGGGTTTAGGGTTTAGGGTTTAGGGTTTAGGGTTTAGGGTTTAGGGTTTAGGGTTTAGGGTTTAGGGTTTAGGGTTTAGGGTTTAGGGTTTAGGGTTTAGGGTTTAGGGTTTAGGGTTTAGGGTTTAGGGTTTAGGGTTTAGGGTTTAGGGTTTAGGGTTTAGGGTTTAGGGTTTAGGGTTTAGGGTTTAGGGTTTAGGGTTTAGGGTTTAGGGTTTAGGGTTTAGGGTTTAGGGTTTAGGGTTTAGGGTTTAGGGTTTAGGGTTTAGGGTTTAGGGTTTAGGGTTTAGGGTTTAGGGTTTAGGGTTTAGGGTTTAGGGTTTAGGGTTTAGGGTTTAGGGTTTAGGGTTTAGGGTTTAGGGTTTAGGGTTTAGGGTTTAGGGTTTAGGGTTTAGGGTTTAGGGTTTAGGGTTTAGGGTTTAGGGTTTAGGGTTTAGGGTTTAGGGTTTAGGGTTTAGGGTTTAGGGTTTAGGGTTTAGGGTTTAGGGTTTAGGGTTTAGGGTTTAGGGTTTAGGGTTTAGGGTTTAGGGTTTAGGGTTTAGGGTTTAGGGTTTAGGGTTTAGGGTTTAGGGTTTAGGGTTTAGGGTTTAGGGTTTAGGGTTTAGGGTTTAGGGTTTAGGGTTTAGGGTTTAGGGTTTAGGGTTTAGGGTTTAGGGTTTAGGGTTTAGGGTTTAGGGTTTAGGGTTTAGGGTTTAGGGTTTAGGGTTTAGGGTTTAGGGTTTAGGGTTTAGGGTTTAGGGTTTAGGGTTTAGGGTTTAGGGTTTAGGGTTTAGGGTTTAGGGTTTAGGGTTTAGGGTTTAGGGTTTAGGGTTTAGGGTTTAGGGTTTAGGGTTTAGGGTTTAGGGTTTAGGGTTTAGGGTTTAGGGTTTAGGGTTTAGGGTTTAGGGTTTAGGGTTTAGGGTTTAGGGTTTAGGGTTTAGGGTTTAGGGTTTAGGGTTTAGGGTTTAGGGTTTAGGGTTTAGGGTTTAGGGTTTAGGGTTTAGGGTTTAGGGTTTAGGGTTTAGGGTTTAGGGTTTAGGGTTTAGGGTTTAGGGTTTAGGGTTTAGGGTTTAGGGTTTAGGGTTTAGGGTTTAGGGTTTAGGGTTTAGGGTTTAGGGTTTAGGGTTTAGGGTTTAGGGTTTAGGGTTTAGGGTTTAGGGTTTAGGGTTTAGGGTTTAGGGTTTAGGGTTTAGGGTTTAGGGTTTAGGGTTTAGGGTTTAGGGTTTAGGGTTTAGGGTTTAGGGTTTAGGGTTTAGGGTTTAGGGTTTAGGGTTTAGGGTTTAGGGTTTAGGGTTTAGGGTTTAGGGTTTAGGGTTTAGGGTTTAGGGTTTAGGGTTTAGGGTTTAGGGTTTAGGGTTTAGGGTTTAGGGTTTAGGGTTTAGGGTTTAGGGTTTAGGGTTTAGGGTTTAGGGTTTAGGGTTTAGGGTTTAGGGTTTAGGGTTTAGGGTTTAGGGTTTAGGGTTTAGGGTTTAGGGTTTAGGGTTTAGGGTTTAGGGTTTAGGGTTTAGGGTTTAGGGTTTAGGGTTTAGGGTTTAGGGTTTAGGGTTTAGGGTTTAGGGTTTAGGGTTTAGGGTTTAGGGTTTAGGGTTTAGGGTTTAGGGTTTAGGGTTTAGGGTTTAGGGTTTAGGGTTTAGGGTTTAGGGTTTAGGGTTTAGGGTTTAGGGTTTAGGGTTTAGGGTTTAGGGTTTAGGGTTTAGGGTTTAGGGTTTAGGGTTTAGGGTTTAGGGTTTAGGGTTTAGGGTTTAGGGTTTAGGGTTTAGGGTTTAGGGTTTAGGGTTTAGGGTTTAGGGTTTAGGGTTTAGGGTTTAGGGTTTAGGGTTTAGGGTTTAGGGTTTAGGGTTTAGGGTTTAGGGTTTAGGGTTTAGGGTTTAGGGTTTAGGGTTTAGGGTTTAGGGTTTAGGGTTTAGGGTTTAGGGTTTAGGGTTTAGGGTTTAGGGTTTAGGGTTTAGGGTTTAGGGTTTAGGGTTTAGGGTTTAGGGTTTAGGGTTTAGGGTTTAGGGTTTAGGGTTTAGGGTTTAGGGTTTAGGGTTTAGGGTTTAGGGTTTAGGGTTTAGGGTTTAGGGTTTAGGGTTTAGGGTTTAGGGTTTAGGGTTTAGGGTTTAGGGTTTAGGGTTTAGGGTTTAGGGTTTAGGGTTTAGGGTTTAGGGTTTAGGGTTTAGGGTTTAGGGTTTAGGGTTTAGGGTTTAGGGTTTAGGGTTTAGGGTTTAGGGTTTAGGGTTTAGGGTTTAGGGTTTAGGGTTTAGGGTTTAGGGTTTAGGGTTTAGGGTTTAGGGTTTAGGGTTTAGGGTTTAGGGTTTAGGGTTTAGGGTTTAGGGTTTAGGGTTTAGGGTTTAGGGTTTAGGGTTTAGGGTTTAGGGTTTAGGGTTTAGGGTTTAGGGTTTAGGGTTTAGGGTTTAGGGTTTAGGGTTTAGGGTTTAGGGTTTAGGGTTTAGGGTTTAGGGTTTAGGGTTTAGGGTTTAGGGTTTAGGGTTTAGGGTTTAGGGTTTAGGGTTTAGGGTTTAGGGTTTAGGGTTTAGGGTTTAGGGTTTAGGGTTTAGGGTTTAGGGTTTAGGGTTTAGGGTTTAGGGTTTAGGGTTTAGGGTTTAGGGTTTAGGGTTTAGGGTTTAGGGTTTAGGGTTTAGGGTTTAGGGTTTAGGGTTTAGGGTTTAGGGTTTAGGGTTTAGGGTTTAGGGTTTAGGGTTTAGGGTTTAGGGTTTAGGGTTTAGGGTTTAGGGTTTAGGGTTTAGGGTTTAGGGTTTAGGGTTTAGGGTTTAGGGTTTAGGGTTTAGGGTTTAGGGTTTAGGGTTTAGGGTTTAGGGTTTAGGGTTTAGGGTTTAGGGTTTAGGGTTTAGGGTTTAGGGTTTAGGGTTTAGGGTTTAGGGTTTAGGGTTTAGGGTTTAGGGTTTAGGGTTTAGGGTTTAGGGTTTAGGGTTTAGGGTTTAGGGTTTAGGGTTTAGGGTTTAGGGTTTAGGGTTTAGGGTTTAGGGTTTAGGGTTTAGGGTTTAGGGTTTAGGGTTTAGGGTTTAGGGTTTAGGGTTTAGGGTTTAGGGTTTAGGGTTTAGGGTTTAGGGTTTAGGGTTTAGGGTTTAGGGTTTAGGGTTTAGGGTTTAGGGTTTAGGGTTTAGGGTTTAGGGTTTAGGGTTTAGGGTTTAGGGTTTAGGGTTTAGGGTTTAGGGTTTAGGGTTTAGGGTTTAGGGTTTAGGGTTTAGGGTTTAGGGTTTAGGGTTTAGGGTTTAGGGTTTAGGGTTTAGGGTTTAGGGTTTAGGGTTTAGGGTTTAGGGTTTAGGGTTTAGGGTTTAGGGTTTAGGGTTTAGGGTTTAGGGTTTAGGGTTTAGGGTTTAGGGTTTAGGGTTTAGGGTTTAGGGTTTAGGGTTTAGGGTTTAGGGTTTAGGGTTTAGGGTTTAGGGTTTAGGGTTTAGGGTTTAGGGTTTAGGGTTTAGGGTTTAGGGTTTAGGGTTTAGGGTTTAGGGTTTAGGGTTTAGGGTTTAGGGTTTAGGGTTTAGGGTTTAGGGTTTAGGGTTTAGGGTTTAGGGTTTAGGGTTTAGGGTTTAGGGTTTAGGGTTTAGGGTTTAGGGTTTAGGGTTTAGGGTTTAGGGTTTAGGGTTTAGGGTTTAGGGTTTAGGGTTTAGGGTTTAGGGTTTAGGGTTTAGGGTTTAGGGTTTAGGGTTTAGGGTTTAGGGTTTAGGGTTTAGGGTTTAGGGTTTAGGGTTTAGGGTTTAGGGTTTAGGGTTTAGGGTTTAGGGTTTAGGGTTTAGGGTTTAGGGTTTAGGGTTTAGGGTTTAGGGTTTAGGGTTTAGGGTTTAGGGTTTAGGGTTTAGGGTTTAGGGTTTAGGGTTTAGGGTTTAGGGTTTAGGGTTTAGGGTTTAGGGTTTAGGGTTTAGGGTTTAGGGTTTAGGGTTTAGGGTTTAGGGTTTAGGGTTTAGGGTTTAGGGTTTAGGGTTTAGGGTTTAGGGTTTAGGGTTTAGGGTTTAGGGTTTAGGGTTTAGGGTTTAGGGTTTAGGGTTTAGGGTTTAGGGTTTAGGGTTTAGGGTTTAGGGTTTAGGGTTTAGGGTTTAGGGTTTAGGGTTTAGGGTTTAGGGTTTAGGGTTTAGGGTTTAGGGTTTAGGGTTTAGGGTTTAGGGTTTAGGGTTTAGGGTTTAGGGTTTAGGGTTTAGGGTTTAGGGTTTAGGGTTTAGGGTTTAGGGTTTAGGGTTTAGGGTTTAGGGTTTAGGGTTTAGGGTTTAGGGTTTAGGGTTTAGGGTTTAG